>OU015495.1:18843077-19461343 GCA_907164885.2 Dolomedes plantarius | reverse complement strand
TTTAAAATTCTAAAGACATGTTCTGTTACGGGGGTTTCTGATTCGGCCGTTTCCACCCAATGCTCATACAGTAACACGTTAGGTGTCTTAAGGTTTTTTCCCAAAACTAACTCCGACGGTGAGAATCCAACAGATTCATGCGTTATGGTTCTCAACGCAAGTAAAGCCGCAGGAAGATGCCTGTCCCATTCGGTATCAGCTTCGATACAAAGAACCCTTAACAGCCGCTTAAGTGTTCGGTGAAACCGCTCCACTGGGTTTGACTGTGGGTGTGACACAGAACTATGAACTATTTTTATGCCGAACCGCTCGAAAAATTCCGTCGTGAGGTGACTAGTAAAAGAAGTGCCATTATCACACTGCACCTCCTTCGGAAACCCCAAACGACTAAAAATTTGTAGTAACGCATCGGTCACAGAAACAGAACTAATATCTTTTACAGGTACAGCTTCAGGATATTTTGAAGCAAGACAAATGGCTGTAATCATGTACCTATTTCCAGCATCCGTACACGGTAACGGCCCACAAGCATCAATATTTATTTTGGAAAAAACCTCTCTAATTATTGGTACTAATTTCATGGGAGCCTTTTTCTTGTCTAAAGCCTTACCGGCACGCTGACATGGGTCACAAGAGCGTACAAACTCGTCCATTTCTTTGTGGCACCCGGGCCAAAAAAAATTCCTCGCTAATCTATCACGCGATTTTGTTACCCCTAAATGGCTAGCTCCTGTGTCATGGCATAATTCCATCAATTTACCCCTAAAAACTTTCGGAACAACTATCAATTTGTGCACTTCACCTAGATGATTTTTTTGGATTCTAAATAGCATTCCGTTTTCGGTCACATACTGTCCCTGAATGTTTTTTTCCCCATCCGTCTTCAATTTATCCCAAATCGTTTTTAAATCATCACACTCAATTTGAGCGGATTTTAATTCTGATGGTGTACAAATCAGCAGGTTAGGGTCACTTGACACGACATTCCGTCCCTCTAACTGTAAGTCTATTTTCTCCTCGATCGGAACCTCTGCACTGAGAACAATAGCCGGCTCAGAAACGTTATCAGCTGGCTCAACCCCGGATTCTTTCTCTTTCGATTTGCTTTGCGAGCGCGTGACGGCGTTTAGTTCCTGAACTCCACCCCCTTTTCCAGCGCCTTCACAAAGAAGAGCAAAGGTACGATTCCCCAAAATGTACCTGTCTTGGTTTAGCGAATTATCGAACACAGCGGCCTTTGTGGTCACGCGCCCGAATGTCCCTTCTAACTCTATCCTGGCCATTGGGAGGCATTTTGCTTCCGTGTCAAGGGGTTGTTTTACCCAAACGACTTCGCCCGTAAAGGTCTCTGGCGGTGCGTACTTCTGTGAGACCAGATCAAAAGTGGTTCCCGAATCTCGTAAGACTTGAGTTTGGACGCCATTGACCTTGGCCACACTCAAATATGGTTTCAACCATTTGTCCACATCATCGTTTTGTTCAATATTATTCAGAGTCTCCGCATCTCTCTTTTTTCGGAAAGGACACTTTGGACGTAAATGCTCCTCCGAATTACATTCATAACAGCGAAGAGGTTTTCGCTTATCAAACTCTTTAAACTTTGTTTCATATTTTAAATATGAATTTTTGCTTGGGGAGGTAGATTGCCCATCCCCTTGTTTTTCTGGTTTGGCTTTTCCCTCATTCCTAAACCCCAAATCAATTTGTTTTCGCACCTGAAATTCCTTCCTTCCATTATTTGTGATTCGTTTACCCTGTCTTACTGACTCGTAACGATCCAGTTTTTCGGCTAACACTGAAGGTGAAACAATGCTACCCCATTCATCTAAGAAGTGTTCCTGCACCTCGCTATTTACGCGTCTCTTAATTTGGTCCGCAATCACGAGTTGTTTCAAAGCCTCGAAAGTATTTATTCCTAGCCCCTCAATCCACCCATTAAAATAGCTCTGCAATTCATAAGCGAAATCTTTCCACCTTGAATTTGCTTTGCGGGTGTGTTGCAGGAATTTCTGCCTAAAGGTATCTGGACTCAGTTTAAAACGGTCTAGCAAGATTTTCTTTACGTACTTATAATCTCTTGAGTCTTGTTCTGACTCACGTAAAACAATCTGTCCTACTTCTAGCGGCAATAACGAAAGAAGTTGGGTTGCCCATTCTGCTTCATCTATCTCAAGATTTTTAGCTTGGAGCTCAAACATAGCCAAAAACAAACTTATGTCAGTCTCCTCTAGATTAAATTTCGGCATCATCCTCCTCATTTCTGGAGAAGATCTCCTTAGAGAGTTTTCTCACGGTTCAGGAGTTGACTCTCTACTAATTTCTGAGCCTATTATTTTGAGTCTCTTCAATTCGTAAGCTTGCTGCTCCCTCTCTCTTTCTCTCTCTCTCTCAAACTTTAACTGGTTTTCACGTTCAATCGCTTCTAACATGGCTTTCGCGTTTTCTTCATCATAACCCTCATCTGACATTATTAGTCTCCTAATTTCATTTTTGTTCATATCGGAATTGGCACAAACTCAAAGATCTTCCGCGAGTGAAACCAAATCAGCCTTAAGGGCTTTAGATAAATAAGCCATGATTTCAGTTAGAGAATTTAACCTTACCCTAAATTTTACACACAACAATTCTAACACAAAACACACAAAAATTTAATTAGCTCACTACAGTTTAAGCTTAAATTCAATTATGATTTACTAAATAACTTTGCACATTCAAATACACTTTTATATTATACAAAACTAAATTATTTTACTGTTATTTTTAAAATTTGTTTTACTAGTATATTTAAACACAACTTTATCTATGAAACACAACTAGCAATGATTTAAGTTGAATGACACACAAAAAAAAAGAACACTATTATTCAATTGCCTCAGTAACCCAATAGAGAAATGAAAACCATATAGTACTCACTGCTTTGACGACTGCTCTTGATGATCAGCATGAAGACGGAACAGAAGACCACAATGGTTCTGTTTAACGTTGCAAACAGTTCGCTTTAATTGAAGAAGCGGGACGTCATCAAGAGTTCGTGCACTACGTAACAAAGTCTAGTAGATTGCAGACAGGAAAGCACCACTCGACGATTCTCTATCACTTTCAGTTCACAGGAATTGCAGTTCGACGACAAGTAGACACGCACAAGGCAGGTTCAGCAAAGTAATCCAACTTGCTATTTACAGGAATCACAGTTTGAAGAAAGTAGATCGGAACCCCCAACTTGGCAAAACTCTGTATAAATTACTACTCACAGGAATCTTCAAGTGGAGGGATCGATCAACACCGCTGCCACCACTTTAATTAATCTATATAATAAGACTGTGACGATATGAACACTTCTCCCAGGTAGCTGGGCATAGATTAATTCAAGATACGGAGTTTAGGAATTAAAATTATGTATTTAATTATATACAATATGTACACTTCAGTTACATCAAAAATTTACTGTCATAACCGCCCTAAGGCACCGGGGAGTTAAAATTCTTCCCCAAACAGTCAGAGTTCACTGACTATATGAAACGGCACTAAGCCCGGGATTCAAGTTCCCAAAAATGTAATCTGGCCCAAGGCCGCAGGTATCAGTCACCTTCTGAGAGTAGATCTCAAGTCTCTCTGACTCTTTTTCGGTCCGAGGTTCTCCAAGAAAACTCTAAGCACCTCCCTGGAACATATTTCGTCCTATCATGCGTTGGTTTTTGTGTTTCGACGTTGATTTGCTGAAATCAGTGACTTCAGCTATTTCCAACATTCGAGAATTTCTCACGCCGAGGGCTTAGCGTAACGAACCGCCCTTTTGTGCATGAAGAATGTCGGACTCTCCGTGTGTGGCCTTTGTCGCCAGCTGACACCCTCTTGCCAGTAGACAAGTAGAGGAAATACCGCCCTCAGTCCGGCGATGACCATCAGTCAGTTAGCTTGACACCAGGGTTCAACCCAGTTCGCGCCGCCCTCTGTTGCCAAGGACAGGGGTGACAAAGACACATCAAATATTCACACGACTGACTGCTTGAAGAATTTCCTATTCTACACAGCTTCCCCCACCCTTACATCCTAGTTCGGGGATACAGTGTGGTACATATATGTGTTTTCACCTCCACACTTGAGCTCTGAGGCAAGCAACTTTAAGCACATAATTTACACTACTATACTTTAACTAACCTAAATAAACATAAATAACAGCAAAAAAAAAATAATTAAAAAAAATAAAAATAATAATAAATAAAAAAAAACACTTTCAAGTACAATTGTCGTAAGAACTAATTCTATTTACACCTTCATTCGCAAGACATACGGCTAAGTGTATCTGCATTCTGGTTAAACTTTCCAGCCCGGTGTTCAATAGTAAAGTTATACGGTTGCAGAATTAAGGACCACCGAAGAATCCTGGAATTCGTGCCGGTGTGATTTTTTGACCACTTCAATGGTTTGTGGTCTGTTATGATTTTGAAATTTGCACCATCTAAATAAAAATGTAGTTTCCGAACCACGAAAATTATCGACGCGCACTCCCGTTCTATTGTCGAGTAATTCTTCTCAGCTGGGCTAAATTTCCGACTGAGATACAATACAGGATGTTCTTCTGCCCCAAACATTTGCGTTAGTACTACCCCGATCGCAACATCAGAAGCATCACATTGTATAATGAATTCGCGCTTGAAATCTGGCGAATAAAGTACGGGAAATTTTGTCAGGTTGTCCTTTAGTGTGGAAAAGACAACCTCGCACTCCGGGGACCATTTTATTACTCCCTGTTTCTCCTTTCCCTTCAGTGTATCTGTCAGTGGGGTCGCTACAGTGGCGTAATCTTTGACATACCGGCTATAATACCCCGTTAATCCCAGGAAAGTTCGCATTTGTTTTTTTGTTGTGGGTTGGGGAAATTCCTTTATGCATTGTATTTTAGCTTCTGCGGGCGTTCAAATACCACTGCCTACGATGTGCCCTAAATATTGCACTCGGTCCTGCGCGAATCGGCATTTGGTGGGTTTTACCTTCAGGTTAGCCTTCCCTAGCCTTACGAGTACTTCACGCAAATCTCGAATGTGCGTTTCCCAATCCGCCGAATATATGGCTATATCGTCGAGGTATGGTACCGCAAACTCGTCACAGCCCTGCAGAATTTCTGCCATTAGTTTACTGAAGAAGTACGGCGCGTTTTTGTGCCCAAAGGGCATTCTTAGTGGCCTATATGTGCCAAAAGAAGTTACAAAAGCGGCGATTCGCTGCGCCTCGTCATTTAGCGGAATTTGCCAATATCCTTTAGCAAGGTCGAGCACACTAATAAATTTTGCCGAAGATACACGCTCTACCCTCTCTTCTATGTTTGGCAGAGGGAAAAATTCTGTTCTGGTTACCTCGTTAAGCCGTCGATAATCAATGCACGGTCGAGGTTCTTTTCCTGGCGCTTCTACGAGAATAAGGGGAGAGGCATAATCGGATTCCCCTATTTCGATTATTCCCAGCCGTAGCATTTTCTCGATTTCTCGTTTTAATATCTCGTTTTGCCGATGGGATGCTCGATACGCCCTAGTTCTAATAGGTTTGTCCGTGGTTACCTGGATAGTATGTGTCACCAGATGCGTTACCCCAGGGGTCTCTGAAAATACCTCGGCATGTCGCACTAATAGTCCACGTAACTGTTCTAATTGGCCAGCGTCTAATTTTTCCTCAAGACGACTTTCTCCCAACAACAACTCCAGATCAAATACATTTGGGTCATCAATTACGTTTGGAAAATCCCAATCCACATCTGTGGGTTCCTTCTCCGCTACTCCAGCTAACACTAAATTTATTAACTCAGGTCGTTTATAATATGGTTTGAGCATATTAACATGAAAAATCTGGGAACGTTCCCTCCCTTCGCTCAAGCGCACAATATAATTCGTTTCTGAGATCTTCGTCTCAATTATGCCTGGCCCTGTCCACTGCACAGATAATTTATGGGGCCTCATAGTGGCTAATACTAAGACTTGATCTCCCACTTTAAATTCCCTTTTAACTGCGTTTCGATCATACCACAGCTTCCGCTTGTTCTGCATTTCTGCCATTTTTTCGGCCGCAAGATCTTGTGATCGCTTTAATCTGTTTAAAATTCTAAAGACATGTTCTGTTACGGGGGTTTCTGATTCGGCCGTTTCCACCCAATGCTCATACAGTAACACGTTAGGTGTCTTAAGGTTTTTTCCCAAAACTAACTCCGACGGTGAGAATCCAACAGATTCATGCGTTATGGTTCTCAACGCAAGTAAAGCCGCAGGAAGATGCCTGTCCCATTCGGTATCAGCTTCGATACAAAGAACCCTTAACAGCCGCTTAAGTGTTCGGTGAAACCGCTCCACTGGGTTTGACTGTGGGTGTGACACAGAACTATGAACTATTTTTATGCCGAACCGCTCGAAAAATTCCGTCGTGAGGTGACTAGTAAAAGAAGTGCCATTATCACACTGCACCTCCTTCGGAAACCCCAAACGACTAAAAATTTGTAGTAACGCATCGGTCACAGAAACAGAACTAATATCTTTTACAGGTACAGCTTCAGGATATTTTGAAGCAAGACAAATGGCTGTAATCATGTACCTATTTCCAGCATCCGTACACGGTAACGGCCCACAAGCATCAATATTTATTTTGGAAAAAACCTCTCTAATTATTGGTACTAATTTCATGGGAGCCTTTTTCTTGTCTAAAGCCTTACCGGCACGCTGACATGGGTCACAAGAGCGTACAAACTCGTCCATTTCTTTGTGGCACCCGGGCCAAAAAAAATTCCTCGCTAATCTATCACGCGATTTTGTTACCCCTAAATGGCTAGCTCCTGTGTCATGGCATAATTCCATCAATTTACCCCTAAAAACTTTCGGAACAACTATCAATTTGTGCACTTCACCTAGATGATTTTTTTGGATTCTAAATAGCATTCCGTTTTCGGTCACATACTGTCCCTGAATGTTTTTTTCCCCATCCGTCTTCAATTTATCCCAAATCGTTTTTAAATCATCACACTCAATTTGAGCGGATTTTAATTCTGATGGTGTACAAATCAGCAGGTTAGGGTCACTTGACACGACATTCCGTCCCTCTAACTGTAAGTCTATTTTCTCCTCGATCGGAACCTCTGCACTGAGAACAATAGCCGGCTCAGAAACGTTATCAGCTGGCTCAACCCCGGATTCTTTCTCTTTCGATTTGCTTTGCGAGCGCGTGACGGCGTTTAGTTCCTGAACTCCACCCCCTTTTCCAGCGCCTTCACAAAGAAGAGCAAAGGTACGATTCCCCAAAATGTACCTGTCTTGGTTTAGCGAATTATCGAACACAGCGGCCTTTGTGGTCACGCGCCCGAATGTCCCTTCTAACTCTATCCTGGCCATTGGGAGGCATTTTGCTTCCGTGTCAAGGGGTTGTTTTACCCAAACGACTTCGCCCGTAAAGGTCTCTGGCGGTGCGTACTTCTGTGAGACCAGATCAAAAGTGGTTCCCGAATCTCGTAAGACTTGAGTTTGGACGCCATTGACCTTGGCCACACTCAAATATGGTTTCAACCATTTGTCCACATCATCGTTTTGTTCAATATTATTCAGAGTCTCCGCATCTCTCTTTTTTCGGAAAGGACACTTTGGACGTAAATGCTCCTCCGAATTACATTCATAACAGCGAAGAGGTTTTCGCTTATCAAACTCTTTAAACTTTGTTTCATATTTTAAATATGAATTTTTGCTTGGGGAGGTAGATTGCCCATCCCCTTGTTTTTCTGGTTTGGCTTTTCCCTCATTCCTAAACCCCAAATCAATTTGTTTTCGCACCTGAAATTCCTTCCTTCCATTATTTGTGATTCGTTTACCCTGTCTTACTGACTCGTAACGATCCAGTTTTTCGGCTAACACTGAAGGTGAAACAATGCTACCCCATTCATCTAAGAAGTGTTCCTGCACCTCGCTATTTACGCGTCTCTTAATTTGGTCCGCAATCACGAGTTGTTTCAAAGCCTCGAAAGTATTTATTCCTAGCCCCTCAATCCACCCATTAAAATAGCTCTGCAATTCATAAGCGAAATCTTTCCACCTTGAATTTGCTTTGCGGGTGTGTTGCAGGAATTTCTGCCTAAAGGTATCTGGACTCAGTTTAAAACGGTCTAGCAAGATTTTCTTTACGTACTTATAATCTCTTGAGTCTTGTTCTGACTCACGTAAAACAATCTGTCCTACTTCTAGCGGCAATAACGAAAGAAGTTGGGTTGCCCATTCTGCTTCATCTATCTCAAGATTTTTAGCTTGGAGCTCAAACATAGCCAAAAACAAACTTATGTCAGTCTCCTCTAGATTAAATTTCGGCATCATCCTCCTCATTTCTGGAGAAGATCTCCTTAGAGAGTTTTCTCACGGTTCAGGAGTTGACTCTCTACTAATTTCTGAGCCTATTATTTTGAGTCTCTTCAATTCGTAAGCTTGCTGCTCCCTCTCTCTTTCTCTCTCTCTCTCAAACTTTAACTGGTTTTCACGTTCAATCGCTTCTAACATGGCTTTCGCGTTTTCTTCATCATAACCCTCATCTGACATTATTAGTCTCCTAATTTCATTTTTGTTCATATCGGAATTGGCACAAACTCAAAGATCTTCCGCGAGTGAAACCAAATCAGCCTTAAGGGCTTTAGATAAATAAGCCATGATTTCAGTTAGAGAATTTAACCTTACCCTAAATTTTACACACAACAATTCTAACACAAAACACACAAAAATTTAATTAGCTCACTACAGTTTAAGCTTAAATTCAATTATGATTTACTAAATAACTTTGCACATTCAAATACACTTTTATATTATACAAAACTAAATTATTTTACTGTTATTTTTAAAATTTGTTTTACTAGTATATTTAAACACAACTTTATCTATGAAACACAACTAGCAATGATTTAAGTTGAATGACACACAAAAAAAAAGAACACTATTATTCAATTGCCTCAGTAACCCAATAGAGAAATGAAAACCATATAGTACTCACTGCTTTGACGACTGCTCTTGATGATCAGCATGAAGACGGAACAGAAGACCACAATGGTTCTGTTTAACGTTGCAAACAGTTCGCTTTAATTGAAGAAGCGGGACGTCATCAAGAGTTCGTGCACTACGTAACAAAGTCTAGTAGATTGCAGACAGGAAAGCACCACTCGACGATTCTCTATCACTTTCAGTTCACAGGAATTGCAGTTCGACGACAAGTAGACACGCACAAGGCAGGTTCAGCAAAGTAATCCAACTTGCTATTTACAGGAATCACAGTTTGAAGAAAGTAGATCGGAACCCCCAACTTGGCAAAACTCTGTATAAATTACTACTCACAGGAATCTTCAAGTGGAGGGATCGATCAACACCGCTGCCACCACTTTAATTAATCTATATAATAAGACTGTGACGATATGAACACTTCTCCCAGGTAGCTGGGCATAGATTAATTCAAGATACGGAGTTTAGGAATTAAAATTATGTATTTAATTATATACAATATGTACACTTCAGTTACATCAAAAATTTACTGTCATAACCGCCCTAAGGCACCGGGGAGTTAAAATTCTTCCCCAAACAGTCAGAGTTCACTGACTATATGAAACGGCACTAAGCCCGGGATTCAAGTTCCCAAAAATGTAATCTGGCCCAAGGCCGCAGGTATCAGTCACCTTCTGAGAGTAGATCTCAAGTCTCTCTGACTCTTTTTCGGTCCGAGGTTCTCCAAGAAAACTCTAAGCACCTCCCTGGAACATATTTCGTCCTATCATGCGTTGGTTTTTGTGTTTCGACGTTGATTTGCTGAAATCAGTGACTTCAGCTATTTCCAACATTCGAGAATTTCTCACGCCGAGGGCTTAGCGTAACGAACCGCCCTTTTGTGCATGAAGAATGTCGGACTCTCCGTGTGTGGCCTTTGTCGCCAGCTGACACCCTCTTGCCAGTAGACAAGTAGAGGAAATACCGCCCTCAGTCCGGCGATGACCATCAGTCAGTTAGCTTGACACCAGGGTTCAACCCAGTTCGCGCCGCCCTCTGTTGCCAAGGACAGGGGTGACAAAGACACATCAAATATTCACACGACTGACTGCTTGAAGAATTTCCTATTCTACACAGCTTCCCCCACCCTTACATCCTAGTTCGGGGATACAGTGTGGTACATATATGTGTTTTCACCTCCACACTTGAGCTCTGAGGCAAGCAACTTTAAGCACATAATTTACACTACTATACTTTAACTAACCTAAATAAACATAAATAACAGCAAAAAAAAAATAATTAAAAAAAATAAAAATAATAATAAATAAAAAAAAAACACTTTCAAGTACAATTGTCGTAAGAACTAATTCTATTTACACCTTCATTCGCAAGACATACGGCTAAGTGTATCTGCATTCTGGTTAAACTTTCCAGCCCGGTGTTCAATAGTAAAGTTATACGGTTGCAGAATTAAGGACCACCGAAGAATCCTGGAATTCGTGCCGGTGTGATTTTTTGACCACTTCAATGGTTTGTGGTCTGTTATGATTTTGAAATTTGCACCATCTAAATAAAAATGTAGTTTCCGAACCACGAAAATTATCGACGCGCACTCCCGTTCTATTGTCGAGTAATTCTTCTCAGCTGGGCTAAATTTCCGACTGAGATACAATACAGGATGTTCTTCTGCCCCAAACATTTGCGTTAGTACTACCCCGATCGCAACATCAGAAGCATCACATTGTATAATGAATTCGCGCTTGAAATCTGGCGAATAAAGTACGGGAAATTTTGTCAGGTTGTCCTTTAGTGTGGAAAAGACAACCTCGCACTCCGGGGACCATTTTATTACTCCCTGTTTCTCCTTTCCCTTCAGTGTATCTGTCAGTGGGGTCGCTACAGTGGCGTAATCTTTGACATACCGGCTATAATACCCCGTTAATCCCAGGAAAGTTCGCATTTGTTTTTTTGTTGTGGGTTGGGGAAATTCCTTTATGCATTGTATTTTAGCTTCTGCGGGCGTTCAAATACCACTGCCTACGATGTGCCCTAAATATTGCACTCGGTCCTGCGCGAATCGGCATTTGGTGGGTTTTACCTTCAGGTTAGCCTTCCCTAGCCTTACGAGTACTTCACGCAAATCTCGAATGTGCGTTTCCCAATCCGCCGAATATATGGCTATATCGTCGAGGTATGGTACCGCAAACTCGTCACAGCCCTGCAGAATTTCTGCCATTAGTTTACTGAAGAAGTACGGCGCGTTTTTGTGCCCAAAGGGCATTCTTAGTGGCCTATATGTGCCAAAAGAAGTTACAAAAGCGGCGATTCGCTGCGCCTCGTCATTTAGCGGAATTTGCCAATATCCTTTAGCAAGGTCGAGCACACTAATAAATTTTGCCGAAGATACACGCTCTACCCTCTCTTCTATGTTTGGCAGAGGGAAAAATTCTGTTCTGGTTACCTCGTTAAGCCGTCGATAATCAATGCACGGTCGAGGTTCTTTTCCTGGCGCTTCTACGAGAATAAGGGGAGAGGCATAATCGGATTCCCCTATTTCGATTATTCCCAGCCGTAGCATTTTCTCGATTTCTCGTTTTAATATCTCGTTTTGCCGATGGGATGCTCGATACGCCCTAGTTCTAATAGGTTTGTCCGTGGTTACCTGGATAGTATGTGTCACCAGATGCGTTACCCCAGGGGTCTCTGAAAATACCTCGGCATGTCGCACTAATAGTCCACGTAACTGTTCTAATTGGCCAGCGTCTAATTTTTCCTCAAGACGACTTTCTCCCAACAACAACTCCAGATCAAATACATTTGGGTCATCAATTACGTTTGGAAAATCCCAATCCACATCTGTGGGTTCCTTCTCCGCTACTCCAGCTAACACTAAATTTATTAACTCAGGTCGTTTATAATATGGTTTGAGCATATTAACATGAAAAATCTGGGAACGTTCCCTCCCTTCGCTCAAGCGCACAATATAATTCGTTTCTGAGATCTTCGTCTCAATTATGCCTGGCCCTGTCCACTGCACAGATAATTTATGGGGCCTCATAGTGGCTAATACTAAGACTTGATCTCCCACTTTAAATTCCCTTTTAACTGCGTTTCGATCATACCACAGCTTCCGCTTGTTCTGCATTTCTGCCATTTTTTCGGCCGCAAGATCTTGTGATCGCTTTAATCTGTTTAAAATTCTAAAGACATGTTCTGTTACGGGGGTTTCTGATTCGGCCGTTTCCACCCAATGCTCATACAGTAACACGTTAGGTGTCTTAAGGTTTTTTCCCAAAACTAACTCCGACGGTGAGAATCCAACAGATTCATGCGTTATGGTTCTCAACGCAAGTAAAGCCGCAGGAAGATGCCTGTCCCATTCGGTATCAGCTTCGATACAAAGAACCCTTAACAGCCGCTTAAGTGTTCGGTGAAACCGCTCCACTGGGTTTGACTGTGGGTGTGACACAGAACTATGAACTATTTTTATGCCGAACCGCTCGAAAAATTCCGTCGTGAGGTGACTAGTAAAAGAAGTGCCATTATCACACTGCACCTCCTTCGGAAACCCCAAACGACTAAAAATTTGTAGTAACGCATCGGTCACAGAAACAGAACTAATATCTTTTACAGGTACAGCTTCAGGATATTTTGAAGCAAGACAAATGGCTGTAATCATGTACCTATTTCCAGCATCCGTACACGGTAACGGCCCACAAGCATCAATATTTATTTTGGAAAAAACCTCTCTAATTATTGGTACTAATTTCATGGGAGCCTTTTTCTTGTCTAAAGCCTTACCGGCACGCTGACATGGGTCACAAGAGCGTACAAACTCGTCCATTTCTTTGTGGCACCCGGGCCAAAAAAAATTCCTCGCTAATCTATCACGCGATTTTGTTACCCCTAAATGGCTAGCTCCTGTGTCATGGCATAATTCCATCAATTTACCCCTAAAAACTTTCGGAACAACTATCAATTTGTGCACTTCACCTAGATGATTTTTTTGGATTCTAAATAGCATTCCGTTTTCGGTCACATACTGTCCCTGAATGTTTTTTTCCCCATCCGTCTTCAATTTATCCCAAATCGTTTTTAAATCATCACACTCAATTTGAGCGGATTTTAATTCTGATGGTGTACAAATCAGCAGGTTAGGGTCACTTGACACGACATTCCGTCCCTCTAACTGTAAGTCTATTTTCTCCTCGATCGGAACCTCTGCACTGAGAACAATAGCCGGCTCAGAAACGTTATCAGCTGGCTCAACCCCGGATTCTTTCTCTTTCGATTTGCTTTGCGAGCGCGTGACGGCGTTTAGTTCCTGAACTCCACCCCCTTTTCCAGCGCCTTCACAAAGAAGAGCAAAGGTACGATTCCCCAAAATGTACCTGTCTTGGTTTAGCGAATTATCGAACACAGCGGCCTTTGTGGTCACGCGCCCGAATGTCCCTTCTAACTCTATCCTGGCCATTGGGAGGCATTTTGCTTCCGTGTCAAGGGGTTGTTTTACCCAAACGACTTCGCCCGTAAAGGTCTCTGGCGGTGCGTACTTCTGTGAGACCAGATCAAAAGTGGTTCCCGAATCTCGTAAGACTTGAGTTTGGACGCCATTGACCTTGGCCACACTCAAATATGGTTTCAACCATTTGTCCACATCATCGTTTTGTTCAATATTATTCAGAGTCTCCGCATCTCTCTTTTTTCGGAAAGGACACTTTGGACGTAAATGCTCCTCCGAATTACATTCATAACAGCGAAGAGGTTTTCGCTTATCAAACTCTTTAAACTTTGTTTCATATTTTAAATATGAATTTTTGCTTGGGGAGGTAGATTGCCCATCCCCTTGTTTTTCTGGTTTGGCTTTTCCCTCATTCCTAAACCCCAAATCAATTTGTTTTCGCACCTGAAATTCCTTCCTTCCATTATTTGTGATTCGTTTACCCTGTCTTACTGACTCGTAACGATCCAGTTTTTCGGCTAACACTGAAGGTGAAACAATGCTACCCCATTCATCTAAGAAGTGTTCCTGCACCTCGCTATTTACGCGTCTCTTAATTTGGTCCGCAATCACGAGTTGTTTCAAAGCCTCGAAAGTATTTATTCCTAGCCCCTCAATCCACCCATTAAAATAGCTCTGCAATTCATAAGCGAAATCTTTCCACCTTGAATTTGCTTTGCGGGTGTGTTGCAGGAATTTCTGCCTAAAGGTATCTGGACTCAGTTTAAAACGGTCTAGCAAGATTTTCTTTACGTACTTATAATCTCTTGAGTCTTGTTCTGACTCACGTAAAACAATCTGTCCTACTTCTAGCGGCAATAACGAAAGAAGTTGGGTTGCCCATTCTGCTTCATCTATCTCAAGATTTTTAGCTTGGAGCTCAAACATAGCCAAAAACAAACTTATGTCAGTCTCCTCTAGATTAAATTTCGGCATCATCCTCCTCATTTCTGGAGAAGATCTCCTTAGAGAGTTTTCTCACGGTTCAGGAGTTGACTCTCTACTAATTTCTGAGCCTATTATTTTGAGTCTCTTCAATTCGTAAGCTTGCTGCTCCCTCTCTCTTTCTCTCTCTCTCTCAAACTTTAACTGGTTTTCACGTTCAATCGCTTCTAACATGGCTTTCGCGTTTTCTTCATCATAACCCTCATCTGACATTATTAGTCTCCTAATTTCATTTTTGTTCATATCGGAATTGGCACAAACTCAAAGATCTTCCGCGAGTGAAACCAAATCAGCCTTAAGGGCTTTAGATAAATAAGCCATGATTTCAGTTAGAGAATTTAACCTTACCCTAAATTTTACACACAACAATTCTAACACAAAACACACAAAAATTTAATTAGCTCACTACAGTTTAAGCTTAAATTCAATTATGATTTACTAAATAACTTTGCACATTCAAATACACTTTTATATTATACAAAACTAAATTATTTTACTGTTATTTTTAAAATTTGTTTTACTAGTATATTTAAACACAACTTTATCTATGAAACACAACTAGCAATGATTTAAGTTGAATGACACACAAAAAAAAAGAACACTATTATTCAATTGCCTCAGTAACCCAATAGAGAAATGAAAACCATATAGTACTCACTGCTTTGACGACTGCTCTTGATGATCAGCATGAAGACGGAACAGAAGACCACAATGGTTCTGTTTAACGTTGCAAACAGTTCGCTTTAATTGAAGAAGCGGGACGTCATCAAGAGTTCGTGCACTACGTAACAAAGTCTAGTAGATTGCAGACAGGAAAGCACCACTCGACGATTCTCTATCACTTTCAGTTCACAGGAATTGCAGTTCGACGACAAGTAGACACGCACAAGGCAGGTTCAGCAAAGTAATCCAACTTGCTATTTACAGGAATCACAGTTTGAAGAAAGTAGATCGGAACCCCCAACTTGGCAAAACTCTGTATAAATTACTACTCACAGGAATCTTCAAGTGGAGGGATCGATCAACACCGCTGCCACCACTTTAATTAATCTATATAATAAGACTGTGACGATATGAACACTTCTCCCAGGTAGCTGGGCATAGATTAATTCAAGATACGTAGTTTAGGAATTAAAATTATGTATTTAATTATATACAATATGTACACTTCAGTTACATCAAAAATTTACTGTCATAACCGCCCTAAGGCACCGGGGAGTTAAAATTCTTCCCCAAACAGTCAGAGTTCACTGACTATATGAAACGGCACTAAGCCCGGGATTCAAGTTCCCAAAAATGTAATCTGGCCCAAGGCCGCAGGTATCAGTCACCTTCTGAGAGTAGATCTCAAGTCTCTCTGACTCTTTTTCGGTCCGAGGTTCTCCAAGAAAACTCTAAGCACCTCCCTGGAACATATTTCGTCCTATCATGCGTTGGTTTTTGTGTTTCGACGTTGATTTGCTGAAATCAGTGACTTCAGCTATTTCCAACATTCGAGAATTTCTCACGCCGAGGGCTTAGCGTAACGAACCGCCCTTTTGTGCATGAAGAATGTCGGACTCTCCGTGTGTGGCCTTTGTCGCCAGCTGACACCCTCTTGCCAGTAGACAAGTAGAGGAAATACCGCCCTCAGTCCGGCGATGACCATCAGTCAGTTAGCTTGACACCAGGGTTCAACCCAGTTCGCGCCCCCCTCTGTTGCCAAGGACAGGGGTGACAAAGACACATCAAATATTCACACGACTGACTGCTTGAAGAATTTCCTATTCTTCACAGGGTGAAGATGCTTCGGCCATCTCCCTTTTCCTGAAGACATTCAACTGATAACGTTTGAGAATATCTAGTAGTGCCCAACACCGGGCAAAAATTCAAAACGCGTTCTGCAGGGCCGGCGCTAGGGATGGGCAAGCCGGGCCCCTGCCCGGGGCGCATATTTTGAAAGACTAGAGATCTCGGCACTCGCTTGCCGGTTTGACGAAAGCATCAGTTTCGCCATCTGTTGACATATATAGGAATCTTTTTATTATAAGTTTTTTTTTACTTCTACGTAATTTAGTATGTTTTAAAATCTGAATTGCATATATAACACAGGATTTAAAGAGATTTTAACAAAATAAATAAATGAATAAATTGAAATAAGTATATTATTGAATTTTAAATTTACTTTCTTCAAATATCCACAATAATTTTAATTTTGAAAAATTTAATGTTAATTAGAAAATAAATGTATTTAATAAGCTTTAATTAAAAAAATTAAGTTGCATAAATTAAAAAATTTAAAGTTTTAAATTCCAATAATATAAATTTATTTTAATATATAATTTTTAAAAAATAAAATTTTAAATTAATCAAATTTTTATGCTAAATTATTGAATAAATGAGGGAATGATGCTGAGTATGAAGGAATGACAAATCACTATTAAAGTTGACTGTTTTCATATAACAAACTAGTTTTGATGTAATTATTAGTAGGCAAGAATAATACATTATTTTAATAATGGTTTATTTAATTATAGTAAAAATTTTATCCATAAATAGGCACATGTAAAAATTATCAAGAAATTTATATTGGCTTTCTCTGCTATTACAAGGTGTAGACTGGGGCAGTTCATATTTTATACCTATCAAGCTGTAAGCATGAATGTCCTTTGTTGAGGGTCATGCATATCTGTAGTTTCCTGTTGAAACCACTATATTTATAGTGAAATTTTCAATGTCTACTAATAGGATCTCTCCAGGATACAGTGTTTTATCATAATTTATCATCACCTACTCACCAACTTTGTATTTAGTGTTTTTGATCTTTTGATCTTTCTTTGCTGTAGATTTCTTTTTTGTTTTATTTTCAGAATCTAATTGAAAATAAGAGCATTTGAAAATCTTGCACTGAAAGCAAGAAAGTGAATGAAAGTCTAGTACTGTATGTGCTGAAGTATATACAATCTGATAAAAATGGTTCTAAATCTTTTTCAAAACAAATATGATTACTTTCAATTATACAAAACAAGTACGATTACTTACACATCTTAAATTTTTTTTTCTAATTTTCTAGGCTTTAAAACATATTGTATTAAGTAATTTCGTGTTTTCAAATCAGGAATACTGTATTCAATGCAATATTTTAACATGAACCCATACAGATCCCACTTTCAAACTTATACAATCATTTCAGTCCTATATAAAGTATTATTAAAAAAAAATTGAGAATTTTTCAAGCTGGCGCATTTTGAAAAATTCAAATTTTAAATTCAAATAAAATAAATTTTTCTAAGCCCTAATTGTGTTATATATCATTGAAAAAGGTCTTGAAAATTGCTTTAAAATCCCACCAATCTTAGCTCTCTTGCTCTTATTGTTGAAATTTTTTTGGATAATTGAATTAAAACACAAGGAGTGCGGTAACGAAGAAGTGAAAACATTCTTTCACTTCTGGATTTATTTGATTTCGTAATGTCTGAATGATTATATTTGGATGTAAATATATTTATACATAGCATATTTATACATGTATATAGCGTAATACATGAATATATAATATATTTATGTTAAATTGAAATAGATTGAATTTGATTGTTAAATTTGAATTTATTCTTATTTATTGAAATAGACTGCAAAATTTTTTTGTACTTGAGTAATTTGTATGATTTTTTAATCTGATTTTCTTTAATTTTAGTGACGCTATCTACTGGAAAAATAAATTAATAACACAGGTTTATAATTGAATCATCTTTCCTTTTTTTCGTTGGCTTTGCAAAATATGAAGTAACAAATTTAGCATTTCCAAATTATTAATTAATAAATAAGTAAAAATTATTGTGGATATTTGAAGAAAGTAAATTTAAAATTCAATAATATACTTATTTCAATTTATTCATTTATTTATTTTGTTAAAATCTCTTTAAATCCTGTGTTATATATGTAATTCAGATTTTAAAACATACTAAATTACGTAAAAGTAAAAAAATAACTTATAATAAAAAGATTCCTATCTATGTCAACAGATGGCGAAACTGATGCTTTCGTCAAACCGGCAAGCGAGTGTCGAGATCACTAGTCTTTCAAAATATGCGCCCGGGGCGGCAACCTTAGGAGGCAGCAAATGGGCTGTAAAATTAACTAGTTTATGAAGAACATTATTAAACCAAGATTCATCTGAATACTTATGGAAAATTAATAGGTGGACTTTTAAATTTTGCTTTTAATATGTTTTACGAACTTTTAAGTATAGCTACCCACTCACTTCAAAAATCCTCAAGCATGAGAACGACATAAGAAGGTTGAGGTATGTAGTTTTTAAATAAAAACACGTTTTGAAAGATGAGTAGAGTTTTCGTGTATTAAAGACCAAATCCGAAGCCGAACGAAAAATACAGAGCAATATACGGAGATAAAATAACAAAATATTTGAAGGAAACCGCTCACAAACATAATGAATTCCCGCTTAAAAATGTATAAAATAAAAAATGACCCTTTTTATTATAATTTAAATAAATGGACACACATACAAAGTGCTGTAAAATAATTTTTTACCGTGTGTTTTAATTTGTCGGTATGGGGTATCGAAAAACCAACCATGACAAGCTGTGACACGATTTTTACGCTACTATTGTAAAAGAAAAGAGGCAGTTCGATTGTTTTATTTATGCAATAATTGCCTTACAGGTTGGTTACTAGTGAAGTAGAGTGCATTACATACAATTATTATTTGCCGTGAGTTTTTGAAAATTGTGTCATAAAGTGTGTTGTAAAAGTAAGGTGAGTAGGTAATAATTAAAAAATAGGCAGCTTTTCTAAACAAATATTTTTATAGCTTCTACAGGATGTTTTTGGAAAACGCTCAAACCCGCGAATTTTTTGGCCACTTTGGTGTTTCATGCAGTATGATACACCTCCTATGAGGGAAAATTTTTACTCCTCTTATTTAGATAGGGAATATGGGCCGAGTGGCACCTTGTTTTTAAGGGCTCTTAATTCTTCTTACTACGATCGATTTTTTTTATAAATAGTTTGAATAATTTTTGATATATATTTAATTTTAAATTTCCCATGAGCCATTTAAAAATTATTTTTTTAAGCATGTTCTCTTTAAATTTTGACTTTTTGCTCGGACACGTCGATTTTGTTTTGAAGGAAGTCACCTTTCTTTTTATTTTGTTTTTTTATATTTATCAACCCATATGAAGGGTAATTTTTACCCCTATTATTTGGATAAAGAGAGTCAGTCAAGTGGCACCTCATTTTGAAAGGTTTATAATTCTTCTTACAACGACGTATTTTTTCGAAAATAATATGAGCCAAATAAAAATTATTTCTTTGAGCATGTTACCTAACAGAAATAAGCAAAAGTGCCTTTTTTAAAAATAAAATCAATGGGTCCAAGCAAAAAGTAGTTGTCCAGAAAAATATTTTTTCGGCTTATGGTAACTTTGACAATAAATATTCTACATCTAATTAAACGATTTTCAAAAAAAAAAAAGTTATACATATATATGATTTCAAATATTTTTGAATTCAATTCAATTAATCCTTTTTCTTTCTCATTCAGTAAATCAATACTGTCACTAAGTTCATCAACATCTAAGTTCGGATTCGTTAACAAAGTTTCACATTTATTTATCAATTTAGTTATGGAACTTCATGCAATAGTTACGAGTTTTTCCATTTTCTTTTTTCAAAATGTTCAAAACTTTCAAAGAAATCAAAGGGCTTCACTTACCTTTAATCTAAAGGTATCCCGTGTGTTTCAGCACCACTGTAAATTCTGATGTTTTTAAACTTCAATTAAATTATTAACCCTAAATTTCTTCTCATGATTCGAAATTCTTTTTATATACTTCAACTACGAAATTAATTTTCTTCAGCATATAAAATATACAATAAAAACTTCTCAATAATGAGATCAATTTCTTTAAAACACAAAACAATTTATTATATTCGACATTAAGCATTACTGCCTTCGACATTAAGCATTACTGCTTTCGATAATAAGCATTACTACATTCTGACTGTTCGCCAAGAAATACATCTTTTACTGGTAGAACATTTTTCATTTTAAACACACTCCCATCTATTGGCATAAGATACAATTATAATCACAATTTCAAATTCTACACTCATGAAATGAGAACACAAGAAGCATATAATATTTACAACCTTTATGTACAATTATTATACAATTGTATACATATTATTCTGAGACTACTATTCAGTCTTAAACCGAGAGATTATCACTCAACAATTACCACCCGGGGTAGCTTGCTCTGCCCAAACTTGAGTCACCCTCTGAAACCGAACAGCTATCTCCCTCGCAGAGAGATAGCTTCAATTCCCTCCCCCACACTGGAACTCCCCATGGGGTCTAGGGGATGGGATGACCTTGGTCATAGGATCGCAAGCTCTCCCCCTTCTACGGATTCTGAGAAAACGCTCTTCGGATTCTCAGAAAGCAGAATCTGGATATTACAGCCACAGTGAACAATGCAACAATCGCCCAGCTTCCGTGTCTCACTCGTTCACTTTAAGAGAGTAGCTGGTAATACAAGCGAAATGAGGAAAGCGGGGTGAAAAGGTAAAAAATCGACGAATAAGATTTAATTTTTCAGTTCAGCCTTTCTCCTCCTCTTCCATGAGCATCTTCAAGTCTGATCTCCAAGGTAAATGTTGTACATTACACTTAATAAAACAAATTTATTGGAGTACATTCTATTGTATTGCGTTTTTATACAATGTTTGTCGTTTATAAGCACAATTTTCTTATTTAAAAACATGTAACAAAAAATTGCGGTGTTTTGGGGGAGCCCAGAACGAATTAATGACATTTCCATTCATTTCAATGAGGAAAATTGATTCGAGATACGAGTATTTTGAGTTACGAGCTTCATCATGGAACGAATTAAACTCGCAAGTCGAGGTACCACTGTATATATATATATATATATATATATATATATATACAGTTGGTTCTCTGTTTAACGACGCTCTACTTAACGACGATCTCTATTTAAAGACGATATTTCCCGGTCCCGGTCCCTCGGACGTAAAAAAATTCTAATTTAAGACGATTTTGTTTCTATTTAACGACGATTTTTTCTTACATGATAAACTTTTTCTCCAACATTTTATCTACAGGAGGGTTACTTTCTGTGGGGGAGTTTGGTTTCAATAACAGACCCGGAATTTCCTTTATGTTTGTTGCAATCATAGACTTGTTGCAGTGGAAAAAACCTGGGATGGGGGGGGGGGGATTAATGTTTCTCGGAGAATCGAACATTCTTCCCTGGTGGATCGAATTTCTTAGTGCGGGTGTGGAATCACTCTATTGTACCTACGTGTGATTTACGAACTGTCCAAAAGCACCCCTCTCTCACTCCTTCTGGGAAGCACGTGTTCATGTTTAGAGAATTCATAGTTGTGTGTAGGAGCTCATTCCAGTACGAATACGAGGTGAGTAGAGCAAAATGGCATCAAAGCGAAAGCATCTTACGCTACACGAAAAAGTGAAAATTATTGAAAACTGGGAAGAAAGTGTTGGAATAACAAAAGTCCAATTCGCAAGACAATTTCAGCTACCATAGTCTACTCTCTAAGGCATTTTAGCAAGCAAAGAGAAAATTCTTGAAGCAGCACAAAAATTTGGTTTGGGATCCAAATCCAAACGGCAGAAAATTCAATGTGGCCGATCAGAAGAATTTGAGAAGGCAGTCCTGCAATGGTTTCATCAAGCAAGAGCATCTAACATTCCAATTTCCGGAGTGATATTTAAAGAAAATGCTATCATTCTGGCAGAAAAGTTTGGAATGCAAAATTTTCAGGCTTCGGCTGGTTGGCTAACAAAGTTCAAAGAAAGATACGGGCTTGTATTTAAAAGCATATCTGGCGAAAGTGGCTCCGTAGATGAAAAAATAGTGGATGAATGGAAAATAGTGCTGAAGGGGATATTAGATGGATATGATGAGAAGAACATATTCAATGCAGATGAGACGGGCCTATTCTACAATATGGTGCCTAATAAAACCTTAACGTATATGGGCGAAAAGTGTTTTGGTGGAAAAGACAGTAAGGAACGATTGACTGTTTTACTGTGCACTAATTCGGATGGATCTGAGAAATTTCCACCACTAGTTATAGGCAAATCAAAGCAACCAAGGTGTTTGAAGAATATCACCAGGAAACCTTGTGAGTACCGCAATAACAATAAAGCGTGGATGACATCACAAAGTTTTATTGACTGGATTAGAAAATTTGATGCAAAAATGCATCGAGAAAAGAGAAACGTTTTACTTTTTACCGACCGATGCACTGCACATACTCCAAATATCCCTGTACTTACAAATTTGACTATCCATTTCTTACCAGCTAATTGCACTAGCAAGTTGCAGCCATTAGACCTGGGTATCATTCGCAGTGTGAAAGCATACTACAGAAAGTCTTTAATTAGGAAATTAATAAACAATTCGGCTGACAGTATAAAAATTAGAAAATTTACAATCTTGGATGCAATGCACATGATAACATCAGCATGGAAAGAAGTTTCTTCATCTACAATAAAAAACTGCTTTCGTTTTGCTGGAATTCACAAAGAACTTGTAGTGGAACTGTAAAGTACGGATGTAGAAATCAACGAAGATGATATTACCCCTGAAGAATGGAGAAGTCTTGTTGAAGATGAAGATGTTTCAGTTCAAGATTTCTACAATTGTGATAAATATGTTTTAACAACAGATTTCAGAAATGTAGAACAAATTTATGAAGATATTGTAAACGAAAACACAGTGTCAGACGAAGAAGGTGAAGTTGAAGACACGAAAAACGAGACACTGCCACCTTCTTACACAGATGCAATTTCTTCTCTAGATGTTCTCGGACGCTATATTACATCGAAAATGGAAGGTGACTCATTTAACATTTTAGAAAATCTGGAAAAGAGAATAACGAAAACAAGGCGAATGAAGCAATCAACACTTTTGGAATTTTTTAAAACGTAATTTATTGTATTGTTTGTACTCTTTATTTTCAATGTAATTTAAAATAACTTTTTGTGAATAAAATAATGATGATAATAAAAATAACATTTTTAAACACTCCAATATATTAAGAAATATATTGACAGTCGTAAGCCTGTAAAGTGTGAAGGGAAATGTTATTTTTTCACAAATTCTGTTTAAGGACGATCTCTACTTAAGGACGATTTTTCACGGTCCGTTGAAAGTCGTTAAACAGAGAACCAACTGTATTAGAATAAGAAATTTATTTCCGAGTGGCTAAACAGACATCTTATCTAATAGAAAGCCAACACCCGAGTGATTCCCGGGGTTTGCGTATAGAGGTATCTGCGGTTGAAGAATTTGCTGACCAAAGATGTTTCTTGCAAGCTGCATCAGTTATGCAGGACGATCGCCCAGGACGTGGCTTGCCCAGGGATTGCTGACGCTATGAAAAATATTCCTGGGTTCTTGAAAACAGAATTTGGTAATGCCATCTTAAGCATGGGAAGGAAAGAAAATTTACAGGGGTCAACTTAAATTTTATATCTTTCATATCCCCCATTTTAAAAACGTTGTCTACCCGGGTGGAGGCTCTCATGTATAACATAAAAAATAAACTACAAAATTTTACAATTATACAGAATATAACATAAGATTACAAAAATATCTGGCAAACTCCACAACGGTTCCTCCACATAGCAGGTCCATGCGGTTTCCCTACTATCCTTCATCTTATTTGCTTCGTATGCACTTAACCATAATTACAGTATAAATTCAAAATATAAGACTTGCATTCAAAATATAAGACGATAAGCATAAAATTCTATGACTACATGACATGTTATCTTGATATATTTGATATGAATAAAACACAATATAAATATTTACACTACCTGGAAACTACCTCTTAACATTGTCCACATATTGTAGTATTAGTTCTCACATTATATTCTATTAATACTGACATGGTTTATATCACAATCAAAATTCACTCTTTTATATTATTTAACTTCCTTGGGTACTCTTATATTCATAACAATTCTCTTTTCGTACAATTCTACAATATCAATTTTTTTTCCATTTCATATCAATATCTCTTCTTTTTCTTCAAAGCACTGTTACATTAATAAAACAACTTCATTACATCAAAATTCGTTTCAATAGCAATACACATTTAATACCTTACATATACCTTAATTCTGACATACAAATCACATCTCTCTCAAACAACCGTGTATCCTCACGTTTGCTGAGGAATGCTGACTATGAAGTTGGAAAGGAGGTTAAAACAAATTCCTCCCACCACTTCAAAAGAAAATTTTTGTGGATGAACAAATGTAGGTAAATGGATTCAGTTTCTCAACTGTAGTTGTTCTCAAAGAAAAACCCCAAAACCCAAAATAAAATTTTGCCGAATGAAAAAAAAAAGTTTCGAGTTGTGTGGCCATCACAACCCGACAATTTTATTAAAAAAAATTAAAAAGATAAAAACAAAACAAGAACAACTCAACTGAGGAAAAGAATGCATCATGACATTAAATTAAATATTATAAAATTCAAAATTCACCTTAATAATTGCGAAATTCAAAATAAACTTCACATCAGTCTAGACCATTTTTAGTTGTCCTTAAAAAGTAGTTGCAGATTCGGAGACTCACAATATTGGCAGTCCTTTGATGGGAGTCCATCAGTATCCTCTGGTTTCTGTTCGCTTGGGGTTTTAATATCATTTAACTGAAAATTCTCAGAAGGACGGAAAAATCGAAGGTGAGTAGAATGTACAATCTCAGTGGGAGTTTTATAAAGAGCATTGGGTTTATCAATTTCAAAAAGGAAAATATGAACATTTTTTTAGAATAGTATAAGGGCCTGAATACGGTGGGGCAAGTTTTCGGGTATTTGGATATTGAAATTCTTCATATAAAACTAAATCTCCGACTTTAAATTTAACTTGTTGAAATCTTCTGTCATATCTTATTTTATTCGGCTGATAATATTGTCTAGTTCTTTCTTGTGCAATTTTTCTAGCTTCTTCTATAGGAGGGTATATCTCATTATCTTGGAAAGAAATTTTATAAGGCAATTCGCCATACATTAAATAAATTGGGGGAAATCCAGTTACCGAATGAGGGGTATTATTATATTCTTGGGTGACAGAGTCTAAGATTTTTGTCCATGGCACATTACTAGGGCTATTACTAACTTTACATTTTAATCTAGTTACTATGGTTTGGTTAACTCTCTCGACTTTTCCGTTCGTCTGCGGTCTATGAGCAGATGTCAACAGCTGTGTAACATTATTACGTCTGAGAAAATGTTTAAACTTTGATGAGGTAAAGGCGGCATTCCTATCACTTAAAATTTTCTCGGGTATATGATTTTGAAAAATAGAATTCAAACAATTTATGTTTCCGTGGTGGCACTTTTAGAGGGAAATGTCCAGATGTACCTAGTGGCATGGTCAACTACAATGTGTAAATATTTCTTAGTAGAATTATAATAACTTAAACCACCTACAGTATCAATTGATGATAGTTCAAAAGGTTTTTCACACAGAGAAAGAGATTGCATAAAACCATATTTTTTCTGATGAGACTTCTTGTTTACTTGACAAGTTTCACAATGTTTAACATAATTTCCAACATCATTAATTATTTTAGTCCAATAATATTGAGGTGAAATAATTCTTAACATTGAAGCTATTCCTGGATGACCAAATTTTTCATGTACTTTCTCTATTAATTTAATTCTTAAAGCTTTTGGTACTACAATTTTGATTAAACCTTGTCTTTTCACTACTACAACATTATCCTTATTAAAACACCTGGGTGCTGCTATATTTTCTAACATTTGAAAATGGATGATTTCCTTTATATCTAACAAGGGTTCTGGAGGGGTGGTAGTTATATTAAAAGCAATTGGGTTTCTTGTTTTACTATGGAGGCTATGGCTTCTTTTGACGCATCAACATAGACATGGCAAGGATAATTTGAATTATAAAGGGCCAAAATGGGTTTTGAGATTAAACTATCTTTAAGTATTTGAAAAGCTTGTTGACATTCAGGCGTCCATGCCCATTTCTGGTCTTTCTTTAAAAAGTTATTTAAGGGAATTCTAATTTTAGCGTAATCAGGAATAAATTTATGATATACGTTGATGGTGCCTAGAAATCTTTGTAAATATTTAACGTTCCTTGGGGCCAATAATTTTTGTATTGTTTCTACATTAGTATTATTTGGGCTGTATGATCCATGCTTAACTTCATAGCCAAGAAAATCAATAGTATCTTTAGCAAAATGACATTTCGATTTTTTAAGTTTAATATTTTCCTTTTCACAAATTTCAAAAATTGTCTTTAAGTGCTGAATATGTTCTTCTAATGACTCTGAGAAAATAATTATATCGTCAAAATAATTTAGAGCAAAGTTAACTTGATATTTATGAAGTATGCGCCTAATTGTTCTTTGGAATATTGCGGGAGCATTCTTAAATCCAAACGGAAGTCTGGTAAATTGGTACAAGCCATAGTTAGAAGTGAAAACAAGCTTTTCAGCTTCCTCATCCTCTAATTTCAGGTGCCAATACCCACTACATAGATCTAACGTAGAAAATGCTTTAGCATTGGTCAATTTGTCTAGAACACTGTCTATTCTGGGAATGGGTTCACAATCGGTTTTGGTAATTTAGTTAATTTTCCTATAGTCAATACATAGTCGAGTCCTGGCATTATCTTCTTTCTTAAACGCGAGAGTAATAGGTGAACTATATTGGCTATAACTAGGTTTAATAATTTTAGCTTTTAACAAGGCATCTAATTGTTTTTTTATCTCTGCGTCATCTCTAGGCGACGTTCTGTATGGTCTTTGACTTAAAGGAAGTTCTGAGGTTAAGACTACTTTTGGCGATTCTAATTTAATTTCTCCCACATCAAACTTATTCTTAGCAAAAACATGATCAAATTTTTGTATTAAATTGTCAATATCACACTTATCATTATTACAAGAAATCACATTACATAAATCATTATTATTACTTAAAAATGCAGATACTTTTTCATTATTTCCCTGATCACTTTTCTTATTAGGATTATTATTATGACAGCTGGTACAATTAAAATGCTTAAGTAATTTATTATCCTGAAAAATTTCTCTAGTTTTAAAATTAATAGTGACATTAAAGAGTCCAATAGCATGACTAGATAATATAACATAAGGTAATTGTACATTAGGTAAGTAATAAAATTTTAATGTTTCAATTTTTTCACCCAATTTTAACGGAAGCATTATATACTGACTTACCTGGACGTTTCGTCCCACAGCTGTAATGTTAATGTTGCAATTTTTGAAATTTAGTTGGTGATTTTTATTTAATGTGGGTCCTGGTAAAATATTTAGAGTTGAGCCTGAATCGAATAAAATCTGGACTTTCTGTCCACACAACAGGCTCTCTACTACTGGCACTCAGTCACTGTCATTGGTTCTCACATTAAAGTTTTTATTATGATTCTGCATTGTCATTCTTGGCTGAAAGGAAGGTGCACTAGTGTTGAACCCTGGTCGGGGACGTTGCTGGAAACGGGGCGGATAAAAATTATTCCTCGGTCTCCACTCCTGGTGTTGAAGATCAAAATTTGGCCGAAACTGTCGGTAATTTCCTGGGTGTTGTTGGAAGCGTGGACTCCAGGCTGGGAGTCTATGGAAAACTGGTAGCTTGGGTGTATAAAAAGTCCTTTCTTCTGAATTTTGCTTATCCAAGAGTTTTAACATGTCTTTTAGTTCATCACAATCTTTTGTCGAACGAAGTTGGAGATCTACTTCTGGGCGTGCGTTTATTCCTTTTATGATGTAATATTTCTGCTCTTTCGAGGTCATCGCTGCTTTCGAAGCTATTTGCTGGATAGTGTAGTAATACGCTTCGTAAGTTTCTTCCCTTCCTTTTTTCCGTCTTAACAATTGCTGATGTATTTCGGGTTTACTTATCTCCGTCTTAAATTCTTTAAGTAGTTCTGTTTTTAATTCTTCGAAGTTTTTAAAGAGGGGTTTGGATTGAAGAAATAGTTCCACATTTTCGGTACACAGCTTGCGAAAAAATATAATTTTTGTATAGGATTTAATGTCAACAGTTCACAAACCTGCTCATATTCTGCGATGTAATTTTCGATTGGCATTTCATTTGAATAGGGCTTTATAAACACATCTGCATCTGAAAATCGGACGTGAGATGGCTCGTTATTTTCACCGGTTAAGTCCACGGTTTGATTCAAATTGGGTTTTTCCCCTTTCTGCATTGCTTCTTCAAAACTAGGTCACCGAACAGCGTAAATCCACCAAGGTCAGTTATAATCCACTTCTACTACTCGCTGCTATTTTCGACGCACGGAAGGGTTGAAAGACGCTTTGAAATTTCACGACGGGTGCTGGTAAAATTAATTAAACTCCCTTTACCTATTGAAATTAAAAATTTAAAACTGGTATCCTTACTGCAGAACATCCTGCCGGCTATAAATTCTGTAATGAAATAAGATCAGATTACAGAAATATTAGAATAAGAAATTTATTTCCGAGTGGCTAAACAGACATCTTATCTAATGGAAAGCCAACACCCGAGTGATTCCCGGGGTTTGCGTATAGAGGTATCTGCGGTTGAAGAATTTGCTGACCAAAGATGTTTCTTGCAAGCTGCATCAGTTGGGCAGGACGATCGCCTTATTTGGGCATAGAAAATGGTTCGGACGGTTTCGTGGCTTGCCCAGGGATTGCTGACGCTATGAAAAATATTCCTGGGTTCTTGACAACAGAATTTGGTAATGCCATCTTAAGCATGGGAAGGAAAGAAAATTTACAGGGGTCATCTTAAATTTTATATCTTTCATATATATATATATATATATATATATATATATATATATATATATATATATATATATATATATATATATATATATATATGTAATAAATTAAATATTGGGCCCTCCATTCTATCAGTTAAATTCCCTTTCCTAAATCCAATCCCCAGTAACATTACTTTAACGCTTTAAAAACCCATAGCAACAGGACTTCCCATAAAACAGCAAACGTTGCATTTCTACACGTGTATACGTCCCGAGAAAGGCGTGAGTTCGCATCGCCAGCCCGAAATTCCGCTGACATTTCAAAACAACAGCCACATGTACCTCGCTTCTAGCGCGTAATGTTGAAAGGTGATATTACACTTCGCTCCGAGCATCTGAAATGAAAGGACGTATGTTACTATCGCTCCTAATAAAATGATTCGACCCGACTGCTTCAAAATTTAAATTCTTTCAGGCTGAGTCTAGCTCCAGCCATGTAAATTTGAGCTAGTTTTCCTTTTCAGGTTGCATTTTAAGAACGAGATGTAATGATTATATTACATAGAGCCGAAAGCGATTCTTCATGTGCGTATCAACCTCAACGGACTTCGAATCCATTGCCTTGGACTATGTGTGTGCGCGTGAAATACCGACCTTGAGAGAAGCGCAATAGGAGTTCGCCAGCGTAGCACTTGAAAATGAAATGACCTAGTTTTGATTTCCCTTTTCGAAAATGACATCGAAAGATTTAAATAAAAAATTGGCTGATCATCGTGACTCTGACCAACCTGAAGAAAAACAAGGGGATAATTCTGGAGTTTACGACAAACAATTATTGGAAAACAGTGCTATATCTTCACCAAATCAATTAAGTAATCTTCCGAAATTCAATCCTGGTGGTTTGGTCAAAATTAATAACTGGTTGAAATTCTTCGAGAAAAAGACTATTGAATTGACGGAAGAAGAAAAACTACAAATATTTCCGGATTTTCTATCGGACGAGGCTTTGGAATTTTACATCGAAAACCTAATAGAATCACAAAAGTGGGATGAAGTTAAAATAAAAATCAATGACTATTTCTCAGAAGAAAAACAGTTTTCATTCGAAGATTTCAGCAGGTTGAGCCTTTCTGGAAGTCAAAATATAAATGATTATTTTAAAAAGAAAATTAATATCGGTAAAGCATTAAAACTTGAAGAAGAAATTATAATTCAAGGTCTCACAGACGGATTGCCGACAAGATACAGGGATTTATTTTTAATAAGTAACGTTGGTACAACTACTGAGTGGATTTCCCTTGCGAGGAAAATGATCAACAGCTACGAAGATAAGAGGAAAGATCACCATAATAGAGACATGCGTAATCAACAGTCCGGTTTTCGCAGACCGTTCGATCGGCGAGATGACTATGACAGATTCCCACAACACGAGTCACCTAGATTCCGGCACCAACAACCGCGACTATGGCATAGATGGCCCCAGAATTTTCGAGAAGAGGAAGGTCCTAGGACTCGGTTCCAGTCTCCACAACATGCAAACAACTATAACAGCAACATGACAGAACAGCGACAATGACGGATGTTCACCGTACACCTAAAAATCGGTACTGAACTGATTATCGGCCTGATAGATACAGGTAGCACCATTAACATTATTTCTCGAACTGTATATGATAAAATTAAATATTATGTGAAAATTCTTCCATCGGACAATTCACAGGTCAGTACCCTCGCAGGTAAAATAAAAACTGATAAAATAATTTCTACAAAGTGCCGAATCGGTAAGTTGAACAGATTTGTTAATTTTTATGTTATTGAAACAAATTTAAAGTATGCAATTTTATCGTCGGAAATTATTAATCTATTTAAAATTAATTTGGATTTTAAAAATTTTTGTGTTTACCAAGGAAAAAATAATATTTCATCTACTTTGTCTTTGGAAAATGTTACTAATAATTGCTATATATTTTTAACATATGATAATCCTAATGTGCCACATACTTGTTCTCATAATACTATAAATCTTGATACTAAATATAATAGAAATTGTGATACTCGTTTTTATAAAATTGAAAATGAAAATAATGTTACTGATGATGAAAGTGTTCAATTGAACAAAATATTGAATGAGTATAATAATATTTTCGCGAAAAATAAATATGATGTTGGATGTATACGTCTTGAACCACAAAGAGTAGTTTTGAATTCTGAACTACCAATTTCCCTTCGTCCATACAGGGCGTCCCCAAAAGATAATGCCGAAATTAAGAAGCAAATAGACGAGCTTTTAGCTGCAGGTTTAATAAAAACATCTCATTCACCCTATGCTTCCCCAATTACTTTGGCTTACAAGAAAGATGAAAATTCAAAATCCAGAATGTGTATCGATTACCGAAAACTAAATAGTATTACAAAAACGGACTCGGAACCAATTCCCCGAATCGACGCAGTTTTAGATCAACTAACCAATGCTAAGATTTTCTCCACCCTTGATCTCGCGAGTGGCTACTGGCATATTAAACTAAATGAAAAAGATACAGAAAAATTAGCTTTCACCTCAAACTTTGGCTTATATGAATGGAAAAGATTACCTTTTGGCTGGAAAAACGCTCCTGCCATATTCCAAAGAACACTCAGACAAATTTTAAATAAATACCAAATTAAATTTGCGCTCAACTATTTTGACGATATAATTATGTTTTCAGACTCTTTCGAAGAACACTTAGAGCATTTAAAAACTATTTTCTCGATTTGTGAAAAAGAAAACATAAAATTGAAATTTTCAAAATGCCAATTTGCCCAAACAAAAATAAAATTTTTGGGATATGAAGTGGAAAAGGGATGTTATCACCCGAGTAACGCTAATATAGAAATTATTAAGAAACTTCAACCTCCCAGGAATGTTAAAGACTTACAAAGATTTTTAGGTAGCGTAAATGTTTATAATAAATTCATTCCCAACTATGCTAAACTAAGAGTACCATTGAATAAATTATTGAAGAAAGACACTAAATTTGAATGGACAGATGATTGCCAGAAAGCTTTTCAGGATTTAAAAGACGCTCTAATATCTAAACCTGTTTTATCTATTTATAACCCAAATTACCCATGTCATATTTTCGTGGATGCGTCTGGACAAGCGGTAGGCGCAATTTTAAAACAACAGCACCCTGATGGAAGTTTGCATCCCATAGCCTATCATTCTCGAAAACTTAGAACCTATGAACAAAATTATGCCATTACCGAGCTGGAATGCTTGTCAATTATTGATGCTGTTGACAAATATTATTGTTATTTACATGGGACTCATTTTACCGTTCATACGGATCATGCTGCACTTGTCTGGTTAAAAAGTATTAAACACCCAGCTGGACGATTATTTCGATGGTCACTTAAACTGTCCATGTACGATTTTGACATTAAATATAAAAAAGGTTCTACAAATTATGAAGCCGATATGTTAACTAGAAACCCAATTTCTCACCATGTAACTTTACGTGAACGTGACCCATTGTTGACATTGCAAGAAATCGAGCATCATCAAAATTTAGATAATTTAAACGGTAAGAAGTTTAAAAAAGTTAATAATGTATGGACAATTAAAAAACAAGGTTTAATGAAAATTGTTGTGCCCTTCTCTTTACGTTTAAAATTATTAGAAAAAACCCATGTTAATTATGGACATTTAGGAGTTTCGGCAATGTTAAATCTGATATCCCCTCAATATTATTGGATTGGAATAACTAAAGATGTGAGTAACTATGTGAAACATTGTGAAGTATGTCAATTAAATAAGAAGTCTAGACAAAAAAGATTTGGTCTCTTACAAATGTTACCCCCTACCAGTGAACCCTTTGAAATTCTTGCCATAGACACTGTTGGTGGCTTAAATTATTATGAGTCTACAAAGAAATATTTACACATAGTTATAGATCATGCCACGAGGTATATATGGACCTTTGCTTCTAAAAATGAAAATACAGATACTTATATTAATTGTTTAACACAAATTTTTCAACACCAAGTACCTAAGAAAATTTTAAGTGATAGAAATAGTGCTTTTACTTCCTCCAAATTTAAGCATTTTTTGAGAAACAATAATATTACACAATTACTAACTACTTCGCATAGACCACAAACAAACGGAAAAAATGAAAGAGTAAATCAGACCCTGATTACTAGGCTTAAATGTAAATTAAATTCACACCCTGGTAAAGTCTCCTGGACAAAATTATTACGTGAAATAACGAATGAATATAACGACACAACCCATACCGTAACAAAATTTCCCCCTTCTTATTTAATGCATGGAAAACCACCCTACAAAAATTTACTTGATGATCAAGACATGTACCCACCAATTGAAGAAGCGAGGAAGATTGCTAAACAGAGAACTATAAAAAATCATGAAGTAAATAAAGAGAGATATGACACTCGTTTTGAGGAATCTAAATTTAAGGTAGGTGATATAGTAATGTACGAAGAGTTTCGTTACCCAAATACTCCTAAACTTACTCCCCCTTATTCTGGTCCATATAAAATTTTGAAACAAATTTCTGGAGTAAATTTTGAAATTAACAGACCCAATTCCCTCACTAAGAAAACCTCGGAAATTGTACACTGTACTAGACTAAGACCTTTCAACCCTGCAGATAATTTTCGATTAGCAACTAGAAAAAGTAAAATTCCTATTTTAATAACAGTAAACCCCAAAACGCCCAAGATCCCAAGTAAAAATTAATAGTGTTAAGAAAAAAAAACCCTATCTATGATGATTAAGACTACCCAACTGTGACTCAAATAACTACCTGACTATGACTCCGATAATCCTACGATATTTTGATAACCCAATGAAGACTGTTGACGCAGACTGTTGATGAAGAAAACCTAATTTTGATGGATTTAGATGCCTACCTAAATTTTGTAGTTATTCTTATTTAGAGAATTTTTGATGCTAGTTTGCCTTCCACAAATTACCATCTGAATTATTTTAAAAGAATATTTATTAAAAAGAAAATGTTGATGTGCTAAGTTAAAGAAAAATTTTGTCAATGTTAGGGCTAACATGACATGTCACAGGTTACCCCTAATTTTGCCAAGTATGTTGATGATCTGAGTTGTTATTTTTGTTGACACCGGAGAAACCTTTTGCCAGCACAAGGGGTAGTTCCTCCCGCAGAGGGATGAGCCTCTTGCTGTCTTTGCATCACAGCACCCTCGTGATCACTAACAATCTTTCACGTTGGACATCACAGAGGATAGCCCATTTCACCTCCAGGTTTGTCACTGATGTCATGATTGGTACCAATGATTTTAGAATTTGAGTATTTTGAAGTGAAACAAGTGACGATGTTAAAGCACATAATATTTTTGAAAATTACCTAATGTGAAAATGATGCCCATTTACTTAATTAAGGATTTATAACAAGTTGTTTTGAATTGTTTAATTTATGATCTTATGCATTGTTAAAAAACTTGACAGGTATCTAAATCTATGCTGTAATTGAAGTGAAACTTTCAGAATAATATAAGAAATCCAATTTTGTAATAATATTGTCTAAAGTAATGTTGTTTTGAACTTGAACTTATTGAAATATCTTCTGAATTATACGTTGTGAATTATTTTAAAATTTATGTAAGTATTCGAGATTAGGAATATGAAAAATGGCGAGCGATGAATGATAATTGGTGTAAACGATGAAGTTTTGAAATCATGTGTAAAATGTAAACACTGAATATAAACCACATACAATAAGGACTTATTTGATAAACAATGTATAACGACTTGAATTTAAACTGAGCTTAAGGACTCCAAGAATTATACGTTATTTAATTACTCATTATTGAATGAAGAACTTTGATTTAATTAAAAAGTTATTTAGATTATATTAGCCAATAATATTTCAGTTATTTGAATTTCATTGCACATTGTATAATAATTATAAACTTATTGCATACTATGTTAATTCCATATATTTTGAATGATCATTATAAATTTCATTGTCTATTCCTTTAATTTCATATATTTTGTGTGATGGTGCAACGAAGTCATAAGAGTGAGCTTAGTTTTATAGTAAAGATTCAGGAGATTTAACTTTGGATTTGTTTCGGTGAAGTTAATTTATGATGGGTTATGGACAAAGCTCTTGACTCTGTAACCTTGATGTGTTCTAATTCTCACCCACCCTGCTGTTTGTCGTGACTTCTTTCCACCAATGTTGCATTCAGAGACATGTAATTGTATAACGTAGTTAATTTTGATTATATTTGATTGTAATTGTACTCACTTTATTATATGTATTATGTCATCTGTATTATGTTGTGAAAATGTCACCTTTCAACGTGACGATTTTCCTTTTTTCGGGGGGGATTTGTAATAAATTAAATATTGGGCCCTCCATTCTATCAGTTAAATTCCCTTTCCTAAATCCAATCCCCAGTAACATTACTTTACCGCTTTAAAAACCCATAGCAACAGGACTTCCCATAAAACAGCAAACGTTGCATTTCTACACGTGTATACGTCCCGAGAAAGGCGTGAGTTCGCATCGCCAGCCCGAAATTCCGCTGACATTTCAAAACAACAGCCACATGTACCTCGCTTCTAGCGCGTAATGTTGAAAGGTGATATTACACTTCGCTCCGAGCATCTGAAATGAAAGGACGTATGTTACTATCGCTCCTAATAAAATGATTCGACCCGACTGCTTCAAAATTTAAATTCTTTCAGGCTGAGTCTAGCTCCAGCCATGTAAATTTGAGCTAGTTTTCCTTTTCAGGTTGCATTTTAAGAACGAGATGTAATGATTATATTACAATATATATATATATATATATATATATGTATATATATATATATATATATATATATATATATATATATATATATATATATATATATACATATATATATATATATATATATATATATATATATATATATATATATATATATATATATATATATATATACAGTCGAACCCCGTTATAGCGAACCCGGTATATAACGAACGAAAATTTTGGTCCCGCCGTTTTCCTATTGCATTTAATGCTAATTTATCCTTTTATAGCGAACCTCCAAAATCTTAATCGGTTATAACGAACCTTTTTTTCAGTCGACTAATGAATATTTTTTTAAAAAAACTTTTTAAGAATGTTGGATATACAACGAATGTTAAAGAAGATGATGAAGATTTACCTATCGCGATGTGGATAGAAAAGCACCAAATTTCATCATTCTCAGATTGTGACACGCAGTTGTTCGAAACATGAGATGATGAAGTCAGTACATGTGAAAATCCGACTGCTGAAGACATTGTGGAAGAAATTAAAACGAATCATTTTGAAATAGAAGATTTTGACGCTTATGAAGAGTAGCACATAAAAGACGATATCCCCACCATCTCAGATGCTACAGCAGCGATGCGTGTCATTAATAAGTTTTTGTCTACACAAACAGTGGAAGAAAGAGTGTTGGAGTCATTGGATGTATTGGACAAAGAAATTCATAAAAGATTTTTGAAATCGGCATCACGTTAGCAGAAGATAACCGATTATTTCTGCATCAAAACAGTGAATCATTAATGATCATTTTTAATATATTTAATCATTTTTTTCAATACATCATTATCGAATACACATAGCAATTAATGAGTTATACATTTTGTGAACTCTAACAGTTTTCTTAACGGTTCGGATATAGCGAACAAAACCTTTGGTCCCTTGAAGTTCGTTATAACGGGGTTCGACTGTATATATATGAACTTAAAAGGTATTTTTGTTCCAAAGGGAAAACAAAACTCTCAAGAGTAATTTAAATAAGCATTTACACTATATGAACACTAAATGAACATTACACTATAAATTGCTGATAAAAAAAAATTTTAAAATAAAACCCATCATTTTTCTATTTTTCAGTTTTATGTTACAGAAAAAGTGTTTAAATATTTTTGGGATAAGATATTTAGATCAGATAGGAATGGGACATTTTCTTTCGACATTATCTGTTTTTAATGTGTGTTTTCTGACTAGTTTGCAGGGTAAACTTATGTGCATATATTTATTCAACAGTTTTCAATTAAACCAATTTGGTTTCGACACACCTAATTACTTGTATTTGTCTTAAAATTCACAGCAAAAATTAATAATGGTAACGCGATTCAAACTAATTGATGTAGTTCAGGCATCGGGGCATGGTGTATAATGTATGATTGTCTCTATGAACAGTTTTCAAATGCATTTATGAAATTGTTCAATATATTCAAAATCTCCATTGATCCGTTCTTAATTTGTCTTATAATTTAAGATAAACTTGAAAGAACGTTTCAGAAATGATTAGTGATGCTATTTATGTGAGAATTTTATGTGAGACAGACAAAATTTCCATTTGGACTTAGTCGGTCATAAAGTCTTAACTTCTCTTTAATTTTGAATGTTTTGACTAAACTTAAACCTGTTCTGAATTTTTACAATTAACTTAATATTGAACTCTAATTTTACTCTAATTGAATAATTTTACTAATAAAATTATTGAATTGCCTCCATTTTTGCCCAAATGCAACTATTTTTTTTCAATCGTTTTTCTAACTAAAACTTATTTTATCGACAAAACTAGAAAAGTTTAAGGTAAAACTGAAAACTGTTACTACAATTTAGTTTAATTTCTATTTATTATGATTACATTTTGCAATTTGGGTGCACGTTGCACCTGGTTAAACACGTAATTGATTTCGGTGGTGTTAACGGGATTCAAATTCAATGAATTATGATGGTTCACAGAGAAAAAAAAACGGGCTAGTCACTGGCATAAGTGGGTTCTAGAACCCATTTCGTGCGGGTTGTGGTTACAGATGAGGTAAATTACGCACATCCGCGTTGACAAACACGTTTTAGAATGCGTTAAAAATACCACTCTCTGAGTTATCGAAAATGCCGTGTCATCTAACACATTTTATGCATGTTTACCGGGTTCTCGCAGTTTACCGGGTAGAAAAATCTCCTCTATTTATCGAAACGCGAATTATATTAACAACATTCTGAAATGCGATTCATATGGAATTAGTGTGTCTTCGAAAAAACAATGTTTGGCATTGATGTGCATGCAGAAGGAGGAATATTTTTTTACATATTATTTACTGTAAGTTTTTCGAAAAATAATACTATATGCATAAATTATAACAAAGAATCAGTATATTTTATATAATAAATTACATAATATATATTTTAACTGTATATTTTTTATAATACAAAATGCAAAAAAAAAATATGCATTATATCATTGGTTTTTATAACAAAGCAATTGAAATTGTTGTGTATTATAAATTTTATACCTGACCTGGACATGGTTAAATTTTAATCCCTTATTTTTAACGTCAAAAGAAGTTTCTTTTTGTGTGTGTGTGGGGGGGGGGGGGGGCATGCAACATATAAGATAATTGACGAGAATAATTGTGTTTTGTTTGAAGCTCCCTTCATGTTGTTGATTCGATTTTTACCTATCGCTAAATTACACACAATAATTTTTTTCCCCGTATAAATAATTTTTTTTCATTTAAATATAAATCTCTAAATCGAAAATTTAAAAAGAAATCGAAAAAATTATTAAAAAAAGGAATATGCAAGTCCTCTATATATATTCCACATTAATTTTGTCGCTAGTCCAAAAATCATTTCAAGAAAAGATGCTAATGATCTAAGGATGTGTATGTTTTACCGTTGTAAATTCCCTGAGAAAATGAATTTCCGGTGCAAATAATTGAAAATTCTACTTAAGAATCCTGCGTAAAAAAAAACTCATCCATGTTAAAGAAACTCACTAAAACTCAGGAAACTTGGTTTACAGGACCAATTAAAAAGCACTTAGGATTTCAACAAGCGCATGTTTTCGATTACTGTTCCGGCTATTTCTCGCTTTCTCATGGAACCAATTTTCTTCTACGGCTGTAATGAGATAACGCGGCTAAGTTCTGAAGCGACACTCAGTGAACTTCAATAGAGCAGGGGGAAGATTGAAATAGTACAGTATTCAGCGGTCAGAGATTTTTCGTTTCAGCAGTCAATGAAAGATGGCTAACATATTTTTCATTTCACATGCTTTAAAATTATGTTTAAATTTTTTTAAAAACTATATAAAACTACTGTGTTTATTGATTGGTATTATACTTTAACATATTAATAAGCTATTTTGTTTCTTATATTTTATTTGACCTTTAAAAATCTATTTCTGTATTTGTAATTCACTTTATTAGTAACATTTTTTAAAGTAAAAAATAATAAAGAAAATATATAGTAATAAGCGAGTAATAAGTAAGTCAGTAACAATAATTTAAAATTCCTCATTTATACTTCAGCATCTCAAAATGAAACTGCAGTAAGGTATTTAAGCCGTGGCAAAATACTTTCTATGATTTGAGAAACGAAATAAAATGTTTTATGGACTTAAGAGGAAAACCTACGCCTGAATTTGAAATTTATTAACGGTTGCCCGATTGAGAATTTTTAGTGGATATCACTCCTCCCTTAAATGAACTGAACAGGGTGAAAATCAACTAATAAATGATATTTTTCAAACAGTGAAGGCATTCGAAATGAAATTGATATTGTGGCAATCTCAGATTAAGAAAAATAGCTTAATTTACTTTCAAACTCAGTCTGAACAAATCAATGTAAACAGTGAAAAATATACAGCAGTAATTGCTACAAGGCTTTGAGAACAAATTTCAAGATTTTAGAAAACACGAACTGCATTTCAGTCTATTTGCCACTCTATTCTCAGTTGACATGAACACATTGCCGGCAACCTTGCAAATGGAATGCATAGAAATAACGCTCAACGTCTGTCAAAGGAGATCTAGATGCCCGAATATCATAAAAGCAGGCTCAGTGTTCACATTACAAATAACACGCTCTTATTTATTTGTTTAAAAAGTAAATATTCTGTTATTATGAATTCTTACTTTTTATTACTGTACTTTATTACTTTTTATTATTATATTTTATTACATTATTACACTTTATTACTATACTCATTGGTAATATGGGTTAAGTTGTTGTCGTATAAATAAATACTGTATACCGCCCTTGACACTTTTTGTTGGCTGATGCGGCCCAATAGTACTAAAAGGTTGGACACCCATGATATAAAGCAGGGGTGGGCAAATTGCGGCCCGCTACAGATTTTTTTTGTGGCCCGCCAAGACCACCAGAAAAGTCCGGACAACCAGAAAAACTGCCAATATTTTATTTAATTTATATTTATTGATTTTTATGATACATTTTCTGAAATTCAAAGTTAGCTAATAAATTCAATAATTTTAAAAGGTAGGGCTCTCTTCTAACCTTATTCGCTTCCACAAAGCGGCCCCCCGAGCCAAAACAATAATTGCCCACCCCTGGTCTAAAGTATTCCTTTTACGGTTTTAATTTCCATCTTATATATATCTAAAGTACTTCTTGATGGTATGGCTTGTATCCCATACAAGCAATTAAGAAATTCTAGTTAAATGGAGAATGATTTTTTTACTGAAGAGATGTATGGGAAGTGAATAGATAAAACTTCTCTGGTGTTATAAACACAAAAATCATAGTTAATGAGTCCTAAAATATAACATCCGCTTCACACTTTTTTCTTTTTACATAATTTTCTTCCTGAATTCATTAACAGTAAATGTGATGCAGGGGAATACATAAAAACCTTGAACGAATAAAACAGGGCAATACCTAAATTCTCGAATTCAGTTAATTTATATGAATAATTCACACTAATTTTTATTATTTGGATTCTTTATATTGTATGGAGCTAATTTTTAGCGATTCCTTATTGCATATTCCATCTAAAAGAGATAATGTCTTTTTATGCACAGTTTTGTTTAAGTGAAATATACCCAGGCACACATATTCGTTTAAGTGAACAATTATTAAAAGCAGTGAAATTTAAGAGGTTTACTTCTTTTTTATTTTTATTTTTTGTATTCAGAAATTCAATTAAGAGAATTTGATATAATGAAACAACGGATGGTAGTTTAGACCTGATGAAAAATAATGGTAGTTCAGATGTAGCGAGAAATCTGTCGTAAGAGCCCTTTACATTTTTCTCATTTAGTTTAAAATTTGTTAATTTTATACCATACTTAAAAGGGAGAGGGGCGTTATTTCTCCCACGGGAGAACAGTGGTTCCGAGACTATAATTTGTTGTGCAGATCTCAGGACATCTTAACGTATACTAATTTGCAAAATATTAATTTAGAATTATCGTGCAAATACTAGCTCTGGGGGACATCTCTTTTGCATCATTTACCGTTGACAGCAGATATTTTCATTGTGCTATACATAAAAAAATATACAGGAAAGCGACGAATATGGAACATCCTTCATTAAAAAGCACATGAAATATTACAGTTCAGAATTAACTCACATCGTATATATATATCCACACAATGATTAATATTTTTATTTTTAACAGTTTGCGATAGTAAAATTGGATGTGTAAAAACAGAATTTAGCAGCAAAAATAAATTATTTCCAACATAAAAGCTTTCTTATTTCACCGTCTTATAGTATATTACTTATAGAACAAAGGGTAGTTACAAACTGCATGACTGTGTATTAATTGAATTATTACAGTTAATCGATGTTTACGATTAATAACAGTTTAAAAAGCACTTTTCTCCCACTATTTCATAACTTCATAAATCTGTCATTTAAAACTCAGTAAGAGAATACTGCGACAGCTATTATGAATTAAATAAAAGAATGTGGAATGTATGTGTATCTGATTCCATTCCTAAGTCCGAGTTTGGTGAGAAATTGAAAAAAAAAATGAAATCTTGAGTCTGGGGGAAAATTTTTCAAGTGTGCTCGCTCTTTTTTGCGAATGTCGAAACGGGAAATGTCTTCACTCAAGTGTTATTTTTTCCCCGCCATTTTATTCCAATTAAGATGTTTTCCGTCAACTATCTTTTACACCGCCGCCATGTCTTCGTACCCAACGGTGAAAAGAAATGAATTACAGGAAAGGGAAGCAATCATTTACTAAGAGATAATTGATGCCATTCAAAAATATAACGATGGTCTTAAGAACAGATGGTTTGCATATGTCAACCTGTAATCTTTCTTAAAAGATCTGGTACGATAAAATGACATTACTTCCAAGATCACCGGCATTCTCTGTTCACTTGTTAACAACGACGCTGACAGAATTCACCGAAGACCATTCGGACTACTGCTTCATTTAATCTTTCTGGATTTTCCTTGGTTTCTTAAGGTGAGTAACAGTTTTGTTGTTTAATTCTTTTATTTATAAAACTTCATCTATGTGAATCAGTGTAAAATTTGATAACTGTTATTTAAATTTATCTGTAATTTGTTAAAGTAGAAATGACATTTTTTGCTTTCACTCTTGCTATTTGTATTAAGATAACTTATTATAAGTGGGTATTGTCTTTTAATAATTTATCTAGTATTTGTGCTGTATCTCTCATCGTAATTATTTACCCCCCCCCCCCCAGAATTTTTACAAAATATTTTAAACTAGGCAGCTGAAAAGATAGTTGATGAAAAAGACAAATTTTAAAAAAATGTTGTACCCATGCTGAATTTACTCTTCAAAAGTTATGCATAAAGTGTAGCATTTAGCATATTTTCATAACATTTTCATTATTTGCTCTTTCACACATTTCACGAACTTCATAATTTCTGTACAGTTATCTTTCTTAATTTATCATATTTAAAGCAATGCATTTCGATAGTGCATTATTCTATATGATTTGTAAAGCATTTTATTTTATGAGAAGTTATCGTAAAGCTGAAACTTGGCTTAGATTACTTTACTTATGACTCTTTTATTGTTAATTAATAAACTCACAACTGAAATTTTATTTTTCACGAAATAATGCATTTGTGACAAAGTACCTGAGCATTTTTGTTTGTTTAGATTTTTTATCTCACCCCGCTATCAGTTTTTAGATTTACTTTAATATATCAAATGGTCTGCTATAATCTATCATGGTCTAATGTGACATCGCATTTAGTTGCGATTGAATGTTTCCTAATAATTATATTTATTTTAAATCCTAATTAAACAACGAATTAATCTGATATTTTTACCCTACTTTGAGTTTTGAAAATTTTGCAAATTATTAAAAAAATACTTAGGAATTAGCATGGTATTAGAAGAGCATGGTATTCGAAATATCTGATGTGAATATTTGATTCTGCTTGCATGTTGAATTTGTTTAGAAACTTTTTTGTGTGTGTAGTTTACTATATTACCCAAGCATGCTAATCATGTGGGATCTTTATTAAAAAATAAATATAAATTTCTTAATTTGTTATAAAAACTAACAGTATTTTATTCTTAATTCACTTATTTTTTTCTTTATCAAAGAAATATATTTTTACTTACTAAAGTTTAGAAAATGCACAGTTTTAAGTCATTTCTATCCAGATTCTTTCATAGATCTGGAATTTTTAAAAAATATAATAATGAAATAATATGCAATTTTTTTTATTCGAATCAAGTAAGATTTGTATTTTGCACTAAATTTTATTCATTTTACATCTATGTGAATAGTATAATTAAAGGTTTCATTAGATATATTTAGACTAAATATATTCTCTTTTCCACATAAGGATTCTTAGAATACTAAAAATAAAGCACGAGAAGGTACTTTGCTACATATCCACAGAAATTATTAGATATTTTATATAGAAAAGAAGTCCTCTATCTCTTCCTGTTTTTCTGAAAGAGTTTATTATTATGTGTTAGAATCTCATTTTGTTTCTTTTATGTTAATTTCAGATGCTTACATTTTCCTTTTTCTTAATTTATTTATGAAATTTACAGTTAGTTCCCTCAACAGTCTTTTATTTGTATGTTATTTTATATTATTTCTCTTTAGGCTAATACTGCCCGATGTCTGAAATACAGCGGATCACTTGTTGCTATAATGACTGTCCTTATTCTACTTTTATTTACAAAAATTATATCAGGCATATTTCCTTCATTCATGAAAATGAACCCTCATTTAGTATTCAGTGTTTTGTTGAAGGCTGCTTGAGAAAGTTCAAAAACACCAGATGCTTATTAGCTCATTTGAAGTTAAAACACAAAGATTTTTATAATACATACTGTTTGTCTCGTACAGTTAAAGGTTATGCCTCCCATAATAATAGTCTTAATCATTCTGAGCAGTTTCATATTTCAAATTCATATGAAGAAACTCAGATATCCACCTCAACAACGGGCAATGAGCAGCATAATTGCTCAATTTTATCTGTAGAGCCTGATATGAAAAAAGATTTTTACAAATTTCTGTTAAAGTTAGAATGTGAAAAAAAAGTACCCTCAGATGTTTCTAATTTAATTGTTCAACAATTTTCCAAAATCATAGAGCATTGTAAAGATGATGTCAGTTCACACCTGAAAGAAATAAATAGTAACTTTGATGTCCAAACCATAAAAAAAGTAACATCGAGCCTAGACTCAGTGGCTTGTTTTGCGAAATCGTTTTCGTCAACCCACAAGAGAAAAAAATATGGCAAAGAATATTTTAATTTTGTTGAGCCACAAGAATACCTTTTAGGGAATGATGTCGTTAGTGGTAAAAAAAATACATTTCATTATGTATCTATATGCGGCACCTTGTTAAAATTTTTAAAACATGATGATATCTTTGCGGAAATTATGACTGGGCATAATTCATCAGATGGGAAACTAAGAGACTTTTGTGATGGGGAATTATACAAAAGAAACACCTTTTTTAAGGAGCATGACATAGTAATTGAAATTCAGTTGTATTTTGACGATTTTCAAGCAACTAATCCTCTTGGAAATCGCGTTAAAAAATACAAAATTAGTGCCTTTTATTTTACTGTAGGCAACATTAATCCAAAATATCGGTCAAAAATAAATTTTGTACAATTAGCCTTATTGTCTTTACACTGTAATGTTAAAAAATATGGATTGCATGCAGTCTTGAGGCCTCTTTTATATGATCTAAAAATTTTAGAATCAGAAGGCATAACGCTATATAGGCGTGAGGGAAAATATAATATTAATGCTATAATTACGGCAGTTGTTGCCGATAATTTAGGGGCGCATACAATAATGGGCATGACTGAATGTTTCAGTGCCTCAAAATCTTGTAGATTTTGCGTTATGCATAAAGATGAATTCCAAACTTGCTTTTCTGAAGACAAGGCCAAATTGAGAACAGAAAAATCACATCTCCAGCAATGTGATATGATCAGCTCTGATCGTACTCTATCACAGGTGTATGGAGTTAAGAATAGATCTCCATTTTGTGAATTAAAATATTTTAATATCATCGACAGTTTCCCATCTGATATTGCTCACGATTTGCTGGAAGGTTTTGCATGCAATTTTGTAGAGGAGATGCTATCTCACTTTATTGAACAAAGTTTAGTAACGTTAGAAGATATAAACTGTTACGTTAATTCATGGCCATATGCAAAATCCGATATTGTTACAAAGCCTGTAACAATATATGAAGACAAAGGCAGACTGAGAATTAAGCAAACTGCTTCTCAGTGTTGGTGCCTAATCAGACTATTGCCTCTATGGATAGGAAATATTATCGATGTAAATGATAAATTTTGGAATGTTTTTCTCCTATTATTAAAGATAATGGATATTGTTTTTGCTCCAGTTATTGAAAAATCGGATGCAATTTATATTGATTGGCTCGTCGAAGATTTATTAAGTTCGTACATGCAGCTATCCGATCATCAGAAACTGAAGCCTAAAGCCCATTATATGATTCATTATGGGAGCCAAATGAAAAAATTTGGACCCTTAAGATGTTTTTGGACCCTACGATATGAGGCTGCTCATAGCTTTTTCAAAGAGTGGATCCATAGATCAAAAAATAAAATAAACATCTGTAAATCTTTATCCTACAGACATCAGGAAATTCAAGGTTTTTTTCATGCTAGCTCTAACTACTTGTCGGATGATATAAATTACAGAGGTGTAAAACAGCAACCCCTTTGCCTGCTACCAAACCATATTCAGGATGTTATTACTCCATACTTAAATGGTCGGTTATTTGTAAATACAGCCAATTCATTGGTAATGGGTAATAATACATATAGTCGGAATCTGTCAGTTATAGTTGATATCAAAGATGAGTACATTTTTGGAAGGATTGAACTGGCTATAAATATAAATAGTATTCCGTACTTGTTGTTGGAGCATCTTAAAACTGATGAGTTTGATGCCCATTTAAACTCTTATGTAGTAACACCATTAAATTTTTTTTATTTAAGACAGCTTTCGGAATTGCTTGATCATAACCCTCTCGCATTATATTGTTTAGAGGGTAAATATTATATTACAATGAAATATAAAGTCTATAAATCCTGAGAGTACTTTTTATCATTTCAATTATTCTATAGAGAATCTTGATCGTATCAGAAATTTTCATTAAATAATCATTTGAATAGCTTTTAAATTAATTTGTTCGATAAGCTTTGTTATTAAAAATAATTTTATCAAAATAAGAATTATTTTTTGTAGATGTCTCACAAAACGTTTCATGTGACATACGGGCAGAATAAAAGAATAATATCAGTGAAAGAATCTGAAGACTTAATACAGATAATTCAAGACTCATTTAAGATTCCGTGTTCAGGTGTCATTTTAATTCAGAAATGGGATGATGAATGGGATGATTGGGTGGATTTAAATAGCATCGAAGAACTAGAAGACAGAAAAAAACTACGAGTTGAGGTTTTACAACAGGAAAAGAAACATCTGGAACCCCAGCAGCCTGAACAAAGTGGTGAAAGTTCTTTTTCAAAAGAAAACATCAAAATACCTTTAAGGTGAGGTCCCTTTTATAAACAGTCATTTATTTTTATTTCCCCAGTGTATGTTCATATTCTCAAATTTAATTTTTATATTTTATAGCAATCAGCAGTCTAAACATGGTATCAAGTTGCCTGTGGAATGTTTCACGCCCTCTTTAACTGCTGCACTGAACCGGGGAGGGAAATTGGAAAAACACCACGTTTCGTATTTATTAAACTGTTTATACGATGAACTATCATCAGTGACACTGTAAGTACAAAATCTTATTTATTTTTTCTATAGTTTCAAGCACTAAATTATCAAAAAGCTTTTAAAAGTGGGTCAAAATATTTATTTGTGTGTAAGCAATTTATTAATTATTTAACATGTATGAGCTAGCAAATCAAAGTATAAGTTATAAAATAAATAAAGCAATAAATAAAAGTTATAAGGCAAAAAAATAAATAAAAGTTATACAACTGTAAAATAAATAAATAAAAAGTTATAAAGCTAAAAAGTAAAAATCACAAATTATGAGAGTAATTTAATTATTAAACAAAATGAATAAAATTAAATCTCGTTTTGTCTAAAAAATATAAAACTTCTTTCTATGATAGCTAATTTATTCTCTAAAGAAAATGTGTTTGATGCTTACTGACCTTTTCGTTCTTAAATCAGTTGTTTTTAGATGGAAAAAGAAAAAGTTGTTTCGATAAGTTTCAGTTTGAAATTCATTTTTTTGAAAAAAAAATTACAAGAAATTAACGGCTTACGATTAATGTGGTCCTCAGAAAATATTTATAATTTTCATTAACATTTCTATAGTAATTTAGGTTTATTTCTGACATTGCATTATTACCTCAATTTAGGTTCCCTACAAGAGACCAATATAAATACATCGCTGAGCAATTGGTGCAACAATATCCTTCTTTGTCTGAGGGAATTGAGTTTAAAGATGCAGTTGTAAGTAATCTTTGTCATATTTATTATTGATTTTTAGCAGAATATGCTTCAAAGCGTGTTGTAAATGAGTAAACGTGTTGGTTACACCTAAAAGTTGAAATTTATATTTTCAATATATACACATGGTTTCCAAATGTTTTTAATCAATTATTTAATTTTTAAAATAGAATAAAAATTTTTGAATTTTCTTTTTAGTCTGTCTGGAGAACAGCTCTTTCTGATAAATTTAGAAATCAGAGGAAGCAAATAAAGAAAAGAGATTCTACTATTAAGGTTTCCAACCTTGCGAAATGTGGGGGAAACAGACAAGAAACAGGATCAAAAAATACTTGGGGTATACCCATAGAAAATTTTCTGCCTGAAAGACGTGAAGGAGAAACTAAAGAATCAACTGATGCTCATGTTAAATGGATGTGCAATGAATCCAAAAAGTTGAGGCAAGATTTTGAAACCATCAAAATCAAAATGGATTTGACATTTCCTGAAAGGCGAAGACTGGTTGTATTAGAAGGGGCACAGATCAAGGATTTAAAGAGAATTTATCCATGTTTATTTTTTGAAGATGAGGTATGGATTCCCTTACTTATATTTAGATTCCTATTCAGAAACAAAACAACTTTTCTTCAAATTCCTAACTATACAAATTATATATGTTGCAAGATGCTTTAGCATAAATTTATATTTAATGTAATTAAACAATCAGTTTTAATTTGGAAATATGTATGACATACTTGTATTTTTTAGATTTTGGCTGAATTTGAAAGGTTGGTAGGAAGAAATGTTGAAGATGAATTTTTAAAGGGTTTAAAAAAATATGGACCTGCAGTCTTAAAAGAGGCCCAAAGTAACAAATTAAACAAAAGTTTATTAGCATGCCTGGCTGCTGAGAATGATCAGGCGTTAAGGAAAAGTATGATTTTTTCTTTGAATTTGGAATAATAATAACATATCTATATCATTTTTATCATTCATATCTACACGTGTATGTATTTAATAAATGCTAAAATTTTGATAATCATATAACTAATTTTATGATTAGAGGTCGTTTTTTGTTGATTCAACAATTTTTCTAGAATTAAAGATGCAAATTTTGTTACGATAATTCCAGTTAAAGTCTCCACTGTTTGTTTATAGATATAGAAGCACAGGCAGCACCAATAATGTTAACTTGTCTGGCAGGGGAAAAGGTTCAAAGTTTAATTCAATGCAAACAAGAAATGTCTAAAGAAGAACCGGAAATGGTAATAATTTGTATCTTTTGTTTGTTAATTGTACATAGCTGCACGAGAAACATATTTTGAAGTTGTTCCATCCTCTATTCATACCTTATCTGTTACTAATAATTATTAATGCCTCAAAACAAAGAATTAAATAGAGTTTAGTTGGCTCTTAATTACATGAAGATTAATTCTGATTCTGTAATGCATAACATAAGAGAAGTTTCTTTTATTTTTCAGGAGAATCCATACATTGCTGGCATAGGAGATATATTTCAACCATCGACTTTGGCTGTCTTCTATAACAAGGAAGAACTATTTGAATGTTCCAGTCTCTCTAGAGCTGTCTTATGTCTAGTAGCAACGCACTATATCTTTTCGATAGCGTATCCAAAGCAGTTGGCAATATCACTCAGACTGATACAGCACCTTTTTTGTAATATACAAGATATTTCTACAAAATCTAAAAAATTTTTAAGAATTGTTAATTCAGTTTCAGTTACTGCGCAAAATTGTGAGTGTAAATAAAAAATCTATTTTTAATTGCTTTTGTCGATGTATTTTTTAAAATTTTAAATGAGAGTTTATTTACTTTCAAATAAAAATGTGCATCTTAAAGCATCAAATTTAGAGGGAAGAAAATGAGAAAAAAAATGCATAAATAACTATTAAGTAATAAAGTGTAATATATAACTATAGTAATATACTAAGTTATTTATTAATAAAGTGTATTTAAAGTAAAGTCTGTTGGCGAAATTTGCAGAACGTGTGTAACAATCTCCTTTAAGCAACAGAGTAAATTATTAACACATAATAATATATAATTTACAAATCATGTACTTATTATGAAATCAATGAGATAATTGATTCAAAAAGAAACTAAGGTTACGTCTGAAAAATGGTCAACTAAATTTGTTGATATTCTAAGTTGTAACGAAATAGCATTTGAGATTTGATTGTTTTAGAGATTAGATTTAATTGTTTTTGATATGGTTGCATGGTTTTAGAGGAATCTATTAATTAGTCTATATTATTGTGATGAATGTAATTTAAAATTAGACCATTATACATATAAAGTTTGATTTATTTATAATGAGGTGATGATGCGTTAACAAAATCGTCTTTAATACGGGAATATTCCCATAAAGAAAACTAATAACGTTAAAATGCAATAAATTTTGTACCCTCTGGTTTTATAAACTGGCTTTACATTCATCTAAAACTTAAAATGCTTTGATTAGTTAAATATTTCTATGTTACCATTAAACTGCTTATACTTTGTTTGGATGACATTACAGTATGTTAATAATTTTCACATAAAGACCGAGTTCTTGATATTTTCATGCCATGATATTAGTGTTTTATTTCAGTCAAACTTACAGCATTAAAGAAAAATTGATCAACGGGATTTTAAAGTTTTATGCATAATACAATTCATAATTATTTTTTTTCTCTGAACATTTTGTTGCTTTAAAATTTGCTATTATGAAAAGCTATATCACAATTCGGAATTAAATTTCCTGATATTTTTTTTTTCATTTGGAATTAATTTCCTTCTATGTACTCCCGTGAAAAAAAATGCATACCAAAAAGTTCGGGGCTAAAATAGCATTTTGTATAAGTGGTATCATCTTTACAACTTTGAGAATATATTTTCACCTGATAAAATCCCTTAAAAGATTAACTGACAAAATTTTATGATATAATTTTTGCTTTCTTTAACAAACATTTCTAGTTACGAGATATCCTAAAATTTTCATTTTAATAATGGATTATTATTTTGTAAATTTCTTTATGAGAAGATATGCGGGAGTAGAGTTTAGGTAACAAAATTAAAAAAAAATTGTTTTATATAACTATCGGAGAAAATTAGCATCTCTTAAATTGATCCAAATCATGAAACTTCTAATAATCGATAACTTGATATACGTACTGAAGCCATATTGAGCTTAAAAGAACTCCCTAGTAGTGGTTTTATTGGAGCAGATTAAACAGATACTTTAAACTCGAATGAAACAGGTTATAAAACTCAGTAAAAAGCGACTTCTGTTGCACGTTTTAATGTTTTTTCTAACTCATTTTAATACTACCCACTTACTGAGTTGATAAACCCGCGGTAGAGGGTAAACGAATAAACTTGGGAAGATGGGTTCTAGAACCCATTTCCCACATGGGTTATACAACTCACCAAAAGCGAGTTCAATTACTCGTTTTAATGTGTTTTCCAACTCACTTTAATAGTACCCACTTAGTGAGTTGATAAACCCGGGTTGACGGGTAAACGAACCCACTTGGGAAGGTGGGTTCTAGAACCCATTTCCCACATGGGTTATACAACTCACCAAAAGCGAGTTCCCCTGTGCAGTGGATTTGAACTCGGAGAAATGGGTTGACCGACCGAATTTTTTTTCTCTGTGTGCTAATAACAACACAAAAATAATTATGTCTGTTCATTTGCAATATTAGTGCATCTGATTTGCAATAATATTGCAAGTATAATATTTGTGATTGAAAGTCAATCACAAATGTTATATTTGGTCATATGTTTTTGTACTTTGTCGCTTTTTCAATCTTTTTCGGTTCACTCAAGTTTAACTAATTATTCATATTATTGAACACTGCTTTCTCTACAAATATTATTTATAACATTACATTTCCGTTTAAATGCAGAATAGTGAAACAGGAAGTACTTTAATCTGTCATACGCAATATTAGTTTTATTATATGATAGTTGATTTATTTCCTAATTATCTTGTTACATTCTGCTTACATTTATCATTCAAAGATGTAATTGAAATGGATTCAAATGTGCCAACTGTTCCGAAATACGGGGAGTTTTTCCAACAAAAATGTTGAATGCATGTATACTCCAGGTATTTTGACAAATGAAATAGCAGTGCTGAAATGCGTTTTATTAACAAGAAATTAGTTTTAAAAGAAATAATCTCAGGAAATCGCAAATCTTCAAGGAATTGCTCAGATAATTGCAGTAAATTTTGGGGCGATATTGCAGATATTTTTAATTCTAATTTCAGTCGGATGAGTTATTTACCCAGGCAAACGCAGAATCGCCGTAACGTAATGGACAGAGTGATCTAATGTTATCCCTCACACTAGTAGAACCGGATATAAAAAAGTTTATACACTGTTGGCCACTGTAAATGCAACACCCCGAAGGAAACATGCAAATAACATGAAATTTACAACATGCATTAGCGGAGGTGAGATATGCAAATGATTAGAATTTCAGCGCAGACGCACATCACGCGCGCCTGTGGCGCCACTTCAAAGCGTTATTTAAGGCTTGGGGATTTCGACGATTTCCAGTTCGGCAATTGTGTTTTTCTTGTGATTTTTTAAAAAAAACGATCAATTATGCCTCGTCGAAAACAGCGATCATCTTTTGATCAAGTATCCGAGTTCGACAGAGGAAGGATAGTGGCCTACCGAGATTGTGGATTATCTTTCAGGGAAATCGGTAGTCGTGTTGGACGAAACCAAACAACTTTATGCGGATATGTGATCGTTGGATGCAGGAGGGTACGACGGACCGGCGTGTTCGATCGCATCCACCTCAGCGCACCACTTCACGTGATGACAGGCAAATTGTGCGCATGGCAGTGACGAATCGCTCAGTCACATCACGAACCATAGCACAGCACATGCAGTCTGTAACGCATCATCCAGTGTCTGCGCGTACCATTCGACGCCGTTTACAGCAGAGTGGTCTGTCCGCAAGACGTCCATTGCTTTGTCTACCCTTGACGCAGAACCACAGACGTCTCCGCCGCCAATGGTGCGATGACAGAAGGATGTGGACGGCAGAATGGAATGAAATTGTCTTTACTGACGAGTTACACTTCTGTCTGCAACACCACGATGGTCGCATTCGAGTCTGGAGACACCGTGAAGAGAGGATGCTGAACAGCTGCGTTATGCACCGCCACACTGGTCCTGCACCAGGTATTATGGTATGGGGCGGTATTGGATATCACTCTCGCACACCTCTAGTACGCATTGCCGGTACTTTAAACAGCCAGCGCTACATCTCCGAGGTGTTGGAGCCAGTTGTCCTTCCTTACCTTCAGGGCTTGCCCACAGCCATATTTCAACAGGATAATGCGCGACCACACGTGGCACGCATTGTCCAACGGTTCTTCGTCAATCGCCAGATTGAATTGCTTCCCTGGCCGCCTCGCTCTCCAGATCTTTCGCCGATAGAAAACATGTGGTCCATGGTTGCTCTACGATTGACCCAGATTCCATCCCCAGCTGCCACAGCAGATCAACTTTGGCAACGTGTGGAAGCTGCTTGGTCTGCTGTACCCCAAGAACTCATCCAAAGTCTCTTTGAATCAATGCCGAGGCGTATGGCAGCGGTGATCTCCAACAATGGCGGCTACTCTGGCTACTGATTTTGGCAGGAACCACACTTCACAGAAGTCTATAAATTTAATCATTTGATACTTGGTCAACATGTTATCTACAAAATAAATTTTGTTGTGATATCTCTTGTCTTTCTTGGTGTTGCAATTTGGGTGGCCAGCAGTGTATTTGGTGCTCGGGGGATTCACCGCATACATGTAACTTCTTTGCAGTAAAACACAACTTATAGTAAGTATAGTAAGTGCCTATAGTGTCGAGCTTTACAAGCAGTGGACTGTAAAAATAATAGTAAAATGCCGTAGGGCTGTATAAGTTGCTTATCTATAAGAAAAAGAAGAGTGCATGGCACTCGTCGTTCGCAGGAACGAAAATGGACACACTGTGTTAACAGTTTATTTATAATAGATCAGCAAATACATCATAAAATCTCAATATCTTTAGAACAACAACAACAATGCCATTTCTTGGTATATTAAAGTTACGCGCTAGAGCAGCACGTAGCGGTTCACAAGGCAACCAACCAAGGAGGAAATAGTTCTTGGGAGCGCACACCGACCCCTATTGAAATATCCTCATATTTCAATAGCACCATGATATAATACAATAAAATAATATACAATGAAATAATACAAAAAGTGAAGACTTAACATACACAAATATGAAACACTACATTGAAATTAGAGTGTTCTAAATAGGTAAAATACAAATGTTTGAAATTGACCTCTTAAATAGACCTTGAGGGGTTCGAACTACAACAACTGTGTATTTAATTAAAAAGGGACCACAAAGATCAAGGCCTACGTTAGAAAATGGAGGATTTTGCCTCACTCTCTCTCAGGGGGTAAACTTCCCATAATTTGAGAGACAATAGTCGGTTAAATTTTGAAACGTTGCACACAATCGTGCACAATTTGCGAGATTTATTTCTACCATTTACTGGCCAAAAGATTTGCCAAATAGTGTTTAACAAACCTTGAGGCCCAACATGAAGATCACGTTTGTGATAATACAAAAAAGATAATTTTTGTCAGAGTATTACTGGGTGGTAAAACTATAGGATGGCATTGATCATAACTCAAGTTAGAATTGATTAAACGACAACCTACCCTGATCAAACCTTGTTCATCTAGGAATGGGTTTAAAAATCTCAACTTACTTTTAACAGGAGCAGAGAAACCTTTTTTCAAAGCTGTAAGGTACTTTTCCTTTAGCCGGGCGCATTTGGCGTTCGCCCCATTAAGTATCGCCATTGGCGAGAATAAAAAGTCTCCAACATAACAACCCTAGGAAAACAGTTTAAAATGTAATAAATGGACTAAATTTTGAAGAAGAATTGTCACACACAAAATGTTGGAAAAAGATGACAGATCAACGGGTATGTATCATGTGAGAGAATACGATTAAGTTTTCTTTACACACACATAAATAAACACACCTTTAAAAGTAACACATTTAGTAATAAAATAAACACAAACTTCAGTCACTTCTTTACGGGGGAGGCCAAAAACTTTTTATATCGTTCAGAATTTTTTGAAATGGATCATCTGTTAATCTTCTCCACATGAATTCCGCAAGGTATGATTCCAAATGCTGCCGCGCTGTTCCCCGATGTTTTTTGTTTCTCCATTTTGCGCTTCCCCACAGACACTCGATCTTTTGGGTATGTACGTCAGTTTCTGGGTCAACAAAATTGTACTTGTGGTTCACTTAAAAATGGTGGAAACCCTCCTTTTCAAAATTTATGGTGCTGTAGTTTTTCCAAGAATCGGAATAAATCGTAGATCCTTCCTTGATATTTACTTTGATGGCTTCTAAAAGTACGCTAAGCGATCGGTTTGGTACCGGAATCAGAAAACATTCATTCGTCTCCCGGCAGATACCACCAAATATCCACTGTTGCGGGAGAACTCCTCCCACGTTGTTTTTTCGACTTGAAAACATACTTTCATCTATTTCGACAATCAAATCGGGTCCTCCTATTTTTTTTTTCGATCACGTTCCACTACAGAATTAACGCAAACTTCTCGCATATAATTGTTCCAGTCAACAACTGTATTATGATTCATTTCCAATTGTTTCTCGCACCATTTTACCGAAGTTAACTCTTCGCTCCAACTGTAAATAAATCTCAAAGCTGTTAAAAAATTCAAACGTGTTGATTGGAACCATGTTTCTTCACGAATGCTGTGTTTGCTGCGGCAGGTAGAAGCATTACACTGCCATCGAATGTCATTTCCAAAATATAACTTCACTTCATGATTCCTATCACATGTCTTATTTTTAGGCAAAATACCTTTGTCTTTGAAAATACGTACAGCTTCTTCTTCCGTTACAGGTAAGTCCCAAATTTTCGTCATGCTTGTAATCTCAGCAATAAACTGCACGATTTTGTAGGTTAAAACTTGTGTAACGGGTCTCCGATACAAATTTTTATTCCTACAAAAAAAGAATATATCGTTTTCTTATCTTGATATACAGTTGCCGTTAATTTAAAAAAGATGGTGTCACGTCGGCAACCCCCTTTTTCCACAAGGAGGGGACTTAATTGTCTCTTCTCCCACATGTGTTCTTTTGAGAACTGTTTGAAAGAGTTTCAGATGTGTATGGGGCATCCGGATAAATTTTCCTGGCTGCGGAGGAACTCAAAAGGAAGGAATAATGATGTTTTCTATTCCAGAAGGTCCCATCTGCTGCAGGTTAACGAACCCGAGGGCGACTGTCCAATAATTGGGAGACAGAGAGTGACGAATGACCATGAAAAGGTAGGACCCCTCGCCTGACAATGGGGGTTTGGTCTTGAGTGTCGCCAGGTGAGAAATGACAGAGGATGGCTCGTGCGGAAGTGACGGACAAGACCCGGAAATGATGTCTGGTAATCGTCTCCGGAATATTCCAGGCTTTTCGAGAATGAACCGGGGAGGAGGTGATAAAAAGGCGGTAGCCTTTTGTCTCGAAAACAGACTTTGCCGACGACGCTGGACAGCGGTTGTTCTGAGAGGCAGACGTTTGTCTTCCGAGAGAGGAATTTTTTTGGCCGACAGGCTTGGGATCAGACGCATGCACTGGGCCGCGTCCCCATGAAATTGTAACTTTGGCGGTGAGCCACTTCTCTACTGCAAGGGAAGAATTGTATATATATTTTGTACATATATGTAAATGCTAAACTGAATAAAGAGTATTTTATTTACTCTAAGTCGGTCTCCTCTCGGATAATTTATGTGGATGTTTTGGCTAGAGATTAGCCAGGCTCGGTTTAACGCTATTTACGTCCTCGGCAGTGAAGCTCCATTGTGGGGACATGATAGCTGGTGGCAGCAGAGGTGTGATGTCTGCTAGTGTAAAATAGCAGTCGGACGCACGGCGGACCAACGACGAGGAGTGCGAAGGCGGTGCTGGAGGGATATCCAGGGGAAAAACCGGCAAATGCAGAAGTCGACGGAAACCTACGGAATTTGCGGGCAGACGAGGAAAAGCCAGACGGATTAGAAGGAGGAAAAGGGAATTCAAACACCAGCCTGATCAACTGATGCAACGACAACCGAAGGTGAGCCTATTTTGAAATCTTCCAAGAGGTCTGCGCGAAATATCGTCAAGGGGCAGTAAATTGTGGGGTTGACTAGTTGGAATTAGCCTGATAATTCAGAGAATTTAGATAGTTAATTTCAGCTCTTCATCGAGTGGTCCGAAATTTAAACCTGTAAAGGTTTAGGAAAATTAGTTGAGTTGAGTAATACAAGTGATTCGGAGGAATCATAAAGGAATTAATTGTTTAGGGATTAAACGATGGTTTAAAGTTTCTTTTTGTATTTTATATATTTTATTGATTTTTAGAAATCAATTTATTTTTTGGGTGATTTTGAGATAAATCTCCCAAGGTTAAGTTTCAAGAAAATCTCTATTTAAGGATTTAAACAGGAAAGGGATTTTTTTTTTTTTGGGGGGGGGGGGGGGCTAGATTTTGAGATAAATCTCCCAAGGTTAGGTTTTAAAAAAACCTCTGTTTAGGGATTTAAACAGGAAAGTTTTGTGAGGATTCATAGAAAATCTCACAGTGCCTTTGGTGCACAGGAAGCGCTCAGTGTGGGACACATATCACCGGCGATACTATAAATAAATGAAAATTTTGTGTATGCATGTGTTTTCTGAAAGTGTGTGATATTGTGCATGTTTTAAATATTTGTTGTGTCAGCGGCATAACGGTAGATTAAGAGCGTTTATTCTTGTATATGTTGGTATGTTAAATTCTTTGAAACATTTGTAGTTAAGTGCTTTATTACAGGTTCTAGCGATTTAAATATCATAGTGTATAACTGTTGTGGTATATGTGACAGGCATTTTGGAAATTTTAGTTATATTTATGATTATGTAATACATGTTTTAAGGTTTTATTACAATAATTGTGTAATGGTATGTGATAAATGTTTGAAGGTTTTATAGAGGAATATTAGGGATTTATGTCATAGATAAATTGAGCGTACTGATAGCAAAGTTAGAAATTCCTGACAGCAATTATTTTGTATTCGAAAATAGTATATAGAACCTTATAGTGTTATTATTGAAAGATTTGGGGAATTATGGCAGAACTTACCGAAATGGAGCTATTTCTAGCTAAATATAATAAAGGTGTCCTGCTGACATTGGCAGCAAAATTCGATTCTAATGTATCAATGTCAGACAGAAAGCTAAGAATTATAAGGCAAATTGTAGGAGCGTCAGATTTTGACGAACAATTCGCGAAAAATTGTCTAGAATCAATTTTGCTGGATATACAAAGGGAAGAGGAAAGAGAAAGGGAAAGAAAAAAAAGAAGCTTGGGAATTAGAAAAGCGAAAACGACATAGAGCGTTGGAACTGGCGAGAATCAGAAGGACCTCGGGACCTTCATCAGACCCTGATGTTAAAACTTTAGTCGCGGGAATGTCAGAGGAATTCGAATTTGACAAAGAGTCATTTGTGCGAAACCATACAGAGACTATATCAAATCTAAAACAATTAAACTTTGATCTTGAGAGTGAAGTAGAATTCGGCATTCGAGATGAAATTAAGTTACGTCAAAGTGAAGAGTTGGTAATTTTAAGAGAATTTTTGCAATCAATAAAATTTTACGAAGAAATTGCGATTAAACCAGTTGAAGCGGATAGCTTTAACACAGGGGACACAGGTCCAGAGAATTCGCCTAGTGTGGCTATTCGGGAAAATAAAACGGATAGGTTGTATACAGGGGACACAGGTCCAGAAAATTCGCGTTTTGTGGCTATTCAGAAAAAAAGAACGGATAGTGGGATTAGAGTTGAAACTAATTTAGATAAAAGCAGTAACGAAAACTCTAAGCTGATGAGTCCTGAGGAGGTTGGGAAAGCCGGAGTTTTAATTCAACCAACTGAAGTACCCGGAAAATTTGAGGGGGAGGAAAACAAGTTTCCGTTAGAAAAAACGAGTCTTCCCGTTTCTAGCACGAAGGAAAGTATTGAACTAAATGACCGTGCGGGTGAAATTCTGGGAGGTAAAAGCCTAGAGGAGTTTCAAGAAGGTAGAAACCGGGAGAAATTAGAATATAATAGATCGGAAACAGGAGTTTCGAATAGCGCAAAGGAAAATCCCCTTGCGTTGACCGATTGTAGTAGACTGGGCGAAAACCAGTCGAGGGCGAGTTCAGAACTAGAATCGCGCGTACCGATTCCAGGAAAACAGGAGTCGAGTGACGACTGCATTGAACCTGAGGGGTTTTCGTCCGTACGAGACGTTTCGCACGGTTTTCAGGGGGAAACAGAGAACAGTATCGGGAATTTAGATTTTCACGTGGAGCAAATGGAAAGTTCCCCCATACGGTCTTTGGGAGAACAAGAGAACCCACCGAGAAAGGGAAACTCGGGTTTAGGGCAGTACGTTGGACAAAATTTGGGTAATGACGAGGATATAGAGTCCCAGAACATAAAGAACGGAAATTCAATATCTGAGGGCGAGGTTGTTGGCGTACGGGAAGAATTTGAGAGCATAACCGGGAGACCAAAAGATTGCGTATTAGTTCGTACACTGGAAGTTTTTGAAGGTGTAAGGCTTGCGACGAATGTCAACAGAGGGAATTTGTCTAGAGAGATTGGCGAAAGCATAGAGGTGACGCTCTCGACGACAGGAGATTTCCGTTCGAAACGGTTGAGTTGGGAGGAATCAAGTTTAAGGATATTCCCAGGAAACGGTACCCGGGTTCGAGAATTAGTACGTAAGTACCTCGTAGAAAATAAATTGTGGATAAAGGGACGGATAAGATTAAAAGGATTAAGAACGAAGTGGATTGTCCCACCGGAAAGATTAAGGGGTCATGAAGGGAAACCCTGTAATGGGAAGATTTTGGACTATAAATAGTGAGACTAACTATGGGAAGGGTAAATCACGATGTTATCCTGTTAGTTGGTTAGAGCCGCGTTTAGTGAACCCCGAGGTGGTCAAACTGTGGAATTATAAGTTGCGGAAAAAGGTCAGATGCAGAATAGGTTTTTTCTGCAAGATGGATACCCTTCTCCCTATTGTAGCAGAAATGGTTGTAATTGTGGCGACGCCTTATGAAACAATTATGGCAGTTATCGCAGGGAAAGTTATTGTGTACATTTGCACCTTACTTGAGAATAGTGAGGAAAATTTTGAGCGAGGAATTTCGTGGTGGATTCCCTGGGAGAAAATTAATAGCATGCAAGATTTTGAAAGGAAGGAAAACCATCGATTTGATAAGGTTAAAGTAAAAATGAAGGAAATTGGGATTTTGCGAGAACCTAGAGAAAAAATTTCGTGGGCAGCTTGCAAGAACAAATGGGATTTCAGTAGGAAAATTACTGCTAGATTTAAGCTGAACCAGCACGAGAGGGTTGAGGTTCTCATGAAAATTCTTGAGGATAAAATGAACCAGTATTAAATTAGGTTATGAGGATGTTTACATAACTTAATGTATAAATTGTAAAATTCTGTTGTTGAAATGCATTAAATTGAGTGTGAATACATAATTTAAGAAATAATATTATAATTCTAATTGTGATGAATTGTACGACTTTAAATATGTTGGTAATTTCGTAGCCAAAGAATTGGATGTATTGATTTATTGTGATGAATTTTAGTAATTAAGTTTAATTTATTTGTGCCCCCATGAGTAAGATGGCCAATTAATATTGATTATTGATGTATGGAAATTATTTAACGATTTGTATTGTGTTCAACGGTGAAAATTATTTAAGGTCATTTTTTTGTTGTTTTATGTCCAATTGTGTGACTGTTCTGTATCGTGAATGGAAACTTAGACGGTTTTGTCTATTGTTATGTTTTTAGTTCAGGTTGAACTAATAGGTGAAAATCCTAATAAATCGTGTAGATTCTATGTTATATGAATCTTAATTTACCAATTGTGGGTCAAGTAATTTTAGGTAATTATTGAAATTGGAATATCAAGTGTAATGGAAGTAATTTGTTTAAATATGTAATAGAACGAGATTTCAATTCTAGGTGTTGTTAAAGTATCGAAAGTAATAAGAAACTTCCATATGAAAACAGGGTTGTGTTCGAAAGAAAAGGCCCGCTCTACTAATGAGAGAATTTCTTTTTGTCTGGATCCTTTAGTTCTTTGATGGAATTAATCAGAGAAGAATGTTGGGGTTGGAACCCTTATTTATGCTAAACAATTTTAAAATGTGAAGCATTTTGTTTGGATCCATGTTTTCATGATGAAAGTAAATTTTTTGTTTGTTTGATATTCAATTCAAGGTTAGGTATTTGATTTAGACCATGAATAATATAAGTTGATCCATTTTGTTAAAAGAAAAATTAAAAATGAAAATCTTGTTAAAACTAATCTAGGCTATAGGAATCTGAGGTTTCTGGTTGTTGAGTCAGTTTTGTGGACCAACGCCTAAATGGAAAAATTTTAAATATTGTTTGATAAAATGGAAAAAAAATTAAAATGTCCTGTAGTTAGAAAAGAAAAACTGTGAGTCTTTGGACGAGCAGGTTGTAAGTTTAACATTGTGTTGAATTTGTTAGGTACATTGTGTTGAATTTTTTTTTGTTGTTGTTGAAGTTTTATGTAATAGTGTTTCATGTCCTGCGTAAAGGCAGTGTCATGTGTAATGTGTGTACTATTTTAAATGGACCTATCAGGAATTAAGCATCACCCGTTAGAGTTTTGAGTCAAACATGCTGTATTTAAAGGTGTCAAATTTTATGTAAACTGATTAATTTTAAAATGGTAATGAAAATCTATGTGTTAGTCATCGTTTTTTTTGGGTGGGCCAGTGTTGCCGAAACCCTGTAGTCAGGTGCTGTATACCTGGAGGTGACACATAGTTGTTTGAGTGCTTATTTTATTACAATGAATAGTGTTTTTGGTATAGGTTCAGTTTAAGTTCAGTGACAATGACTGAAAAATTTTAGCATGTAATTAAGATGTTAAGTAACTAAATGATTTTATATAAGTTTGATATATGTGTTGTAATCTCATGTGCAATAGTGTCATGTATTTAGTGAGGACAGGGTCTGTCTGTTGAGTAATGTTTGTTTCATATGTTACAGCGTAGTTAAAATATGTCCGATTAATTAATTGGGGTAGAAATCTTAAAAATGATTGTTAATTAAGTTAAGATTGAGGAATGTATTGTAATGATAACTGTGAAAATGCCTTAAAATGATAATGCTTTATGTGTGCTGTTTTTAACCATGTATGAATTTATTATGTGTAAAGGTGTTGTAAGATTGTGTCGCAGACTGAGGGCAGTTAGGTTTTTTTTTTAGTGAAGTCTAAAGTAGGCGGTTGTGATTTTTTTGAGTTAGGGCTGAAGAAAGCCAAAAGTTAATGATCTCTTGGGAATGGTTTCTTGTGGGCTTTCCTAAATGGATCTACTGGTCCTGACTTTAGTCTTTTTAAAATATAAAAAGACTTAATGGGGGAGGAGTTGTCACGTCGGCAACCCCCTTTTTCCACAAGCAGGGGACTTAATTGTCTCTTCTCCCACATGTGTTCTTTTGAGAACTGTTTGAAAGAGTTTCAGATGTGTACGGGGCATCCGGATAAATTTTCCTGGCGGCGGAGGAACTCAAAAGGAAGGAATAATGATGTTTTCTATTCCAGAAGGTCCCATCTGCTGCAGGTTAACGAACCCGAGGGCGACTGTCCAATAATTGGGAGACAGAGAATGACGAATGACCATGAAAAGGTAGGACCCCTCGCCTGACAATGGGGGTTTGGTCTTGAGTGTCGCCAGGTGAGAAATGACAGAGGATGGCTCGTGCGGAAGTGACGGACAAGACCCGGAAATGATGTCTGGTAATCGTCTCCGGAATATTCCAGGCTTTTCGAGAATGAACCGGGGAGGAGGTGATAAAAGGGCGGTAGCCTTTTGTCTCGAAAACAGACTTTGCCGACGACGCTGGACAGCGGTTGTTCTGAGAGGCAGACGTTTGTCTTCCGAGAGAGGAAGTTTTTTGGCCGACAGGCTTGGGATCAGACGCGTGCACTGGGCCGCGTCCCCATGAAATTGTAACTTTGGCGGTGAGCCACTTCTCTACTGCAAGGGCAGTATTGTATATATATTTTGTACATATATGTAAATGCTAAATTGAATAAAGAGTATTTTATTTACTCTAAGTCGGTCTCCTCTCGGATAATTTATGTGGATGTTTTGGCTAGAGATTAGCCAGGCTCGGTTTAACGCTATTTACGTCCTCGGCAGTGAAGCTCCATTGTGGGGACATGATAATGGTTAAGAACGATTTTTTAAAAATTAAATATAAAGTTAACGTTAATTTAAAGAAACGATTAAGGAACGATTTTTTTAAATGAAATATGAATAACAATAATTAACTATAACCGTTCCCAACAAACTATTGTAAAATTTAAACGCCAGTCTCTTAATTGCTGGAAGAATATGTTAAACGTGTATATCCCGATGAATCACGTCATCTATACTTATATATAAAGAGAGAGAGCGATTTTGTACGTGGAGGGTAATCTCCGGAACCACTGCACCTATTTGAAAAATTCTTTCATTGTTTGAAAGGTACATTATTCCAGATGGACATAGGCCATATATTATGTATATCTGATCAGTAGAAATAAAGTTAGGGGGGATACTCTAGATTTGTGTGCACGGCCGCCATCTTGGATTTTTCCGCCAGGGTTTGGCGCATTTCGCATGGCGATAATTATTGCGTTCTGGTAAAAATAACCCAATGTCAAATTCTCTAATTTTAAGATCAAACAGTTATTTCTGATGTGATCTTTTAATTACAGTATAATAATTTTAGGTCAGATCTTGGCCTTGACCTGGATATCTGAGTCAAATTGACTATACTCAAAAGAGTAAATTATTTTTAAAACTAAGAGTCTTTTTGTTGAAAATTTTTGAATCCATTATCAGTTTGTTGTTAACTTATTAAAATTAAGTTGCTTTTAATTTTGTTTATCGATTGTCAATTAGTATACTATAATGATACACCATTTCATTTATTTGAAGTAAAAATTATCTGCCATCATTTTTTCGTAAAATGTAAAATACAGTATACATTTTAAATACAATATATTTTAAAATATTTTATAATTCCAATTTTTAGTGGATTACAAATAAATTTAAATAACTGAAGTTCAACTTCTCTCTCCCCAGGAACCTAAGTTAAAAAGTTAGTTAAGGTTAAGTTATTGGTTTAGGAAAAGGTTTTTTTTTCTTATTTCCAACACAGCAGGATAAATGGTCAAATAATCCTTGTGCCGATTTTATTGTATGCACCAAATATTTGGTTAAGGTCAAATCTGAAGGAAAATTTCATTACCACAATGCCCTAACCAAATAAATAAATTAAAAAAAAAAAGTGCTTCTGGTTACTCACCATAAATTTATGGGTTCATAATTATTTTACATTTTTCAAAGCTGAATTTTAGATAATTTTTAAATTGTAAGTTATTTAGGTGGTACGAAAATGGTGTATTTTTTTTCTAATTAACAATATATTCGCATAATATTTTGGTGATTCATTGCTATTAGTCAAAGAGTTAGGGCAAACTGAATAGATGGCATTGAAATTTTATCTGTAAGTAAAATTCATTTGACCAAATTTTTCATATGGATCATAATTTGAAAAGGTAGTTTTTAATTAAAAATGACAAAAAAAATCTCAGTCCAACGATTAAATGATTTTTCAAAAATATTTCTAAGTTTCACAATTTAAAAAGGTCGTTTTTATTAAAAAAGCTAAAAGAAAAACCCAAAATTTCCAATATTTGAGAATGATTTTTTCAAAAAAGTGTTTTTTAATCAAAAACCCAAAAATAAATCTAAGTCCAACGTTTAAATGATTTTTCAAAAATTTTTATAAGTTTCATAATTTAAACAGGTGGTTTTTATTAAAAAAGCTAAAAAAATTCAAAGTCCAGCGTTTTGAAAACACCGTTTAAAACACATTGGCGAGAAATTTTCCACTCCTCAAAACACGGTAAAAACGCCAAGTTGGCGCAAAAAAATCCAAGATGGCGGCCGTGCACACAATTATTAAGTAACGTAATATTAATTTGAATATTATTTTAGGTGCTTAAAATAATTAAAAAAACATTCTTTACTTAAAATCCTTTTTTTATTTTTGTATTTTTATTTCATCTCTTACTCTAATTTTGAGATACCAATGTGTATCTATACTTCTATAATCTATCTATACTTATATATAAAGAGAGAGCGATTTTGTACGTAGAGGGTAATCTTCGGAACCACTGTACCTATTTTAAAAATTCTTTCACTGTTTGAAAGGTACATTATTCCAGATGGACATAGGCTATATATTATGTATATCCGATCAGTAGAAATAAAGTTGGGGGCTTAATCCTAACAATCTCCATTGTTACCGCTACTGTCCTCTACCGCTTTTTGTGCCGAAGTCTTCAACGATCCTTAGCGTGGTGCTATCTATACTTATATATAAAGAGAGAGAGCGATTTTGTACGTGGAAGGTAATCTTCAGAACCACTGCACCTATTTGAAAAATTCTTTCACTGTTTGAAAGGTACATTATTCCAGATGGACATAGGCCATATATTATGTATATCTGATCAGTAGAAATAAATTTAGGGGCTTAATCCTAACAATCTCAATTGTTTCCGCTACTGTCTTCTACCGCTTTTTGTTCCGAAGATTTCAACGGTCCTTATCGTGGTGCTATCGCAGTGGGCTTCTGTTCTGACGCTAGCGGTTCGAACCTAGCCGTTCTCCGGCACGCTTCTTTCTTTTAAAAAATTTATTTTAATTATTATCTAACATAAAATTAATTTAAGGTATTATTTAGGTTATTATTAAGGTAAAAAAAGATTTACAATTTATTGGCTATCAACTGGAAATTTATTGGTATTTTTTTTGTTCAACCCGGACAAAGTCGGGACGGGCCGCTAGTTTCTGATAAAAATAGGAACTTAATGAATAATTAATATCACTCGATCAAAGATTAATATCACTGGCGTGATATTAATCTTTGTTTAAATAATATCACGCGAGTTACAATTAATTAAACAAAACAGCTGAAAATGTGACTTACCATATTTGGCGATTTATCATTTGCGCCCGGCTAACGGAAAAGTACCAGCTGGGGGTATTTCAGCTCCAAAATGCTTACCTGAATATGTTTGATAAGTAGGTCTCTAGCTGCCCTTAACTCTTCAGGGCTCAGAGGACCCTGGCTTTTAGGAGAATTTCAACAATTAAATATCAATCTACAAAGAAATGCTAAAATTCTAATCAGTTTAATGTAGTTATTAGAAATATTTAAAAAGTCATCAAAGAAATTAAAGTCAATCACAGTAGTCAATACTAGTTTTGGCGACTTGAATTCGTTAAGGACAGTCTCATCATTCGTAGTGAGATGCTGTGGAGGTAAATCGTTCATATTGTCCTGTTTTAATAAATCACCACCTTCCAACCATAGCTTGTTGACGGAAATATCAACTGCATTTTGACCACATGATAATGCATCCGCAGGATTGCTTTCCGAAGAGACGTGTCTCCATTGATAGTCCTTAGATAGTTCCTGTATCTGGGAAACGCGGTTGCTGACAAAGGTCTTGAGGAGGTGTGGAGAGGACCTAATCCAGCTTAAGGCTATTGTAGAATCAGACCACAGGATCACGCCGTCAATTTTGAGCTTAAGAGTCATCACAACCTTGTGTACAAGTTGGGATAACAGAGGGCAAGCAGAAAGTTCCAATCGGGGAATACTTACAGTCTTAATCGGCGCAACTCTGCTTTTGCTGCAAAGAATATGGCTTATTGGGCCTTGAGAATCTGACATCACTTGCAGATAAAGGACGGCGCCAAATGTCTTTTCGGCGCATCCGCAAAGCCATGAAGCAGGATCATGGTTCGATTACTGATCAGCACACACCTTGGTATTTGGAAACTTTTTATTACAGTAAGAGTTTTAAGGAAGTTGACCCATTCTTCAGCTACATGAGTTGGAATTTTTGCATTCCAGTCACACTTCAGCGACCATAATTGTTGAATAAAGATCTTCGCTTGACAAATAACAGGACTGAGGAGTCCAAGTGGATCATATAAACGAGCAATTTGGCTAAGAACCTCCCGTTTGGTATAGCTGGGACTGAAATTCACGTTAATCTTGAAGGTGAATGTGTCACTTTTACTATCCCAAAGCGTTCCCAATGTTTTTACGGTAGTCTCTTGTACGTTACGATCTAAAGGGAAATCTTGCAGTTCTTCGCTTTCAACAAAAGCGTTCGAACGTCATTTATGAAGAGGCATCTGGCCCCTTCTGAGAAGCTCTGTAAGTTTTGTTTGCAATTCTTTAAATTCTATAGGATCCGATGAACCCGATAGACAATCGCCCATGTAAAAATCCTAAAGAACAACTGCAGAAGCGAGTGGAAAGTCTTTTTGCTCGTCGAATGCCAGTTATTGGAGTGTTCTGGTTGCGAGGAACGGTGCACAGGCGGTGCCATAGGTTACTGTTTTCAAACGATAGGTTTTAATCGGCTCCTCCTTCCCTTCCTTTCAGATAATTTGTTGAAATTTAGTTTGGGATGAATTAACCTCAATCTGACGGAACAACTTGCTTATGTCAACTGTGAATGCCAGAATGTTTTCTAAAACGAATCATTATTGAAAAAAGATCGTCCTAAATTATGCCACCCTTGCACAGTAAATCATTCAAGGACCTTCCGTTAGAGGTTTTGCTACTCGCATTAAAAACAACCCTCAATTTAGTTGAACAACTAGATAGACGTAAAAATACCGTAGTGGGGAAGAAAGTATTCATGATCAGAATTTTCCTCATCCTTTACTTCTTCTATGGTGCAAAGACTCATATTCCTTTAAAAACCCGATATATAATTTCTTTAGCTCAGGTTCGCGCTCTAGGCGATTCCATAACTGGTCTAATCTTTTCAAAGCTATCTTTTTCGAATCACCTAACGAAATGTTTCCTAACAAATGAGGCTGGAATGACAGTTCGACAATGTATCTGCCATCAAGTTTCCGAACATGTGTTTTAAGAAAATGATCATTACAGTAATTTAATTCATCACTAATTAAAGGTTTAGTTTCTTGAACATGTTCAATTTCCCAAAAGGAACTTAGTGTTTGGTTAAGTGAATCAGTCTCAACCGATAAAAAAAAAAGAATTGGAGATATCTGAGCTTAAGTTAGAACTACAAACACTTCCGGACACAATGTGACCAAATATGGTTTCTACTAAGGTTAACTGCGTGTCACTAATACGAACTTTATCTGAACCTAGTAAATCAAAAAACAACTCTGCCTCCAACAATACATCTACCCTTCTGGGTTGGTTCCACTCATTATCAGCTAATTTTATATTATCAGGAATTTTGAGTTTAGATAAATCCACATATGTTGGCGGAAGACGATCTGCAATTTTAGGTACTAAATCTAAGCAATAAGACTTATTTTTATTTTCATCCGATAATTCTGTTCTAATGAAAGATTTAGCGGGAAAACAAGAATCACTCAATCCGGAAATCGGAATATTATTTTTTTGTTTTCTTAACCCCAAAATAGCTACAGCATTGGAAGTAATCAAATGCATGGAACTGCAACTATCAAGTGCAGTCCTGAATGGTTTGAAATCACCCATCCTATCCTTCCAATAAATTATAGCGGTATTTAAAACCACACGATTTGCCGTTGCACGTAATCATTTCATTCGACAGAAGTGTCGGGGAGGTACGGAAGGAAGGGGGAGAAATGATGGGAAATTCTCCGCTCTCATTGCGGTTTTTTATTTTTTCATTGGCATCCACAGGGACGGATTTACATATTTTTATGCCCTAGGCCAGTGGTCGGCAAACTCATTTGTCAACAGAGCCAAATGTCAAAAGTACAACGACTGAAATATCTTTTGAGAGCCAATTTTTTAAAACTTAAACTATATAGGTAGGTGCATTGTTATTAATTTAATTAGGATACTCCAAAGCTGGCTTGCTAAAAACGTCCTCAATCTGAATAAGGTACGTTCGCTGAAGTCGACCCCTTCCAACTCTTCCATCCACACTCGTCTTGTATAATTATTTCGTCTATCTCCCCTCGTACATCCTCTCTGTATGTCCAAACTATCTCAACATACCTCTCTCAATCCTCGACACTACATCTTCTATCACTCCACAGCGCTCCGTAACATTAACTTAATAAAATGTACTAAAATTTTTAAGTTTTAGTTAAACTATAGGTACGTTGAATAAAACTTGATATCATACTTAATATCGATATTATTTATTGATAAAATTAAATTGTAAAGTATCCATAAAATTGAATCATGACAATGGCAGACAAACACTAATATGAACAATGGCGTCGCATCTCCTTGGAAAGTTTGGGTAAGTCAAGTTTGTATGTTGTTTTTTATTTTAGGCACAGTTCGAGGTTCTCATCAATAAGATGAATTCTCAATTTACTCTTGATAAGGTTCATTCTTGAAAATGATTGTTCATATGAATATGTAGACCCGAATAAGAACACTAAACAGCAAACACTAGTTTTTCCAGCTGATTATATGAGTCAGCAATACTATTTATTCTAGGTGTTAAAAATCATATCTTCCTTCTCCAGATCTTTCGAAGCAGACCACTTGTGCTGTGAACTAAGTTCACATTTGTTTATCTCCAATATTTCTATATCAGCACAAAGACGTTCAAATTTCGAACTCCACATTTCTTTGTTTTTTAAATCCAGTAACTGCATTTCAAAGTTTCTAATGTCAATATTAAAGAGTTTGGTTTGGTCTGGGAGCGCTACGTCATTTTTTGTTACACGAGGGCTAATTAGACCGGGACCTACTGCTTAAAGCCGATTCCGAACGGCTACAAACATCCATGCCGATTGTGGGACTCGAACCCACAGACTCTGGTACCGAAGACCAGCGCCCTAGCCATTCGGCCATCACCCGGCTCAATATTAAAGGGAGAAAATTTAATTCTGTTACAGTAGCATTTAAGAGGTTTTTCAACAGAAGCTAACGTCGCTTTGCTGTTTCTGACTTCCTGAAACCTGTCGAGAAAAGCTTCCCTAATATTTAAAAGTGTTGTTTTGAAATAGAAAATGTCAATATCAGAATTATTTTCTTGGCGATGTTTCAACAGGCTTGGAAAGTGAATCTAAGTTTCTCTATCAAAATCTTGAGTAAAAAGAGATAATTTGTTTTTGAATGAAATAACTTCTAACATCGAAAAAATTGTGCATACTTTCCCCTCTGGTTTACGATTTAGCGGATTTAGATGAGACGTAACGTCTCCCATGAAATAAAATTTCTGGATCCACTGATTGTTCGTTAGTTCTGTATAGTGAACACCCTTCTCAAGGAGAAATGCTTTAATTTCTGTTTTTTAAGAAAGCGAAACGTTTCAAAACGTTTTCTCTTGAAAACCAACATACCTTGTTATGCAGCAGAAGATCTGCGTACTCACTCTCCATTTCAACTAAAAATTCTTTAAATTGGCAATGATTAAGAGCTTCAGCTATAATGGAGTTGATAATCTTAATCACCAATTTCATAACTTTTCAAATTTCTTCTGAAAATGTCTGCGCACAAAGCGCATCTAGATGAATGATGCAATGGTAATGGACTCATTGTAAGTACCTCGTGATTTTTCTCTCAAAATAGCAACAAACCCGTTTCTTACGCCGGTCATACTTTTCGCTCCATCTGTTGAAATTGAGACAATTTTATTGAGTACAATATGAATTTTTTCAATGCACTCAATTACAGCATTTGCTATACCCTCTCCACGTGTTTGACCTTTGAGTGACAATAATTCTAAATGTTCTTCTTTAGAACCTGTAGATGAAATAAATCGTACAAAAAGTGAAACTAGCGCTGTATCATTTATGTCACAAGACTCGTCAACTGCTATTGATAAAGCTAAAACCAATTTAAGATTTTCGACTTGCTGGTTGGTTATATTCGAAGACCTTTTTGTCTAGTCTAGTGTTTTCTACAGGGAGACGCTTTCGGAAGTAATACATTGTAAAACCCGATGCAAAGATACGACTTGACGATACGCGTTGACATTTAATCTTTCTGGAAATGTTTTCTCATTAAGTCGCTTCAGAGCACTCGCCTAAAGATAAAGACATAAACACCAAGTATGTAAAAATAGAAATAAGAAAATCAGTCATCACGAAGTTTCAATCGCACTGTACGTGCGCGCCCGCACGTGGTATTTTGTGAAAGAGCCACACTCAGGGGGCCAAAGAGCCACATGTGGCTCGCGAGCCACGGTTTGCCGACCACTGCCCTACGCCAAAGAACCATTTTGCGCCCCCTTCCTTCCATTTAAATTTTTGACTTATAACATTAGATTTGATATACAGTAAGAGTTTTTGAAACATATATACTTAATAAACATTTGAATAACATATTTTTAATAAAAATTTTCTACTGAATTTCTTCTAATTTATCTAAAAATTACAATTAAAATATCTTCCTTCGTGTTTTCGCCCATGAAAATTCTTCAATAGCTAGGCGAATGTCTTCGCAACAAGTGCATCCGCAATTTAAAAAAAAAAAAAAAATTCTTCAATAGTTTTATTGAAGTCAATAGATCTTGTTAAATCTGATTCAATGCAAAGAAGTGCCGAGGCATTTAGTTTGTCTTGTTGCAGCAAAGATCTTAAATGATTTTCGATTTTTTTTTTAGTGCAGAAAAGATCTTTCTGTAGACGCATTTGTGGCAGGTGTGTACACAAACATTCTCAATACGATATCAACATTTGGATACACTGTTTGTAATCCACTTTCACGAAGCCACTTGCAAATTACTAAGGGACTTTTCGAACCAATGCTGCACTCAGTTATGTGAGATTTTAGATGTTGCAGTTCATCACATAATTCAGGCTCCAAATCATCTTTAAAAATTGCCTGAATTTTCTTCCCTCTTCTTCAAGCTCAGGAGAAGTCAGTGACCAAATTTCCGTAATTCCTTTTAATTTAAAAAAATATACTTTATTTTAAAAGACCTAAAAATGTGATTACAAAAATTTACATATATAAAACTTTTTTTTAATGAAAACTTGTGATTTTTTAATAGATATATTACCCTAGGTTTTGGGAGAAAAACTTGCTCCGGAACGTTATGTCCATATTTTAAATATTTGAATTTAGACGAAGGTAGCCCCGGATTTTCTTCCACGTTGTTTCAAAGCTTAAATTTTTCCATTTAAAAACGCAATCAGAAAATTTTAACTTAAACACAGAATATTAGATAGGCCTCGCTAGATCTATACTTATATATAAAGAGAGCGATTTTGTACGTGGAGGGTAATCTTCAGAACGACTGTACATCTTTCAAAAATTCTTTCACTGTTTGGAAGGTACATTATTCCACATGGACATAGGCTATATATTATGTATATCTAATCAGTAGAAATAAAGTTGGGGGCTTCATCCTAACAATCTCCATTGTTACCGTTACTGTTCTCTACCGCTTTTTGTGCCGAAGTCTTCAACGATCCTTAGCGTGGTGCTATCTATACTTATATATAAAGAGAGAGCGATTTTGTACGTGGAGGGTAATCTTCAGAACCACTGTACCTATTTGAAAAATTCTTTCATTGTTTGAAAGGTACATTATTCCAGATGGACATAGGCTATATATTATGTATATCTAATCAGTAGAAATAAAGTTGGGGGCTTAATCCTAACAATCTCCATTGTTACTGTTAATGTCTTCTACCGCTTTTTGTGCCGAAGTCTTCAACGATCCTTAGCGTGGTGCTATCTGTACTTATATATAAAGAGAGAGCGATTTTGTACGTGGAGGGTAATCTTCAGAACCACTGTACCTATTTGAAAAATTCTTTCACTGTTTGAAAAGTACATTATTCCAGATGGACATAGGCTATATATTATGTATATCTAATCAGTAGAAATAAAGTTAGGGGCTTAATCCTAACAATCTCCATTGTTACCGCTACTGTCCTCTACCGCTTTTTGTGCCGAAGTCTTCAACGATCCTTAGCGTGGGGCTATCTATACTTATATATAAAGAGAGAGAGATTTTGTACGTGGAGGATAATCTCCAGAACCACTGCACCTATTTGAAAAATTCTTTCACTGTTTGAAAGGTACATTAATCCAGATGGACATAGGCTATATATTATGTATATCTGATCATCTATATATAGATGATCAGATATACATAATATAGTGAATAACCCATACATAATATAGTGAATACCCATGAAGTGGTATGAATTTCTTCAGCACTTATATCACTCAGTATGTCTTTGCAAGGTAATGATACCTTAGCAACTAATGTTACTGGTCCACAATCAACAAGCCTTATAACTGATCCACGGATAATATAAGATTGATACAACTGGTGTGAAAACGACAAAGATTGTGGTATATTTTTAAAATTTCTCATACGGCTAACAATATTTTTGAAATATTGATGTTTGGCCTCCATTCGCATAGTCCAAAAATTTATTAAAGGACCATACTTTAGGAATAATCCAGGGTAATGTGTGAGGAAATGCTGTTTTGGGATTAATGATTTCTTATAAAGTTGCTGGAAAGACTCTAAATAGTCAGCTATACAAATACGCATATATTCTACCATATCCTCAGTTGCTTCAGTTGAAAATATAGTAGACATTGCTTCTAAAAGGTAGAGAAAATTTTCAAAGTATGGAGATTCTGAATCTATGTATTGTGCTAGAATAAAAGGTAAAATATTGCCAAGTAACCACATCTGAGAAGCTGACTGGTTAAAACTCTCGAGGTTTTGAGACCTGATTAAAGATGGTTTAGATGAAATCTCTGTATAGCCATAATCAAACTCTTGAATTTTTGCATTTAAGTCTTCTATTGAAACTACTTTTTCGTCAAAACAAATTTTCCGTAAAAATAATTTTACTGTAAGAGGCAAAGCACCCTCCAAGAGATCATGCATGATGTCTGGAGGAAAACCTTCAATTAGAGAAAAAAAAATTTAAATTGTTAAGAATTGGATCTCTATTAATACCAAATTTTTTTCTCAATTCCTTATTTTCTTTTCCTTCGGTTGAATTTAATTTTCCAATCTGTTCTTCATACATCTTTGGAGTTCTTAATAAATTCTTAATTTCTCCTGTTAATACTCGTACTTCTTCAAATGAGGCCATACAGAAACGACAGCAATAGTGAGCTGTAAAACCTTCTTTAAATCCAGCAATGCTATGTACCCCAAGGTTATCCCCCGTTATAGCAATTAAACTGCCAAACAATGTATTACCATCATTTTGCAGTACTCCATTTTCAAGTTTCTTTAAATCCTCTACAATGGGCTGTAAAATTTTGTCCATACCATGGGATTTAATTATAGATGTTTTTACAACAGCAACTAAATTTATCATTTTCAAAGATGATCTACATTCTTTTGGGATATTTTCCAGCACCATGTAGAACATCCCAACTTTCTGCTGACCAGCTTTGGAGCCAAGAGGGTTACAAATCTCTACTTCATCATAATATAGCACTATTCGTAGAGCTTTTGGATGAGTCTTAAAAAATGTGGATTTTTTATAAAATTGGCCATCACAATAAGAAATTAATTTTTGGCAATCCCCACTGCTTATTTTTTCAACATTTATTAATTTCTTCATTTCTTCATTGATCAGGAGAGAATTAATAGTTTCGATTATTGGTATATATGCCATTGTTAGTTCATTTACTTTAAATTCGCGATTATTTTGTCTCTCATTTTTTCTATTTACAGGTTGAAATTCACGTGATAAACTATAGGTTATAGACTTCACCATTCCAAAATTATCACAAAAAAATTTATCCTGACGACAAGTTGTTTGAAGTTCAGGAAAACTGTCTACTGACATATTAATTAGTTTTTCTAAATCAACAAAATCACTCAGATGTATGTTAGCTTTTACTAAAGTGTTGTCAATTTCTTGCACTACCTCCGCAACCTGAATTTTTATCATGCTACTCATATCTTCTAATATACTTAGTAAATCTTTTTGGGATAAATTTGAAGTAGCACGCAATTTTAGAATAAAATTTGCTAAGTTATGTTGCTTTTTAGGATGACTTGTTTCTCTCTCTGAATATAAATCTCCTGTGCTGGGATTGGGGAAGTTTTGGGTGGGTTCAGCTATAGTATCATCATATTCAACATGCTTGCGAGATCTATGAAGCCGCAGCGCATTGAATGTTTTAAATATTTTAGGACAACCATGTATATTGCAACGTACAAGGAAACCACTATCATCTTTGTGATATTCTTGCAGATGCCTGAAAAGTTGTCTTTCTGAATGATATTCAATATCACAAAATTCGCACCGATACATCCTAAAACAGAAAAAAAGTAATATTTAATATTCTACTATTACCATCCATAAGTTATAACATTTAGCTATAGTTTGGTAATAGCTTAAGTGTAATTTTCTACCCTCAAAAATTAAAAGAATATTAAACTATGTAAAGAGCTTAGAGATAGTATATATGAATTACAGTTCAATATGTGTTTTGAGATACACATGATTGAGTCGAGTAATTACATAGCACATTAACTATAACATTTTTTATATGTTTACAGTTATAAATATGATTATATTTTTTAAAATAACACAATTATAAAAAAAAAGTGACTCACCTTAATACGTTAAGCAGAAGTTCATCAAACGCAAATAGTAAAAGCTGATATATGAATCAATTATCTGGAAACTATTAACACTGAAGAAAAATGGAAAACGTTTAGAATCTGAAAACTAGATAAAGAAAATGGAGGCTTTGAAGATTACTTGTATATCACACTCTTCAATATTACATAAGTATTACATATAAGTCTTGAAAACATAACCATCAAAGCTAACTGATCTTAATAGGAAGAACAAAAATGAGGAAAAGCATGTCATTGAACAGATGCTATTTCCTGTTTAGGTCTGTCTCATATAAGGGTACAGTGGTACCTCGATTTGCGAGTTTTTCAAGATACGAGCATTCTCTCGGTAGATTTTTTGCTTCGAGTTACAAGCTATAATAGTCCGGGTAACCAATATAATAGTCCCGGTAAGGTGAATCGACGATGTTGTAATTCGTCGTGCCTCTTTAGAACTAGACACAAAGCAGATACTCCATCAGAAGGCTTTTTTAAACACATTTATTCGGACAACACATTTCAGTAAGCCGCTCGGCATAGCGCGTCCGACCTGCGAGAGATTTTTCTCCTCGACTCTCACGTGACGGCGCGCATCTCCCCAAAGAAGGGGGAAAGAAGTGATGTCACGTGGTTCGCCTCTCGCAGATTGGAGCGGGAACACTACAGAGTATGCCCCCAGTGACGTAGTCACGATTACAGAAAATTGGCAATTAATACATAGGTACATAGTGAGAATTATACAAACAGTCTGGAGTACAATTGAAAATTCGTATGATGCCTAGAGGGAAATTGGCATGATGTACAAGAGAGATAAACAAGGTTACATATGCATTACATGAAATAAAAGGATAGGTAGATAATGTACAATTGATATTACAAAATTTTTACACAATATATTCAGAAACAAGGTGTTGTGGAAAGCGAACTTTACGACCAGATCTGGTGGTGGTCTGTTCGACAGGAGTTGTTTGAGCATTCATGGGCTCAGTTGGCTTTTGAGGTCCACAAGGTTCAAGAGAATCTGAAAGTTGATATGCAGGTTTGATACGATCGATAGAGACTGTACTCTGCTTTCCGTTTAATTCCAAAACAAAAGTTTTGTCATTTCTGTCGACCACTAAATGTGGTCCCGTGTAAGAAGGTGATAAGGGAGGATTGACTTTATCTGATCGTAAAAATACATGTGAACAGGTTTTCAATGAGGGATTGACATAAATTTTGGGATTGCCGTGTACGGCAGTGGCAATAGGATTTAAGGTTCTCATTGTTTTAATTAACTCGGACACATAGGTAAGGGTAATGGGTTGCTTGACAGTATCACTGGTAATGACATCGGAAGGTAGTCTGAGATTGGTGCCGTAAACAAGCTGGGCACAGGTAGCTTTTATGTCACTTTTGAGAGCAGTGCGCAATCCTAGTAAGACTATGGGAAGGATTTCAGTCCATTTAGTTTGGTTGAGCGCTTTAAGAGAGCTCTTGAGATGACGATGAAACCTTTCAATGATACCGTTGGACTGTGGATGGTAAGCAGATGCTCGGATTCTGTGGCATCCTAACATGTTAGTAAGTTCTTTGAAGAGAGTAGATTCAAAATTTCTACCCTGATCAGTAGTTACAGTAACAGGGGATCCAAATCTGGAGATCCAACCGTGTACTAATGCTCGAGCAGTTGTTTCCGCAGTCATATCGGGTGTAGGGATAACTTCGGGCCATCTCGTGAACCTATCGATGATGGTCATACAATATTGATTGCCATCTGAGGGTGGGAGCGGTCCAATAAAGTCTATATGTATGTGGGCGAAACGAGAATCAGGATCAGAGAAAGTGCCAATTGGTGATTTGGTATGTTGAAAGATTTTAGCTTTTTGACATTTCGTACAACTGCGAACCATAGATTTTATGTCTTTGCGCATGCCAGGCCAAACGAATCGTTTAGAGATTAAATCTAATGAGGCTGATATACCTGGATGGGAGAAAAAATGCAAGGTTTGAAAAACAGATTGTCGCATACTTTTGGGAACAAAAGGTCGAGGGTATGTCTGTGACATATCGCAGTATAAATATATATCTTCGAGAGGAAAATAGTGTTTTTCCAATCTTAAAGATGAGGTGTCAGATTCGATAAGCTGTTTCAGCTCGTCATCAATGGTCTGAGCAGTGGCGAACTCTTTAAAGTCAAGCACATTAGGAGAAATTGAGTTGATCTCAATGCGAGATAGTGCGTCGGCCACGCTGTTATCAGAACCTTTGGTGTACCGAACATCGGTAGAAAACTGCGAAATATAATCTAAATGGCGCAGCTGCCTAGGGCTACATTTATTAGGGTTTTGTTGGAAGGCAAATATAAGGGGTTTTTGGTCTGTATAAATAACAAAATTGCGACCTTCTAGCATATGCCTAAATTTTTTTATGCAAGAGTAAATAGCAAATAATTCACGATCGTAAGTTGACCAATTTCTCTGAGCCTTATTTAGTTTACAAGAATAGAACGCTATGGGTTCCCACTGATCTTCTGAGAGCTGCATTAAGGATCCACCAATCGCGACATTACTAGCATCAACCCATAAACTTATCTGGGCACAAGGTACAGGATGTCTTAATAGTGTAGCTTGAGCTATAGCTTCTTTTGAAGCAGTGAAGGAGAGAGTTGCTTCGTCGTTCCATTGTAATTGCTCAGTGTTGCTAGCACTGGAACGGGGATTTTTTTTCTTATTTTTATGTCCTTCAAGGAATTTAACGAGAGGGGCTAAAATGTCGGCAGCTTTGGGAATGCATCGCCGATAAAAATTGAAAAGACCTAAATAACGGCGTAGTTGAGTTAAGGTAGTCGGTCGGGGAAATTCCAGGATGCATGAAACGCGATCAGGAAGGGGTTCAATTCCTTCAGCTGAAAGCTTGAATCCTAAGAATTCAATAGTGGTTTGCCCAAATTGACATTTATCAACATTAATGCATAGTCCATACTCTTTAAGTTTGGAGAACAACAACTGAAGATGTTGCATATGTTCTTTTTCATTATCTGAGGCAACAAGCAAATCATCAACAAATGCATAAACAAATCCTAAGTCACGAGTTACTTCATCTATAAAGCGTTGAAAGGTAGAAGACGCATTGCAAAGGCCAAACTGCATGCGCGTGCTTTCAAAAAGACCAAAGGGAGTACAAATCGCAGTTTTATGTACATCATCAGGATTGATGGGAATTTGGTGGTATGCTTTTATCAGGTCAATGTGACTGAAGATTTGTTTACCATGTAATTCAGCAGTGAAATCTGCAATACAGGGAATAGGATACTTCTCTTTAATAGTTTGTGCATTTAGAGTACGATAATCACCAACAGGTCTCCAATTGACAGATCCTTTCTTCGGCACCATGTGCAAAGGCGAAGAGTAGTTACTTTTGGAGGGTCTCATGTGACCAAGCTGTAGCATCTGCTGAAATTCAGCTTTAGCGAGTTTTAGCCGATCTGGCGCTAGCCGTCTAGGCTTAGCCGCGACTGGAGGTCCCTTGGTGTTTATGTAATGCACAGTATTGTGCTTTACCGGTTGGTTAGGATCCGGTAATTTTGTAATTTCAGGAAATTGTAGCAATAGTTTACCATATACATTATTAACACAATTAGGTTTTACAGAGAAAATATTGCAAACACTTAATTTAGCAGGAGTGTTTAAATGAGTAATAGAATCGATAAGACGGTGATTCCGTAAATCAAGATTTAAATTAAAATAATGCAGGAAATCAGCTCCTAAAATAGCACATGAAACATCACAAATGTAAAAAGAAAAAGTAAACGATCGGCGTAAACCTAAACTAAGAGTAATACTCTTTCGACCATAAACATTAATTTTTGTGCCATTGGCGGCACGAAATGTTTGGAGAACTGACCGTGATTTATCTTGTTTGGTAGCAGATATCAAACTGGCGTCAGATCCAGAGTCAACAAGAAAACACATACCCGTATTTCTGTCTCTCACGAAAAGGCGACGAGAAGGTGCGGGAGAGAGGTACGTCGCTTCTACTCTTCCCGCGTCCGGTTTCCCGCAAATGAACAGGGCGGATTGCATTTGTTTGCTCTTTGTTGGAATTTTGCATGATACCAACAAATTGTTGAATCCTTACCGCGTGACTTAGAGCGGTATCGAGGATGATTGTATTTTCTAGAAACACTTCTAGAATATCGAAGTTCGACTACTTCTTTTCGTAACTCTTGAATTTCTTTCAACAGCATCTCTGTGGTCGTTGGCGTCTGAGCGGCGGCTGGTGTAGGCGTGGGAATCGAAACTGCGTTGATGTTCGACGGTGTTAAATCCAAGATGCGATCGGCAATCTCTGCCGCTTTATCGGGAGTGATGGGGTCGAGTGATGCGAAAATAGTCTGCACAGGGGTCGGCATTTGCTGGGTAAATAATTCCAAAAGAAGTGCGTCGCTGATATTGTGGTTTTCTGCTCTCCTCTTCATTAAACGCAGCAATTCGGTGGGTTTCCTATCACCGAGGCTTTCACCGGCTAGTAGCTTACGTATTTCCAATGTTCGGCTTTCTCCGCATCTTTCTATGATTTTAGTTTTTAGGTCCTCGTATGGATGTGTAGTATCCGGCTTCATTATAACGTCGCGCACCATAGTAGCAGGTGCAGGAGGAAGGTGGGCGACAACATAGTTGAATTTTGTTTTCGATTCAGATATAGCTTTGGGTGTTGCTAACGCGAAAGTACTTTCTAGCATGTGGAACCATAAAGCGGGGTCCACCGATATATACGGAGGTATTACGACTGCAGAGGCTTCTGTTGTTGATCCAGGGGAGAGAGACATGGTTGCTGGCGAAAACGAAAGCGGAAGTCCAATGACGCAGTACGAAGGCGCAGGCTGTGTTCGATGGCCGGTCACCAATATAATAGTCCGGGTAACCAATATAATAGTCCCGGTAAGGTGAATCGACGATGTTGTAATTCGTCGTGCCTCTTTAGAACTAGACACAAAGCAGATACTCCATCAGAAGGCTTTTTTAAACACATTTATTCGGACAACACATTTCAGTAAGCCGCTCGGCATAGCGCGTCCGACCTGCGAGAGATTTTTCTCCTCGACTCTCACGTGACGGCGCGCATCTCCCCAAAGAAGGGGGAAAGAAGTGATGTCACGTGGTTCGCCTCTCGCAGATTGGAGCGGGAACACTACAAAGCTAAATTTCGTGTTACGAGCAAGCTTCAGATATCCCACCGCTAGATTTAAGAGAGTAGCTGGTAATAAAAGCTAAAGTGAGAAAGCGGGGCGAAAAGATCAAAAATCAATGAATAAGATTTAATTTTTCAGTTCAGCCTTTCTCCTCCTCTTCCATCAGCATGTTCAAGCCTGATCTCCAAGGTAAATATTGTACATTACACTTAATGTACAACTTTATACAATGTTTGTCATTTATAAGCACATTTTTCTTATTTAAAAACATGTAACAAAAAATTGTGGTGTTTTGGGGGAGTCCGGAACGAATTAATGGCTTTTCCAATCATTTCAATGGGAAAATTGATTCGAGAGACGAGTATTTCGAGTTACGAGCTCCGTCATGGAACGAATTAAACTCTTAAGTCGAGGTACCACTGTACATGCAAAATCTTTTTCCCCCCCTTGCAATCAATTTTCTGTTTTGTTTTGATTTTAAATTGAGCTTATATATTTTAAACCGAATGAAAGAAATATAATACCAATTATTTAACACAACACATTAAAAGCTAATAAAAATGGAGCTCATTATCAAACAATATATATTTTAAAAAATATGTAAGTAAAAGAAAACTAATATATAATAGCTTTTAGAATAGCTCTCTTCTAATAGCATTTAACCAATAATTACCAAATGCTATATGCTATAATGAGATTTTTTATTTTTGATTGAAAGGTATTTTTAACATGAAATTAACGGTTTTATTTATCATAAATAAAGTATTATAATTCCTAAGCATGTCATTGAAAAAAAAAATAACTATATGTAGTGTTAGTATAAATCATTGCATAGTAAAATTCTGGTTCCGAAGTTAAACAAATTATTCCATATCTTTTAATAATAGCGATTATTTCGGAAGGTTACAATGAGAATATTAAATAAATAATAATACACAAGCTTTAGAATATTACATTCAGAATTTTAAATAAACACATAGTTCAATTTAAGTTGAAGATCAGATTAAGCTCAGTTGAGCTAAATCTGATCAAAATGTAATTCTAAATGTAATAAGAATAAATAATTGCCACTATAAAATAGATAATTAAATAAAATTTTATAAAAGCGAGACTTACTTTTCTCTTCAGAAGACATCTTGAAATAAGCACGTTGAGCTATAAGCGTTGAGCACGTTGAAATAAATCGCCTTCCCTCGCCAGTGAAGCAAACAGTTACTCTTACTGCCGCCAGATATGCCCGTACAGTTAGAAACCGTACCTGTTTTGAGAAAATGTTGAGAAATTGGGAACCTGCAGTATTTCCGAGCTATTCCAGCCATACTTGTGATTTGGTAACCCACGCAAAACAGCATCTCATTTTTAGTGTGTACTTATATATAATGAGAGAGATTTTGTACGTGGAGGGTAGTCTCCAGAACCACTGCACCTATTTGAAAAATTCTTTCACTGTTTGAAAGGTACATTAATCCATATGGACATAAGCTATATATTATGTATATCTGATCATCTATACTTATATATAAAGAGAGTGCGATTTTGTACGTGGAGGGTAATCTCCGGAACCACTGCACCTATTTGTAAAATTCTTTCACTGTTTGACAGGTACATTAATCCAGATGGACATAGGCTATATATTATGTATATCTGATCATCTATACTTATATATAAAGAGAGAGCGATTTTGTACGTGGAGGGTAATCTCCGGAACCACTGCACCTATTTGTAAAATTCTTTCACTGTTTGACAGGTACATTAATCCAGATGGACATAGGCTATATATTATGTATATCTGATCATCTATACTTATATATAAAGAGAGAGCGATTTTGTACGTGGAGGGTAATCTCCGGAACCACTGCACCTATTTGAAAAATTCTTTCACTGTTTGAAAGGAACATTAATCCAGATGGACATAGGCTATATATTATGTATATCTGATCATCTATATCTATACTTATATATAAAGAGAGAGCGATTTTGTACGTGGAGGGTAATCTCCAGAACCACTGCACCTATTTGAAAAATTCTTTCACTGTTTGAAAGGTACATTATTCCAGATGGACATAGGCTATATATTATGTATATCTGATCATCTATACTTAAATATAAAGAGAGAGCGATTTTGTACGTGGAGGGTAATCTCCAGAACCACTGCACCTATTTGAAATATTCTTTCACTGTTTGAAAGGTACATTATTCCAGATGGACATAGGCTATATATTATGTATATCTGATCATCTATCTATACTTATATATAAAGAGAGAGCGATTTTGTACGTGGAGGGTAATCTCCAGAACCACTGCACCTATTTGAAAAATTCTTTCACTGTTTGAAAGGTACATTATTCCAGATGGACATAGGCTATATATTATGTATATCTGATCAGTAGAAATAAAGTTAGGGGCTTAAACCTAACAATCTCCATTGTTACGCTACTGTCCTCTACCGCTTTTTGTGCCGAAGATTTCAACGATCCTTATCGTGGTGCTATCGCGGTGGGCTTCTGTTCTGACGCTAGAACCTAACCGTTCGAACCTAACCGTTCTCCGGTACGCCTTTTTCTTTTAAAAAATTTATTTTAATTATTAACTAACATAAAATTAATTTAAGGTATTATTTAGGTTATTATTAATGTAAAAAAATATTTACAATTTATTGGCTATCAACTGGAAATTTATTGGTATAATATTTTGTTCAACCCGGACAAAGTCGGGACGGGCCGCTAGTAATTATATAAATATGCACACTATTCAAGTATGCACGAGTAAAAAAATATATATGTTGTTATATACATATTGTGCATTTCTCAAATATGGATATATATATATATAGCAATTGTACGAGTTAGTGTGTTAGAGAAGTAAGTTTTGAGGTTTTCTCGACAAGTTGAATAATATATCCCATTTTCCTGACGCTGTAGCTCGCTTGTTATTGGGTTTAGAAAAAAGATGTAAATATAAGATTTGTTCAAAATGTTATTTTGTTTAAAATTGTAATGCAATCTAAATTCTAAAACCAACCATTGCCGAGATATTTGAAAAAAAACCCAAAAAGTAAAAACAATTCGTTGTTTTCGGGCTACAGTAAATTCCACCGAGGTCTTTCGAATTGGAAAACTCGGTTTTTCACTACTGGACTAAACATATACAAGTAGGGGGAAAAAATCTAATACCCGATCTTTTGCATGTAAGATGTACATAGCTACTGAGCTATAAACTCACAACAACAATTTATGTTTTGTATACTGCAAAAGGTTGACAAAACACTCAGCCAAAATGAGCTTGCAGTTCACACTCTAACGGAAAAACAAGTCTCTTTTCGTATCAAAATCAAACACGGGCCCTGCCCCTTGAGGCTCCATCCGTCCTCTCCTTCTGTTCCGAGCGCGAAGTTTAGGTTTGCCGATTGGCAACGGTAGAAAAACGAAGAATAATAAAGAAGGCAAATTTCCCTCCGCTTTCAGAGCACATTGAGAATAGAACAGGATGGGATTTTCCCACCTTTTGACCATGATAACCGTTGGAATTATAGATTTAAATTTAAATGTTTATTAGTGTAATGTTCGTATACGTAAAATAACCTTTGGGGCTCATTCCCAATACACGGTGCCGCGGCTTGGCGATACTTTTTTTAGATTTTTTTAGATTTTTGCCAATTTGGCGATGAAACGCCAAATGTGGTTTGTGTTTGTTTTATGCTTTTAAGGTAACCATTTATTGCTCCCGATTTGAATAAGATGGCGATATTTTTTGGCGATGTTTTTTAGATTTTTGCCAAATTTTTAGATTTTTGACGATAAAATGCCAAATGTGGTTTCTGTTTGTTAAATGCTTTTAAGCCCGTTTAAGTTTGCTGTATATATCACTTCCTCTTTGAATAATTAATGGCCAATCAGGGCCTGTTGCAACTTCAAATTTATGTTCTCCAGATGGCGCTGCAACGCACCCTCTCCCTATGTAAGTACTTTTGTTTTGTTAGAGCAGAGAGAATCGAGTAAGCGATAAGGGAGACTGGGATGAGCTACCGAGCTCCACTTTTCGAATCCCAGAATATAAGATTAAGATCTATTGTCCGCTTTTTGTGATGTCCGTAGCATAGAAAATAAATGTGATTTTGTGTAGACTGTGCTGCTTCATTTACAACCCCTGGATCGGACAGTAGAATTACCACATCCTTTTGGTGCAGAACCCACGGGATCATACCTTTAGATCAGAAGGTGAGTGAATAAACTGATTCTCATTTTTTTGAATTGATAAATCTATAAAGTTGATAATTCGATATGGATATAGAAAAATTAAAAAAGAAAAGAACTGTTCTGCGATCATCAGCGACTAAAATAATAAACAAAATCGAAGCAGAACTAATTAAACCTAAAACAGAAATTAATGCTCTAGAAATAGAAGAATTGCTCGCGCAGTTAACGGATAAAGAGAGATCATTAAACGCACTAAATAATGAGATTGAACAAGCTACTGAACTTGATGACATGGAAACAGAAATCGAAAGTTGCGAGGAGTATACGAATAAAATTATAAGCTCTAAAGTACGCGGCAATAAATGTTTATATAACCTAAACCAAGAACAATTAATTTCAAATGCTACCAGTAGTGGCATAAATACCAGTAATAGCCCGAGTGCCAGTAATTCAGAAGTTAATCCAAAATCAAATATCAAATTACCACGGCTAAATATAGAAAAATTTAACGGAGATATCTGCGTTTGGCCAGCCTTTTGGGCGCAGTTTGAATCTGCTATTCATGATAACCCAAATCTAAATCAAGTTGAAAAATTTAATTATTTAAAAACTGATTTGGGTTCGGATGCCGCAACGGCGATACAAGGTCTGACACTAACATCCGAGAATTATGCGAAGGCACTAGATATCTTAAAATCCCGTTTTGGAAAGGAAGAGGTCATAATAGATTGTTACATGACCCGCCTATTAAATTTAACTCCGGTAAGAAGATCTAGTGATTTGAAGAGTTTGAGAAAACTCTATGACGAGTGTGAAGTGCAGATAAGAGGACTGGAAAGTCTTGGAGTTAAAACCGATACCTTTGGTTGTTTACTATTCCCTATCCTCATTAAAGTAATACCTAAAGATCTAGCTTTAGAATTTACCCGATGCTATGATAAAGCAGAAATTGAAAATATAACGGAATTAATGAAATTCCTTAAAAAAGAAATCGAAAGTAGGGAAAGAACGGAAAATCTAACCAAGGGAACAGATTCCGAAATAAATGTCAAAGACTGCTCAGAAAATAAAAATATTGCCGATAAGTATAAGCATAAAAATTACTTACACGACCGATATAAGCCAAAGCCTTTTAGACCACCTACAACTGCAGCACTAAATGTACTATCGAGAGATGGCTGTGTATTTTGTGGAAAGGAAACAAATCACAGAAGTGATGATTGTACTGAGCTTACGGTAACTGAAAGAAAAAATATTCTAAAACGAATGGGAAGGTGTTTCGTATGCCTAAAAAGAAATCATTTAGCCAAAGACTGTCGTTCGAGAACGGAACCATGTTCGTTGTGCAATAGGAAACATAAAAAATCAATTTGTGATGCTTCAGAAAAATCAGAACCCGAAACTAATGTAACTATGTTTCAAAATCAAAGCGCGGATTCCAATTTAAGAAGCAATATATTATTGTTAACATGTGACGTATTGATTAAAGGTAAATCTCACTCAAGATTATCTCGTATTTTGATGGATTCCGGAAGTCAGAGAAGTTTTGTTAATAAAAACATAGTAAGAGAATTAAAACTTCCGGTAATCAGAGAGGAAACATTAAGCATATTTCCCTTTGGATCTACGAAACCGCTGACACAATCACATAGCGTAGTACAATTAAAGATGCAAAATTACATGTGACCATCTAAAAGTGTAGAATTTGAAGCTCTCGTAATAGAGAATATTTGCTGCGCACCCATTGCTATACCAGACATACACATTCGTCGTCAGATGGATGTAAACAATTTCCCTCTTGCATGCTTTGAGGGGGGGGCGCAGATCAAGGTCACATAGATGTTCTAATAGGGGCCGATTTCTACTTTAGTGTCGCGACGGGGAGAATAGAAAAAATAAACAAACACCTCGTCGGCGTGGAAACTGTTTTCGGATGGTCGGTGCAGGGAAGAGTTCATACACCCCAGACATCTGGGGGTGTGTCATCATTGTTTTTTGCAGCGCAAGAACCCGACGAGATTCGCCAATTCTGGGAATTGGAAGCGTTAGGAATAAGTGAGAATGAAAATATAGATACCTCCAGTGAAGCGTTACGAACCTTTGAAGATAATATTAAATATGAAAAGGGTAGATACGAAGTAAAATTACTGTGGAATTCAAATGGGAACGAACCACATGATAATTTTGAACTCGCGAAGCGACGATTTATTAATTTAACGAACAGATTTAAGGGTAGCAAATGGCTATTTGAAAACTATAAAGTGATTATGTCAGAGCAGATTAAAGATGGTATTATTGAAGAATGTCCTAAGAGTGAACTGAATTAAAAAAACGTGTATTATATGCCCCACACTGCGGTCATTAAAAAAGACAAAACCACTACTAAAGTCAGAAACGTGTACGACGCATCTTCGAAAGAGAAAAATCAGGAATCACTTAATAACTGCTTGTATCCTGGTCCAAATTTGAATCCTAATATATTGACTGTAATTTTAAAATTTAGAGAATACCAAATCGCCTTCAGTTCTGATATCGAGAAAGCGTTCTTACAAATTTCAGTCGCCCCTGAAGATAGGAATTATTTGCGTTTTATTTGGAATGAGGAAAATTTGGCTAACGCTGAAAACGTCAAGACTTTAAGATTTAATCGAGTTCCATTTGGAGTCAGCTCAAGTCCATTTCTGTTGGCTGCAACTATTAAGTACCATATAAGGAAATATGAATCGGAATTCAAAGAAACGGTTGACATGTTAAATAACTATTTATATGTGGACGACTTGTTTTATGGGGCAAACGATGTCGAAGAAGCCTATCGCTTATCGACCAATGCAGTAAAAATATTTGATGACGCCGGGATGAAACTTAGAAAATGGAAAACTAATTCCAAACATTTAAGCCAACGCTGGTCTGATAACGACAATATGGATGAAGAAATGTCGGAAAATCACACTAAGGTGCTGGGAATAAGGTGGAACACACAATCAGATATCTTACAATTAGACATTAAACCCCTTATTGAGTCACTGCAGAATGTTAAAAACACCAAACGCTTTGTATTACAAACAGTGGCCAGAATATTTGACCCAGCAGGATTTCTATCTCTATACGTCATCAGAATAAAATGCCTACTTCAAGAAATGTGGGAAAAGGGCATAAAATGGGATGAGGAACTCCCGAGCGATTTACAAGAAAAATGGGCAAACTGGCATTCAGAAATTGAGGATATGAAAGAATTTTCTATTGGCAGGAAGTATTTTCCCGACGACCCCTCATTGAAGGTTGAAGATATGCAATTGCACATATTCTGCAATGCCAGCCCAAGAGCGTATGGCGCTGTAGCATATTTGAGATACAGAGAAGGAAGAAATTTCAGTATTAGTTTTGTGATGTCAAAGACAAGAGTCTCGCCCTTGAAACGACTCACAGTGCCAAGATTAGAACTCATGGGAGCCGTCATTGCAGCTAGAATTGCGGAATATCTTGGAAATATCTTCAAGATAAAACATCACAACACATTTCTTTGGACTGATTCATCAATAACTCTCCATTGGATAAAGGGAACAGCGAGGGAATGGAAACCCTTTGTTGCGAATAGAGTCACTGAGATTAAGACGCCTACTGAACCACAGAATTGGAAATTCTGCAGAGGGAAGATGAATCCAGCAGATATACTCACAAGAGGAGAATCAATTCGTCAGCTATTAAATAACGAGAAGTGGTGGAAGGGTGCACAGTGGTTGACATTACCTGGTGAACTATGGCCTCCATATGTGTCAAATAAAATTAAACAAGAAGAACTACAATCAGAGAGGAAAGTTGAAAGGGAAACTTGTCATCAATTTGCTTGTAACATCATGCCTGTGCAAGAACCTGTTTTGGACATAGAGAAGTATAGCAAACTCTCAAGAGTGTATAGAGTGACTGCTTGGATAAAGCGATTTATACACAATTCAAAGAAAAATAATGAAAAGATTAAAGGACCACTAAAAGTTTCTGAATTATCCGAAGTCGAAATCTATTGGGTTAAAATAGTTCAATGTAAATATTTTGAAGAAGAGATGAATCAATTGCTAAATAATCAGCCAATTAGCAAACACTCGAAACTAATTGGATTTGACCCTCAACTAGATGACAACGGATTAATTTGCGTAAAAGGAAGATTACAATTCTCACAGTTTGAGGTTAAAGAAAGACATCCTTGTATAATTCCAGGAAAAGCGAAATACGCCGAACTCTTAATTTTGGATGCCCATAATAAGGTATTACATTCAGGAGTATCTGACACTTTAGTGGAAGTACGAAACAAATTTTGGATACTGAGAGGGAGACAGTCTGTTAAATCTACGTTAAATAAGTGCTTGATATGTAAACGATATAAAATACGGCCTGGCATACAAGTAACAGCACCACTACCAGCTGATCGTGTCCAGAAGACCCCTCCATTTGATGTAACGGGTATTGACTTTGCAGGTCCCTTGTTCACCAGAGAAAATGACGGGAAACACTATATTTTACTATGTACATGTGCAGTGACCCGCGCGATCCATCTGGAATTAGTCTCGAATTTAAGGGGAGTGGTCACTTTTACGTACCTTTAAAAGTATCATTTTTAGATGTATGCTGGATTGTATGTACTACTCATGATTTTTGCTTTATTTACATGAAATGTTTTGAGTAACTGCCTATAAGACTGTTTATTATATATGCAATATTTCAAGGTAATTAATGAAAGAAAATAAAATGATTTTTTATACATAAAAAGTGAATATTTTTTTTAAATTGGGCATTTTGCAGTCAACTACTGTGCGCATTCTATCAAAATAAACTATTAAGGTACATTAATAATTGCTTACTATATGTGATTACAACACTTTAGACAACAAAATCCACCAAAATTTTTTAACCTTAATATATTTTAATTTTTTTAAAGAATTTTTTTTATAAGCTTTTACTCAGTCATTTTTGAAATTTCTAATTAAAAATAGCACGTACTAAAATGTTTTAATATATTTTAGAATAATGTTGGTGGATATTGTTGCCTGAAGTATTGTAATCACATATAGTAAAAAATTGTTAATGTACCTTAATAATTTATTTTGACAGAATGCGCACAGTAGTTGACTGCAAAATGCTCGATTTTAAAAAAAAAATTATTCACTTTTTATGTATTAAAAAGTCATGTTTATTAATTACCTTGAAAAATTGCATCTATAATAAACAGTATTATAGGCAGTTACTCAAAAAATTTCATGTAAATCAAGCAAAAATCATGAGTAGTACATACAATCGAACATAGGTCTAAAAATGATACTTTTAAAGGTACGTAAAAGTGACCACTCCCCTTAAGTACTGAAACATTTTTGCTTGCCTTACGTAGGTTCATTGCACGACGTGGATTATGTTCGACGATTTACTCAGACAACGCAAGGACTTTCAAAAGATCGAATGCCGATTTAAAGGAAATATGGACGAATATTAGCTCCCCAGAAGTTAGTGATTTTTTTGGCAAGGCAGGCATACATTGGAAATTTATAGTCGAGAGAAGCCCTTGGTGGGGTGGATTCTGGGAAAGGCTAGTAAGGTCAGTGAAAACAGTCCTACGAAAAACCCTAGGAAAATCATCATTATCAACAGAAGAGTTAGAGACCATATTAACGGAAGTTGAATCTATAATTAATTCCAGACCCATTACCTTTGTATACAGTGATCCTCATGAACCTTCACCATTGACTCCAGCACATTTCCTCGTCGGAAAACGTTTAACATCATTGCCACCTGTAAAACTCAGTGAAGAACGCAACAACTTAAATAGGAAAGATTTAACCAAACGTTACAACTATCTACAAAGGTTATTAGATCACTACTGGGAAAGGTGGCGGAAAGAATATTTGTTAAATCTGAAATCAGCTAATTGCACTGCATCAACGACAGCAGTTCGAGGTTTCAAAGTTGATGACGTGGTGCTACTTGGAGATCCCAAGTCATCTAGAAATATGTGGAGAATGGGGAGGATCATAGAAGTATTCCCCGGAAGAGACGGTAAGGTAAGATCATGTTGCGTGAAGTTAGATTCTGGTGTTGTGAAGAGACCTACACAACTTTTGTTCCCTCTAGAACTCTCAGACTGACAAGTGATAGAGAAACGAACTGATTTGAACTTTACAAACTTTTTTGAACATTGAACTTTAAATAGAATTGAAACTCTTTGAATATAATTGAGTATCTATAATTTTGAATTGAATGCTATTAATGTATAAATATAATTGAATATGTATAATTTTGAATTGAATGTTATTAATGTATAGGTATAATTGAATATCTATAATTTTGAATTATTATTAATGTATATGTAATTGATTTGTTTATCTGTTTTAGTTGCATTTTGTATTGATGAACCTTGCAGTTCATGGGGGGGAGGGTGTTGCAACTTCAAATTTATGTTTCCAGATGGCGCTGCAACGCACCCTCTCCCTATGTAAGTACTTTTGTTTTGTTAGAGCAGAGAGAATCGAGTAAGCGATAAGGGAGACTGGGATGAGCTACCGAGCTCCACTTTTCGAATCCCAGAATATAAGATTAAGATCTATTGTCCGCTTTTTGTGATGTCCGTAGCATAGAAAATAAATGTGATTTTGTGTAGACTGTGCTGCTTCATTTACAACCCCTGGATCGGACAGTAGAATTACCACAGGGCCTGTGTTTTACCGGTAGACCAGTTTAATCTGGATTTTTAAACCGCGCCTGTTTCAAAGAAATTAATCCGTTGAAAATCCTTTTTGGGATTTGCAGTTCTACCGCTCGGACGTACATTTCTTTGCTAGGTATGGCTTCTTTTGTGAATGAGAGAGTGAATTTGGATTTCTTTAGGGATATTCAAAAAGCGGGTAAGAGAACTGTAATTGAATATTGTATGTATATTGGGTTAATCGCTAATGTTTATTATTGTCCAAATTGTAATTTACCAATGAATTTAACTGAAAGAAAAGATGTTAATGATGGGTTTTCTTGGGTTTGTCGTGTTCGGGGTGGTGGGGAGGAACATCACGTTAAAAGATCGATTAGATGTGGTTCCTGGTTTGAAGAAAGTAAATTGGATTTAATTACGGTTTTAAAATTAACTTATTTATGGGTAAAAAAAACGTCGTGTTCTTGGATTACAGACGAATTGGGGCTATCCAAAAACACCGTTACCGATTGGATGAATTTTTGTAGGGGGGTTTGTGTTGACAGTGTAGTGCGCGAAAGTGTAATAATTGGTGGGCCAGGAATCATCGTCGAAATTGATGAAAGTAAATTTGCGAAACGAAAATATAATAGGGGAAAACGCGTTAATGGGGAATGGGTTTTTGGGGGTGTTGAGAGAGGGACAAATAAGTGTTTTGTGGAAGTGGTTGAAAACAGGGGAAAGGTTGTGTTGCTTGAAGTTTTACGAAAGTATATGCGTCCGGGAACTACTGTCATCTCTGATTGCTGGAAGGCGTACGATTGCCTTCAGGATGAGGGCTTCGTGCATCTGAAGGTAAATCATAGTATGACATTTAAGGACCCGGACACAGGAGCTCATACCAATACGGTCGAGGGGATGTGGAACTGCATCAAGCGTTCGTTACGTGGCGTTCGGAAAGTTAAGGATCAGTTTGATTCTTATCTTTCCGAATTCATGTGGCGTCGCTTGCATCAGGACGATGTCCCAAAAATGTACGCTTCCTTCATTGACTCAGTGAAGGAAGTTTATAGGCCAGCTGAAAAAGATCAGGCCAAAATTAAAACAGAAGCAGCAAAACGGAAACGATTGGATGAATTCGAAAGTGAATAACCGGTAAGTGGTTTTTTTTTCATTTTAACATGAAATAATATAAATGACAACATGCAGAACTTTAATTTTTTTAATTGATGATATATTTAACCAAGATGTATTTTACATTTATTTAAATGAATTATTTGCAATATACTGACTTTTTTAGCGGGGGGTTGGGGGGGGGCGGCAGCCCCCCCAAACATAACAAATTTCTCATTATTTTTGGTATTTGTGTATTTTTGTGCTTTTTCTGTGGTTGTATAGTTTAAAAAATGCGTAATTTTGGGGCTCTTCGGACTATCCCGTTCCAAAAACACGCGTTCTGCTTGGGCGACAAAAATTAAAAAAAATAAAATCGACTATTTAAATGAATTATTTGCAATATACTGACTTTTTTTAGCGGGGGGGTTGGGGGGGCGGCAGCTTCCCACACATAATAAATTTCTCATTATTTATCAGCTTTCATTTTTTGTATTTGTGTGTTTTTGTGCTTTATTGTGGTCGTACAGTTTAAAAAATGCATATTTTTGGGACTTTTCGGACTTTCCCGTTCCAAAAATACGCGTTCGGCTTGGGCGACAAAAAATTTTAAAAATAAAATCGACTGCCCTTATTTAACTTCATTTTTTCATTTTCTGTATAAATTTTCAATGAAAGTTCTGCATGTTGTCATTTATATTATTTCACTGCATTGGAACCGCCATCTTGGTTCCGTCTCCCATCGCCAAATTGGCGACGGGAGACGGAACCAAGATGGCGGTTCCAATGCAGTGAAATACAAGGGGCACCGTGTATTGGGAATTAACCAAGTTTGGTTTTGTGTTTACGAACTTGGATTTCTTTGAACTCGACAAACGGATTAGAAATAGAACAATTTTTTGGTGCCTTCACTACGGGACCTTTTCGATTTGGATTACTTCGTTTGATTTGAATTACATTTTGGATTACGACATCATCGTCGACAAAAGGGTGAGTACCCCTTTAATTGATTATTTAAATGACGGAAGAAGTAAACGTTATTAAGGAAACGAAAATGATGGAAGAATTAAACATCCTTAAGAAAACGAGAACACCTCACCGAACTTTAATGACTAAATTATTTAATAAAATTGATTAATACTTAAGTGCTGATAAATTAGAAATAGAGGATTTAGAAGACTATTTTAGAACAGTTAATGGCAAAGTCCGTTGTTTTAAAAGAACTTGATCAGAAAATACTATCGTACTTAAAAGAAGATGAAATCGAAACTGAAGTGTTCTCTTGCTCAGATTATGAAGAAAAAATAATTTCATTCAAAACTAAACTAAATCGACGTATTAGGAACAGTAAAATTGATTCTACTAATCATAACATTTCGATTGATAATAGTACTTTTAACAGCATTATTTCTCACGCAGAACAAAGTATTCTGGAAATTAAAACTGTTAAATTACCAAAATTGTATATTCCCAAATTTTATGGTGAAACCGACAAATACTTGGATTTTTGGAATCAATTCGAAAGTTCTATTCACAAAAATCCGCATTTATCTGACGTCGATAAATTTTCTTATTTGAAAAGTTTGGTTGGTGGTATCGCGGCTAATGCCATTAGCGGTTTCGCTTTGTCGGAGCAAAATTACACCGCAGCAATTAAAATTTTGGAATCCAGATTTGGAAGGAAAAATATGCTGATTCAAGCCCATTTAAATAATCTTTTGAATATAAATCCTGTAAAAAACTCTGATGACTTACGCGGATTATGAAATTTGTTTGATAAATGTGAAAATCGAAACGAGAAGTTTACAGTCACTTGATGTTGATTCAGACAAGTATGATAGCTTACTTTGCCCCATAATATTAAAATTACTGCCTTCCGATTTAACTCTAAGCTTTTCACGTAAACAAGATAAGAACGAAAAATAGGATATTAAATTTTTAATTGATTTTCTTCGATGTGAAATTGAGAGTCGTGAACGGGCGTTTGCGATTCATAAAACTTATGATTCCAAACGTTCAATCCCACAGAATACTTCTAAACTTGGAAATAATTATGACAACAAAACAAAATTTCCTTTCAAACCCAGAATACCTTCTAAAAACTTTAAACCTAACATTTCTACGGCTGTTGAACTTTTGACGAATCAAAATGAGAACTCTTGCATTTTTTGTGGCTCCGATCATAAAAGCGAATCTTGTTGTTCTTTAAACGTAAATGCGAAAAAGGAATTGTTGAAAAGACAAGGACGTTATTTTGTCTGTTTGGATAAAAATCATAGAATAATGGATTGTGAAAATAATAAACCTTGTTCTATTTGCCATAAAATGCACAATATTACCCTGTGTTTTAAAAAGGAAAACTCTAAAATTAAAGAAAATCCGAAAACTGAGAAAACAACAAATACTGTTTCGAATCATGCCATAAATGGAAAAAACAAAATTTTACTGCAGACAGCAGTTGTTGAAGTAATTGGTGGAAAATCGAATAACAGCGTACGCTGCATTTTCGATAGTGGCTCCCAAAGAACGTACATAAAAAAAGAATGTTTCGAGAGCCATGTGTTTGCCGAGTGTGGGAAAAGAGGATTTGTTTATCCATATATGCGGCGTCCTCGTCCGCGCCGACACATCATGTTTGTTCCAGGGTAGAATTAAAAATTAAAACCAAGGTTAACGGGCAGGAAATAAAAATCGAAGCACTTGAAATTGATGACATCACTCAAGCTATGCTCGAACCGCCAGACATTACTATAAGTGATGAATTGAAAATAAGAGGGATAATTTTGGCGGATTTATGTGAGAATGTGGGAAGCGATAGAAACATTTCGATGTTGATAGGGGCTGACTATTATTGGCACCTTCTGACAGGGAAAATTGAACGCTTAAGTGATAACCTAGTTGCGGCCGAAAGTAAAGTGGGATGGCTTTTGATGGGACAAACCGTCGGGAATAATGAAGAAAATAAAAAGAGCATTATTTTATCTAGTATTATTTCAGATAGATGGTACATGAAATACTTTTCAAGTTACACCAAAATCGTGAGGATGGTATCATGGATACTCATATTTGCAAACAACTGTAGAACACGAGAAAGAAAGTTGGATAAAACGTTAAGCGTTGATGAAATAGACATTGCAGAGAAGAAATTACTGAAGATAGTGCAACACGAGTCGTTCCTTTGTGAAGAGAGGCTGTAGGGCCATTTAACTGTTACCGATGAAGAGGGAATTCTCCGTTTGAAAACAAAAATCTTTAATAGAAATGATGAGGAAAGTTTCTGATGTCCAATCCTTCTTCCTTCCAAACATGAGTTGGTAGAGAGAATGATGCATCATTACCATCTACAACTTCACCATGCAGGGACTCAAGTTGTTTTAACTAATTTACGTTACAGGTTTTGGATTATACGAGGTAGGAAAATAGTACAACGAGTGATATCCAAATGTGTCAGGTGCAAGAGACATTCAGCAAAATCCACTGACACAGTGCCATGTCCGCTTCCAGAAGATAGAGTACAAGATACATATGCTTTCGAAATAACTGGTGTTGACGTCGATGGACCTCTTTACTGAAAGAAAAATAGAAAGGCTTGGATTCTGTTATTCACGTGCGGAGTATATAGTGCAGTTCACTTAGAATTGATTGAAAGCTTGTCGACGAATGCATTTTTTCTTGGATTTAGAAGATTCATCGCACGTAGAGGTCGCCCAAGAATCGTTTACAGCGACAATGGCACTAATTTCGTGGGTGCAAGAAATTTGCTGAGATCTATTGACTGGAATCAAATCACTAACAGTTCTACGACTATGAAAATTCAATGGAAGCTGAACCCGCCCACCTCAGCATGGTGGGGCGGTTGGTGAGAGCGGATGGTGCAAATAATCAAAAAATTATTGAGAAGAGTCCTTGGAAAAACATTGATTTCGTACGAAGAAATGTCAACTACACTGAAGTGCCACTGAATTAGGGATGGCAAAGCCTATGCAAATTGTGTAGCGCTGCGCATCATGTATGCGCAAGTGAGGGAGCTGTGGTAACTGCATATATAGCGCGTACCGTGGTTGTTCTGAATTAGTTGTTGGAATTGCCAGTATGGGTAAACTGCCTGATTTAGACGCCTTCGATCGCGGACAAATCGTAGGTGCGCGACGCATGGGCCATTCAATTTCGCGACGCATGGGCCATTCAATCGTCAGACAGCTAGGATTTTCAAGGTCGACAGTGTCAAGAGTATACCAAGAATACATGGATGGTGGAAAAAAAACTAGCGATCGGACAAACTGCAAAGGACAATTAGCCTTGACAGTGCGTGGTGAGAGACGGCTCAGGCGTATTGTACGTAGCCAGCGAAGCCAAACATTAGCTCAAATTACCACCCAGTTTAATGACGGTGCCAGTCGTACAGTCAGTAAACGGACTGTGCAACGTTCGCTTCACCATATGGGTTTCGGGAGCCGTCGACCTACGAGAGTACCATTGCTCTATACTCGTCATCGGGCTGCACGTCTTGCCTGGGCAAGAGAGCACAGAGACTGGAAACGAGTAGCATGGAGTGATGAGTCTCGATTCCGACTACTTAACGCCGACGGGAGGCTGAGAATATGGCGTCAGGCTCATGAAGCCATGGATCCTGCATGCCTGGCTGGAACTGTACAAGGGCGTGGTGGCTCAATCATGGTCTGGGATTTTTTTCATCGCACAGTTTGGGATCTTTAGTGCGTGTACCAACCTCCCTCAATGCAATTCGGTACGTAGAGTTTCTGGGTGATCACCTCCATCCGTTTATGCTGTTCTGTTATCCGCACGGTAATGGAGTTTTCCAGCAAGACAACTGTACCTCTCACAAGTCCCGGTTGGCTACTGGCTGGTTGGTTGAGCATTCATCTGACTTCTCTGTCATGAATTGGCCACCTAGAAGCCCAGACTTAAATCCTATTGAGCATCTTTGGGATGTTTTGGAACAAGGCGTGAAAGGCCATCACACAGCACCAAAGAACCTTACTGAATTATGGACAGCTTTAGCCAATATTTGGCAAGCCATTCCCGTGGAACGTTTCCAGAAACTTGTTGAATCTATGCCTCGTCGTGTGGCAGCCGTTATCAAGGCCAGAGGAGGTCCAACTCGTTACTAGGTAGGTATCCCTAATTCAGTGGCACTTCAGTGTATTATCTGTGATGCTGAGACAACCATCAATTCGAGACCACTTACTTACCTATCGGAAGACTCTAGTGACTTAGCACCTCTTACCCCATCTATGTTCATTCAAGATGTCAGAACTGAAGGTGTCCCCGATTTAGATAACCTGGACAAAACCAATTTTTCGAAGAGATGGAAATACCATCAAAGATTGCGTGTAGAATTCCGAAAACGATTTAGAGATGAATATCTCGGCATGTTAGTACATCGTCCGAAAATTGTATCGTCACAATCCATCAAAGAAGGTGATATAATACTCGTGGAGAATGATAAGAAGAAGAGAACTGACTGGCCGTTAGGTCGTGTAATTGCAGTGTACCCCGGAAAGGACAATAACATCAGAGTTGTGAAAATTAGGACAGCTAATGGTGAACTAGTTAGACCTATTCAACGAATATTTCCTTTGGAAATAGATAGGGAAAATCCCTTTCGTGAACATTTTCGAAATAATAATCCACTTCAACCTCATGGAGTTCACGATGATATTGAAAAGCTAACTAAGGACAGTAAATCTGTAGACTCTAATAAAAACATTCAAGTAACTAGATATGGTAGAAAAATTGTAAAACCTAAAATTTACAGTTAATAGTTTTTCTTAAAATTTGGCTGTATTTGATATATTTTTTCTTTCCTTTTAAATTTTTATTAGTATTCATAATTTGTTTATTTTTCATAATATTTTATAATGTGAATGTATCAGAAATTTAATTCATTTGAGTATTTTGCAGAAGATTGAAATTTGTTTGAAGTTTAATGTCTCTCCCTAGATGAAGTGATATGATGACAAGTACTAAGTATTGTTTAGTATTATTATTGTACTCTAGATATTCTTTGTAATTTAATATTGTTATTGTTTATTCAATATGTTTTGATTTTCTAATATTTCATCGAAAATCAAAAGGTGGGAGGAATGTTCCGAGCGCGAAGTTTAGGTTTGCCGATTGGCAACGGTAGAAAAACGAAGAATAATAAAAAAGGGAAATTTCCCTCCGCTTTCAGAGCACATTGAGAATAGTACAAGATGGGATTTCCCCACCTTTTGACCATGATAACCTTTGGAATTATAGATTTAAATTTAAATGTTTATTAGTATAATGTTCGTGTACGTAAAATAAAGTTTGGTTTTGTGTTTACGAACTTGGATTTCTTTGAACTCTCGACAAATGGATTAGAAGTAGAACACCTTCCTTTTAATTCCCTCTCAACCAGGATTGGTACGCGGTCCCCTTACATGTTCACTTTTGGGAACTCTGATTTGCCCAACTTATGGCTCCTCCCAGAGAAAAATTTAGAAGAAAAGAACCGACAAATATTTCTGTTCCCCTTGACAAAATTAACTGTCTCTTTTTCTAAGACGGCTCATTCAGGTTGCAGACACTTTGGCGGTTTTCATATAATAGTCCATTTTACTTGAAAGAAACACCTTGCACAGAAAGACACCCTAGCCCGGTGTTCACACAATGACTGTTTCACCTTGAAACAGTTTCTAAACCTGGAGGGTACCATCGTTCCTTTGACAACGAGACAGCAATTACTGGACAGATGACGATAGGTTGGGAGTTTAAAAACCATTAGTCTTCTTATCGGACTGCCCCTAGTCTGATATCTGTTTTTGGAGGAAAAAGCGAGGACTGTTTGCTGTTTGTCAAATGTATCGAAAGATACAGCGGAAGTTGTCTTTTGTGAGGTTCAAGTCCGACTGCTTTCTGCAATCATTATCCCTTCAAATTGCAAGAATTCTTAACCTGCTTCTCGTTAACTCATAATGGGTGTTTGGGAAAAGAAGGAAAAAATTAGTTGACGAAAAAGTTATTTCAAAATGCGTATATTGCAAATAACATTTTTAGCGATACTAAGAAAATATAAATGAAAATGAAAAAGAAAAAAATTGAACTTTCTCGTTTTATATCGATAAAAATTTTGGGTACTTTCCCGTTAGTCGGGCGCAAGTGATAAATCGCCAAATATTGTAAGTCGCATTTTCAGCTGTTTTGTTTAATTAATTGTAATTCTCGTGATATTATTTAAACAAAGATTAATATCACGCCAGTGATATTAATCTTTGATCGCGTGATATTAATTATTCATTAAGTTCCTATTTTTATCAGAAATGACGTGATTCATCGGGATCTACGCGCTTAATATATTCTTCCAGCAATAGGGCAATGTCTCGCAGCATGTCACATCTCAACTCTTGCAGATTTTACTTCTTGTTTGGCGAGGAGTGGCAAAAAATTGCATAATTTAACATGGCGTTCAACGAGCTTTCTTACAGCTTGTTGAATAAAATGCTCTCAGATTACGTGATAGGGAAATCCGCATTTCCTCCTTGGTTAATCTCTCGCCTGACCGCTCAGTTTTTTTTCCGCCAGACGGCAGTGTAATTTTCAGGCGATTAATCGTGAGGTAAACTGAGCTGCAGATACTGAGCAGTTTTAAGCAAATATGTTTGTAGTATATATATAAAGGCTGTTTGGCCGAAAGTGAACGGCTCTCGCGTACTTGATGTTTCGTTTGTAGTATGCTTTTATGATTTAAGTTTCTTGAAGGATTTTTAATAAACATTTGTTTTAAGTAAAAGCTGAATGTTATAATTCTTTTAAAGGGCTATTGTTCTTCCACTACTCTGCTAAACATGTTTAAATTTTTGAAACGGAATATTATACGGTTATGGGCCCAGGTGTCCTAACCCTTAGCCCTTATCAGCTTTTAAGTCAAGCTTGTGAGCACGTGGTAAGATTCACCTGCATTTCAAAATTTTTATCGACGGCGGGCCAGTAAGTTATTTTCGGAAGAATGACAGAGGCAACTGTTATTACGAAGTTGAACTCCAATAAGTAATCTACATGGTCATGTGATATGAAAGTCGTGTTAATGGAAAGAAATTGCTGGCGGATAGTTACAGGAAAGGAGACGAAACCAGCGGATACCGTCGTCCCTAAAGAAGGTGAAGCTATTCCGACCAAGCAGCAAAGAGACTTTATTAACCGAACTGAAAGAGCTTACAGTCTGATTTACCTGAACTTAGAAAAGGAGTACAGGTGCCTTATATCGGATATAGAGGACCCACTGAAAGCCTGGAATAGAATTAAAGAACATTTCCGCCCGGACTCGCGGGCTAGAGCTATAGGTTTGACAGACAAATTTTTTAGCTGCAGAATTAATGAAAATGAGGATGTTGGACTTTATGCTGCCCGGCTTAAAGATATAGCTGAACAGTTAGAAGATACTGGAAAGCCTATTTCGCCATGGTATCAATCGTTTCAACTTATCCGATTTTTACCACGGGAATTTAACGGTATCGTCCAAAGCATTTATAGATGGAAGGACGACGATTTTAAGGTTGATAAGATTTTAAAAGAACTCTTAGCAGAAGAATCCAGACTCAAGCAGACAAGAAAAGATCAAGAAACTATGGCCCTACAAACTTCAAGTAAAAAGGACATTATAGTACCTAAAAACTTCAAAAACAGAAAAAGAAATGTAAAATACATCAAATGTGGCAAAACTGGACATGCAAGTAAAAACTGTCGATTAAAATTCAAGTCTAGAAGAACTCCAGATCCGGAAACGAGCTACATAGCCGAAGCCAACGCTGGAGAGGGGAATGCAAACACCGCCTGGATTCTGGATACAGCTGCCAGTTCGCACTTCTGCGGCAATAAAGACCTCCTGCTAGACTACAAACCATTACTGGGAACATCCATAGCCGTAGCTGTTGATGGTGTGAACTTCAACATTGAAGGAACCGGTACAGTCCGTCTGAAATTCGTTAATAATGGTGAGTCAGAAATTGTAAATTTATTAAATGTTTTATATTCGCCGAAATTGAGGCGAAACCTCATGTCAGGTCCACTACTTGACAAAGGTGGAGCTTCATTTATCGGGAAAGACGGGAAAATAATTGTATATGCTAAAGATGGTCATAAGCAATTTGTAGCAAAACTTTTAAACGGGCTTTATTGTGTATATCCAGTATACCCAGCTGAAAATGTAAAGCGTGAAATTTTCAATACCACTAGTACTAATCCTTTAGATCTTTGGCATAACAAGTATTGTCACATAAATAGTAAGTATATTGTCCAAACAAGCAAAAATGAAAGTGTTAGAGGTATCCCTAATCTTAAAAACAGCCATTTAAATTGTGAACCTTGTAAGTTAGCGAAAACTCGCAGAAAATCATTTAAACCAATTGGCAAAATTCGTTCTAAAAAACCTCTCGAGCTACTTCACATGGACTTATGTGGCCCTTTTCCTAATGTAGCCATAGGTGGTTATAGATATTTTCTTTCTATAATAGATGACTTTTCAAGGAAAGTCACTACATATCCCTTAAAGGAGAAGCGAGATGCTTTTAAATGTTTTACTAGTTATCAGAAAAGAGTAGAGCGTTTTTTGAATTCTAAAATTCTAAGTGTTAGAACGGATAATGGATTGGAGTTTTGTAGTTCAGAATTTGAAGGCTTTTTAGGAGAGCAAGGAATTCGAGCCGAAAGGTCAAACACCTACACCCCAGAACAAAACGGGGTCGCTGAGCGTTACAACTATACTGCAGTCGATGCAATAAAGGTAATGTTAAAATCCAGCGGACTCGGGAATGGTTTTTGGGCTGAAGCCTAATTTTGCCATACCTATGTATGGAATAGGGTTTGTCATGGTAACCTCACAAAGACTCCCTTTGAGTTGTTTGGGGGCCGTAAACCTTCAGTCAAGCACCTCAAAGCTTTTGGTACTTCTGCTTTTGTAGGTGTGCCGAGGCAACTGAGGCGTAAACTTGATATGCGTGCCAAGAAAGGCATAATGGTAGGTTACGCTCAAAAAACGAAGGGTTACAGGATTTGGCTTCCTTCTGAGCATAAAATAGTGGAAACTATCAACGTAACATTTGGTGAAGAACCAGTTAACAGTGGAGCTATGCTGGACCCTCAGCAGAAAACTGTAGCAGTTAATACTGAACTAGAAACTGATTCTGAATCAGATGAGTCCGATATTGGTGTAACTGATAAAACGATTATCACTAAAACTGACGAATTGGATCAGAAATCGAGCACCGATACGGAGCTTAAAACTCCAATTCCCATTGATCAGATTAAATGGTTAAGACAAGCTGTTCCACGAAAAATCGGTTCGCGAACAGATATTTACTATAGGATTGAGGGGTCAAATGCAAGAATCAGGTCTGATAACGATGCAGAAAACTATTGTAGATTACATAATATTGAATATGAAAAAGACTATTTTAATTTCAGTGGGAATAATTTATATTCAGGGCCGGTAAAACGAGATGAATGCAATATATCAAAAGCATGACTAGAAATTAAAATCCCCACTTGTTACAATGATGCATTGAAAACTCCCCAAGCTGAGAAATGGCATCAAGCTATGAGGGAAGAAATGAAGGTCATGCATGACCGAAAAGTATGGGACCTTGTTTCTAAACCTGTAAATGCTAAAATAATTGGATGTCGCTGGGTTTACACCGTAAAATACGATTCAAAAGGTAAAATAGCTAGGTTTAAGGCGCGACTAGTAGCACAGGGGTTTGGACAAAAGGAGGGAATTCATTACGACGAAGTTTTTAGCCCCGTTGTTAATTTTTCAGTTATTAGATTCTGTTTTTCAATTTTAGTTTGCAAACTAAATTGGTGTCATTGTCAATTAGACATTAAATGTGCATATTTGTATGCCCCTTTAACTCAAAGCATTTTTATGTACCAACCCCAGGGATTTTTAGATGAAAGTAAACCTAATTACGTTTGCAAATTAAACAGGGCTTTATACGGCTTACACCAGTCAGGACGTGAGTGGTTTTTAGAAATACATACAGTTTTGGAAGAACTTGGTTTTCAAAAACTACAGTGGGCAAACTGTGTCTATATTTTTCAGAAAAAGGTTGTTTTACTTCTGTATGTCGACGACATTATCCTGTTTTCTAAAACTCAAGATTTTATAAAATATGTGATAAGTCTACTTAATAAGAAATTTGACCTGGAAGTCCTCGGCAAAACAAGTAAATTACTTGGTGTACAATTTGAGGAAAAAGGCAGTGACTTATACATCAGTCAGACTACATTGACAAAATATGCGAGAAATTTAAAGAGTTTAGTTATCCAATAACCTCCTTGCCCATTGCAGTAGGCACAGTTCTATCCAAAAACCAATGTCCTAGTACCGATGAAGAAATAAAAATGATGTCAAAATTTCCATATCGCAGTATCCTTGGTTCTATAGCATTTATAGCAAATAGAACACGCCCTGACATATGTTATGCTGTAAATATTCTTTCACAATTCCAGAATAATCCTGGTTTAACTCACTGGAATACATTGTTAAAATTGTTAGGATATTTGCATTATACAAAATCATATAAATTAAATTTGTCTAAAATATCTAACTGTAATGTGAATTGCTATAGTGATGCTAACTATGCAGCAAATAGGGATGACCGCATATCAATTGGTGGATTTGTTTTATTTATAGACGACGTACCAATTACCTGGCGAACATTCAAACAAAAATGTGTTAGCTTATCCACAATGGAAAGCGAATACATTTCTTTAACTGAGGCTGCTAAAGAGTTAGTCTGGGTAATTCGCATTTTCAATGAACTTTTAAAAATGAATGTATTAGATATAAAATTTTCTAGCTTTCTATATTGCGACAATCAAGCAGCCATTAACTTTTCTAAATCCCCCATTGAGAATAGCCGTACGAAACATATAGATATAATATATCATTTCCTCAGAAACTTAGTTTTAGATAACCTATTCGAATTGAAATACGTAAACACCAAAGTAAATATTTCAGATATTTTTACAAAACCTTTGCCTAAAATTGGACTGAAAATGTTAACTAATAGAATTTTCGTTTAAATATAAATGCACATTCTCATTTTGAATGGCAAGTTTTTTTTGGTAATGGTGGGGATTGAAAATTCATGCTGACTTTAACATCTGTTTAGTAAAGTCATATATTTAAGTAAATACATGAAAGTATTTATGTGTTTATGCTTATATAAGTATATAATTAGTTGAAAGCGGAAGATTACATATATGAAGTTTGTTATTTAAATGTTATTTTTTTCCTCAAGTAGAAGAATTTTGAAATGTTATTTAATCTTAAAGGTGTATAAGTATGGACTGTTTTTTCACAAATCGTGAATTACACCTCATTTTGAGTAGTATATTTAAGTGTCAATAATATACCAATGTTTTTTTGCTATATTGTAAAACTGCAGCGTGTTTACCTTACACTAATCTTTTGTTTTAAGAATAATTGAAAACTTTAGGCTCTTTGAAGCTTCTTTAAGAAATGTTAAATAAATCAAAGGTTTCTAGCTTCTGGTCATACGTGAGAGGCGGGCCATTCATAGGGAAATCCGCATTTCCTCCTTGGTTAATCTCTCGCCTGACCGCTCAGTTTTTTTTCCGCCAGACGGCAGTGTAATTTTCAGGCGATTAATCGTGAGGTAAACTGAGCTGCAGATACTGAGCAGTTTTATGCAAATATGTTTGTAGTATATATATATAAAGGCTGTTTGGCCGAAAGTGAACGGCTCTCGCGTACTTGATGTTTCGTTTGTAGTATGCTTTTATGATTTAAGTTTCTTGAAGGATTTTTAATAAACATTTGTTTTAAGTAAAAGCTGAATGTTATAATTCTTTTAAAGGGCTATTGTTCTTCCACTACTCTGCTAAACATGTTTAAATTTTTGAAACGGTATATTATTACGCAAAGTCTTTAGATACGGTATCTAAACAAAGGTATATCACTAAATTAAACATTCAGGTACAGCCCGGAAAGGTTTATTCAGTATGTGACCCGTATTTATTGACAGAGGAAGACTGGAGTTACGATACAAGACGCTGGCCTGAAGTAACTTATCCTGATATCTATACATATCTCAACATAATAATAATCATTCTCAACGAAAGAATGATTATATTCTCTTAAACCTTGCGAAATATTAAAAAAAAGTGTTAAAATACCTGTTACATACAACTAATATGAGGAATTTTATAAATAAACTTAAATTATTTAACTCAAAATGAAGGTATCGTCCAAAAACACATGCAAACGCATAGGAACTGCTTCTGTTTTCTGCCACACGATAATGACGTCATCTATAGCAGACGAAAGCTGACGTAGCCAATGACGTTGCGACGTTTCGCCTTATTAAGAGACTGGCGTTTAAATTTTACAATAGTTTGTTGGGAACGGTTAGTTAATTATTGTTCTTCATATTTCATTTAAAAAATCGTTTCTTTAAATTAACGGCAACTTTATATTTAATTAAAAAAAATCGTTCCTTTACCGTCTTTTTTAAATTAACGGTAACTGTATATCAAGATAAGAAAACGATATATTCTTTTTTTGTTGGAATAAAAATTTGTATCGGAGACTCGTTACAAGTTTTAACCTACAAAATCGTGCAGTTTATTCCCAAAATTACAATCATGACGAAAATTTGGGACTTACCTGTAACGAAAGAAGATGTACGTTTTTTCCAAGAAAAATGTATTTTGCCTGAAAATAAGACGTGTGCTAGGAATCATCAACTGAAGTTTTATTTTGGAAATGACATTCGATGGCGGTGTAATGCTTCTACTTGCCGCAGCAAACACAGCATTCGTGAAGAAACATGGTTCCAATCAACGCGTTTGAATTTTTTAACAGCTTTGAGATTTATTTACAGTTGGAGCGAAGAGTTAACTTCGGTAAAATGGTGCTAGAAACAATTGGAAATGAATCATAATACAGTTGTTGACTGGAACAATTATATGCGAGAAGTCTGCGTTAATTCTGTAGTGGAACGTGATCGAAAAAAAATAGGAGGGCCCGATTTGATAGTCGAAATAGATGAAAGTATGTTTTGAAGTCGAAAAAGCAATGTGGGACGAGTTCTCCCGCAACAGTGGATATTTGGTGGTATCTGCCGGGAAAAGAATGAATGTCTTCTGATTCCGGTACCAAACCGATCCCTTATCGTACTTTTAGAAGCCATCAAGGAAAATATCAAGGAAGCATCTACGATTTATTCCGATTCTTGGAAAAGCCACAGCACCACAAAACTTGACGAGGAGGATTTCCACCATTTTAAAGTGAACCAAAAGTACAATTTTAATTTTGTTGACCCAGAAACTGCCGTACATACCCAAAAGATCGAGCGTCTGTGGGGAAGCGCAAAATGGAGGAACAAAAAACATCGGGGGAACAGCGCGGCAGCATTTGGAATCATACCTTGCTGAATTCATGCGGAGAAGATTAACAGATGATCCATTTCAAAAAAATCTGAACGATATAAAAAGTTTTTGGCCTCCCCCGTAATGAAGTGACTGAAGTTGTGTTTATTTTACTATTAAATGTGTTACTATTAAAAGTGTGTTTATTTATGTGTGTGTAAAGAAAACTTAATCGTGTTCTCTCACATGATACATACCCGTCGATCTGTCATATTCGTCCAACGTTTTGTGTGTGACAATGCTTCTTCAAAATTTAGTCCATCTATTACATATTAAACTGTTTTACTAGGGTTGTTATGTTGGAGACTCTTCATTCTCGCCAATGGCGATACTTAATAGGGCGAACGCCAAATGCGTCCGGCTAACGGAAAAGTACCAAATTTTGTAATTTGGTTGTTACTTCTTCTAAATTTACGCCCTCTTAACGGCTGCGCCCTAGGCCATGACCTAGGTTGGCCTTATGGGAAATCCCTCCCTGGGCATCCAATAAGTCAGATTCGCACCTTTCTTTGTTTTGTTCGTCTCAATGCAACCAACTGTTGTGAAAGCCTTTACAAATAAATGTAACAGGATGATTTCGATTTGCAAGTTTTGGTAAATGATTATTTAGACAAGAAGTACACAAATTGTGCTTTTGCACAATTTCGAGACGTTTTAAAACACCCATGTCTTTAAACTTGGGACATCTATAAATTGTGTGAGTCTCTGCATCCTAATAAATAATCCTTTGATTTTGGCTTTTATAGAAAAGTTTTACCGGGACTTGGCTTGGTGCCAGAATATTTTGGCGCAAAGGGGATTTTTTTCTTTTCTTCTTTTGGCGATAATCCTTGAAATATTCTACTACGTTCTTCCAAAAAAGTAAGAAAACTATCTAATTGTGGGATTTTTCCTTTATTTAACTTCATTTCAAAGGTTTTTCTTATTTCTGGATCTACTTTTTGAAATAAAATTTGTAAAATCAAGCCATCAGATAAATCGTTTCTTTTAAAATTCAACAAACTTAAAGCTCGTAAGTTTCGTTTTATGTTATCTATCAACAGCATTAACTGGTTGGGCGAATCATAAACTTTTGAAAGGTTTAATAAATGTGAGATATGAGAGTCTATGACTGCTCTTTTATTATCATAGCTATCGGTCAAAGAGATCCAAAGGGACTCATAAGTGTCCTGAGATGATTCAAGTTGTTTAGCTTCGCCGCGTAGGCATCCTTTCAGGTAACAAAGACGTTGAGTAGAGCTTAAATTTTTGTTTTCGCCAATTATTGACATAAACTGTAATTTAAAGTTTTCGAACTCTTCATACTTGCTGAAAAATAATGGTAAGAGCAAGTCAGGAATTTTAAACTTAGAAGGTATTGAATCAGTTTCGATCCTCCTAGTTTTTGACACTAGGAGAATCTAGCTTAGAAAGTAAGACATTCAATCTTACCTCCAATTGTTCTATCTGGTCATCTAATTCTTCCGTCATTAACAAGTCATCTTTTGGATGATCCGGAAGATCCGTGTATGACGTCACGGTACAGATGTGTTATACGCACCTCTCTGCCAAGTTTGGCGATTTTGTGTTTGGCGTGGTAACCATGTGATTTTGGCGATATTTTGTTATTTTGTGGCAACCCAGTTTGAATGGCTAGTCGTGTACGTTTGTTTACGTGATATAATATGGCAGCCATGTTATTGCGAAATATTCATGATGTATTTTGGATAGTATTAGATGTAGATTTTTGAGAGATAGGCGTACTTTTCGGGGTTGTTAGGGATATAAAGTGGGAGGCTAAACGAGGTTTTTTGCGGTTTATTTGAAACTAGCGGCCGGTCCCGACTTTGTCCGGGTGGAACAAAATATTATACCAATAAATTTCCATTTGATAGCCAATAAATCGTAAATCTTTTTTTACCTTAATAATAACCGAAATAATAACTTAAATTAATTTTACGTTGGTTAATAATTAAAATAAATTTTTTAAAAGAAAAAAGGCGTCCCGGAGAACGGCTAGGTTCGAACCTCTAGCGTGAGAACAGAAGCCCACCGCGATAGCACCACGATAAGGATCGTGGAAATCTTCGGAACAAAAAGGGGTAGAAGACAGTAGCGGAAACAATAGAGATTGTTAGGATTAAGCCTCTAACTTTATTTCTACTGATCAGATATACATAATATATAGCCTATGTCCATCTGGAATAATGTACCTTTCAAACAGTGAAAGAATTTTTCAAATAGGTACAGTGGTTCTGAAGATTACCCTCCACGTACAAAATCGTTCTCTCTTTATATATAAGTATAGATAGCACCGCGCTAAGGATCGTTGAAGACTTCGGCACAAAAAGCGGTAGAGGACAGTAGCGGTAACAATGGAGATTGTTAGGATTAAGCCCCTAACTATATTTCTACTGATTAGATATACATAATATATAGCCTATGTCCATCTGGAATAATGTACCTTTCAAACAGTGAAAGAATTTTTCAAATAGGTACAGTGGTTCTGAAGATTACCCTCCACGTACAAAATCGCTCTCTCTTTATATATAAGTATAGATATAGCCTATGTCCATCTGGAATAATGTACCTTTCAAACAGTGAAAGAATTTTTCAAATAGGTACAGTGGTTCTGAAGATTACCCTCCACGTACAAAATCGCTCTCTCTTTATATATAAGTATAGATAGCACCACGGTAAGGATCGTTGAAGACTTCGGCACAAAAAGCGGTAGAGGACAGTAGCGGTAACAATGGAGATTGTTAGGATTAAGCCCCTAACTTGATTTCTACTGATTAGATATACATAATATATAGCCTATGTCCATCTGGAATAATGTACCTTTCAAACAGTGAAAGAATTTTTCAAATAGGTACAGTGGTTCTGAATATTACCCTCCACGTACAAAATCGCTCTCTCTTTATATATAAGTATAGATTAACAGTTAATTTAAACGGTTCCTTTAGGGTACAGATGTGTTATACGCACCTCCCTGCCAAGTTTGGCGATTTTGTGTTTGGCGTGGTAACCATGCGATTTTGGCGAGATATTATTTTGTGGCAACCCAGTTTGAATGGCTAGTCGTGTGCGTTTGTTTACGTGATATAATATGGCGGCCACGTTGTTGCAAAATATTAATGACGTATTTTGGTTAATATTAGTTATTTTTGTTCTTTTATTCATTATATCTGCAGTATTTAGTGTAATTGAGAAATATCAGGGAATTCTTGTGTCTAACATAGAGGCGATATAATGTAAATAGATCCTTTTTTATATTCTATTGTCAGCACGTATTTTTTCAATTGAATTTGGCCGGTAATTTATGTTTAATGAAGAAATATATATTTAACCCAGATGTATTTTATGTTTATTTAAATGAGTTATTATTAGTTGCATTATACTGACTTTTTTTAGCCACCCAACAAATTTCTAATTATTTTTAAGCTTTTATTTTTTGTATTTATGTGTTTTTAAGATTCCGTGTGCGCCTACGTGTTTATTAAAGCCAGCAGTAATTTTGTTTTCCAATTTATTACGTTTACTACATGTGTTCCATATTTTGTGTACATTTCTCACTTTAAGCCTAACATGTCTGCAGAAACCCTGTTGGCGACAAGTTTGCGCCAAAAGTTTTTGGTGTCAAGTGAGGTGCGTATAACACATCTGTTCCGAAGTCACTAGTTGACGAATGGAATATTTTATTTCTGATGAAGCTGCAATCTTGCTTCTGATAACTATTACTGCTTCCGTAGCATCATGAACTTCCAGTTTAAATTCCTCAATAAACTTAGTTAGTTTGTTTATTTTATTTTTTAAAATGCGTCTTTAGCGATTTAACGATGTTATATTCATGGTACCTCCGTAACGCTAGGACCAAATGTCGAGCTTCACAAGCAGTGGACTGTAAAAATAATAGTAAAATGCCGTAGGGATGTATAAGTTGCTTATCTATAAGAAAAAGAAGAGTGCATGGCACTCGTCGTTCGCAGGAACGAAAATGGACACACTGTGTTAACAGTTTATTTATAATAGATCAGCAAATACATCATAAAATCTCAATATCTTTAGAACAACAACAACAATGCCATTTCTTGGTTTATTAAAGTTACGCGCTAGAGCAGCACGTAGCGGTTCACAAGGCAACCAACCAAGGAAGAAATAGCTCTTGGGAGCGCACATATAGTAGTGTATTTAAACATTCTCAACAATCATCATACATTTTTATAGGTTTATTAGAGGTATATAAAGTGTTAAATTTACAGTGAAAATTTTCTGAAATCAAAATTATGATAAGTCAAGTACATTCTAATTTATTTAGGTGCTTATAGTTTTATTTATTTAAAAATATTTAATTTATTTTTTGTATATTTTATAGAAAATCCGACAAATCGAAAATTTTTTATACATAAGTTTTCACAAATTTTTATTTCACTCTTTTAAAATTTTGCGCTCCAACTGCTCCACGGTAGCTACCGAACCTTTCTACCGGACTTAGTGGGCTTGTCTTCAAGGGAAGCGTTTAGAGCCCTTGTCTTGAAGGGAAGCGTTGTAGCTTCTGTGTTGTGGGTTTCGCAACTGCAAGATGAGGATTCTGTCAGCAGGAATGACGCGGTCAATGCCAAAAAGTATAATTCCTTATGCCAGCGGTTCTCAACCTGGGGGGCGCGCCCCCCTGGGGAGGCGTAGAAGAATGTCAAGGGAGGCGTAAATTTAAAAAAAAATAAATAAAAAGTAAAACTAACTGCAATTTACTGTACTCAATTTTGCGGTCACAATGTCACCGTAACGTATTTTCGACATACGAACACGAACACAATAACTGTCGCACACGATAATTGTCGTAACTACAATGTCAGAAAAACATTCTGAAGACTTATGATGCAGTTAAAGGTTTCACAGAAAAGATAACTGTGCTTTGACAACGCCGTCTTTAGAGCCTAGAGCCAAACTTTTCATCCTTTCCAAGATTGAACGACCTCCTCGATGATAAAATCTCCCATTGCAACAGATAAATTAATTGAAGGACCTTATATCAGGGCATTTGGTAGCATTGCAAAATGAATTTGCAGACTATTTTCCAGATATTAGTCCAGAGAACTGGGTGTTTAAGTTGACAAGACATCCTTTTAAAATCGACGTGGATATACTTCCTGATCATATTCAGGAACAGGCAATCGACCTAAAATGTGATTCTCAAGCAAACGCGGAATTTGAAAACATGGATGTTGAAAATTCCTGGTTACGTTATTTTCCTGTTTACCCAGAAGTTGCTTTGGAAGCTTTGAGGTTGTTAGTGCAGTTTTCATTCACATATCTCCGTGAATCTGGATTTTTAGCATTAGCATACATAAAGTCACAATATCGAGCAAAGCTGGACGTTGAAAGTGACCTGAGGTAAGCTTTGTCACAATTACAACCTAATATTTCAAAACTTGTCAAGGACAAACAGTGCCAGCCCTCTCATTAATGTTGTGAAAGTGACTGGTATTACATGCCAACCTCACATAGATCCTTGATTACCACAAATATATTTGATCTGTATTTAATTCTTTGATTTCATATGTTCTAATAATATGTTCCAATTTAAGATATGAGTAGTAATATTAAATTTTGTGTATGAAATTATCTATTCTATATTTTCCTTTAATAACCAGCTTCAGTTTCAAATTCCGATTGTACTATTTGTATTAAACACATATGTAGGTGGTGGTGGGGGAGGCGTGACCTCACATCAGTGTTCAGAGGGGGGGCACAGAGCCTGAAAGGTTGAGAACCCCTGCCTTATGCAATTACAAATTGGTGGCATTAACTCTGAAATATTGTGGTTAATTTCCGTTGTCGTCATACCTGTGTATCAAGTTATGTACATGTTTAATGTGGTATATTTTCCTACGTATTCCAGGTGCTTTGATTGGCTTCATATCAAAGTTCTTTTCAAATAATAATTTGGGTAACTGGCAGGTAAGATATTACGATTAGTTCTCTGAATAATTTTTTTTCAATAATACTTAATCTTTGAAGCAATTTTTGAAATTTCATTTTTCATATATGAAAATTTAATCTTTCGAATTCATTTTTAAAGGATATATTATTCATATATCTTTGTATGTCATGAAATACAGGGTGGTTATAAGTAAACTTCCCCTATAAACAGCATCACGGGTGAACGGAATATAACCACATTGGGTTATTGGGTACATAAGACTAATACACGAGATGCGCTCACAGAATTTCGGGGATTCAAAAATGTCCACCAGATGGCGCTTTTCGTGGAAAAACATTAAAATGACCAAAACGGAATACACAAACAATATGAAATTTTATTGACTAGGTTTTGATCACCTTATCAACGAACCACATTAAATAAAGGTAAGGAAATAAATAGCAGTACGCCTTTGCTATTTGAACGAAAAAAACAAAACAAAACAAATTGAGTTTGCAGAAACAGGCATGAGGTTATGGGGATTCTTGAAAAGTCTGGTTTATCGTGGGGCTGTTGCGACGTTGGATGACTTAAAAAACTCCATTACACTTCATGTGCGAAGCATCACAACTGATGCGTTACGATCTGCTGTTGAACACGCTGTCCATCGCCTCGAAACTTTGCATTTGACTGACGGTGGTCACACTAAGCACCTTTCCTTACATCGTCCTTGTGACATTTTCTCATCTGTACCTGTTTCGCAAATTCGACTGGTATTTTTTTTTCCCTCTCATAGCAAAGGCGTACTCCTAATTCTGTTTTTGCACGAATAAAAAAAATATTTCATTCTCTTTTTACACGAGTCATTTTGATTTAACAAGAGCAGTACAATCCAATTTCTCAATTGTTTTTTTTGTCTAAATTCTATGAAAACAAAATCTTATTTGTGGCGTATTATTTTTGACGATAGTGTATCCAGTTCTGTTTTGATTGAAGAATTCAGTCCGTAAACACTATTTCTTCATTTATTCTATCAAAAATGGAGAAAATGATCCTGTTCCAAATGCAGATTTTAAAAAAGAAAGTCTGGAACTGGCCAAAAAATTTGGGAATCATTTTGTCAAACATGACCCTAATGAGGAATGCGCTGGGAAGTTTCAACGTGAACTAGAGAACGCACCTAACCAAAACACGAACACAACGGTTAATAACAGAATTCGTTCGTCAAACCGGTGAATCATCAGCACCAGAGGAGATTCATGCTGATTTGGCTCAAGAGATCACAGGAAGAATTTCATTAAAAGAGGAAGATGATGGTGTCCACAACATATCTAGTGATAGCAGTGATATTCCAGACGTACGCAAACGTATGAGCAGTTTATTGTCAGAAAGTGAAAATGAATAAAAAAAATTTGTGTAAACAGGTTTTTTTTTTATCATGACGAATTTTTTTCATTTTCATTACATATTATTACATGTGTATTTTGTTGTAATAAAATAATAAGCTTAAAACGAATATGTTCATACAGTTTTTTAAAATTATTTTTACTGATTTTTTAGACCCGGAACCAATCTTCTTTTCTTCCATAGATAGTCTTTTTTTTTACACGTATTCTTCTGGAACGTATCTATCGTATAAAAACTGAATTAGGTGTATTGTTATTTATTTCCTTACCTTTATTTAATGTGGTTCAAAGACAAGGTGATCAAAAAAGAGTCATAAAATGTCCAAATTGTTTATGTATTCTGTTTTGGTCATCTATTTTGTAAAATTTTATGTTTTTCCACGAAAAGCGCCCTCTGGTGGACATTTTTGTACTACTTTTTTTTCTCTTTTAAATTCCGTGCGCGCATCTCGTGTATAGTCTATATACCCAATGTGGTTACATTCCGCCAGTGATGCCAACTTGGGGGTTTTGCCCCTAAATTTTGGGGGAAAATTAGATGAAAAGGGGTGTTTTTAGGGGCCACATTTTCTTAGGGGTATTTTGAGGGGGGAAAATTTTTTAGGGGCACTTTCTAGGGGGGGACATTTCTGTTGGCGCAATTTTTAGAAATTACCTTTTTTTAGGGGAATTCTCTATGGGGGACTTTTTTGCTTCAGAATGCCCAAAGAAACAAACAAAAAGTACTAGCAGAAGTATGCAAAGTGTTGGGAGATCGATCCCGAACTTAAAAGGTTAGTAAACATGCTTTTTCTGAATCGAAATAAAAGACGTATCTATTGGAAGTAGTACATAATGCATAATAATGCATTATGTTCTGTAAATTTAGATTCCTCAAACAAATAACAAATATCTACTACGCAGGAATTCTATCAAAGGTCGCAGACCAGCCGAGATTTTCGAAACTTTTTCTTGAAAAAGGTAATTTAGGTTAAGTTGTGTTTCAGTTTTGTTTTTCGTTTACCAAATGTTTTTGATCAGGAGCTTGTTGACAACTTGACCTGGCAGTTGGCAGTGGTTGACTTTTATTTCCAGGTATTGGATATATTCATTCGGTCTAATTTGGTTTTGGTTTGGAGCGCTAAGGTCATTTTTTGCTACACGAGGGTTGAGAACTGACGCTTTACAATATAGTTTATTAATTATTTGTCAAACATAATACATGATTCTGTCACTCAGCATGATGTAAAGGCTTGATCAAAAGAAATATGATAAAACTGAAAAAAATTCTTAAAGACTAACTATTATCAATAAATTTTACATGACGATCATTTTAAACCAGTGGTTCCCAACCGGTGGTCCACAAGAGCCTCGGAAGTGGTCCGGCAACCCATATAAAAAATTGCCAAATAAATGGGGATTTTGAAAGCTATGTTCATTGAACTAGATGGGCCGAATATATCCGATGACTATCAGGTGTTGAATTAATTTTTATGTATTAAAATTAAAGAATTTGTAGTAAAGTCGTACTGTACACTGTACAATAGCAATAATAAATAATATGTTCTAAAAAAATGCAAGTGTCGAACATGCTTTTCGACATACAAAGTAATTAAAAATAAATTGTGGAATAAGTTGTCCCTCGAAGTACTTCAAAGTATTATGATGGTGAGGTTTACTCTACAAAAGAACTGCAGTTTATGTGTCAAATTCGTTCCTTCCACCCGTATGCTCAAATTGTTCAACCTCAATATGTATGACTTTGAAAATGCAGGCAATAGTCCGGCATATGTAGGCACAAAATGAGAGCCAGGCCGATGTCTTTGATGAAATACTCGATAATTATCCTGAGATCCACGAAATTTAAAATTAGAAAAATCGACAGTAATGTACAATCGAGACGAGTTTTTTTTATTAGATTATAAGTTCCATACATATGTGAAATATAAATAAACCTCCATTTCATTATGTAAGTGTGCATTTTCTATTTATTTCAATTTCTCTCTCAAACAGGATGCCTATTTGGAACCAGAATTTCTTTTAGGAAGGTCTAGGGGACCTCAAGTTGGTGTTAGGGGGAAACAGGGGGATTTCGAGATGGCGCTAGGGGGAGGCGCTTCGAAAAGTTTGGCAACACTGCATTCCGCTCTGAGCTGTAGGTTATAGGGAAGTTTAATTATAACCACTCTGTAATTCATATAAATTTATATCTGCCTTCAAAGCATATTCTAAAATACTATTAATGATCATGGATACTAACTTTCAATGTGCAGGAAAAGAAAAAAAAAGTGCCTAGAAATTTATATAATTTATTCACAATTTCTTTTTTGTAATATTTGTGTTCTTTTTTAAGAATCATTCTCTCTGTTCATAAGAGATGAATACTGAATAAAACATCATTCATAATTCCTCTTTTATTTCCCATTTTTCTTTTCTAAATTGTACATTTTTCTATTTCTGTTCTTATTTTATTTTTGGTCATTTTAAATGGCCTCAATACGTTAAAAAAAAAAAAACTTTTTTTGTCCTACAAAAGTCAGTTTATTGAATTTAATTTTTTTTATTCATAAAATTTCATAAAACAGACGACTTTACTGTTAATTCTCAGTGTGTTTCTTCAATAAATCATGATTGTTTATGAGCACAACATAAACAACTATCCGTGGCTGTCTTCTTGAGAATGTAGTGAACCAGACACTGAAGAGACACTAAACTCAAGCATTAGGCAAATTATATTTATTTTGGTAAGTATTTACATGGAACCAATATTAAAATTATATCACAGAGGGCACAAGTTCATACAACACGAAATCTTTCTATTACAACTGAACATTAATTTATATTACATCATACATTATTCCTTACGAGAAAAAAAAAAATGCTACTGCAGAAGCAAATGAGACTAAACAAACTTTTTTAGATGCCTTTCTACATTTACAGACATAACATATGGAAAAACGACCCATAAAATGTGATATAAAAGTACAAATCCTATTTGCATTGCTCATTTCGATACAAAATTAATTTTTAACAGAGAAAGGAAAGAACTCTTAGAAAACCCTCACGACAGCAGTGCGCTTAATAAAATACTTTCTTGACTATGTACACTCCCTAATAAAATACATTACAACAAATTATTAAACAACAGATGATTCTTTCTCTGGAAATTAGACGAAAAATGTTCCACCCTTTTTGATACAAAAATTCAGAAATGTATTGGACAATATTCCATAATTATTAATTGCATCACTTTACTAGTACGAGAAAATTTTGCAATCTTTCTATTCCCAAAGTATGGTAAAAAGAAAATTTGCCCAATTAGGTAACACACACATCCTTTCACTAAATAAGAGATGCCAGAGGAATTGTTTCAGCTCTGAGGCATAAAGTGGTCGACTATCCTGTAGAGTCACTTCGGGCGAACAAAGCGACGAATGTTTTCGACGTTCATTTGTATGGAAAAATAATTACCAGAAGATGCTGCAACTCCTTTGTCTCAATTTTTTTAGCATGAATAATACTTAATTACTCAAAAAAATTATTTATCTATATTATAAAGAACGGGAATGAAAAACTTTGATATTCAGGAAAATCTAAAATCATGATCTTTCAGACATTCGATCTTTCGAACATTCATTAAAGAACACAAACTGAACCTGCAGCCATTTCAAGTCACCAGTTAATCTTCATTTTTAAGTAATAATGCTTGTTCAGTAATATATTTTGGATAAAAAAAGTAAAATTTCTCATAATCATTCGTCTTCCCTTACTGATAATTGCAATTACCTCAATGAATTCTTATTATGACTTTAATGAATAACTCCGTGAACTAAAAAAAAAATACCAATCTAAGTGAGCAAAATCTTCTTTTTCTTAGTGGAATTAGCTCCAAGAACATTTAGGAGTTAATAATTAAAATTTTTTTATTTGTTTTTATAACAAAAGCTGCTTGACATTTTTGTTTAAAATCTATGTCACATTTGGCCTGTTATAAACATTGGTGGATTTTGATTATTTAATAATCGTTAACAAAACAGTTTCAGTTGGTTTATTTTGTAGTTTGAGTATTAAAATTATTAATCTTCCATTTTCATGCAAAAAGGGAGAGCTAACAAAGATAAAGAATCATAAAATTAAAAAAATTGTTTTCACTTTTGCAAATTTTTTTATAACTAAGTGATACAACGAACAATACAAAGAGCAACAGGGAGGGGGGGGGCGGCGATGGTTTTTCTTTGCATAATTAACAAAAATATCACAGAAAACCAAGTTATAATACTTTTGCCAATAATGTAACATATCAACAATGAATGTGAAGCCAAAAATGAATATATCACATTATAATCTGTTAGATATCATGTTATATTTTTCAGTGTAGTGTAGTTATATGAAATCTTCATATAACTACACTACACTGAAAAATTATATAACACCTAAGTCTTTCAACTGCAAAAGATAAAGTAATTTTGCTTTCAAAATTTCTAAAAAAGTAAGATTTTTTTTTTTTTTTTTTTGCCAGACATTTTTAAAATGACAATGTGGATGTACCTTTAAAAAAAAAAAAAAAAAAAAAAAACTGTCAAAGTAGGAATACTTTTTCAGTGAATATCCATAAGCAAGTACATCTGAAAACCTGAAATCTGTTACACGATTCTAACATGAACACAGAATAAAATGAATGGAACATTACTTGAATAATTACTTAAATAATTGAGTATATTACCATAACTCTTATAAAGAAATTTACATTTCACTTTTACTTTCCTAATGAATATAATAGGATTAGTATACAATAAATATTAAATACGTGGAGAAACGTCAAATAGTCACACTTAAATGATACACTATTTTATGCAAGCTTCCAATATGTTCCCTATGGAAAAAGATATATTCATTTTTGTCTATGATAGTAAACTGAGATAGCAAAAAACGGTTCCCACAATTACGGACATCACTTCGAAAATGTAAGATTAAATATGGAGCAGTCTACTTATGCATTACGATTTCTTATCAGTTAAGAACTCAAGATGGCAAAACGAAAAAAAAAAAAAAGAGAGTATTCATTTATTATGAAGGGTGAAAGTTACTCCACCACAGCACATTTGGCAGATACAGTTACAGTTAAGGATGGTGGATGTTTGACAATAATTAAAATAGGACAGAATTTAGAAAAAATGAATGTGCAACATTACACAAAAAATTGGTTACGACCAAAGATGAGGCACAGAAAGCATAAACAATTGGCTATGCACTGGCCTCATCTTCGAAAAGAATTAATATCAAGTTGCAAGAAGCTTCCCTCATCGATGTCATTCTGGTCAAGCTCCATCCAATGTAATGGAGTGGAGAATTTACTCAAAATTAAATATTCTGGTTACCTCTTTTGATACTATCTCATTATAACATTCCCTTCGATAAAAAAAGAGAGGAAATTTATTTTGCATTATAAGCACATTTTCCAAATACATTATACAACTTTTCTAGTGAGTCAGTAAATTATGAAAACATAAAATATTCTCCCTAGAAGAGTACAAATCAAAACCCCCCCCTTTTTTGTCATACTACTCTTGCAAAATGGAATGCTTTCTCGCAGCATTATTCCTAAACACTGTATAAGTCACAAATATTAAAGGCAACAGTTAACCTCACAGATCTTCGTTTCCTACGTTAAGTGATGGGGAATTTTTCACCTGGCATTTTTCTAATCACAAATTAGCAAATGCCTATTTTGTATTTCTGTTTTCTCCACTCCAAAACAGATTCTATAATGCAATGCATGTTTTACAAAACCTTTTTACTTTAGATTCACTAAAAAAAAAAATTTTTTTTTCACAGACATCAAAAATGGAATGCACCATAAAAATAAAAATTTCAAAACTATGTGCTCTTTAGAGAAACGTTGAAATTGTGAATCGAAAAAGAGGCATACACTAACTTGTGAAGAAAATGCTGAGAGGTCAATTCCTGGTGGGGAGTGCAGTTAGGTCAACTGGTGCACATAAAAGTACCAAAATTCAGCTAGTAAAAGCAGTATACAAACAGACAAAGAATAAAAATCACTGAAGAAATTATTCAAGTAAGAAATTTTTTAAAAACAGGAGGAAATAACAAGTATTTGAAACCTGAAACACATCTCGAATTTGGATCGACCAGTTTTGAGAACACTTCCATAGTTGATTTACTTTCAGAAAACTTGGAACTTTTGATGTCTCTTGGGAAGAAAACATACCAATGGCTACTTTATTTCTTAATATCAAATAACAAATGATGCAATAGATTTAGTGTAGATCCTATTAAAAAATATACACATGAATAACCTGTTTTACATTTTGTGTGGCAATATTTGAGGCTCGACTGCAGTTCGATATCATTCAAATAGTCTACAATTAATCTATCTGAAAGAAATTCAACTCTGTTTGCTGATTCAATAGTGTAGGCAGAGATATTAAAATGGAAGTTGAAAGTGCTTAGAAAAACTTAAGATATGCTCAGAGAATAATACTGACAAACAATACATAATTTCTGAATGAGACTAGGTTTTGACTGACCCTTTCAAATGAAAATTCACTGTCTGCATGGAAGAGATAAATACATAAGCTAAAAAGAAGTTACATTTTAACCTCAAACCATAACCAAAATATATCAGTTGAACCTGCAGTTTGAAGAAGGGAACAAGTGCCAAAAAATTGAAATTTGTTATTTGTGCCAAACTGTTATTTACATTTAGATACGCCTTGTAAGCTGTAGAAAAGAAACTAAAATCACTCCCGTACTGATGTAATGCCTGGCAATATTTATCAGTTTGAAGAACCGTGCTTGGCCAGACTGTCGCTGTTGTTGCACTCTCACAGCTGAGGAAACTGGCTATATGTGTTCTGCATACATGATATGAATATAGATTCTGCCGATTTCTACGTATATCCAGAGTGAGAAGCTAAATGTGCACCTGATGAAGTTTGTAGCATGCTGTAGTTGAAAATTAAAAATATAGATCCTGAGATTAAAGAATTTCATGTTTTCAGTGACACCTGCAGAGGCCAAAACCCTAACAACACTCTAGTGGTCTTTTTTCTTGCACTGGTTAATACTGAGAGATTTAAAAAAAATTATCAATACTTCCCTGTATGAGGACACTCATTCCTGCAATGTGATAAATTTTGGAACTGCTAAAAGGAAAATCAGATGAATGAATAGAATTTACACACCACAACAATGCATTGATTTGATTCAATCCTCTATGAAGAAAGGATTCAATGTTACTCAAATATCCGCAGAAAGTATCCTAGACTTCAAGAACTGGTAGCCTAAGCTCTATGAAAGAATGGGAAAGTCCAAATTTTCTTTTTCCAAATACAGACAACAGGGTTTGGTGAAACATAAATCTTTGCTCAAAAAGTCAAACACAGGAATATCCCAGGTTTCAACAGAAAAAGCTTACAATGAAATAATTCCAATACAAGACCAGAATGTTGGCAAGATTCCACATGAGTACAAACCATTTTATGAAGGAGTTTTAATGAGACCAACTACAGCAACCACTGCATATTATGACGATGAAAATGATGATCAGAAATGATTTTCATTTTTTAATTATTGATTTTTATGCCCATTGCATAATCAGTTTGAAGAAGGGAACAAATCCATGGTTTTAGTACTGTATAGTTTATTTAAGGACAGTCCAACTGACCTGTCCAAGGTACTGGAATAGTAGGTGAATGTAAAGAATCTTATATAGAAGTTTGGTGAAGAAAAAATAAGAAAAATATAAAATTCTTTTTCATTTCCCATAAAAACAGTTTTTGAATTTGTTCCCTTCTTCAAACTGCAGGTTCAATTAAAATCTGTACATGAAATGTAAAATATTTCTTAAACATGTTTTTTCAAACAGAAGCAGTCAAGTGAAGAAAAAAAGAACCTTATTTATTTTAAGAACCTTAGAGACCAAATCAGATCCCATCCAGTAATACTATTCTAATTGCTTGCAGATTGGATAGCGGAAAAAAAAAATGAATGTTCCCATTCTGAAGCAAGCATTTTTTGTAGTAGTAATGGAAATCACAAGTATATCAACATTTTTATGCTAGGCTTTATCCCAGAATACAGTTAGTTGGGTTTAAGATTGTTCATCTTTTATTTGTAAGCACTTTCTCCTATTTCACTGTTGTTTTTGTCATATTCTGAAAATTAATCTTTAGCTTACAGGGCCCATTTTTCCCATTCCCTCTTTAGAATGGGAAATTTCATACCCCCTTTGTAAGAACAAACATTAAGAGGGTTATATATTATGTATATGTGTATGTATATATATATATATATATTCATTCTTGGGCCTGTATTATTGGGATACATGGTATCTCACCCCACAAGGAAAAGGTTAAAGGACACAGTGTTTTAATTGTTGTTGTTTTTAAAGTGTTTTAAGATTTTCATACGTGCTTAGTTCAGTTTTTTGAGTAGTTTTATTTGTGTCAGAAGTTTTTAAGTTATATTACAGCTCAATTAAGAATTTTTTTTTAGATTAAAAAGTCTACAGTATGCTAAATTTTATTAGAATTATTATGTTTTTACTCGTTTCAAAGGTTTGTTTTGTTTGATGCTTTCACCTTGCATATTATTATATGTTTATAAAGTTCAAGTATTTGTTATATTTCACATTTAGACTTAGATTTTAACTTAAAGATTTTGTTCTTATTTTTAAATCATGCCTGGTGATTTCTATTTGTTCTCTTAATTTGTGGTTTCAGCTTTAACAGCTATTAACCAAGTTCTATATTTGTCATTTCATCTTGTTTACAGACATATTGTTCACACCCATTTGGCACAATTGAGATGATGAGAAAACACCCCAAATCAATACTGGGAATGCTGTTCAAGCTGCATATACTCTCTCATGATTAGAATGAATTTCCAAAGAAAACTGAAAACTACATAGGATCCCATTTAAAGGTACCTAGTGCATAATATAATTGAATACAAGGGAGGGAAAAGTGAACTCAATGTGGATATAATTATTACAGACATTTCACATATAGCTGAATGATAATAAATAAAACAAGTATAATCAAGGTACTGTCCAATTCACTCCAACATAAATATATATAACATCTAAGGAACCTGAGCTATTTATAACAAATTATAAAATTTATAAAGTAGTAACAAAACTTAACAATGCGGTTCTTCCTCTGTTGGTAGCCTCTGCATTTGGAAGCTTGATTTCTTGCTGGTTAACTGTTCGGCTCTCATCGATAAATCAGCAGCAAAGTCGTCATCCATTCTCGCACACAGCCCATCACTCACTGTGTCCAGCTGAGATGGAATATAAAAAATAGAATCATTGAGTACCGTTGTCTGCCTCTTGAATTTGGGCCTCTCGTCTATCGGTTCCTCCTCAGAATTGGTGCGAGAGCTGTCAGCCGTCCACACTCTGGGTGGGGTTGAAGGCAGCTGGGGGTCGGCATCAAAGGTTTCCACAGCCTGCAGAGGAGCACTTAGATTGGGAAAACTGGAATGGTGGGAGGTCTGTTTCAGGTAGTTCACCTGCAGGGGGCTCCTTGTAGGTGGCACTTTCTCCTCATCTTTTTCCAGCAACTTGATCTCATTGAGGCCTTTGTCAAGAGAGCAGCTGAGTGTGCCTGGGGTATCCTTGCTCAGGAGGGGTAGCTGGAGGCTGTTGTGACTCGACACAGATGAATTTGGCATCATGGCATGCACCTCCCTCTTCAGGATTTCAAACTCAGAATCACTGGGTTTGAGGGAGTTGGGAGAAGGTGGACTCGCAATATCCCTTGAAAAACCGTTCTGGGGGCCTTTATTCACAGATAAAGCAATTTTGATATCCGAACCTTCAACTTTACAAGATGCATTAAAGACTGGATGCTGTTCACTTCAAAAAGAAATAAGAAAAATTTTAGCCAACTTATGAAATACATTCATAAAGAAATTTGAAACTCTAACATGTAAACTAATCAAACTAAATATAAAAGCTGATAGAGTAAAGATTCATTATAAAAAAAAAAAAATTAAAAAAAAAAAAAAAAAAAAAGTTACTTTTGTTAGAAAAATGTCAATTCATTTTTAAATCACCCAACGGATCCCCCCTCCCCCCACACTTGTATCTCCTGAACATTATGTTATGTGACACAGTTAACGTCTACATTATGTAAGTTGTTTGTATACATTGCATCATTCTTAATCTTTTCTGTAATTGGTTTTACACGCTATGGCCATAGCATGGGATTTGTAATTGTGAGTACTTATGCACTGTACCTTCGTGTTCTCAGTTCCCTGCCAGTCGCCTTCGGCAGACGTTAGCATGTGTCTGTTATCATTTAAGTTATGTTTCTGTTGTTACCTTAACCTGCCAGTACTCACTGCATGAGATTTTCTCTTACATGTCTGGATAAAACAGTGTTGCCTAGGATACACAAAGGAGAGAAAGTCCAGTCCTCGTATAGCTGGAGGAGAGGGGTACCTCTAGGCAAGAGATGCACAAAATTCGGATTCAGTCACCTCTCGACCTTGAAAGGAAGTATTTATTTTGATCATAGCCAAATTGTGAGAGAAACTCTCATACTCAAAGACTCCAGTTACCTTTTTGTCGGTGCCTGTGAAACTTTTTCTCACATGCTAGTGCTGCCGCATCAAAGTAAGTATTTTGTAAAATCGTGTCATTACAGTTATTTGCCTATGTAAGGGTATTTTTCCATTTTCCTGTTATTTTTTATTGCAGTATGCACACCAACAGGCATACGAATTCAAAGCACATTCTTCAACTCAGTAAATTATTGAATAGAAAAGACCAATGCACGGCATTAAATACATTCAAAATGGATTGGTCATGAAGGCAGCTTCTTTAGCCTGGTAATGAGCTCCTATTGATTTCCCACATGATGAATCCATTTGTACATTAGAAATAATAGGGTTGGTAAGTTGAGGGCTCATTAAGCTGGGACCTACTGCTTCAAGCCAATTCCTATGGCCATCACCTTAGCCATTTGACCATTGCCCGGCCACACTGGATACACTGAACATAAGTGAACCTCAATAGAGCATAATTTGTTGATAATAAACAGAAAAATACTTTTAAAGAAGTAAACAAATAGACACTTTTAACCACAAAAATGTATCAAACAGAATCAGCTTCTTAAAAAAGAGGTGGCTACCAGTTTTGAGCTCATTAATAGTTCTTCATCTGGCCAAGGATAATTAGGTGGGATTGTTTCCATACACAATTTAGAAATGAAACAACAAAAAATTCTAGAGAAATGTTGAGGAAAACACATTACAGGGGACATGCCCAAAACATGAAAATAAGGGATTCACCCAAACAAGCTAACAAATAAATTAAGAAATTAGAGAGAGGAAAAAGGATTGAAAAGGAATAATATTCTTTCCCTTTTCCATCCTCTCAAAATTTGCCACTTAATTTGTTAATAGACGTGTCTCATGTTTGGTCATAAAATCAAAGAGTTGGATGATCTTCCTATTTGTGCATTATCTATAGATATATGATGAGCTATTCATTCATTGCTAACCCTCTGATTTTAAGAAGCAGCATGTTCCTGTCACTTAAAAATATATAAGCTTGTATTATATTCATTTAAGAATAAAGTTGATAAAACATATCAAAAATAAAATTGTTACCTATTAACAGATAATCTTGATTCTATTAGACTACTGAGGTTAGGTAATGTGGCACTTAAATCCCGTGTTGTCAACCCAGAATAAATACGGAGCTGTGGAGATGAGACAGAAAACTATGTTACACTCCATTCACGTCACATTCATAAAGAGTCATTCAAAGAAAGACAACATACTTACTTGTGCAATGTTTTTGTTTAACAAAAATACACCATACTCGAAACAGCGCTTATCTTTACCTTTCGAGTACAAAGGAAACCTAGTTCAAAAATGAATTATTGATCATAGAAATTCATTTCAATTTTTCAGAGCATATTTTTACAAAATAGAAAAATTAAAATTTGAAAACAATTGACTACTCAATCTATTAGGCAAAAATGATCTCCATACATACTCTCTCGTTTTTTCCGGTAAATTACTTGATATATGGTCCAAGATACTAGAGCGAGAGCCATAAAAATGAATAGAATATCGCAGAGGGACATTGAGGAATTGAGAAATCATGAGCAGTATATGGCACACATATCCCAGAGCAATGGCTATCATCGTTTCATCATGACCTAGGACAAAGAAGGACCATTTCAAATGGCATGATCATGGCACAATCTTGATAATAATACACTCAATCTTTAGCTTCAAATTACTGCAGTTAATTGAAATATTTACTTATTTATATGAAATTTGTCTGTCTATTGAATTCGATATAAAGTAATTTGACGTAAGGAGCAGTTTTTAAAAAAATATTCTCTCATTCTTCAATGTTCCACAGAGAAAGCGTCCAAGACACTTTACATTGGGCAAGTGCAATTTTGACAACAACGTGGGCCACATAGCGAATCTGAAATGTATCTCACTCTGTTTAGGCTCTTATTCATTTTTATATATGTATTTATGTAAATATTTATATGTGTGTGTAAATATATAAATGCAGAAATGCCATTTTTTAGAAAAATTGAAATGCAATTAAAAACCTTACTTAAATTTATAAACCATCTCCCAAAATACCTTTTTTTCAAATTAAAAAGAAACATAATATAAAATGAAAAATATTAGAAATTTAGGATTACTAGTTTTTTTTTTCCACCAATAAATACCAATATTTATAAAAATCCAACTTTAATTATAATAAACTTTAATGTCATTAGCAGTAAACATCCACCACACAGATAAGAAACAGAAAAATACCCTTCAATATGCACAAATAGTGTACTAGGCATCAATTGAGTTATTTAATAAGAAGTGGAAACGACTACATTACATTGAAAAAGTTCCGTTCGTGCCTCCAAAGAAGAGTTGGGTTGCCATAATTTAGGAAATTACCGCAGTAAAATATTGGGCGGACTGGTCCCAATTTAGTACCACAGCCAGAAATTAAATATATTGAGTTGAATGGAGTGTAGGGTCTCTGGTGCAAGCCCTCCATTCAGCTAAACATATAGAAAAAATTCTCTTCATTTTAAAAGTTATGACATTTTTAATACAATTACATTTATTTTCATGATTTTATATCCTATTTGAACTAAAAATTTTGAAAAAAAGTGCTCTGAATGTAGGCATATACCTTAAGGGCCTTCCAAAACAAAAACTGGACTTTTTATGGATTGTATGAACCCTATACAAACACATAAAGCATTGATGAGAAGGATGTATTTGACACTGATTTCGGTCACTAATTTATCCTTGATTCACCAGAGGGGTCAATTGAAAGGCATGAGACAAGATAGAAATAATGGCTCTAGAATAATTAAAAATCATATTCAGCATGCAACAATATTAAAATTAATGATATCTCTTCCATTTTTTTTTAAGAAAAAAAGATTTTGACTATTGACACTATTTATGAAAGTTACAATCATCAGAAAGTACACTACAATTGATGTCCTTACCAGAAAAGTTTTCAGAATTCGGCAAATGGACTTCATGAATACTAAAACCTTTTCTATCTGGAAACTGAAAGGAAATACAGATTGAAAGAAAGTTCTTTCACCAATTTTAAAATGTATACATGAGCTAGAAAAAGACATTTTTTAGTACTTGTAACACAAACTCACACAAGTAAATATTGAAGAAATTCAAAATCAGTTACATGGCAAAAATGACTAAATAAGAAAAAATCAGCACTATTTTACTTATTGAATGATATAAAAGTTTTCAAAGCTCACCAGTTTGGCCCAAATAAACAACACAAAAATCAAGTAAATGAGAAATGATAGATGCCATGAAACTGCTTTTCCTATTGATTAGTTTTGGAGTTCTGTTAAAATGGGCACAACATAATATGCAAAACATGCAATATGAACACATGCAATGTCTTCAAATATTTTTTGAGTTCCAAGGGATTTCTAATTAGCAAGTCAGTGTTCAATGCAATTTCATTCAAACATTTAATGACTCTAATGACTGCTATTCTTGCATCTAATCAATTAGCAAAGTTTTAGGATTATTTCTCTCGATTTTTCTAGGTTGGCTGGCAACCCTGCTTGAGCCCAATTGGGTTGTCCTGCTCCAGTGCCCAGTCTTTTGGCTATGCTCATGCATAGATTGTAAAAAACACTTGTAAAAAGAAAACTTAATATTTCAAAGGGTATTAAAACACATACAGTTATAAATCATCGATGGGCAATTTTTATTAAAATTCAGAAAATAAAGAAAAGTTATAAAATATTAGTTTACAAGCATACCAGAACATTCTTGGAGAAAATTTTGTAAAATTTGGCTAGTATGTCAAAGGAAATTAAGAAATTAAAGTAATACTCAATGAATTGACAATACAATTATACCATGAAATCAATTGAACAGAGGAGAGTATGTAGTAATTAATGGCTTACCTCAACTATAGGATATATACAACTAAGTTCAGAAATAAGTTCTTTTCTGCGAAAATTGAGCTGGGCTTCTGTTTTGACCAGTGTCTCTCGAAACTCACAATAGTATTTTGACAGTTCAATGCACTTCTCTACCAACCTCTTGTGTTCCTCACTTTTATCTGTCATTTCTTTTCCTGTAACAATAGAACTAATGAATATTATTTAAAAATAACACATATAATACTGCAACATCTAACATTTAACTGAAACGGAGAAACATTCAAATCTCTAATGATGTAACCCATTTTCTGAGCTAGTCCAAATGCTTGTACCTAGTCTGTTTGACCTTCAAATTTGGAAAATGTCACTCCCTTTCAGATGCCCATGAACTCGGAACAGATTAACCTCAAAATAAGTACAACTTCTAGCCCTGTTCCTGAGAACTGTCATGAATGAAAAATAATACCTTTCTTAAGGATGCTTCTCAGCTTTTAGAGAATAGGATATCAAATAGAATTGTCAGTAAAAAATTAACAGTACAAAATGGATACATATGCTACTGATTACATAACAGTTGGACTTCATAATCAGTGAAAAATTCTGATAAAAATGCAAGAGTTATGAGGTGCTTCTAAATTAGGTTTGACATAAGAGGGTTTCCAGTTTATATATAATGTTTTAATCATCTAAATCCGTGGTTCCCAACAAGGGAGGTACCATTGGTCCAAGACATAATCCCCCTACACGTAAGAACATGCTGTAAAGTCTAATTAATCAAACATAAATGCATGCTTGAACCAACATATAATTTCTTCTTAGTTAAACATGTTTATACTAGCCTGTAGGTATACAATGGCATTTTACAAATTTGAGCAAGCCATGCATTTTCGGATCATGCAAGTCCTAACAAAGTTATCGTATAAACAAAGCACCGAATCTGTTACATGTTCTGACAGTTTCATTCAGCATTACTATAAATAGAGTGAAATATTTTTATACAATGCCAGTTGTTTCGGTACTCCTTCAGAGAAATTATTGTAAAACTTAAGTTCAGTGCAGCACCTATCTATACAGAGATCATAATAAAAGGATAATTTGTTTGAACTTTATATTATTTTCACATATAATTATGGCCAAATAGGTAAGTACCTATTTTGTTTTAAAATTTAATATTATTACATATTTTAAATTTTGCATAAGACTTATGTTTTATATTAGTAAAAGGTATTTATATAACATAAACCTAGGAGTGCCAGACGTTCCAGTTTTTAAGAACCTGTCCCGGTGTACCGAAAGTATATTTCGAGACACTATAATTATTCTGGTTTACAACTGATCGAAATTTTCTTTAAATTGAAGCCTACAAACAGTTTAAAAAATATTTAACATTTTTTTTCTTCCTAAAGATACATTTTCCTAGAAACTGAAAAGAACACATAACTGATATTTAATTTTCTCCCCTCCCCAAAATGTAGGTTTTCAATATCTCACAGCCATACATAAGGGGGGGGGGGGGGCTGATTGGATTACTATTTGAAAAAGTAGACTGACCGAAAAAAGGTTAGGAACCTCTAATCTAAATGAACATTTGTTTCATTAGTAATTACTTTTATGAAACAGTAAGGTATTCAGTTATTGCCACTGATCAAACAAAGCAAATATTGGGATGGTTCAGGGTTTTAAAGAGGGGTGGTACTCATGATTTTGACCATTTATAAAGAACTTTTGAGGAACCTTGTTTCATGGCCTGGTCAAAGTTTTGTCAAAGGATAAAGAACTCATGAAAACCATCTGGATTATCCATTACCTGACTAAACATCCAGTCACGTTCGGACACGTTCTAAAAAAATAGGGAATAATAACATCACTCAAGTTATCCCTATCAACTATGTACTGTTGAAATTATCTTAAAATTCGGTTACCAATGACCACTGTCCGCTCACTGCTTGATATTTTTTACCATCTAAGTCTTCGCACACACATATAAAAAACTTTCTCAAACAGAAAATAATCATTTACAAGCAAAAATTCATAAATTTTCTATACCCAATTACTTTTTATACAGAGAATTCTTGCAAGATAAAATCCTTTTACATTTTGGTAATTTAATGATATATATACTTGGGATTTTTACAACCTATGTTTAAAATCAGAAGGAACCCTTCTAACCAATCAACTATAAATGAGAAGACAGGAACATGCAGAATCTTAAAATTCTCAATAAAAATTGTGAATGACAACTCGGTGTGAACTAATTAATGTTTTAGCACACTCAGAAAGTAAGAACCGATTGCTCATAGGTCCTGCGAAAATCATGTCATTTGGTTCTTGAAAGTTCTGGTCCTTCAATTAGTGTAAATTTCATTGTTCTATAAAGTTGTTTTGCTTTGCTGTGTTAGTTTAAAGTGGACAGTAAAATCAAAAATCCTGCCAGCTGCAAAGTGCGGTCAGTGATAAGATTTTTTTAATGAAAAAAATATTCGTACAGTATGATTATACATGGTAAGGTATGACCCTAAAAGCTGAATCTTACAGCAAAACTCTTTAGAAGCTGCGCCAAGCCTTTCAGATTTGGCAGCGTGGGTTACTGTCTATTTGAAGAATTAGTCTCTTGCATGACAATGTGTGGTCACACAGTGCCATCCGTACATGCATATTGTATTGCAAATATATCTTGATTGTTCCGAAATTACAGGAACCACTCACCTCATAGAAACCAACATATCTCATATATGCTAATATTTTAAAAAGTTGGTTTAGATGCTAATTTAGTATTATTAATGGCAAACTGCCCTATTTTGTAACCGGTAATGATTGGTTAGGGAAGTGGCTATTCCCATCGTTTTCTGTATATAATGCATATTTTGAAGATGTAATGTGTGGTTTTCTTAAGTTAGACTTTATGTTAAAGCTTTTACCTTTCATTTTTTGGTAATATTTTGTTTATAATAAATAAGCTATTTTTATATTAAACAAGATTTTAGTCTTATTTCTTATGTTCATATTAAGCTGTATAAATTGGGGTGGGGTTCTAATATTCCACCATTTTAAAGTGTTAACGTAAAAGATCAGCCATGGAGCCTACCATTGAAAAATTAAATAGTTCCAACTATGGTAATAGGGTTGATGATATTAAAGTCATCTTAATGGACTAAGGCTGCTGGAAGGTCATAACCAAGAAGGAATTTAAGATTGAGGATGGAGCCACACCAAAAGAAAAATTACAAAGAGATCCAGCTTACTCAACCACTTACTTAAGTATTGGAAAGGAGTACAGGAATCTTAAAGCTCTTGACTCAAATCTTATAGCACCGACAATGAAGCAGTTGTGTAGAATACATTAAAGGAACATTTTCAACTGACACAAGGAGTTGAATCATCGGACTTTTAGATGACTTTTTCAACTGCCAGTTTGTTGAAGGTGAGGAAATTGGCATCTATGCAACCAGGCTAAAGAAAATTGCCAATCAACTCTGTCATGCAGGACATCTACTTGAAGACATACCGAGTGTTCCAGCTCATCAGGTATCTACCTCCAAACATTCAAGGTACTGTTCAATCCATTTATAGATACTCGAATGATGGTTTTAAATTTGATAAAGTGTTAAAAGAACTACTGTCTGAAGAGAGCAGACTTAAACAATGTAAAGGTAACTTAAATAGAACTTATAATAGGGCCTTTAAAACTAGAATCACTAAATGTAATGAAAATAAGTCATGAAAATTAAGCAAAATATCTTTAAAAATAACTCGAAGGAATGAAAAGTTGGACCATGTTTCAAGTGCTAAATAACTAGGGCTTATTTTAGCAGACTATAAAGAAACTTGTAAAGAGAAGCAGAAATCTGAGGTGTATATTAACCAAGATAAATAGTATTGTAGACAGTAATGTTGTTAATTTGTCTTGGGTTTTTGATACTGCAGCATCAACTCATTTTTGTAATGACAGAAAATTGTTTAGTACTCATAAAGATGTTACTAATACCAATACGCCACTTGCAATAGGTCAAGTATCTAGCCCAGTTGAAGGGCTAGGTACTGTTTATATCCATTTTATCACAGAGGGTCAGAGGCACAAAATTACTTTACACAATTTATGTATTCCTTGAAATTTAGAAATTTGTTGTCCAGTCCAGCTTGTGATAAGAATGATGCAACATTCATTGGAAAAATAACAAAATAGGTTTATAATAGTAAAGGTGAAAAACTGTTTTATGCACACAATACCAATGGTCTGTATTGCTGAAAACTTAAATACCTTCAGATTAAACAGTCAGAAATACTTAATCTAATTACTTCAGAGGAAAAATATTTTTCACACATCAATTGTAAATACATTCTTAAGACCAGCCAAAATGACAGCGTGAGGGGTATGCCAAAACTGCAGCCTGATAAAACAAATTGTGTGTACTGTAGAATAGCAAAAATGAAGAAAGTCTCATTTTAACCAATTTCCAGAATAAGGTCCAATAAACCACTAGAATTGATTCATATGGATGTTAGTAGTCCAATCCTTGCAGTGTCACACAATGGAAGTAAATATTTTCTTTCAATAACAGATGATTTCCTGAGAAAGGTCACCGTTTTTCCCATAAAAAGGAAGTCCAAAGTATTTAATTGTTTTACAAGGTACCAGAAAAGAGCTGAGAGATTTCTAAACACCAAAATCATTAACATTAGAAGAGGCAATGGCATGGAATTTATACACAAAGAGTTTTAAAAAATTCTTAGATTTCTAGGGAATCAAATCAAAGAGAACAAATACTCATTCCCTCGAGCAAAATGGAGTTATTGAGCACTTTAATTATACTGCTCTTGATGCTATTAAAACCATGCTAAAAAGAAGTGGTCTGGATAATAGATTTTGGGCAGAAGCCCTTTTATGTTTTACAAACACTTGGAACAGTGTTTGTCATCTTAACCAAACCAAACCCCATTCAAGTTGCATTGTGGGAGAAAACCGTCTGTGAGTCACTTGCAGATTTTTGGTTGCACAGCATATGTCAGTACCCCCCAAACAACTATACAGTGAGCTAAATATGAGAGCAAAGAAGAGCATTATGGTAGGATATGCACAGAAAATAAAAGGTTATCTGGTATGGATCCCTAACGAAAAACATGTTATTTAAACAATCAATGCATCTTTTAATGAAAGTGTTGATGATATGGAAGTTGTCCTGGGCCCTAATAAATGTATATATATCCCTACGATCACAGAGGAATCAGAATTTGATGACGAATCGGAAGCAGAGGTTTCAAGGGAAACTGAAACTCCAAAAACCCCTTGTGAGGACTTTGGATCAATAAGAAAAACAGTATGTAGAAAAGATGAACATCATACCTATGTCTTTGAAGTCCCATAAAGTTAAATACAATAAGGAAATTTTCAATTTTAGTGGCAAAGATAATTATGCATATCAAGTTCCAAAAGGTAAAAATTGTGGTAGCTAACCTGAAGATTGTCACACTGAAGTTACAATTCCTAAAACATTCAAAGAAGTCAATCTCCTCAAAGGAAGAATTGGCATACTGCTATGCAAGAAAAAATTAATATAATGTGTGACAGAACAGTATAGGAATAAATCCCCAAGCCCGAAAATGCTAAATTATTAGGAAGTAGATAGGTCTACACTCTTAAGGAAAATTAAAATAATGAAATCGTAAGATATAAAGCTAGTCTTGTTGCCCAAGGCTTTAGACAGCGTAAGGGAGAGACGTATGATGAGGTTTTTAGCCCAGTTATAAACTTTTCAGTCATTAGAATGTCCTTTACCATTTTTGTGTGTTGGTTTAAATGGTCTCATTGTCAACTGAATATTATGTGTGCTAATCTATATGCCAATTTAAAGGAAAGAATACTAATGTAGCAACCTCAGGGATTAGCCAATCCTGAAAAGCTAAATCATGCCTGTTTGCTCCATAAAGCTATTTATGGACTTCATCAAAGTGGAAGAGAATGGTTTTTTTGAAATTTACAATGTTTTAGAAGAATTAAATTTAAAAAAATAAAAATGTGTAATTGTACATACATTTACAAAAATGCTTTATTATTGCTATTATATGTTGATGACAATGTGATATTTGGGAAATCCAGTTGTTTTGTGGAGCATGTATTTAAAAACAGTAAAATTCAATTTAAAAATAATGGGAAAAACTAAAAAAATTACTTAGTGCAGAATTTGAAGAAATAGGTGGTAAATTGTTCATCCATCAAATGAACTATATAAATAAAATCTGTGATTTATACAGAAAATTCAAATTTCTAATTTTAGCATTGCCGATAGCCAAGGGTACTCTATCTAAAATTGACTGTCCTAACTCAGAAGCTGAGATCAAGGAGATAGCTTGTTTACCATATAGAAATATTATTGATTGTTTCTCTTATACAATATCTACCAATAAGTATTTGGACACCCAAGCAAATGACGATATCTACAGCCCTGATATACATCATGCCCTCCGCCATTAAATATTGTGTAGGAAACAACACTGGCATTAGTGGCAAGCAAGATGCCACAAAGTGCAGAGTTATCCGATTTCAAGAAAGCTGTACTTGTCAGGGATGACAGAAATGGTCAATCCTTAAAGGACATATCTAGCGAGCTGAATTACCCAAAATCGACAATGGCCTATGTGATTCAGAAGTGGAAGGTGAGAGGTGATTGTCAGAATGTGCCTCGAGTCGGCAGACCCACGAAACTGGGAGATAGAGACTGACAGATGCTTTCCAGGGAAATTCGGAAGAATCGAACCCAACCGATGGCCCACATAGTCCTGGAGTTTCAACAGGCATCCAGGACTGCTGTATTGATGACCACCACCTGTAAGGAAGCACATCTGCTTGATTTTCATGGCCGTGCTGCCGCTCATAAGCCTTTGATCACAGTCCAACTACGCTGCTCGGTTAATGTGGTGCAAAGCACGTTGAAAGTGGACCGTAGATCAGTGATAATGGGTTTTCTGGAGTAACAAATCAAGGTTCACCCTCTACTGTTCAGACGGTAGTGTCTGGGTCTAGCGTCTGCATGGAGAACACCTCCTGCCAGAATGCATTGTGCCCACAGTAGAATTTGGCGGAAGTGGAATTATAGTCTGGGGGTGTTTTTCCTGGTATGGACTAGGACCATTGATCCCAATTCATCATAATCTCAACACCGACTGCACTATTTTGGACGACAGTGTATTTCCTACGTTGTGGCAGTTTTATAGGTTGGACCCATGTTACTTCCAGGACAACAAGGCCAGCTGTCAAGTTGCGAGGTCCACCATGGATTGATATGATGACAATGGGGATAACCGAATGGACTGGCCTACCCAGAGTTCAGACCTGAACCCTATTGAGAACCTCTGGGATGAGTTGGATCACCGAATTAAAGAGTGCAACAACCGTTCAAAATCAGTGAAGGAACTTCCAAGTCTTCTCCAGGCTGAGTGGAAGAAAATACTACTAGTTGTTATACACAGACGTGTAGAAAACAGGCCCTGGTGGTTTGAGGCTTAATTGCCTCTCGTGGGGGCTCTACCAACTATTGAATATGAAGAAATTTTGTTTATCTTTCTTATCACAGGTGTCCAAATACTTATTTGTAGATAGTGTATAGTCGGTTGTACACAATCTGACATAAGTTATGTAGTAAACATACTTTCTCAATTTCAGAAAAATCCTAGTTATGTACACTGGAACAGATTATTGAAATTATTAGGCTATGTTGAAAACACCAAAGAATTTAAATTAAATCTCTTTACAATTGAGAAACATGTTACAGTGATTTAGATTTTGTTGCAAATCGAGATGACATAATCTTGATGGGTGGAATTATTCTGTTTATGGATTCTGTACCTTTTTTTTCTTCTCTTTAGAACCTTCAAGCAGAGATGTATCCGTCCTTCTACCATGGAGGCAGAATATGTAACAAAGACAGATGCAGAGAAAGAATTAATGTGGATAATCCATATATTAGAGGAAAGTAGTGTAATATATGTTTTAACATTTAGCAATAAAAATCTTTCAGAAACTTCTTCCGAAATCTTTTGACACCCAATCAGTTCTTACATTCTGGATGCACCTTGTATTAATTTAACTGTAGATACTAACAACAAAAAGCTTTTCTTAACTGATATGTTTCAATTTTGATTCCTGTATCTAACAGTGATGTAAAGATTTGTTGTTATGTTTGGCACTGCATTCACCTAATGGGGTTAGAGGGCATTAGGAAAAACTATGGAATTGAATAGACTAGCTTTTTTTTTTTTTACTGACAACTTCATTTGATCTACTCGATCTATCTATTGCTTTACGGTATTTAAAGTTTGTGGTGTTTCGGTTTGAACCTGAATTCGCATTAATCACACCAGATTTAAGAAGGTGTGGCTATGCTACTTACTAGCCTCACTATAATTTAAATATAGTTTATTTTTTAAGATAACTTTTGCAGTATGCAGATTCATCCCTTCAGAAGTTAATATATATGGTAGGTAGATAGTATATAAGGTAGGATGAATCTGTGTTCATACAGGGAGGCAGGAGTGAGGATAGGGATTACTAGTTAGCTGTTAGCATTTAGCTTTTGATAGAAGTTCACTGTCTTGTTATTTGAGTTGATTTGTTTTTGTTTATCAAAAGTTTAATTTAAAAAAAAATAAACGTTTAGTTATTTTTAATGACGCAGTTGTCTTTTCCTTCCTCCTGTTGTCTTACCTACTCTCATTTGAGCAATTTTTATTTTAGATTCAACTTTTATTTTATTAGGCAAGTTACTTATTTTGTATGAAAGTTGAAACAGAGGGCACTTCGTCGCCCGAAAGGCTGAGATCGCAATTGCTTTGAAATTGTTAATGGTGTCTGTAATGACGAAGTCAGAATTCCAAACTAAAACAGATTATTACATATTATCACCTTGTGTTTAAATGTGTTTCATTTGTCTGTGGAACGCAATAATTTCTCACCGAGAATAGAAGACCAGGACCTGATCAAAATATACTCAGGAATTTGAGTACTATATTTTACAAGCGATGTGCCAATTTAATTTGTCATAGAAACAAATATTCAAAATTTAACTGCAAAATTTTAGACATATGTATATCTGTATATATATCGTGTGGGGAAGACTAGCATTGTTAAGATCTTTTCTGGCCACTTCACTCCTAGGAAATCTGATGCTAGCTTAGTAGGTGTGAAGTGAACTCATTCCATCTTTTTTCCACAAAATTTTCCATAACCTTTTTTTGGCCCCAAATCAGTTCTTACTTTCTGAATATGCTGATAGTTCTTCACCTGGCCTGTGAGCATTAGCTGTGATTGCCAGTATGGACAATTCCTAAAAGCATATCTAATGCTCGCTGGCTAGATGAAGAACAACATTCGAGTCTGAGACAAGACATTCTTAAATTGAACTGAGGGTTTTAAGATGCTGTATCTTTTTGTAATATTAATAGAATAATTCCATTAGTATTACAAGAGAGAAAGATTTTTCAGTTCTATGAATTGGAAAGAACTCTCGTTTAAAGGATCCAAGCATACTTTTTTTGAGCAAGTCATCTTTGTAGCAGGCAATCTCTTTCTCAAGGGAATCTGCACTCTTCCTCTGGTACTGAAGCTCTGTTTTGAGAACTGAAATTTTGATCTTGAGAAGCTCTCGTTGGGCGTGGATGCGATGAAGTTCTTGGCTGCTCTGCAGTTTAACATTAATACTATTCCTCCTTCTGTGAACAGCCGCTTGAGTCTGTTTAATGGCTCTTTCAACTGTTTTGATTCTAAAATTGAAAGAATTCACCATCTTTTTTACAAATAAGGATAAACGAATTATTTCACTTTGTAATAATTTCATGTCTATAATTTGTGCTAATAAAAAAATATTTTTCCATGATTATTGTGACCCCTGTTTTTTTATCAATTCATCTTGCACCACTCCAGATGAGCCCACTGAATAATGCAAGTAAATGTATTATTGTTTCCATTTCATTCAGAACAAAGCTTTACAACATGGTACTATATATATATATAATATTAAAAACTAGTAATTACATATATATATATATATATATATATATATATGTATATATATATATATATATATATATATATATATATATATATATATATATATATATATATGTATGTATGTGTATGTGTATAAAAAATTCAAACTGAAAATTGGCACATGATAGTAAACCAAACTACAATTCCAAGAGAAAAACAGTTTGATGATAGTATCTCTGCGTGAACTGTGCTGACACTATCAATAAATGAAGGATTGTTTCTGAAAGTCATGATCTTCAAGGCTGACACAACTTAGCACTGCACAACCCTTCAAAGAAAATAATCCCAAGAGAGGCCCGATCAAGTGGAAAAAAAAAGAGTCAAGTTGCAGTTAAGAAATTCACTTGGAAGAGAAACAAGGAAGATTGAACACTGTTTTGACAAAGAGCATTTCAAAAATTAGTATAAAATACAAAGATATTTCAGTACTTTTGGATTATTCCGCTGACCTGTCAATGCTTGCGAAAATGCGCAAATCCTTTGGCCAAAATAAACATTCTAAACACATTATATTTATTATTAATACAAAAATATTATTAAAACATAATAAAAAAATCAAAACAAAGTAAAAACCTCTATGTTTTTCATAATTACACACTGAATTATTCTTGACTCTAACCATATATATTATTATCAATCATTTCGGCGGCCAAAAATCCTTGATACCTTTTAAAGAACAAATAAACAAGTCATTATCCTTGTGCAGTCGCCGTCACATAATTCGTTTAAATACGAATCCAAGTGTTTTCGAGTAGTTCCGCGTTGTTTCTTGTTTCACCAATTTGCCAAACCTCACAATCGTTCTATATTTTGTGTATGTGCACCAGTTTCAGGATCCACAAAATTATATCGATGATTCACTTTAAAGTGTTGGAATCCCGCTGCTTCCAATTCATCAGTTTTGTAACTTTTCCACGAGTCTGAGAAAATTGTACTTCCTTCTGCAATGTTGTTCCTAATTTCAGCCATGAGAGTTGCTGCATTTCGATTGGGAACCTCTACGATGAAACACTCGGTCTCTCTGCACAGTCCCCCAAATATCCATTGTTCTGGAAGAATACGACCGACTTGGTTTTTGCGCTTTGTAAAAAGGCTCTCATCTATCTCTACAATTTTGTTCGGACCTCCTATTTGTTTCGAATCACAGTGAACAGGCCCTTACTCGCATAGTCAAAGATTACACAGTAAATGTGATAAAATTTGCGGTTATTAATGCAAAAGCTACCTTTTGGCGATAATATCTGGTTTGGCGAAAATGGTCGACGTGATAATCCCAAAGTACCGATATTTCATATATCTTTGTATCTTCAAATAAATAAATAAATATATATATATACATATATATGCTAATAGATAGAAATAAAAGTATATAAACTACTTACAAAATAATATTTTAATATTATAATAAAAGAAATTAACTTAGTAATTATTAATTAAATAATTATTAGTAAATTACTTAATTAGTAATTATTTTATTCATTGAATTTAAATTAATAGCTTAAAATTATTTAACATCTAAAATTTTAATTATGCTGCCCACATCCTATAGATGTTAGCGTCCACAGTGTGGTCTTAGGTTCAAATCCCAGGCAAAGACACTTCTATCTTGTCCATTTCATAGGGAGCAGTGTTGGCCCATCTAAATGGTGCTCCCACAATAGAGTAGCCAACAAATTCACGGTGTGGATGGGTCAATATCCCCAGAAAAATTATCTGTCATGCTGGGGGGAAATTTAACAATTTAAATAATAATAATACCCTGAGTAAGTTATCATATATTACATACTAGCCGGGTGAGGCCCGGCTATGCTCGGGCCATCCGTCCACCAGACAGACGGCTTTGAATTGACTGATTGAGAGGGAGAAGTTTCATAAGAGGCACTATTAATTTGCAGCCCCCCCCCCCACAAAAAATAAAAATTTGTTATTCGTATTAACATCCACCACCACCTTGTATGATATGAGCATACCTGCATTACTAAAAGATAAATTTTCATGTGAAAAGAAATTGGCTGGCTACTTTAGCCTATATTTCTGCAATACAAAAATGTTATTGGTGACATAATAATGCATTATACATTGAAATTATATGAGTGCATGTGTTAGGCAGAATTGCACATGTTGCGAGATATTCTGTATTCGGTTTAGTCAAAAGATAAACACAATTGAAATATTAAACAGGCTTCTGGAGCATATGGTATTGGGGAAAAACAAATAAACCTCTCAATAAACATCAACATTTCCAAAATATAAATATTTATATAAAGAAAATGTGAATATACACTTTTTATGGTACATCCACAGTCATGCAGACAAGTACCCCCCAACCCCTTTGATGCTCTGTTTGAGGACCGCTCGATCGGAGGATTGTTGCAGACGCTCTGCCTATAAATCACTGGTTTCCCCCCGCAGAATACTGTACAGTGCAGATGAATGTGGACGCCTTATGAAATATTTTAGCGTGTAATCAACAAAACAAAGAAATGGTGAACTTCATACAAAAATAGATTAGTAGAATATTTATCTAAAACCAAAAACTAAACTAATCAGCAAAGAAAGAAATACATGAAATATGAACAGTTTTGGAAAAAAATTGGTAAAATGAAAATAAAAATTAAAGAATTATTTGTTGTTTGGACAGTTCAAACATGATTCTATATATCTAAAATCAAAACTGAAAACCATGTATAAACAAAACTGAAGACAGATATAGAACTATGAAATGAGAACAAAAAGATCACAAAAAGATTTAAAAAAAAAAAAACCCTGTGATCAGCATTTCATAAATTAAATTCTAAAATTAATTTTTAAAAATTCACCAAAAATCAGAAAATGGAGGTAAAGATTCGAAAAAGATTTCATTTTAAAGGAATTTTTATGATCTTTCTCGTGATATAAATTTTGTAACCCTCAGATTATTATTTTAAATACAAACTTTAAAGAATGTTACAAGAACAGCTTAAAAATTTAATTTTAAAAAAATCTAAGAAGAATTTTTCAAAAATCTTTCTTAGTGCACCCCTACACTATAAGAAGAATCGCCCTGCAAAATTTCAGCCCTTTAGGTCCAACAGTTTGGTCTGTGTGTTATCTGTCAGTCAGCCAGTAAGTTGCGGAACTGTTTTATATATTTAGATTATTTCTTTAAGGATGCAGGAATTGGTTTCTTTAATTTTTGAAGCACGATTTTATTGAATGAATGTCGGAATGGAGGGGACTGCCTTGATTTTGCTCTCTATGTGTATTAGACCGTTAAACTGAAGCTATTTTAAACTTATTTTGTAATTATATCATATTTTTGATTGAGAATTTTCTCACATATCACATTATGCAACTAATTCAGTTACCAATAATACAAAAAATTATTTTAAATCGTAGTAAGCAATGAAAAACATACACACTTCAATAATAGCAAAACAAAACATGATGATAAAATAGAAAGGAAAGTTAAAACAGAAGTAAGAAGTTAAATTTTAAAATTATTTAGGATGTAAAAATTTACAAACAGTATTCAGCAAAACAAAGAAATGACGACCTTCAATTCACCAACTGCAAGCCAGTCTGGAAACGGAACAGCCAGCATTAACTGAATATACAAATCGAATCACTTGACACTCGAATCACAGTTCACTTGATTTAAACATTTTTTTCACTTTTAATTGCCAAAAAATCCAAAAAAAATCATTACATCTTCAAATGATCTATTTATGATATTTATTCAATAGAAAAATAATAAAAAATTAGACACACGATGGAACATTTCTTTTCAGTGATTCATTTTTTAGTGAGAATCATGCTGTGTTTACGTTTTGTTCAGTGGAGTATGCATTTAGAATTGAAATATCTCTAAAACTATTAAAGTAACAGAATAAGTGTATGCATGAAAAATTTATCAGAATAAGTGTACCCATAAAAAATTATCAGTTTTTAAAGCTCTTTCCAAATATGTAACATTTATGTACTTTCATGAAAAGAAAAATACATCGATTTTGACATTTTCAAACATGGCCGAATTTCATAACGAATGCCATACTAGTCTACCCGGAATTGTTCCATTTCCGGCCAACAGACACCACTTTCCTTTTATTTATGTAGATATTTAGCTAAAAAAAAAACTATATATTTTACTAAATGTATATTAAATATATAGATATATCCAGATAAACTTTTTTTTTTTTTACCACAAGGCCACCACGGCCTCAGATAGAATCATCAGAAATGCAATACACTTTTCAAATAAACTTAAATGATAATATAAATGACTCTCCCCAAGAAAACTTGTTCCTGTTAAAGAGTATATAAGAAAAAAAAGGGTCACCTTGAAAGAGTGCTTAAAGTGTATGATGTTCTCAGGCCATTAGCATCAGTTGCTAGACTTTGCTTGTCAGAAGTTTCGGTAATATTACCCAAGGCATGCTACAAAAAGAAAAAAAAAACACCTTTAATAAGATACATTATACATCTAAGAAATTCCAAATTAAGATTCTGAATCATAAATGACAGAAATCTATTTTAGACCAGTTAAAAAAGGGGCATGCAGCCTGAAAGAAAATACTTGACAGAATGTCAATATTCCAGTCTTTATTCATTTATCACCTTTATTATCAGCTATCTGAATATTAAAATCATTCCTTTTGGTCCTTACCACTAACTAAGATCATACTTTGATAGAAATACTTTCACAAAATAATTTATTTCTCTAGCTCAACTGAGACATATCCCATTTTAGACAACCCTACCAAAGAAATGGGCATTTTTATTTAAGAGATTACTTGAGTATTAACACATATTTATAAATGCAAGCAAACACATATTTATATATATGCATACATATAAACACAGAGTATCACACTCATTGTATTCTACATTGAATTCAATTTTAGAATTTTTTTCTTTACATCAATATTGTATTAGTGCCAAACCCAGCTACACGAAAGTCATTTCAACAGCAGGAAATTATTTAAAAAATTTTGAGTGAAAAATGAAGCAGTCTGCAATATAGAGTTCTATGATTAGATGGGGTCATGAAGTATTCATAAATTAGGAAATAAGTGATCATAACATGATGGTCTATTCACAATCAAAATGCACCAATAAATCGATTAAATCATTTGAGCTGTAATGCGTCATTTCACAAATATTTGTTATCTATTCAAATGAAGACTTTTTTCAATATTTATACATTTCCTGCAACGAAAAGTTTTTTCACCATGCTTGTTTTCCCCAAAAATGTATTTCATAAAAATTTGTTAAGAATGTCTGCCTCATCAAAATGTCACTTGTCCTCTGTTTACACAATTTTGTATTATTTCTTTCAGTTTGTGTTATCAAAGTTTTAAGCAGTATTTCACTTAGCAAAATATTAGTGAAACAACTTAGGAAAAGGCAGTGAATGGCAAGTGGATAAAATTCTCAATCTGATAGCTAACTAAACTTTCATACTTTCAGAAAAAGAGCCTGAATTTTTATAGAATCCAGAAGAACTCAATAAAAATGAAAGACATGACACAAAAACATGGAAGTATGATTTAAGGAGCTAATCTGTTCCCTGACTGGTATTGGTAAAAAGTAGAAAAATTGAGACTTGTTAAGCTACTGTTTTTCTGATTTATAAAGAGACCTCCATTTAAAATTTACAATACACAAGTTAATACTCTACCTGATAACAGTCACTATAACCATAAAAACCCTCAGACATTCCAAATATCAAGGTATTGGGCTTGAAATTTTTACCTTCTTTTGGAATCTGTAAAGAAAAAAAAAAATTGCCTAGATGGAATACAGACACCTGGTAGGGTCTTTTGTTCCTGATGGAATGAAATGGTCAATTTTTAAAAGACATTATCATAATGAGAGAAAAATAACTGTTGGTTGCAATGTGTATTGATATTAGAACTAAACCTAGTCTGACTATATGTGAAAACTGTCTTGATGGAATATCTGCCTATTTCTATTTTTTATGCTTCAGGGACAAGATGTCCATTTCAGAGGAGTAGTATATTATCAATTCTTTTTTTCTTCCCTCTCTCCCTTCTTCTAAAAAAAAAAACACTAACCTATTTCATATAAGAAATAAACAGAGAGCATAAATGTTCAAAGAATTGCTTCATATGAATCCAATAAAAGCACTTTTCCGAAGGCAGACTCATAGACATGTCCTTTTGCCCTATTTAGTCCTTTGGATCCAATAAATTCAGACTAGTTATACAGTGCAAATAAGGGCTGGATCAAGATTTCCATTTAGATTTACAGGCATACGTATTAGCTCTTTCAAATGTGAGTCAATTATTTTCTAAAATTAATTTAGAGAATGAATCCTGATATGAATTTCAGAAGAAACAATAGCAAGAATGCTCATCTTATGTGGCTAACCTTAATCAATTTGTTCATCTATTTTCATAATGAAGTGTTGTTAGCCACTAAGGTGCTATTGTTTCACCCTGACATCTACCCTTTAAAAGCTTACCAAATTGCCATATAAAACATGCAATAGAACAAATCCCTTACTGACGTTTAACAGAGAAAGAAAAAATAATTCAAGAATACTTAGGTTCATATTTAAAATCTCAAACACAATTAAAAAAATAATAATTTGCATTACAAGGGGCTATTATTATTGCTTTGACAGATTTGCATTGTTACATTTAAAAAAAATCACCAAAATTTCCAATAAAACAAACAACTTACCAATACCTTGGCAATATTTAACAGAGGAAGAAAAAAATAAGGAATTTAATAACACCTGGGCATCTAATTAAAATGTGAAACTTTTTTCATGACAGAGAATTTGTATCATTATACATTCAATTAATGCTGTATTATTTTCAACTAATAGCTCTCACTATCACGATTAAAGAACAATGTTGTCTACCTATGTCTTGAGATTCCACAAAATGTGCTCAGGTTTGAATTGCGACAAAGGTATAGATATTTTTGTGCTGTCCCCTCATAGGAAGTGATGTTGCTTTACCTATAGGGTACTCCTAACATGTGCTTAACACTGAGCACATTCTTTGATTCTAGAACAAACTGTACCTTTATTGATTTTAGATATTGATTTCTAGTCAGCACAGGTTAAATATAAATACAAGGATAATTTTTTGACTCCCTGTCTTATTTGCTGTAAGCTTGATATTGTAAAAGTATCTGGGAACCCCCTCAGCATTTGCCTCTACATTTTGCTATTAAATAATAGAAAATTTAATAAAGTTTTCAAGTGATGAATTTTATTTCAAATTCTTTAAAACTATCACATGTCCATCAAAGATAGAATTTTTTCAAATAAAAATATCAATATTAAAAATGATAGTATAATATATTTGTCTTTGATTACCTGTTCTCCAAGAAACACCAAACCTGAAAAAAAAACAACCCACTCTATGAGCAGCTGCTTTTCGCCCTTCATATTCCACACTTTCACACAAACAACTACAGAACCATGTAAGGATAACAGAAGAACTCATTACAAATAACTCATAAAAAGAAGTATTGACAATCTGATAAATCCTACATTTGAAATAATAAATGAAAATTATGAAAATTATGTAGCACAAAGTTGGATGTTTTGAACAATGAAATATCAGTGGAATGTTTGTTTAAACAGTGGAATGTTTGTTTGTGTTGAACAAAAGATCCATTCAATTAAACTGGAGCAGGCCAAGAAAGGGTCAGCATTATACCATATGGATACTGGAAGTAGTCAAAGCTAAGGCAGCACAGATTGTGTCTCAAAGCAGTCAGTGAAGCATATTTCTTGAACTTCAATGTTAAATGTTCTATGCTGTCTGCTCATCGAAGAAGCACATGCCACTTCCTCACACCACAGGATGGAAAGAGCCAAAAGGACACAGGAACATTTTATTAAACGACTGAGCAGTCTTTCAACATCCAAAATGATTGGGAAAATGTCACAGAGGCTAAGCAGAAAGATCATGAGGAGTCAACATCCTGCCTCAGTCATGGTTTGGTAGGGGGCGTCTTATGGAGCTGCATTTTTAGGAGAGAGTTGTGAAAACATCCACCAAACACTGTTTTGGAGCCCATAAAGATGGGGCAGGCACTTTGTTCAAAAATCAGCTCTGGAGTTTCCAACAGGATTCTGTACTTGCTCACAAGGCCTTGTCCACTCAGGAGTGGCTTCAATCTCAACAGCTGACTGGCCTTCTGGCAGCCTGGGTCTAAACCCCTTGGATTATAAGCTTTAGAGTGTGCTTGAGGGCATTAACTGCCATAAGCATCATCTCAATATTGAAAGCTTCAAGTGCTCCTTGGTTTAAACTCCCTCGGTAATGCTATGGATGAGTGGCCTCAAAGACTAAAGGTATCCATTTTGAAAAAAGATGGGTGCCTTATGTTCATAAGTATTTTACCTATTGTTTTAACTTACAATTATTAAACTATCTATTGAAATACTCTAATTCTTTCTGAAAATTGTAACAGTATTTATGAGAAGACTAGGCATGTAAAAATAATAGGACTCTGATTCAGAACAAATGCAAGAAAATGACATACTAAAACTAGATCTATATAATTAAAAAGTATGGTAATGATATAAAAATAGATATCCTATTTCATCCAACCATGAACCCTTCAGAGTAACTATTACACCAGTAAATGGTGTTTTCCCCAAACTGTGTACATAAATGTAATATTAATACAGATAAAATTATGAGTGAAAACACGGCAAAAAATTAAAAAGTAATACTGCATATATCAGGGGTGGCCAACCTGCGGCTTGCGAGCCACATGCGGCTCTTTGAAGGATTATTTGTGGCTCTCAATAAATGTACCAGAGTTCCCTTTTCATTTTTGCGTTATTATATTTTTAAAAATTATTATCGTTCCGTATGCGTTTCAAAATGTCTTTTGTGGTGGGAACGAAGGTTGCTTCAACGTTCATTGCCAACCAAAACTAAATAGATATTAAAAGCAAAACAGTGGCTGACAGCGACGACAACTCTTGACAGCAGCATGAAGTGGAAACTTCATGACTTTATCCAGTGTTCGGCGTCCGACGGTTATCACTTATGGCAGGAAAGAATGCCACTAGTCAGGCTCAGCGTCGAAAATAAATCAGCTAACTGGAATCAGGTCTAACGCCATCTCAGAAGATGAAGATATTTAATTACAATAGCACATACATAATTAATTTAATTATATTTACAGTATTAACTAACCAGCATCTCAAAGAATTACTGAGAAGTGCTGCCACCAATTATTCACCAAATTGTAAAGAATTATCAAGAGAAGTAAAATAAATGTGTTTAATTTTTAATATTTAAATTCAATACACATATTTTGTACTTTTATTTATATGTTTTCAATAAATATAATTTCTGTAAAAAAAAATTTTTAATACCTTTTTTGCATACCTTTTAAATACGTATTTAATTGCGGCTTGCGAAAAATTTCAAATTTTGAAAAATGGCTCGGACTATCAAGGAGCTTGGCCACCCCTGGCATATATGATACCCCATAAACTGATCAATAATATAGAGGATCTGTCTTAGTTTCAAAATTTTTACATAAATAATTTTTTGTGAGATGAAACCACAAAGCATCATAATATCTTATGATCCAATAGAAAGGACACAGACATCAAGCGTTTCTAAGACAAATATATATATACAGTGGCTCCCAAAAGTGTTCGTACACTTACGATTTTCAATGAAATAGGGGTCAATCCATTGATTAAAATGAATATTTCAGAATGGGTATTTAATAATAAGATCTATAATCTATTCTTAACAAAACTACATGAAATATTTTGAAAACATAGTAAAACTTTATTTTTAAGAAACCAATAATCCAAAAGTAACAAAAACTTTATCTCACAAAAGTCATCGTTCACTTGTGAAAAATGTCTACATATTAGTAAATATTCTAATTTTTCGTTAAATTAATATCTAGTAGGATATTCTTTAGCATCCACACCAGCTTTTAAACGTCTGGGAATAGATTGCTTTAGTTCTTTTGCAATTTTTGCATCAATATTCATCCATTCTTCCATCATAATTGTTTTTAGTTCGCTTTTCGTGTGAATGTCGTGTTTTCGTACTCGAACCTCCAGTTCTCTCCAAATATGTTCTATTGGGTTTAAATCTGGCGATTGAGATGGTGTTTTCAAAACTTGTGGACAATTATAGAGACACCAGGTGCGAACGTTGAGAGCCGTGTGCTTAGGATCGTTATCCTGATAAAAAACAAAGTTGTTTCCAATACCCAAATTTTGAGCTGATAATTTTAAATTGTCTCTTAAAATATTTATAAAAACAGCATGATTCATTATGCCATCAATAAATACCAAATTTCCTAGTCCTGATGCTGATATGCACCCCCACACAAGGATACCTCCACCGGCATGCTTAACTGTTCCTACTAAGTTCTTGGGATTAAGTTCCTCATTTTTTTCTTCTCCATACAATTATACGCCCATCAGCACCAAAAATGTTCATAGGCAAATAAGACATTATTCCAATAGGTTTGGGGCTTATTTATCATTGATAGTGCGAAGGGAAGCCTAAACTTTCTGTTTTTCTCACTCACAAAAAATTTTCTATGGGCAGAACGCCCATGTAATCCAGCTGTTCTGAGAACTCATCAAAAAATTTCAGGTGAAATTGAAGTATAAAATGTTTCATTGAATTCTGCAGAAACTTTTACAGCACTCAAACGTGAATTTTTCACAAATTTTCTAATTATAAATCTCTGATCATGTTTTGTTAACTTTGCCGGACGGCCTTTTCTTACCTTGTTTTCGATCCAATTTTCTTCTTTAAAATGCTTTTTCACATACTGCACAGTAGAATGGGATAAATTAAGTAATTTAGCAATATTCCGAACAGATTTACCACTACTATAATGAAAAATAATCAATTTTCGAATGCTGGTTGTTGTTTCTTTAAGACTACGAGACATTTTTAAATAAAAAATAGAATATTACGGAGTAGGCAAGCAAAAATTAAAGCCAACCGATATTTTAAATGCCACCACAATTCAAAAATAAAAATAAAGCGCCATACGATAATTTTAATTATGAATTTATCCGAAAATATTTCAGTGTACGATGACTTTTGTGATATAAAGTTTTTGTTACTTTTTTATTATTGGTTTCTTAAAAATAAACTTTTAGTATGTTTTCAAAATATTTCATGTAGTTTTGTTAAGAATAGATTATAGATCTTGTTATTAAATACCCATTCTAAAATATTCATTTTAATTAATGGATAGACCCCTATTTCATTGAAATTACTAAGTGTACGAACACTTTTGGGAGCCACTGTATATACAGTGGAATCTCGATCTATCATTTTTCAAGGGACCGATTGAAATGAACGATAAATGCAGGAAAACGATAGATGCGGAAACATAACAAAACAATATGATCGTTGGTACTGGATAAAATGAACGACACATACGGAAAAACGATGGATCCGAAAACGATCGATCGAGATTCCACTGTATAAGAAAATATTAACTATCCAATGAAAACCTATTGTGTTTAATTTCCTAGTCCTATTACAGAACAAAAAACTCAAATCAACACAGTATTCTTAACAAAGCCCACAATTATGGGTATGTTTTAATATTTTATATTGAGGTCTTTACCTGTGTCACCTGCCAATTCTATTTTAAGGTTATTTAATAAGCTGTGAATTAATATTTGTTTAAAAGACACATAGGCGAACAAAAGCAAAGAATCCAAAATGTGTCACATTTCAACACAAAAGTGAAATAATGGTTAAACCTAACTATACACTTGATGATTTATTTGAAAAACTAGAGCAGAGCAATTTTTTTATCAGTGAGATAGATAGGATATCTATTTTCAATAATATCAAGTATAGTAAAAGTAACACCCAATTTAAAAATACAAAAGATTCAGAATGTGTATTGTTGATCAATCAAAATTATATTTATGATTTAACCAAAAATACTCACTTTTAAATAACAGGGACACAACTACTTAATATCAACAACAAATAAGTGTGAAAAAGTGTGCAACTCATTTCAAACTAATTAATAGTTCATCAATGGACAAATTATCCATCCTGTAGAAGCGCTGAATGTTATAATTCACCGCTGTGTGTGGTCGAGAGACGGTCAGTAATAAAACTCTTATAACAATTTCAGAGGCAAAAAAATAAATAATGACTTGAGGAACACTAAGGTGGTGTAAAAGAAAATCTGTCTGTGTGGCCATTGATTGCGATCAAAAGACCATAAATATTGCAAGATAGATGGTGACGTTATTTTATGACCCACAATAAAACTTTCAGATAGTGGTCAAAGTGGAACTTCAAACGATAATTATGGTGGGGAGGTAATTGGTAGACTGTAAACATGAGCAGTGAAATGAGGGACCCATTGGGGCAGGAAATGCTAAGAGAAAGACAGCCTACTGTCCAATGAGAGAAAAAGGAGTGGGCCAAAATGGCCCCAGTAAACGGACAACAGCCCCTCCAAGAAAAAACGAGAGAAGGTTGACAGATTTCGCCTTCTGTTCCCTAGAGCTCAGATGATATAGAGTGCTGATTGAGCTGTCTTGGAGTCTGGCAGAAAGTCCTGGAAACTGACATGATGTGGGCCCCTGTCAACGAAATCATTCATCGCTGTATTCTTCAACAGTAGTAAGTGCCTCCCGAAAGATTCTAGAAATAATTGCTTTGACCGAATACTTCTTCTTCCGTTACTGCTTCTGATTCCTCATGTATTAAATGATAATATGAAGGGGAACCTTATTTTATTATTAATTTCACTTTAAAAGAATTTTTAGTATTATCAAATAAATGTATGATAAAGGCCAATTCTCTGTGTTTCCTTGCTTGCCCCAACACATGCACGCATCCATTTTTTTAAGGTTCTTTTACAACCTATACATCCTAATGCTCCTTGGCTTGACAAAGAATTGTTTCAAATGAGTTGTGCCTTTTATCATGGATATTAAGAAGCTGAGTGTTCATATTATGCATCAACTCATCCATGAATGGGTGATAAAGGATACAGGAAGAAGCAGTATCGACATTCTCTGGAAAATTACTACTTTCAAAATCTTTCCATGATGGATTCTAAAGAGATAAAACAGAATGATCACAACAGAAAACCCAGATATCAGAATGAAATAATTCAAACTGAACCAAGACATTACTTACTAAACTATCTGATGTTTCACTTGCATAAAATTCTACAAGGAAAAGAGGCATGAATAGTATAAATTTATGTATACACATACACACACTTATACATATATAGAATGTTTCAAGAAAACATTTAAAACACACTGAAATGAAAACATTCTATCTGTATTTTCTTTTATTCTATGCTATACAAGGTCTCTAAATAGTTCATTATTGTACATCCAAACCCCTATTACAGAATGGTATACCCAAATTACATAAAATTAAGCTTCTTAAGATTTATTGGACAATAAAATGGTGCAGATTAAACTGAACTCCTTAAATTATATCAGCATTCTTTTCTGTTCAATAATGTATCATATTATGTCATTCTAATAAGTACTTTGCCATTATGCAGAAGTCCAAAGTCTGTACAAAAAATTATTCAATGCCTTTTATATGTGAAAAAAAATTTGATTTGAAAAATTCATAAATAATTTTAATATTTTCAAAAAGTTTTACAAATGCTAAACAATTCGACCACTTTATACATCCTTCAAAATGATCTTGTCTATGTACTACTTTAAAGACAGTTATTAGAAAAAAAAAAACCAAAAAGAAAATGATACAAGAAAACAACTCAAGAGCAAGACATTCTTGAAAAGGACTAAAATATTTTTGGAGAAAGAGAAAGGGGTTTTACTGGCACATATAAATTAATCTGTCATTTTGAAAAGGAGTCATCTCCATTTTTAAAAATTTTTCATGAGAAGCAAAAAACTATAACTCACCTTCATGCATTATTAGTTAGACTAAATTTAGTATTTATTATGTTTATAAGGCATCAATCCTGATGCAAAAGTATAATTTATTAATTTTTTTTTAACTTGGGGGGAGGGGGGCAGAAAAGTTAGAGAAAAGTGGAGATGACTCCTTTTCAAAATGACCAATTCAAATATACAATAAACAGCATGGAAAAGAATTAAACTACTTTACCAATGCAATAGAGGTATAAGAGGGAAGATTCGAACTTACCATTGAAATCTGGCTTGCGATGCAAAGTGAATGCTAGAGATGGACTTTCAACATCCATGCTAGTGACATTTCTAGCTGATACATTTCTTAAATGGCGTAATCGACGCTAAAATTCAAATCAGTTGTCATTCATAAACATAAATTCAGCTTCACTTCATCTATTAAACTTTGACAACAATCAAGCTTTTAAGAAATATCACTTTTAGACGAAGATAACACGAATGAGATTGAATCAATCAAATGAAACTCACTTAAAGTGAAATTAACAACAAAAATATTAAAGACTGAATGCCTATTAAGAATGTTTGGTTAGTATTGACAATCCATAAAACTGTACATCATTATTTTTATTTTATAACAGGACAATAAACAAAGCACAGAGAAAAATGAGCAAATACGAAATGAAATTTTAAGGCCTATAATGGAAAAATCATTGGATTATCAATTGGTACAAATGAAATGAACTCAAAACCATAGGTACCAATATTTCTGTTATTCAGTTTGGATCTTATGCTCCCCCCTAAACTTCAAAAACATTAGTAAAATACATTCTATACATATTTTTTGCCTCCTAGGTTGAGTACAGAATTCCTCATCCACTTAAATCTACTATAGCTGCTATAAATAACTTTAATGCTGCAATCAGTCAGCTTTTCATTCAATTTCTCAGATGCTGAATGACTTTATAATGCATAAAATATCATACTGTTCTATTGCTTACAACAAACACTATTATATGTCAATGACTTGACTTTACCTATTTCTTTCCACTCCCAACAGCTGACAAAATTATACTATGAATTGAACCAAGTTTGAAAATTACATACATTTTAAAAGAATCCATAAAAACTGATTATTGACTGTAGTGGAAGGTACGTTGGGAAGGAACATAACCTAAAGTGCAGATGGTGTGCCCCTGTTAGTCCTGGGAGGTCTAGTATGTTCTAATACTGTAAAGTTAGCAGAGTAAAGGTACAGCAGAGCATGTAGAATGTGTAGAGTAATAGGTAATTATAAAGCATTGATGACAAGTTCATTTATAATAAAAACAGATTAATTTATTAAAAGGCATTTCTGGTAGATTGGTAAACAAAAATACAAACAATGTTCACCACAAGGTTTTACATGCTTCAGAAACAATGAAAAACTAAACTCATTAAAACTTATAAAAAATATAAAAGTTTCACACTCTTATTAGTTAATTATGCCATGCGCACCTAACCACGAACTAAACTACCATAATCCTAAAAACCTAGATGGATGAGAGAGAGACGAGCTGCCCAACTACTGGCTCGACTGCACGCAAGGCAAAAGCCCAACTACCGGCTCAGCTCTTCTTTATATCTCTCTCGGCGAAGATCTGCATATCCTCTTCTTTGGATAGTCACTTGCTGATTGGTTTGGCCAACCAACGTCATGGCTGCATATTTTCATACAAACTACGCCACGTTCTGGCAAAATACGTGAAACATCTATTCTGACCTGGACCGCTATGCCTTGTGGTCTGAAAAACTGTGATGCAAAAATGACTTTACGGTTAAGTGATGAAGGCATTTATTTGACTAATAGACACCCCCCCCCCCTGCTAATCAGAGTGATTGGCTGGCATAGGAGTCAAGAGCCCGTGGAGAGTGAAGAAAAGATAGTTGGAGAGAGAGAGGGTCTCTGGTAGAGATTGGAGGTCTGGTGAGATATAGCAAGCTCGTCCACCCTTGGTGAATTAATTCTTTTATTAGAATCAAGAGTGATGAGCAGGGGTCTGGCAAGATGAGGTAGGCTCATCTACCTCTTGCTGAGTGTTTCTGTAATTTTATATGTTAAATTGTAAAAGAAATGTTTGTATTTGTGTCATAAAGAGATGACTTGTTTCCTCTACCTCACTGTACCTATGCCATAGAAAGAACCTCAGTGAAGAAGGAGTCACCACACCAACATAGAATTCCATACTGTAACTTATAGGCTTTTACAGTAACAAGAGCTTCTAGATACGTAAAAGTATGATAAACTAGCCTCCATTTTTACTATACTATTATTTAATGGATGAATCATTTCACCTACATCAGAACAGTGATAATTCCCGTTCATATCACATTTAGATCCTTTTTCAGTAACCATGTGGTTAAGATAAATATTAGAGTTTTTTTTATTTATATAAGTATGATTGTTTCCAGAAAGTCTATTAACAATACAAGATTATCAATCATCTTGAGGTTCTTCTGTTTTATAAAATTTTTATGTACAGTCAATAGACAATTTTCTCAGAAGATCATCAATTTTGAGAAGTCTAAAAAAGGATATACAACTTGCAAATGAATGATAGCCAGGTTTAGTTAATATAATATAGACTAAAATATTGGAGTCCATTCAATTATCATAGATGAGATCCTAATTCAATGCGTTTAGTCACTTAAATAACTCCAAAATTATATGACATAGTTTAACAAAGTATATAAAAATACTTTTAAAATCCACAAATGAAAACATGCTAGTATTATTTTGTTCAGTCATAATCAAAATGAACCTCATTAGATGGACTATGAAATAACAGAAATTTAAGGTGACTTTGACAGTTCAAGTCTGGGTACTTTGGGATTATCCCGTCGACCATTTTCGCCAAACCCGATATTATCACCAAAAGGTAGCTTTTGCGCCAATAACCGCAAATTATATCACATTTACTGTGTAATCCTTGACTACGCGAGTTAGTGTTCTTTAGCGTGTTGAAATATACTGTTTTTTTTACTCCGCTGCAAAATGACTTGAATTTAGAATTTGCCAAGCACCGAAGAGAGTGCAGTGGCATATTTTGAAGAGTATGGAATCATTTCTTCTAAGAAAATGTGCGTGAATGGCGACTGCACAAGGATAATGACTTGTTTGTTTGTGCTTTAAAAGCTATCAAGGACTTTTGGCCGCCGAATTGATTGATAATATATATGGTTAGATTCAAGAATAATTCAATGTGTAATTATAAAAAAAAATAGAGGTTTTTACTTTGATTCTTTTATTAATAATGTGTTTTAATAATATTATTGTAATAATAATAAATTTAATGTGTTTAGAATGTTTATTTTGGAAATTGCTTTTCATTATGATGGTGCCAAAGCATTTGCGTATTTTCGCGAGCGTTGACAGGTCGACGGAATATTCCCAAAGTACCCAAGTCTGTTATCACTCATCTCAATGTATACCTATTTTATTAAATTCTACACCCATTTTGGTTATTATGAAGAACATGATACAGTTGCCAACCTGTGGCGATATGATGCCAAAGTGGCATTACAAATTGAAGACACAAGTAGGGAAAATTAACAGCAATTTTTCTAGCAAACTCTGAAACACACCAAACATTTGGCGTAAAAAATGGCTTGGTGGGAAACTATATCATGTTCTTCATATTTACCCACATTTCAATTAGTATTTTGCAGGAACTTATATATGTATTTACAAGGCAGACAACACTCAGATGTGAGTACAGAAATGAATACTCCCCCCCCTACTTCACTTTTAAGGCCCTCTATTAAAGACAAGCAACTGCTGTGTTCCTCTTACATATTACTTGAGATGATCTTTATTCAAGACCAGATCAAAAAATAATACAAGAAACTGACTTTCATAATACTTATTTTTTTCAACACTAAAAAATTTCTATAAGGAAGAGTTTTTTTAGCTTTATTGTAAAGCATTTAAAAAAGTTAATGAGAGGTAATTGTTTTATTTGACACTGGTGGCTGAGTTAAAATATTTTTAGGAGAGAAATTTCATATAAGTTGAGTAATATAACATTAAATGTTATACTGCAAGGAAAATTTAGAGTGACTGAGCAAAACTAAATTAATCTGTTCAATAGAAAGAATACACTGGCATTACGATATAAATTCAATTTTAAAAATAATTAGAAAAAGTACATAAGGTACTCCACTGGACATAAATGTAACCTATATGAGGATGATTAAGTGCACTAGGAAACTAACTAGTCTATAGCAGGAACCTGGAGTTTAATGGAAGTCTTTAGAGCAATTAAATGCTTAACAGAATTATAAAATGAGTCTAATTCTCACATTTGAAACACTATAGAATTAAAAAACAAATATATTCCTAAATAATGTAAAATTTACAATCATAAAAGAACATTCAACACCTTCATAGAGTTTAAAGTCACAACAGAATCTGAACAAATCTAATCAGCCAGTTTTAATAATATTAACAACTTCTAAACTTACCTGTTGGGTGATAAGAGGGATATGACGTCGTCTGATTCTAGTATCTAAATGATACTCTGAAACAGCCATTGGCGATCATTAACTCATGAATAAATCTCAAATCAAGGAATTTTCAACCTATAAAGAAATGAAAATAATTTGACAATATCAGAAATGACTATCGATGTAATCATTATGACAATCTGTGCATTTGACATTTATGAATTCCCGGTTATTTAAATAAGGAAATAGTTCACTCGACTAGCTGCATGACACCCTCTTGAGCTGCTTCTTCCGGAGACTCATTTGGCAATACGTGACAATTAATATAGGACTAGGAGGAAAAAATAGAAATTTCATTAAGTATTATTCGGCGTCTTGGTTTATAAGAATTCAAGTTTGAGAAGGAAACAAGCGACGAAAGTTTCATAAGCAAAATTGTTTGTATTAAATTTCATTAAATGATCGACCCTTGTCCGAGTTTACTTTTAAAATTCGACTCATTTTCTGGAAATTTCATGTCATTTATAATTACTAAATTAAATACGGTTTCAAACGTGAAACGAAGTTTTTGAATTTTCCTGCCCCAGATCACTTTTGCTTACAATAGGATCAGTTAAAAACCTAAAATGCTATCATTTTCCAATTAATTAAATTTCAGGCCGAAACATTTGTCATATTTAAAGGAAATACATGTTAACATTATAATTTCCTCGATTATTAGATTATAACGAGAGAATAAACAATACACAACACGAGCAAATTTTAAAATGCAAAGAGTAATATCATCATACATGATGTGAAAATCATTCTGCGTTAAGTTAAAATACATTGGTAATTCAGGACAAGAACACCAAAACTCTAAAAAATTTAGGATTCAGTTTATTTTGTATAGTTAAAATCCTAAATTGTACAGCAACTGTGACGATACGAAACACCCATCTTCAACATATACAGAAGATAATGTTGTGTTGCCACCCACTGAAAATGAGAATAATAATTGTAATATTAAAACAATACCAAAGAAATATTGTAAATTGGCCTCTATTTTGAAAACTAAAACATTTTTAAATTGAGATGTCATTTTAAAGAAAAAACTGAGGACTCTGCTCAGTTTTAGTCTCTTTTAAAAAGTCTAAAAATAAATTGAACTCCTTCTCCTCCCCTCCGCCCTTAAAAAAAAAAAATAATAATTGTCAGCTATCGTATTGCCATATTTTGTTAACAAAAGTCTCCTTTAAGTCCATACACCCTGGCAACGCTGGAGGTATTGGTGCTGTTTACCGGTTGACAGTGTCAGTCCTCCAATTTTTAAAGTCATTTTATTAAAATGTATCTATTTTAACTCTTGTAGTTTCTGAAAAAAAGTTTTTTTTGTTAAAATACTTGGTAAGCTGTATTAGATTCCTGAAAATCTCCCAATATTGGCATTGGAATCGAATGTTTTAATTGAGTAATAGAATTCTATCAGTTTTGACATTTTTGTTTGGAAGATTGTCTGTATTTTCTTTTATATTATTTAGATTGTAGCGTGTCATGTTTCAGCTGATGATGATGATGGTATATATTTTGGGAAAAATGAAACGTTAGACTCATTGACTAGAGTTAGAGTACCCAAGAAATTTATTTTAACTGATGTTATAAAATACATTTTTTTAACCCCCCCCCCCTAAAAAACAAAAACAAAAAACAACCAAACAAACTTCATTACACACTTGGTCCAATTGTATGTTTTGTAATCCTGTTAGTTATGGTCTGTTGTTGATGCTAATTATGAGTCGTTATTATGTCTGCTTATGAGATTATTGCCGATTTATTATGTTATGTACTCCGGAATTTAATTTCTAAATTAACTGATTCATTTTCCACCGAGTCTCCTCATTACTTCTTACTTTGTCATATTATATTGTGTTTGTTATATTCTGTGTTAGAAAATATTAATCTTAGATTATTGTATTTTTTAATGGTCCTTTGCCGTTGATATACTAAAAATGGAAAGTTGTATATTTAATATGCATTTTATTAATTGTAATATGTTCGTGAATTTCAGGTATTTACATAAGTTATGGGAGATATGGAGGAAAAGCCTCCTGCCCCACCTGTACGGCTTACCAGTACAAGGTACCAGTATTAAAGAATATATATAATTGTACATTTTGTAATATTTTAAATGAGGAATTCTTTTATACCTGTTTATACGACATCTGAACAGAATTCCCTATCTTCTTTAAAATCATTCATTTTCTGTATCAATCAAAATATACTAAATATTTTGATTGTGATAAGTAATTTTACAACTTTAGTAACAAGCTTGTTTGCAGCAATCCAATTCATACCCTAGATTTTGTTTGTTTCTTGTGTGTAATTATTTATTTTTCTGTATGTGTTTATAATTTTTTATACTAATTGCTTTATTTCAAGAAATATGGTAAATATATTTTAATAATTATTGATATTGAGGCATTTCATTCTGTGGAATATATAAAATACTTGATTTTTTTTTGAACAACCATGGCATTTCTATAAATATCATGGTGTGATGACTGTTAAATAATTTTTCAATGTTTCGATTAGAATCAATTCAAATTGTACTTACAAATTTTAATCCTTGATGATTTGGTACATTATATGATATAGTAGCCTGGATTGAAGATCTCAATTTCAATAATAGGATCACCTTTTAAAATATTTCATTTCTTACTAACTTTTCTCTTCCCGTGGAAAGGAATGATGTTTATTCCTAGAGTTGAAGGGAATAAATTTGAGTCAATTCTGCTGGATTCATTTTTGTTGAATACATTCATTGCTCTCTCTCTATGTGGGAAAAAAGCAGCCTCTCTTACACAGGATTTTTCATAAATGCAGTGTCTAATGCTGATGTTTTTAATACAGCATCATGTATATCTTTCTGTCATACAAATTGCATTAGATAAGTCCTACTCTGTATATATCCAGCAATCCATAGGGTTAAAAGGAATAAATATAATTTCAGATTTAGAGGAGATAATACTTTCTTCCTCTAATACTTTAAATTTTCTGTAACACACCCTTCTTAGTCTTCTGTTTTCTATCCAGTTTATGGTTACTTAATATAAAATTTATCGGTACACATTCCCTATTTGTATAAAATATGAAATAACTATCTCAAACCTGTAATGTTTGCATCATGTTTCACCTTTACATTTTTATCTCTTGTCTAATTTTCTTAATAACGCATCATATTTTACACATCCACAAAAAAAAAAAAAGAGGCAATAGTAAGGGGAGTGATCTGCTAACAGGGTTTGGACCATCATAAATAGATAGGGAGAGGGAGGGGCTAACAAAAGACCTCGAAACATTCTCTCAAGTACAGCTAATATCTTTATATCAAGCTGTTCTTGCATTTTGATTTATATTAAAAGTAATTTTAAAAACCTTATTTGAAAAAAAAAAAACTTGATTTATGCCAATCTTTACAATGACTTGTTTTTATCTTTGATATGATATTTCAGTAACTAATTTTATGTCTCCATTGTTTACCCTTTGTGGTAATTTTAATATTATAGTACTATTGTCTGCAGAAGTACAATATTATACTGTACTCAGTATTTCAAAAGTTAAAATTTTGCTAGGAATTTCTCCATGTAATCTTTGAAATATCAATGCCAAAATTTGCCTTTTCTGGTTTCTGACAGTATTCTACCAATAAACCCCAAATTAGGATTCCCCTTTTTTCATTTTTAAACAAATTAAAAACAACCAAGAATTTTATTCTTTAGAACATATATCAGCATTATCAATCTTGAAAATAAGAAATGAAAAACTTAATGTTTGTGACACTTTTTTTATCATCTACAACACCAAAATGAAAGTTGTTATAAGCCTAATCACTGTCATTATGTACCCGGTATATTGAAGCATTTTAATCAAAGATGGAAAGAAAGGGAAATGATATCGTATACCTATATAATTAAATGTTTGTATGTGTTCATTCTTTTTTGAGAGCGAGTAACTTTTATATACTAAAAGTAATTGTAAGAATATCCAGAACTTATTTTTGAACCCAAGGCATTAGATGTTTAATTATGTAGAGATCTCTCTTTCTGTAGGTTATAATTCTTGCAAATAATTTAATATTTTAATGATGCATCTTGAATTGTTTAAGTAAGAGACAGTTTGCCTTTGAGTTGCAGTTTGATCTGGTAGTATCGTACTAACAAACCTTATATTTGGTTGAAACTTATCCTAGTTCAATATATATCCAAGAAATGTAAAAATTTTGAATATTTTTTAAATGTCTATTCTCTTAAGAGCCACTGGGGAAGGAAAAAAAAACAGCATTTATGCCTTTACAATAAATCTATTATGGTAACGTTGATTTCATATTTATTATTCTAATAGTTATAGCATTTCTTATTATATCTATTATTGTATGTAGTAATGCATCTTAGGAAGAAAATCTGCACTTTTAACCTTCCTACCCTGTTGAAAAAAAATTTATGTTTTGTCTGTATGGGTCTATTTGACCCAGTTTGGTTTATATTTATTCTAGGTCACAATAAATATTTTTATGTGACTTTATTTCATATATTTTTGTGTTTATTGATAGAGACAACAAATTTCATATCTTTTATAACTCCTCCCCCCCCTTTTTTTTGCTCTCCCTTCACCCCCAACTCTTCCAATCTGTTGTTTGTATAAGTGGTGTTGAGGATTTAAAAGATTGAGAAATAATAGAAATTTTTTAATTACAAATATATTATATTTTACTTCCAATATTCTTGATACTTTTTTTTAATGCCTAACAAGATTTACAGTACACATTTACATGCTCTTATAGCAAAGAAAATCTAAGCATGAAACATACCTCGTTTGCGTTTTTCTATCCCTGTTTACACCGCTTTCTTTGCACCATCCTTGTTTAGGTGTATTGATATTTTCTGGTTTTTCACCTGCTGCAATTGCTAATTACTTCTTTATTGTTAGTGGGATTTTTTTTTCATCCTAATATTTCTGCGAGGTTTGGTCAGCTGTTTGCCAAGTTCCTTTAGAAAAAGGCTCCTTTTATAAAAACACACAGGCCATCTCTAGTTCGCCTTTTGTTTGTATACTTGGTAGCTAAATTATCAGTAATACTTACTCCACCTTTAGTTTCATTATAGATAAAATTATATCTGGTTTCTTTTCTTTCTCATCTCAAACTTTGGTCTATGGTGCATAGTTGAAAGTAGGATTACCGATTTGTTCTTTTTCGGCACATATGAAATGAGTCTTATCTGGTTCAAAACCAAATAATGAGGAAAATGTTTCTGTCATGTGATGATTGAAATTCCAAAGGAATAAATGGCTTGTTTTTCTGAGAGTTCCAATGATAGTTAATTTTTTTCAATAATTCTTTAGCAAGTATGTAATCTGTGAAGAAATTATCAACCGTAATATTTTGAGTGGTACTCTCAATTGAATTTACTAGGCTCAATACAACATTTCTTCCTTGATATTTGTCTTGCTCACCAACAGAAAGCTTTCCAGTATAGGTTTCAGCAGCACAAACATAGGCTGTTTTAACATCTGACATCAACCACAATTTAATTCCATATCTCCCTGTTGGTTTTGATGGTATATATTTTCCAAATGAGCATTTGCCATTGAAAGGCACAAGCTGTTCATCAATTATTATATTTTCGTAAGGAAGAAACATCTTTTGTAATTGTGTAATAAATATCTCAAATAATGATCTTATTGCAGACATCTACACGATGTTAATTTACTCTATTTTCTTTGTTGTAAAATCTAAGAAACTGTCTAATAATTTCAAAACGTTGCAAAGACATAGCTGCACGAAAAATGTCTTGGCCATTTTCTTCGCTTGAAAACTCTTTTAGAGAATCTTTTGCTGACTTTTAGACTCCAGCTAAAATTAGCAAACCTGACAAAAAAATTAATGAAAATAACTTAAAAATTAAAAAAATTAAGTGAATTTCTAATCATGCAATTATTTACATTTTATTTCAATTTATTTATAAATTATTACAAGTTTCTTAAAGATTTTTATTACTAATATAAGCTTCAAGTTTCTCAGCAGAAACCAGTGTGTATGTTTTATTATGTTCTGAACATACTCTCTTCACTTCTTGGTTAGCTTCTTTTAGAATTAATTCCATGATGTCATTTGTCAAGAAAAGTGATCAGATTCATCTGTTTCATTCAAATCATTATCACTTCCTTCATCAGACTAATCAATGAGCTCTTGCAAAAGCTTTCTGATCTCTTCTTCAGTAAGACCACACTTATTAGGAGCTGTAATGTGTAATAAAATAGCAAAACACACCAAACAAGTAGAACATTATAAGTGTATATGAGTATCATGATGCCATCTATCAACCGTTATTCGAAATACAGACCATCAAAAATAATTTATTTTTATGTATTTCTATGTATATTAGTGATATGGGTTGGTTAGATCCCAACAGGTAAAATGTCTTTTTCTTTTTTGTTAAAAAAAACAATTTGTCATGTGTGAAAAAGTTATAAGCTAAATAAATTTATCTATTTGAGGAAAACTTAAAAAATAAGATGTCATATTTAAAACTTCAATTTAATTTTTTTTGTTGCTGCAATGAATGAAAAATTTTAAGATGAATTTTTATTTTATTTTTCTTGAATTAGGTGAAAAGTTTTCCATTGGGAAAATGGATTAAATATCCTAGTAAAGTCTGAAACCTTTATAAGTTTAATTTTATTTTTAAGTGACTTTTCAACCTTGAATAAGTAAATAGAATTATTGATAATTTTTATCAATACAATCAGTTTGATTTTTACTGAAGGAAAAGGAATTGCCAGATGTTTTAACATTTGTAATTTAAACTTTTGTCTGCAGAGGCCATTTTTCCAAAGACTCAATATCGAACCTGAAAAACAATGAAATAGTGTATTTACAAAGTTTAATCCTTTTTTATAATATATAATCTCTGAAAATGATGTAAGGAAAAATTTTATGAACTCCTAAGTTACTTTTAAAATCAGCTTCTACCGAAGTTTAAGAATATGTATTTTTGATATTCAATGACAAATAAGATAGCAGTATTAAGCAAATCATCAATTTTTCCATTTCAGAATTAAATGTTTCTTAATGAAGATTTAAAAGATACAAATTTCTCATTAATGTAACTGTATCTGAGAGAATGCTAATATTCATTTCTAAAAAGTCAAGTAAAATTTATTTTATAAATGATCTTTTCTAATGTTAAAAGTTAGGTTATTGAGTAAAAAACTCAATTTTGCATTAAGTCTTCAGTGTGCAGGCATAGGTTCAGTGTATAGGTTTCACACTTATTATTGGCTTAGCAAGGTGTAATCTATCAGGAATTCCTAATGTGGAATTTCTATAAATTTTTACTGGGAACTGACAAAGTGCAGTCAACCAGCTCACTTTTGAGAGAACCAAGGCTACCTGTATACTTAACATGTATATTTTTGCTAAGTGCTCTGCATACCTAAATGAATTTTTTAAATTTTGAATGTCTTAAAATTATATGAAAATAGAAAAATCTATCGAATTTTTAAAAAATATTTCTGGTTTGAAAGAATTTTAAAGCAGGGAACTTGAAATTATGAGGCTTGGCTATGAGGAGATGGATATTTATAAAGTAATTGTTTTAAGTTTTATTAGCAATATGGCCTAGTAGTTCAATGGTAAGGATATTGTTGTGTGATGCTTAAGATAGTTGGTTCATTTCTTGTCCCAGCCATAGTTTATTTTTCATGATAAAAAATTGATGAATGAATGTGGTATGTGAGATGTGATTGATACAATATAAATATAAATGGCATTTTCTTTTTTACATTTTATAGAGATTCGACTGTTCCTGTAGATATGCGACCATTACCTAAAGAACCTGATGGGGAAGATAAGAAGAAAGTTAAACTAAAACCATCTAAAAGTTGGCATAGTTTTTTTACTTTTTTTTATTGTAAAGATATGTGCAAAACATGGAGTGTTAAATGTTTTAAGTTATTTTTAGTTTCAATATCTTGATGTCGATAAAAGAAATTCAGTGTACCTTTTTTTATACATTCACATAAAATTATCCTCATTCCGTTCTTGATTATAATATACAAATATACATTGGTACCTTGCTACTCGTCATTAATTGGTTCCAGAAAGAATGAAAAGTACCAAACAAATTTTTCCATGAGGAGTAATGTAAATTGAATTAATTCATTCCTGAAAACCAGAAATTTCATATTTTACTGAGCAATTGATAAATTGCTGATGGGAATGAATTTTTATATTAAATCTTTAAACTAGACAGATATAATTTAACACATTTATTAGATAAAATAAAATGTATCTACTTAACCAGTACTGAAAGAAATTGGGGATAGTGAATGATAATGTGATAGTCGCAAAGTTGAGGGGAGAAGTTATTGCTTGGATGGGGAGTCTCCTTCCAATAAAACATTAAGTTCTTACACAGAGATTCATTCTCTTTCCTGTCTCTTAACACTCCCGGTCCCTGTTGTTCCCTCAGATTTAGGGGGTTTCACTACAGGCCTTACAAGTGAAACTTGCTTCTGCCTATGTTTCAAAATGTTTCTAAAGTGAGACATTGTTTGATCTTTAACCCTTCAGCGGGCGCACCAATTTTTGAAACACCAGCAGGCGCATGTTATACAAAGTGCAACATCTCTTTCAACCTTGATCATTCCTTTTGTTATAAACTTTTTTTTTTTCAAACTGAAAATAATAATTCTGTGTTTTATGACAAGATATAAAATGTTGATAATATTGAGATATATTTATAATTAAAGGCCAAAGGATGCAGATACAATCGCCTTATTTCATAACTGTCTGGTTTAATGCACCTAAGGACAACTTGCGAATCAATTCTTACTATGTCCAAAAATCTAAAAAACAATGAGATTGTCCATCTTTGTGATATGCAGAATACCAAGTAATAGCAGCACATTTGATCTACTACATCAACTCATAATTTAGTCGTATTGCAATCCAGTATAATAGCTGGTTTACCAAGGCCATATCACGACTAACAATGAATGAAAAGGAATACAAGTGTCAGAAAATCAGACCTGCATTAGATAGGGTGTAGCTATAAATAGAAACTGCTTAGAACATTCAAACTTTACTTGTAAAAACAAATCATTCAAAATTATGAAAATGTTGCACTTTGTACACAGGCGTGCCTGCTGAAGGGTTAAACAAGTTCAAATTTCGCCTTGCTAGACCTTTGTCAGATATTTTTGAACAAAATTTTGTAATTCATCCTATTTTGGTCTTCCTTTTTGTCTGGAGAGACGAGATGTGGTGGCACCGTCTTGTCTCATACATGTTTTATCGTGTGACGAATATCAATGAATATTTTTCACTTTGAAATATTATGAATGCTGAGCAAACAATCAGTACCAAAGCAATGTTTTAGTGTCGAAATGCAACGAGTACTGAGGTATTACTATAATTAAGTGCATATCTACATTATTATATATTTAATATATATCTCATCTAAACAAATATTTAAAAAATGCAAATTTGTAAAAAAAAATATATGATGAAAACCAACATGATTAAGTTATGTAATAAAAATATTTTCCTTTAAGAATCAAAGCAGCTCTTTTAGAAATTAAAACCTTTTATAACTTTCAAAAATCCAAAAAATGTGCTATTTCCACCTGTGAATAAACTAAATATGTTCTTGAAGCAGTCTTAAATTCTGAAAATAAATGCTAAAATAACGGTAAGAAGTACATGATTGTTTGAAGTGCTGCTTTTTCATTCAATCTTCCTTAGTGCTGAATAAAATTTTATAAAGCTTTACAGCACTATATATATATATATATATATATATATATATATATATATATATATATACATACATACATACATACATACATACATACATACACAGTGGAATCTCGATCTATCGTTTTCGAAGGGACCGACTGAACTAAACGATAGATGCGGGAACATACAAAAAGTATTAACATACCTTAAAGTTTGATATCTCTAAAATATATTTACTCACATACATAAATGCATACATACCCGTAGTGTAACTGAAGATAAAATTACAAGTTGTACTGAAATCCAAGATAATAATAATAAAAAAAGAAAGAAATGTAGGTACACTGGAATTTTGATTCAAATAAGAGTATTTAATCTTCGTTTGTTTTTTGGCAGTTTTCTCTCCACAAGTAAACAATAATTTTTTTGTGTTGCAAATTGCATTCTTTTCAGTATCGGTTATTATGTGAGAGTATAAAGAAGCGGCAGCCGTGAATCATTTGTAACTAGAACCATTCCATTGCACTGGATAGGGTCCGACATAAGACCACCAGGAAGTTCTGCTTCTGGGTGAAACACTCATCGACCAGTGTAGAACTGCAGTAATCAGAAACTTCTCACATACTAGACCAAACACCAGGGCGCCTCCATCCCAAGGCCAACAAAAAAGCTGACTGTGAGCCATTGCTGATAAGAACAGAAATGTTGAATAGTCGGTGAATTTGGAATGGGTTGCTGAAAATAAGGTACTCCAGGGGCTAAAGAATTAAGGAACACCAATGATGAACAATTAATGGGAGTGGAAACCAGGCTAAACAAGAGAGAACAAAAATACGAGACCAAGCATCTCAAATGTTCTGCTTATTGTTTAATTAGAGTGTCATTCTAGCTCAATCCAGACATTTATATTTCAGGTTCAGTTATTAGGAAAAAAGATTGATCCGATAAATTAATGTAAAGCCGCAATATTCTGAACAAATATTGCGGGAAAACGATGGATCAAGGAACGATCCATGCGGTCTTTTTTGCTTGTTTTCTATGAAATTTATTCGGGACTGGGTGATATAAACGATACATACAGGAAAACGATCGTTCGGGGAATGATCGATCAAGATTCCACTGTATATATATATATATATATATATATATATATATAATATGAAAAACTACTAGCAGAGATAGCTGTGGAAATGAACACAATGAAAATAATAATGCTCAGCAATTGGTTTATGCAGATGGCAGGGTTATCTCTGCTTTAGTCTGCTTTAGCTGTGAGGATTTGTTAACTTTTATTCAGCTCTACAGAAGGCCAAATTAAAATATATTTATATATATATATATATCAGCTGAAGCAATGTAAACAATTGCTTGTCTTTGTTTTAAATTTGTCTTTGGAATAAAATTGGTTTCCCTATATCTTAATGTATTTAATAAATGTTGAGGCATACTGTTTGAATGTTCTCCTTTTTGGAGTGATAACTTGGCTTGTCATGTTAGGTCTGAGATATATAATATTGTATTGCATCTTTTTTCATATTTCTAGGAAATTTTATGCTTTCCTTTCAGTGTCTGTTTAGATAATATCTTTTTGATTTGGCTTGGTTACAGGCTATATATCTTAAATTGTAATAGGAACTCATGGTAATGTAAAAAAAGATTTAAGTTCCTCATTTATGTGCCTGCAATGAACATGACTCAGAATTATAAGCATGGAAAAATAGCTTGTAATACTACATCCTATATATTTAACATTTGTTTTGATTCAAATGCAGTTTCATGTTCAATATCTGAATGATTTTTCCTTGGCGTTCTTCTAAAGTGATGTTTTTGTAGATTTAATAGTTGAAACATATTTCTTTTAGTAAAGATTAGGGAAAATAATTCATTTAATTGCTTTGGAGAAAAGGAATTATTTTCTAATTTCTTTAAAAAGCAAAGGCATTTCTCAGTTGGAGTATGTTATACAAGGAATCAGAAGTAATTTTTTTTTTTTTTTTTTGGCCGACTTAAGAGTTGTTAACAGAAATTTCTCACTTTTTCTATGGCAGTTGAGTTTTTTTCCCCACAGATCTGTGATACATAAAATTCTAAAGCTCCTTCTCTGTATCTGTTCAAGAATTTATGAAATATATAAATTCTTCATCATCTAATAATTTATGGTTATTTTAGAAATCTTTACAATTTATAAAGAGTAGACATTAAAAAAAAAAGTCACAGATGAAAGAAGAGCTTTGAAATCAATCTTATTTGTTATTCTAAAAATTCTGTAGTATAAATTCTGTCCCTTTTAATAACCATTAGATTCTGGTTCTTAATCTGAAATGCTATTCATTTGTTTTGTAAGTATAATTGAATTGTAATGCCAGGCATTTTTATCTTTCTAACTGCAAAGGTGCTCAAATCACAATTCTCTTATGTCATTTCAGGCACAAAAAAGGAGCGAAAGGAAATGGAAAAACCTGTCATTTCTCCTCCAACGAACTTTGAGCATACTGTGCATGTTGGATTTGATGCAATTACTGGAGAATTCACAGTATGTATTAAGTTTTTATTATAATTTCTTAAATGTTAAATTTTTTTCTTAATTTTTACGCACATATTTATGTAATAAAGGCTTCTTACTAGGTACTGTCTGCATGCTATTAAGTGTATGTGTAAAAATTTTCTATATTTCTTTAAAAAATAACATGTTTTTTTCCCTATATTCCTGGCAGTAAAGGTTTTTCATCAAGATATTCAGTTCAAATATTGTTTCTTATATTGATGAACCTTGAAGAGAACTTATTATATTTAAAATTATTTATCATTGTGAAACTTTTGTTTTGTGTGCTTCCAAAGACATGAAAAATTAGGATGAGGGGCTGTTATAGGATCGTACAGTATGACATTGTCTAAATAAAAATGATGATGCTTGAGAAAAGTGTCAAATTTTATTTATGGCTTAGGATCGTAGCCTGTTTAAAATGATGTGATACAAAACAGTCTATATTTTAAGACTGTGCAGTCATGTTTAGTTCTAGTAGATATCTTTTCCATGTTTGTAATCACTGTTTTCATGTTCTAGTTGGTATGTAAATTATGAAGTGTTTAGTTATCAGCATTGAACTGTGAACTCTACAAACTGAGAAATCCCAAAATGTTTCTTAATATTATTGTAGAAGTATAAATGGTCAATGAATATATGCTTTTTTGAAGATTGTGAGGCAATTTCCTAATAATGGTTGTATTGTTTTCTTTTCATGTTTTCTGCCTTCTTTAATGCTCATAGCCAGAGGTGAGCATCATGTAGCCAATCATTTGATGTTGTCTCGTGTGTCCTGTGACCCCTTTTTCTGCACTCTGTCGGAATGTGCATGTTCCTAACTTTTAACTTTTTCTTGCACTGCTCTTGCTTCTCCCCATTTTGTGACTAATAGCTTTTTCAAAGAAAGTTTTTTTCTGTCAAATTCTGAAAAATTAATTTTTTTCCTTACTCAATAACAGTTGGTTATATGTAATAACAGTTGGTTATTAAAGCCTTTGTAAATAACTGACTTGCGTGTTTAAATCTGGTAGGGATTCACCTAAAGTCGAAAATGTAGTACAATGTGTATTTAAATATAAAAAGAGGCAGCAGTCATGGGAAATCAATGTGGTGAAACATTTTTGTTTAAATTAATTTTTTTGAAACATTTTTGTTTAAATTAATTTTTTGGCCAAAGCTATTTATGTTTACTGCTGGAAAATTCCAATAATACTTTTGAAACTTTTGTACACTGCACTTAAAGATCTACTGTCAGGACAAAAAACTAGCTGTAATATCTTTACCTTAACATAGGGCATCAAGATCTGTAAGAGGTTTAATGAGCATCGACCTTTACTTGTACTCAGGATAACAAGTGACTGAGAGCATAACAGTAGCCTGTTTAGATCAAGTTAAATTTTTAATTACTGCAAGTGACTTTCATGCTCGAAATCACCTGTGCAATGGATTAAAAGTAAAATGAGGTGACTTTTTTTCCCCCCTTCTTCACATGCCCCATGACAGATTCATCGTAAAGTATAGACTTTACATAACAATTTATGAAAAAATTGGTGTCTGTTGCATTGTTATCAACCTTAAGAAAGTTTTGCTTCCAAAGCAAGATATTCAAATGTTATAGTTTCAGTTTCTAAGTAATATGTTTCATAACCTATTTATTTTGATTCTTGATAATTTTTTTACCCAAAAATGTACCAAAATAAAATTTTCATTACTATTTTTAAAATTTTATGTGTAACAGGTTTAAGTAATGACTTATTTTATCAGTATGCATCCTGTGTTCAGTTGCCAAAAAAGCAAATTAAGAAGTGGAAAAACTAGAAAAATCTACTTATCTGCCATCAAACCCATTTCTTGAAAAATAAGTTCACTATTTAAATAATTATGCATACTTTCCCTGTGATTAATTCTTCAAAATAGAAAACGTCTGACAGTGATTGTAGAATTGCTTCAGATTGATAAAATAAAGATAAGAATTAGGGGCACAGGAATCCTATGGTCTCAAGTAAGAAGTTGCCCTATCATATTCTTAGGGACCCATTTAGATATAGACCCAAAAATCGTTGCCTTCTGTTACTCTCATGGTTGAAAGCAAACAAATGTTCAAAACATCCTGCAATGATTTCACGATTCTCATTTCAAACAAATTTGTGTGCAGTATTTTTTTTTAGCTTTAATTACTATTAAGAAGGTTATTATACTCTGGAACTAGACAATTCATCAAATGTTTAGTAACTATCAGTGCGAAAAACTCTTTAAATTGTGTAAATTCTCTAAAGTTTCTGATTTTTTTTCTAACTCTCTCCTGTTAGTGTTTTACAAAAATATCATATTTGCTAATAAAAAAATAATCTCATAAAATCATTTTTCACTGCCATCAGAAATCTGTTAACAATGACTCACTAAGGAAAATGTACCATCATGGATATTTTTCAAAAATTTCAGAAATTGTTTTAATTTTTGCTTTGTAACTCTGATTTTGGTCTCTAGTATAAATTTCTATAAATGTGTATGCTTAATTTAATAGAATCTTTTATATTTTTTATAAGAAGAAATCCATTTAATATATAGTCATCTTTACATGTAAACAAAAATCCTACTTGCTCAAGTTATTTAGCTAATGTAAAGTAATCACTTTAAAAGCCATTATTACCAAAAGCCAAACTGTCTGTATATTTGAAAGAAGGTATTTTATTTTAGATAAGTGATTGAGTTTTTCCAATTGCCTCATTTAATTAGGATTTGTCATGAAAAGAAAAATTGTTTGGTTTTATAATATTAATTGAATGTCTCCCTCATTTTTCTTATAAATTTTCATTTGTAATTTTTCTTTTGTTCACTATTTTATTCAGAGTATTATGTCATACCTGTGACTATCATTAAACACTTTGGAAGCATTATGCAATCATTGAATTGAATTTTTTTACTATGTTGAAAAGTCTTAACATCATAAGTAAAGGATTAGAAAATGTACGTTATAAGGTGTTAAGTGTTTTGTCATTTCCATGGGGGAATTTTTTTTTTTTAAATGAAATTGCCTACTTTATTAAATATGGATTATAAGCATCAAAACAATATATTTGTTATCCTGAATATTTGCTGTGTTTTATTGTATACATTAAAAGGGTTTTAAGAAAAAGAAGCAAAATTCAGGAACTTTGTGCATTGTTACAAGTATAATAGAGTGCTACTGTTTATATATAAATAAATAAATAAATTTATATTTATATATATGTACTCAAAATTTTATGTGGAAACTTTTTCACATTTTTATATAATTTGTAAAATGCATGTCAATTTGTGTTATCCTCTCTTCAGCCATATTCTGTAATCTAAATCTAAAAAAAAAAAAAAATTATTAAGATGAAAGTTCAATTTATTATTTTTTACTCAAAATGAGCTAATTTTCAGTCATTCACTACTGTATGTGAGTCAAGAAGTCTTAGTATCTAGTGAGATTAATAATGCTCTAAAAGGTTTAATTTAATTAGTAATTAAAGACTTATGCAAAACTTGTTTCAATTTATTGTATTTTTTCTTGTAAATTTCAAGTTCTTTGTAATCATAGTTGATGGTATACCACTCCTCAGGTCGATTCTGAATTTTTTATTTCTGAAACTGGAAATTTGTAAAATAATTAAAATCCTAAACACAGGATCATCAGCTGGTGATTTAAATCTTAACACAAGGTAGATTTTAAATGAATCTTCACCCTTAGGCCATTATGAACATGCTCAGTGTGTCCATCCCCTAATGTTACGGATGTGCTGCACACGTCTATCTGGATTTTTCAATGTTTCGACCGTTACAAATGCATTTACCACGTTCTATAGTGATTGTTTCTTTCATGATTAGATGGCAGTACTTTGTGGCATTCAAATATAATTTTTCCCAATAAGAAGTAGATTTTTAGATGATTGTTTTGAGAATACATACAGTATAAAATGACGGCAGTTTCGGGTTTTTGAAAGCTAAAAGCTATAAGTGATTATTCAGATTTATTTGATGACAAAAGTGATAGTTTTGGCAATGCATCATTTTCTACTCTAAATTCAGAGAGTGAAGATGACTCAGGTGATTTGGATGATGCAAGACAATGGACCTTATGTTCCAGAGAACATCTCAGCCACTTATTAGTTCTATCCGTATTCCAGAGCTCCGCAACCTTTTATCTTCTACAGCACAACAACGTTTTTTCGATAATTCCGTGGCACACAACAAAAAAAGCTTGCAAATACATAAATTACAATAAATACGTATATGTTTTTATTAGATAAAAAAACACAATAAAATAGCTCTATGTATCAAGATAATTTTAATCATTTAAATTTTATATAAATCATTTTTAATTGTACACCAACACAACAAAAATATGAAGTTATAGTTTACAATTAAAAAAATTTTCTCTTTAAATTTTTATATTAAAATTTGTCTTTTGGTCTTTACTTAAGCCTAATAAATCAAAGTTAATTTAATTATAACTAATTTATTAATGATATTTGAGTTTTTTTTATGAACATATGTACGTTATATATTTGGCTCTATATTAGAAAGAGCTACTCGATTTCATGGTTAAGATAATTTAAACATGATCATTTGTCATTTTTAATTAGAACCAGTGTCGAAAAACTGTGTTCGCATAAGTATGTAGTAGAAAAAGGGAGCAAAATTGCAATGGCATTGTCAGAAATTTTTGAATATTCTTTCATAACTAAACTGAAATGTGACACGCGAGCATACATACAATGTATGGTAACAACATGTTTTTGTTTTGTGTATAATTTCGACCCAGAGAAATTACATATTAGCAAAAAGTTAGAGGAATATTTTACTTAGAAAAATTTCTAACTAATATGGTGGTTAATTTTTTTAATTATTGTAATCAATAAAATCACCGCGGCACAGTCAAGATCACCTCGCGGCACACTAGTGTGCCACGGCATGGCGGTTGCGAAGCACTGCTGTATTCAATGCCTATATTTTATACAAAAAGTGTAGAAGTTCTTTGGATCATCTTGCTTTTAGATTAGATTTAATAGTACAGGAATATCACATACTATGTCAAAAAAAATTCGGGTGGATGCCCTTCAACGCTGGGGGAAGAATCGAAAGGCAAAACTGAACAGCTTAAAAGTTAATTTGCATGTATTTTAATAATTATAGCAGCTGAGTTCTATTTTAAGTAAATTATTTCCTCTTAGTGTTTTTACACCACAGGTTATTGCATAAAAGTCATGGCAAGAAATTTTTGATCGCTCTTATTGTTAAAAGTATTTGTATTGGATGTAATGTTATTGAGGTTGTCATGGGAGGTGAAACAGGATTTAAGGGCTCTTCAGCTTTACCATGAAACATTCATATAATTTTGCATTTTGTGACTTAAGTTCATATTTTAAATGTGCCTTACTCAAAAAAATACATGCTGGATGTTTTTTACTGGCTATGTTGAATGTAAGATTTGCACTGTTGCAGAACCAATAACTTAACTTTGTTCCAAAATAATTTAAATGATGGAAAAAAATGGTATGGAGAGATTAATTGAAAGAGAATCATTCTCAAATTGTTTGTGCTGGAAATTAAGCTGGGTGCAGGAAATGTAATTTATAGCAATTGACAAATACTTAACCGAGTTAAAAAAAATTGAGATTTTTGTATTCATCTCAATGCTCCCAATTTTCCCATTGCTTCAAATAATTTTAGATGGAAATGAGTTGCAGCAGACATGAAATCATGTACAGATTGAGGTATAAGTTGATCTAAATGTTCCATTGAAATAGTCTTATACAGTTCCTCTAAAGATTGTTTAATTGTCCCTTATCCCTTTCTTTTAACAAAAGACTATGAAGTCTCCAAGGGTTAGTGGCTTATTTTGATGAAACTTTTATTGGAATCATATTTGCATGTCATTAAACTCAATATTCTAAAATTTGTTTTCTACTCAAATTTAATTAGTTTGTTTTTTGCATTAATTTTCCATTATTATCTTAGTAGTTGTTGCTTAATTTATAGAAATTTTGCTTTATTATATGATACGATTGTTATTTGTTTGCCCAAGAGTAAAATTACAAAGCCATGTGAGAAATTGACTTGAGTAATTTTTTCAGGGTATGCCTGAATCTTGGGCAAGATTATTACAGAGTTCTAACATTACCAAGTCAGAACAGAAACAAAATCCTCAGGCAGTTTTGGATGTTCTGAATTGGTATGATGCTAGTACCAAGCAAGAATCAAAATACATGACTATGAATAGAACTGTGGGTAAGTTTATTTCAAACTTTCATTTCTCAAGGGAATAACTTTCATTTTAATATTGAGATTCTATTTATAGACTTTGTTAATCATATTACTATTACAGTTTGTTGAATTCATTAATTTTTATTACTTTTAAAGTATTTTTGTGATTAAGGATGAAAAATATTGACTCTTTTTTATCATAAAATGTAGATTATTGGACTTTTTCTGTCTTAAAAAGTCCATCTTAAAAAGAAATTTTACTCTGCGTCTAGTCTATATAACCATGTGTACTCCAACTATCTAATATTCTAACTATATATTAATATTTTCTAATTATTAAAAACTATATAGAGTACAGGTGCTAGTTTCGGGAAAGATAAACTTCTTTTCAAAATCTGTGAAGCTCTTTCATCTATACTAATTTTTCAGGGTCAATGGAAAAATATTTTTTATAAAAATAAGTGAAATATACATGTATTTTAGTTTAAAGGAGATTTCAATCAAACTTTTCTCAAAAGCATCCATGCATATCAATCAAATGAGATACAGAATTGATTTAATAAAAGTATACATGTCTGTCAAGTTCTTATTTTGTGGTTCAAAGATAAATACTATCTGAATTATCCCTTTTAAGATTTTCTGATTAAACATATAAAATGACATTTCTACTTGTTGTCTATTATTTCTAGAATCATTCTCTAGCAATGGCTGCATACCAAGTTCAAGGTAGTTTGGACGTTATAATGCTAAGATAGAGTTCAAAGGGACCTCAAGAACTTTCTGTTTTAAGAGCCCTAAAAAATGTTTTCAATCAGAGAATACTTATTTTTGCTGTTGATGTTCTGTCTTTGTTTGTTTACTTTTTGGTCCTCAAAAAGTACTCATTTTCGAGTTGAAATGCAAGAAATTTTTTTAATTTAATTTTTTTTTTTTTTTTTTTAAACTTGTCAACAGTTTATTTGGCGAAAATGTAGATAACATTTATTTATTTAGTTTATATTTGTCAGTTTTTAAAAAAATTTATTTTCATTCAGGATTTGAATGTATACAACCATCCCGCGATTTACGTGGTTTCAGTTTAACATGAAAAAAAAAAAATCCCATATACTAAGTCCCCAATGAAAAGAATAGGGTGATAATAAATTATTGAAAGCAGCAATAAATAATTGTTATGTAGATAAATTTGTTTGTATACATATTCTTTTTATTTCAGTACAATAATTTTAATGTTTTGTTACTGCAAAGTAAACTATATGTAGCTATAAATGTAACCTTTTTTAATTCTTTGTCTCGAATGGCACTTTTTTTCTGATGCCATTTTTTTTTTCTATATTCTATGCACTCTTGCACATGCTTTTTAGGGGTTTGTTACCTATGTCCCAGTTTTATAAGATTTCCTTCGATTCAATGGACATTTAATGTGGACATTGAGGGATGGGTGTACAATAACTTCCATTTTACCTTCTGAGTGTAAAAAAACTACTGGTTTGGCTCATTTTAATAGAAATTTGAGTTAAAATATGGGGAAAGTAAAACGCTATAGCAAACTGTAAAAGTAGGATTATTTAATGGTTCACATTTTTAAAGTTGGTATGTCAAGAGAAATTATCCTAAGGTTGCGATCCTGATACTCCAATATTTAACAGCAAAAAGATCTAAACTTTGGAAATGAAACTTATTTTAATTTTCTTTGGGGAGGGGGGGGGGGATAGACATGCTATTGCAGGTACTTAAAAAGTCCTTAAAGTATACCTTAATTTTTATTTCTGAAAATGAATTGGCAGTAGTATACTCTTGTGTCACAAAGTGCTTAAAAATAGTGTAATACATATTAGACAAAATTGACTTGTTCGAAGGTACACCGAAAAGGCTTCTAACTTTGTTATAAAAATCTGAGATAAAGAGTTGCTAGTTGTTTTTGCAGCATGGGGAAATTCCTGATGCTGCATGTTAGTAGAAAGAACTGTTAGTAAATTTCTAAAGAAATCTGTGGCAATAATTTTGAGGAGTGGTGATTCTTTTTTAATACAATTTATATTAAAAAAAAATTTTAAAACTGGGTTCAGGTATTTGAATTAAAAATGAAACCTTTTCAAGGATCTCTTAATCTCTTATACTAGATGGTTTTACTTCCTTTTTTTGTACTGTATGTGTTCAGTTGTTTTGGAAAATCATATTTTTCATATTTAAATTTGAATCAGTTTTTAATATTGTAGTATTGACTAAATGTAGAATTTCCGATTTGGAAATTTTCAAATTCTTCCATAATTTTTCTCCTTAATAACTCTCACAAGTAAATGTTTGTGTGATTCAATTTTGATTGTTGAAGATAAAAATATTTGCTTACTATCTTCCATGTGTTTTTAATAGGCTGGCAAATTTTCATTGCCTTGCTGCTTACTGCATATATATATATGTAAATGATTTCTTTCTTTTTTTAACCTGCTTGAAGTTCACTGGGCTGTAGGCTCTGCTTCAAATGATTGCTTTTTAATTTTTACATTTTCGGCTTTTCATTCATGGCTTTTGTGCATGAGTCATTACTTCCCCATTTTTTTGTTTCGTGTATTTAATGTAGCTCTGAACTTAAAATATTTTGATATTTCAAGTGTTTTAAAGAGTGAGGAGAATGATGTTTTATTTTTTATCTTGTAAATTTACACTTTGATAGTATGGGTTTTTAAAATCAAATTTGTTTATTTTAAAACTGTGTCCAGCAAAATACTATAAGTATATGTATATGTATATAAATTGTTATGTTTGTTAAAATACATCCTAATGTGTGTTTTCAACAAGAGTCGTTTATAACCTGTACCCCTCTAAATAATTTATGCACATTTATAGGGGATATTTTATTAATTGTTTATCATTAATTTTATTTTTTTTATTATGAAATTAAATTAAGAATTCTATTTCAAAATTACTTAGGAAGCTGAAAATTCTTTGCAACCCATACACAATATTTTATGTATATTTTAATCAAATATTTGCCTATTGTTCATTTAAATACATTCAATTAATTATCTTTAAGATGAAGTAAATCTAAGTAATATAATGTTAATTTATCTTTTTATTATGAATCAAATCCAATTTTTGTTCCTTCATCCTTCAAACAGGTTCTATTATTTCATTTATTACTTCCAGAGTATGTGCTTGTAGCAGGAATGAAGCATTACTTGACCTGGGCAGAATCCAATTAGTAACTTAATGTCAGATGTTTCTAAGCATTCCATGTTCATTACTGTAGTTTGATGCCAATACATTTTCCCCAGTGTGTTTTAAGCTTATTCTTTGTCATTTTGGTATTAGGTAACTTGTAATTTAATATTTTTAATTATATCTTTAATTTCAGTGGTTGGGATACTACAGTACCTGTAAAATTGTAAAAATAAAATTGGAAGTTTTTAAACTATCTATTCATATTATTTGTAGTTTTAGGGATTGCACAGCAAAGTGGATTGTAGAGAAAGTTAAATTGCACATTATGAAATTAAATGCTTATTATTATAATTATTATTATGAATGCAATTTCTCCCTTCTCTTTTTCAATGAAAGTGGATTTCTTTACCAAATTTAAACGATACATTAAATATTAAATGAAATTTTATGGCCATTTAAATTAATATCTGTTAAATGCAGTAATTAGCAAGAATTTTATTCTTTAATGCATAAAACTGTTATTAAAAATGCTTTCTGTAGAAATAACTATCTTTCTAAACTATTCATTGAATTGCATTTGCTTTGCACTGGGTGTGACAAACTTCACCTCTTAATAAAGCATGAACTTGACATTTTTATCCAAATTTGTAACCATAGTCTTTCAATTCTTCTGGAGAATGTTTTCAGTTTACCAGTTGCAATGTATGACATGAATTTTGAAACTGTCATAACCTTTAATCGGAATCACCCAGTTGTCAATAGAATCCATACAAAAGCATGGCTCATCTCATGAAGCTCACTTAAAACAAGGCTAATGCATTAAAAGTTTTTAAAATGTAAAAGATTGGGCTTTCATTCATTGAGATAATTGTGCTATTCATTAGCTGTAAAAACAGGAAGTGGGTAGTTAGGGTTTATATATGCTAAATTTTTATTTTTAGTTTGGATTAACAGTAAAACATCTTCCTTAATAAGGACATTACAAATGTAATTTACAAATATACTTCTGAATTGCCCATTCTTTTGTCTGCAACAGTGCTGCACTTAGCATTCAGAAAAGCATCCATCCACTTAGTCTAGGTATAAATGCATTGATATAAATCTTAGATTGATGGTACCATCAACCGGGGTTACTTTGCACAATTTTAAATTTGTAGTAAAAAAATCTGTGTACTTCTCTATCAGTTGGAGAGGAGGGAAAATTTCTAGGCTTGGTGGAGGGCTTGTAGTGTTGATTTATGCATTTAAATATATTTTCATTGCTTTCTCTTTCAGTAATAATTCAAAAACCCAGTGGGCAAAGTTACCTAGACAACAGGGTAACTTTGCCCACCAGATGTTTTCTATTGAAAACTGCCTCTAAAGTCACTTCTGGGCAATGTTACCTTTGCCAGCGATAAAATGGGCCAAAATAAATGAGAATAGTTGAAAATTTTATTTATTTATTATTTTTATAAATTATATTTATACTATGCACTTGTCAAGTAGTTAGATTCTCATTATAAAATGTTAGTAGATAACTGTTAGCATATTAATGAGAAAAAAAAAGAACATATGTAGTTAATATTACTTATACTGTTTGAAAAAATTCTTGAGACATCTTCAAAAAAGAATTTGCCTCGTTGTTCCCTTGGAGATAGTTTTGAAAACAACGTCAGTCAGAGAAATGGTGGATTCATCCACTTTTTCAGGAAATGGGAATGACTTCCCTTTGTCTTTGTTTCTTAGATAGGAAACTTCCAAGTGACCATCATCATAAATGTTTAAAATTTTTGCCAGGAAATGCTTCAAAGTTTTTTCCCCGAGCAATTTCATAACCACAAAGTCTCCTGCTTGCAAGTTTAGGGCCTTTCATCAATTTGAATGTTTTGTTCTGTTTCCATCGTTCTTTCTTCATCAGAACTTTGTTCTGTTTCCATTGGTCTTTCATCATCAGAACTGGTTGCATCATGAGTAGAAATGTCAGCATCCTTCTCACTGCTCGAGTCTCTCCACAGCTACTGAGAGGTAGGCAAAATAACCCCTATTTTCCTATGGATCATGGGGTAACATTGCCCATCAAAACAATGACATGAAAATTAAGGTATAAAAATTCTACAATCCTATCCCTCCAATGGTTATTATATGCAACACAAATAGAAATAACCTGAAAACTTACCAGCAATCCCCATGGGCTTCATGGATCACAGCTGCTAAGGTACTCAAATTGCTTGCTTACAGTCACTTTACAAATTGATTAGTTTCATACTGATAAGCTATCACTAAATGGAAAAACTCCTGCCTCAGTCTTGCCAACATTACAACTAACAGCACTGATTATTTGCAGAGCACTCAATGCCATTTGAGTAACCACGGTTTGGTGTGCAAACTTTAAAAAAAAAAGAAGAAAAAAAAAAAAAAGGGCAAAGCAACTCTGGTTGATGGTACATTAAGAGAATAAAATAACCTAGAGGCTTCTAATTTTTCTTACAGCATTTCTACAGCCATAGAAAGAATGTCTCCATTGCAGTTTTTTCGAGGCAGGATTTCTTTTATCATGTCACAGTCTCTGGTTATTAGTGACATTAAATTTATGAAAGATGTTGCTAACAACTCCCACAATCTCTTGACAACATTTTGCCATATCCAAACTTCAATTTCTAAGAGTTTTTACCCATTCAACCCAACCTTATTTCTATTTCCCACAGTGTATATACATACAAATTAGTGAACAAATGGGGGAGCTTTTTTAACCTAAAATGAGAGAATTTAGAAACCTGATAGTTTCAGTAAAGAATGTGTTTTTTAAGTATTAATTAGGAAATATCAATTACATTACATAATATCATGTTACGAAATATGATTTACGTTACTTTAGCATCATTGTAAGCTTGAATTTTTGTATTTAAAACTGGAAAATTTTCAAAGGGCAAATATCCTGTCTTTTCTCCCTTGATCAAAAGAAAAAAAAAACAGATTTTAATGTGTTATCATGGATTTTTTGTATTATAGTTTATTAAGCTAAGTGTGAATTCATTTTATCATTTCTTATATTCAAGCTTTTTACTCTATTTGCTTTTATAATTTCGATATATTTCATTATTTTAATTATTCACTTTTGCTTTAAAGCTGACATTGTGCACTTGTGGCACCCAAGTAGGTATTTTGATAATGTATCTATGAATGTTTTGTGATTCTGTTGTATTTTTGTGATTTTCTATTTCATATCTTGTGCTAATCAGTGAGCTTAACAAACCGCCATAATACTTGCCATTGTATGCTCTTTTTTTTTTCTATGCATGTCATTGGATAATTTTTAATTGTGCCCTTAATTTATTGCTCATAAATTTCTCTGCTATTTATGTTTTAAATTTATTTAAGTAGTCTGAAAAAATGTTCCTGGAGAATAACAGCACAATTTAAATTATTTTATTGCAGTTTAACACATTTGGAGATGCTTAAATTTTAAAGTGCATCACCAAATATGTTCTATTGGGAATGCATATTGCGATAGAAAACATCCTATTTCCTTTCAGTAGTTTCAAGTTTGTTTATTTTTAATGTATTGTTTTATATGATGTGAAATAAATTAATTGTACTATTAAGCTATAGCTACCGAAGATCGTTTTAGGCATTTCAGTAAGGACAGGTTGCTCTGCTTACTGTCCACATTGTCTATCCTTGAAGAAGCATCCTGCTGCCCAGATGTTGAATTTCTCATTTCCATTTATCAGGACTACTAAAACTTCATGTATATAACCCACAACTGTCATTTTTGATGTCAAATTCTCCCCTGTAATCTAAGATTGGATATTATTCGCAACAAGACTTTTAAATATATAATATATTTACTACGGCTGTCATTGTCAATCTTGAGCAGTAGATGATTTTTCAATAAGAAAATGCTCAAGGGGCATTTGGATCCGCAAAAAGGTGGATCCAAGCATTTGCTTGATGTTACTCCCTTCCCTCTTATCTACAAACAATTGATCAAAGGTTTAGACTTTTTTGTGGGATCACATGCAACAGTGAGGGTCTGCCACAACTATAGTTTATCATTTTGTGCCAAAACACCATTTTCCTGACACTGACAGCACCTGTTATTGAGGAAAAAAATAGTTTAGAAGCTCATTTTCAGAACTCTAAATTTTAACTGTCTCGGGGGAGGGAGTTATTGAACTGTGAAATGCAGCACCCTATAATAATTTGCACTACGAAATTCAAGCGTGTTTTAGCATAGAATCCAAAGATTATAGGCAAGAAAAATAGGTTTAATTTTGCTTTTAAAATATATGTACAGTATGATACAAGTTCAATATGTCTAATTGCATTGATGTGTGAATATTACTTCACAATGTATTGTCTGTTCAAATTGAGAATATTGAATACCTCTTATTTGAAAAAATAATCCACCTATTGTCATCTGTGCCAGCCAGATGTCATTTTCTGCCTGTAATATGTGTCAATGTATTAGAATGTAACTAAAATTCATGGACATTTCTCCAAAGTTTTCTGATTTATGAATAAAATTAAGTGACATTATGAAAAAAAATGAAGATGAATAAATTATGTGCATTTTAAGTCATCTAAAATTTTGGAATAAAGGGAATAAACTCATGAACAGAGATGTTTTTCCATTAAGTCTAATATTATTAGTAAATTCAAAACCTGATAATGGCTGTTTTACTGCAAGTTATATATATTATGTATAATGCATTTCAGGGGATCCATCACCTCGTCCCAGTTATCTTGCTGACAAGTATGCTACCAGTGCAGTTGTGCCACCACTCCCAGTGTCTGTGAGTTTGTTTGATTTTAGCTTTATATATATATATATATATATATTATTCCAGTGTAATTCTCTTAATGTACTCAGTGAGAACTCTCACAGCTCTCATACATATATTATTGGTAAGGGAGCTAGATACATTTGTTACTCTCAGGATGTCCTGGAGTGGAAAAATGCGGAGATCTACTTAGGAGATATTCAAAAGCCCGAGTGAGCTTGTATGTAAAATTTGTATCTTGATTAGTGCAGATCATTTTAGGAAATCCAGTCTGAGTGAATATCTTCATTAACATGTTACATGTAGTTTTAGTACTAATTTCTCTTACTGGTAGGGCTTCTGTCCATCTAGTGCACAGATCCACAGCACATATTACAAAATGATGTTTCTTCTCAATGGAGGTTCTATACAGTTCATGCTCCATACTTCAAATGGAGTTTCAAGTCTGACAATAGGTTGTATAGGATCCTATCCTTATATGTAGCCACTTTTCTCAATTGACTTTCTTTGTAACTTCCACAATACCCTTTTACATCTTGCTTGACTGTATACCAGTAAAATGAGTATTGTATCTGCTGAGTGATTTTCTTTTCCTCAAGATGGCCAGCTAGTGGTATTTCATGTGCCATTTTTAGCACAATGTCCCTCTTTTCTATTGGTAATATGACTTGCTTAATATTTTCACTACAGATATATTTGTTATGCTGTAAAATTCCATGGTCAATAAAATAAGAGTTTCTTTGTTTTTCTGTCCATTCAAAACATTTCTTAGGCATTTCATCATTATTTTGAAGTTTGCCGAACTCTAAGTCTGTCTCTTCTATTGTGCGATCATCTTTTGCATTTTGTAGAGACTCCTTTCCACTCACTGCTAACACTGTACTGGTTACATTCGAAAGCATGCACTTTTCATCAAGTTAAATCTAAGCATAAGCTTAATTAGTTCTGAACAATGTTGCCCATTGTTACTGGAAACCGTAGAGAAGCTTGACCGATTCTTAGATTCGATTTCGAGTTTTCTCAATTCAAACTCCATTTGTTCTCTTTTCTGCTGAGCTTCCAACTCTCTTTGCTTCTGCTGAACTTCTAACTCTATTTGGTATTGAGGATCATCTCTAATGTTCCCTTTACAAATTCTTCATCATAATATTTATTTTCTATAATAATTTTCTTTAGATCTATTGCTCTCATTTCAGGAGTTGGATTTTCCCAATTTCTTCAGCCAAATTGCGTAAATCTTCTTTTCTACCCTTAGTTAAAAATGCCATGGTGCTTAGTGTTTAGTAACCCTCTTTATATATACGCACACAAATATAACTCTTAAAACCAACAGGGATTTTTTTCTTAGAAGCCCCGAAAAATAAAATATATTTGATGATAAATGATTCATAGGATTAAATCTAATAGTACACTTCTAAAACATATACTACAATAATAAACATCAATAACCAGAGTTTTATTCTTAACACTAGTTCTGTCAGCCCCTGAAAAACAATAGTTAATAAAAATTCAAATAAATACCTAATAACACCTGAATAACCATTAATGTGTGAACAATAAGTATTTCACGTAAACAAACTGGTTTGAATTAATGTGCTATAATATTGTAACCACAGGAGCAAAATATCAGACACATTTATATATATAATAGCCGTTGTCTCTGTATAACACTTTCGGGCTGTACTCATCTTTCAATTGAAGCCTTCAGTAAACAAAATGCCGATTAGGCTTAATTTCAATTTGAGATGTGGATCAGAATTTTTTCTTACCTAAAAACTAATATCTTCTCCATCAAATCGTTTGTTTAGCCTATTTTTCTATAAAACATTCAGAACTAAAAAAAATTGGAAGTTTTTAGCTGTATATTTAACAGTTTTTAAAAATCTGTTTACTTTTGTGAATGAATCAAGTAGCTCAAGTATTCATATCGCGTAGTGAGCTGTAAAAATCTGGATGGCAGTCTACTACTCCAATCGCATGAAAAACTAAATAAATAAAAAATAATGAAAGGATTTGCTTTTACAAGGTGTGGATTAAATGCAATATTGTTAGATAATTCGGGATATTTTTTAACTTTCATATACTTTTTCCATTATGACGTCATTATTAGTATTATGACGTCAAAATGACGGGTTAACTTCTAGTTCATATATATTAACAGATCCAAGAACAAGCATTAAACAAGTTTCATTTTCGCACTACTATGAAAAATCATTAAATATCAAAACTTTCAATAAAAATATTGTGTGTACAACTCAATTTTGTAAAATTTCTGATAATGAATGTTATATTTCACCTACAGAACTGACAATCTTTTTTTAAAACACAGCGTACATATAAAATAATCAATTGTATTTATTTTATTCTATGCTATTTGTCAATTTTAAATATCCCACTTAAAATGAAATTATACAATTCTTATGCTTAGAATATCCATCAAGAATAAAATCCACCAAAATAAAACCTACAATGCTGTCAAAATTATTCTATTTTTAATATGCATAGACAATGATTTGTCACACACAACAGCAACGACAGCAAGAAAAAGTAACAAAATCGTTCTTATTGAAGTCATTTCATGAAAACCATTTGAAACAAATAGGCATGGTGCCAAAACAGAACCAGAAGTTCATATACTGATGTGCGATTTTACATAGACAGGTTGACTTTTCGAATTACTAACTGTAATTGCTAAACAAAATACACGCATACCTCACTTTACAGCCTAGATACGTTCAGGAAAAGTTGGCCGTAAAGCGAAAAGCCGTATAACAAATCAATTATTTTGATATAAACCCATACAAATTTAATAGGATCTCTTCCGATTTTTATAAAATAATATAGCTTTTCGTTCATAAAACATTTTATTCTTTTTTACTTTACTTCCTATAAAAATGCTTACATAAAAATAAAAGTACAAAGCAATGTAATAATAAACAGAAATTAAAAAAATAAACATATAAATTAAAAAACAAAAGAAATCATATGCATATATGCATACATATAATAAAAAGCAAAATAAAATGTTTAAAAACTGGTTTAATCTTATGATGAACATGAAGAATCACTTAGCTATAATATGTTGCCATCATCACTGTCCGCTGTTGTGGATTGACCGAGTTTAAATTATTGATCCTACATTGTCTGCTTCGCCTTGCTATCTGCTTCTTTTTGCAGTGTTTCGTAACAGGTAATGGCTGAGTTTGCTGCTCGAGACAGTTTATTGCTGCATTCTTTGTTGGGATCATTTTGAAGAAGGATGTTCATTACCTGCTTGAAAAAAGAAAGCACATTCAACAAGTTTTTTGCTGTTCGCTGTTGGCATATAGCAGGCTCTGGCTCCTCATCAAGTGCTCGTTCTGTTTCTGATTGCATCAGTTCCTTGTTTGAAAGAGGTTCTCTGTCAGCATCTAGAAAATCAATCAAATCACCTTTTTCCAAATCCTCAAACCAATATTGTTTGCTAAGTTTAATATGTTTTGTCAAATTTCAGAAAGAGAATTAGCTTAGCCACATTAGGTTTTATGCATTCCTTTAATACACCTTGGATTTTCGGAAAGATATACTAAAAGTTGTTTTAGCTTAAAATCCCCTGCAGCATTAGCACCAAGGAGCAAAGTTTATCATTCTTTTGACACCCTGTATCCAGATTTAGACTTTCATATTTTGAAATGTAAGTTCTTTCAGGCATTTGCTTCTGATAGAATCATGTCTGGTCTACTTTGAAAACTTGTTCAGGTTGGTATTCACCTCTTTCAATAATTCTTTTCTAAATGTTGGGATATTTTTTAGCTGTGTCATCATCGACACTAGCTCTTTCTCTTTCATTTTTAAGATGTACAAATTGTAGTGATTTTTGAATTTTTCTAACCAACCTTGGCTTTCTTGGAATGTTACATCTTTCACAGATTTATCAGTATCCTCCCTCTTTAAATTTTCAAAAATACGTTTAGCCTTTTCTTGGATTGTCATTTCGCTCACTGGCATCCTTCATTGATTATTGTCTTCAATCCTCATATCTAATCATTTTTCCATTTTTTCCATAATGCTGCTTCTTTGGTGAGTTAATTTTGAGACACTTAAAGGTGCAGCAGATAGCGAATGTGTTTTAATTTCTTTTTTTCTATCACGAATAGTTTGAACGGTAGACTTTGCCAGTTCCATTACATTACAAATTTGAACAATTTTCTCACAAGCTTCAATACAACGTAAAACTTCTATAACTTCATAATAAAATTACATTTTTAAAACTCTTTGTTCCTATATGACACTTTGAAACAATTCTTTATGAGTGTTTATTATCAGAAGGAGGAGCTCATAGCTTTTAGCAGGTTATCAAAGACACTAAAAAGATTATGAAGTAATGCTTTATAAAGTTCTATAAAAGTGAGTGGGTTATTTCATAGTTCTCATTCCTAGTTTTGATTTCTATGTAAGCCCACGAGGAAACCTGAGCCATCGCCACCCACTACACCTGAGGATGATGAAGAACCTGAGGAACCTGAAGCTCCACCTCCACCCATAGCTACCAGGCCTGAGAAGACAAAGTCCATTGTAAGACCTTTTCCCCATCTCTCTCTATTGACATCTGTTGTACAAACACACTGTATCGAAGCTCTCAGTAATTGCTGATGACTTTTCCAGCAGCTCTCTATTGAAAAAAAAATCTCAATTCTTCTCAAAAAAATCTCAAAGTTTTTATCCTTTTCCCAATTTTTTGCTTCTCACTGAGGAAAAAATATATTTTGTTGTAATATGTTCCCCAATTTACTGAGGAAAAACATTTAGCAAAAAGAATGTATAAAATGCTCACATACACATTGAATAGATCAATGTCAACATATGTATATAAATATTTGGGTATATATATATATATACATGTCTGTATATTTGTACATATATATATATATATATATATATATATATATATATATATATATATATATATATATATATATACAGACACACATCTATGTTTACATATACAGTGGTACCCTGGTACTCATCATTAATTGGTTCCAGATGGCACAACGAGTACTAAATAAACTTTTCCCATAAGTAACGTAAATTGAGCTAATTAGTTCCTGTAAACCTGAAATTTAATATTTTACCGGGAATTTTATAAATGGATAGGGTTTTTATACAAAATCTTTAAACTTGACAGACATAATTTAAAACAATAATCAGATAAAATGGAATAAAATCTATTTTCACTCCACTACACTTCTATCAACTAATTTCATGCAACTACTGAAAGGAGTTGGTGGCTTAATGGAATAGTGGCAAAGTAGAGGAAAAGAGGGATCATAGCTTGGAAGGGGAGTTTCCTTCCAATAAAACATCAGGCGTTCTCACAGGGATTCTTTCTCTTTTCTGACTCTTAACTTCCCCAATCCTTGTTGTAGGCTCAGAATCAGGGAGTTTCGCTATATACCTATCAAGAGAAACTTGCTGCTGCATACGTTTCAAAATGTTTCTGAAGTGAGACATTATTTGATCATGAAACAAGCCCACATTTTGGATTGCTAGAGCTTTGCCAGTGTGATAATTTTGTACAAAATTTTGTCATTTAACCCATTTAGAACACAATTCAGCATATGTGATGAGTACCAAGCAAACGTTGAATACTGAAGCTTTTTTTTTTTTTTCCCACGAGTACCAAAGCATTTTTTGTTTTGTTTTTTACCCCGACGAAATACGGCAATTATCCAAGACCGGCGAGTACCAAGGTATGACTGTACATATATTTAGGAGTTTTCTATCACTACTTTTAATAACTTAAAAAATTTGTGTAATTTCTGTTTTTTCATCCTAATTTAATACTTTGTACACTGGTGAGAAGTAACAGCAGAGTATTGAAAAATGTAACCCATTATTGTAGGCATGAGCCTGAACAATTAGAAAGCAGCCAGTAAAAAAAAGTTAAGGTAAAAAATAACGTCATTTATTTAGATAAAACATAATAGTTTCACAATTCGTGATCAAAACAAAACTGATAAAATGAATACCAGAGGAAGGTGGTGTGACTGTTACAACAGTGTGCTCATATATGCATTACAAAAAGGACAAGGTCATGCCCACGGCACGTGGGCCGTGATGCCAAAACAATCCTCATTGGTTTTATATCATATAATGACGATTTTGACTATCAATGAAAATTAGCATACGACAAATTTGCATAGGAACAACACAAAATGCCAATTTTATTTTAATATTGGTTTTTTTTTTTTTTTTTTTTTTTTTTTTTTTTAAATGGCTAACAAATGGAAATTATTCTCCGAAAATTGTATTTTCAGCATTCAAAATGCACCTAGATTTCTATGTATTGAATTCTCATCTGCAGTTTTCAAAATCTTTTAAATTTTCTTTATTCTTATATTGGCTTTTTATGGAACTGTGATTCATGAAGTACCAAGGGTGGAAGGATGGGGAGATCAATTGCAGAAATTTTTAATTTTTAATTCTTTGTTCTCTTTTAAACTGAAATGGTCACCAGGTGGAACATGCTAAACAAGCATGTCAAAATGGGGTCTAATCAATAACCTTTTAGATGGAGTTTTAAACTGAAAATAACTCGGGTTATTTGTTACTGGTTTTAAATCTAAAAAACGTAGATGGAAACATTGGAAGAAAAGTAAATAGCTAAATGATTAGGATGATCTTCAATTTAAACCCTGACATTTAAAATAAGCATTCTTTGCTTTAAAAGAAAAAAAAAACAGTGTTAGTTGATAACCACATAGAAGAAAGCAAATGATTAATTATCAGTTACTGCAGTTTTTGTCTGCTTGATAAAGGTTAATAGGCAGTACCTAAAACATTTCCACTTTGTTTTAAGTATTTGTACTTATCAAGAATGTCTTAGCCTTCAAATATTTATCGTACTTCTTATTTTCAGTTTCATTTTTAAGCAGCCTTATTTTCTTTTTAAAGTACTTATTTTTTATATTTAGGGTCCTTACTTTTTTACCTTGCTGGCCCATAAAATGTAGCTATTTTCAAATTGAAATACAAGGTTTTTGATTAGTGATTGCCAACAACTTTATGAAAATATACACTTTTTTTCTTGTGTGTGCTCTGATTTGGGATAAGATCTCTTATTGGATTTTATCCTTCTTAAAATAAATAAATATATATATATATATATAACCAGACTGAATGCAATCTGTCCAAGTAATTTTGAAATAGGATATTTAATATTATGGATTCATAAAGTTATATGAGAAATTATCATAGGGTCATGTGTAAGAACTCATCATTTTTTATTTTTAAAAATGAATACAAAATCTATTTAATCTTAGTAATGCCCTGCTTAGTGTAGAAAATTGTTATATCCCATCTTTTGGATGAAAAACAATATCTAGATGATGTACATATTCAGCGTATTGGAGAGAGTAAATGTACCAATTGACAAGCAAAAATATCAGAAACTGCATAAGGAATCCGAAGTGTAAATTCGATAATGAAGCTAATGTATTCAAGAGGTTAACTGAAAACAAAGTTCCCTTTAATAGGGTGCATAGGCTGACACACATTTCCCAATGGGAATCTTCCAAGGAAAACATTAACTTTCTCTATGGTAGGTGGTGATATTTCCTGAAAGATGTGTGATAATGAATTTCAGGATAAAAAATTCTTAAATTTCCCGAGTAATTTCTACTGTGGTGTGTTGTATAGTTTAACATGTACTCAGTGCTCTATATTATATTTTTTCCTTATCAAGTCAATGTGTATCTATTTTACAGTATACAAAGCCCATTGATGAAGAAGTTAAAAATGAAGCCTTATCCTATGACAAAAGGGACATAGCTAACAATAATAATGCCCCTGCAACAATGACGGCAGCTCCTACTACTACTACCACTACTGTCATAACACGAAAGAAAAAAATGTCCGATGAAGAAATTATGGAGAAAATTCGAAGCATAGTGTCTGTGGGAGATCCTAACAGGAGGTACACGAAAATTGAAAAAATAGGTTCCGGGTAAGTATTTGTTTGTATTTCCTCCGTATTGATCGAAAGAAAATTATAATTGGTGGTTTGTAAAGTCTCTTCCAAAAATCCTGAACTTTATATGTTCCAAATTTGTATTTTAAGGTTCAGAGAGGCTCTCTTCATTTTTAAACTAGTTTAAATTTCCTAGATAATTTTGCTCCTGTTCTATTAGCAGAATTTTTTAGTAAATTAGTTTATATAGAGTATATTTATGAAACTAAAATTGGGTTTGGAAGTTGTTTTAGCTCTTCAGATCTTGTTAAACTTAATTATGCAAGTATTAAATAAAACCTTATTTCACTGTTATTGCTGAATTTAATGATTTAGACAATAATTGTTGCAATGTTTAAAAGTGCCCGATTAGAATTTCATGGAAAATTGATAATTTTTTTTTCTCTCAGATCAAGCACTTTATATTTCTCTTTCACACATAATCTACCATTCAGCAGTCAGATAACAGCAGAAAAAGAGGATAGAAAAGGTGGCAACAAGTAATTGAAGCTGCCTCTCAAATATATCTTGCTTCCTTACCATAGCACGTAGGAAATGTAAAGTCGTAATGTATGTTACATCTGATGCTTCCTTATGGAAGCATGATATATTTAGTTTTGTGTGTATGTATTCATGTTTAAATACAGGGTGTCCCAAAACGACTGCATAAACTCTGCACAGCTAGATTCCTCGTTGGGAGTACATAAAAACTGCCCAAAGAAGCGTTCCTGTACGATCCATCGTTTACGAGAAAAATACGAAAAACAAAGTATGACGTCACTGCCGGTGCAAGAAAAAAACACTTTATTGGACATATCAACAACAATATTTGCATATCTTTCCAGACGATAATGTTTAAAACATTCGCCGTGCATATCGCGTCATGCACACGTGTGCGCCATGGAATGACGTTAAGCCGCCGTTGAACTGGTATTTAAAAGGCTGCATCTTGCAGCTACCGGTAGTCTTCGTATGGTGGCCATGTACTCCGTTCATGACTACTGCGACATGTACTTGATGTACGACTGATGTAATGGAAATGCCTTACGAACTGCTAGGGAGTATGCCCGTCGATATCCGTCCCGCCATCTTCCCGATGTCAACGTCATCCGTAGGCTGGACGACAGACTGCGAAATACAGGAAGCGTCTTGCCAACAGCCAATCTTCACGATACTGGAAGACCGCGGAGCGGCCTGATGGTAGCACAGGCGGATGCAATACTGCAGCAGGTAGAAGAGACGCCCGAGGTAAGCACACGCGCATTAGCCTGTGAGATGACTTCGAGTAAAAGTACTGTGCACAGGCTTTTACGGTCTAAGAGGCTACACCCATTTCGGTACACAACCGTGCAAGGTCTGAAACCAGATGACTTTCAGAAACGCGTGGCCTTCTGTGAATGGCTGTTGCAGCAACAAAAGACAGATAATGGTTTCATTGCACATATCCTGTGGACTGATGAATCATGTTTCACTCATGATGGGGTAATCAACCATCACAACAGCCATATGTGGTCCCAGGTCAATCCACATGTAATCCGGCCGCAGAAACATCAGGAACGTTGGTCTCTTAACGTGTGGGCCGGCATACTCGAGGATCGCCTGCTTGGACCATATCTGTTGCCTGAACGGCTCTCGGGACAGTCGTATTTGGTGTTTCTCAATGAGGTCTTAACCGAGTTCCTCGATGACATACCATTAGTGGCAATACAGGGACTTTGGTTCCAGCATGATGGGGCTCCTGTATTTCTGTGCTCCTGTACGTGGTTGGCTGGATATGGAATACCCCGGCCGCTAGATCGGACGTGGGGGTCCGGTTCTATGGCCGCCATGTTCGCCAGATCTTACACCGTTGGATTTTTTCCTATGGGGCCATCTCAAGGAACTGGTGTATCGAGACGTAGTGACAACACAAATGGACTTAGTTGCTCGTCTGCATGCTGCTTGTACTTCGGTGGACCCTGCGATGCTGCAACGTGTGATGACAGCCATTCCACGGCGTGCTCAAGCCTGCCTCGACATGCATGGTGGACACTTTGAACATCTGCTTTAAATTGTGCATGCTGTTGATATGTTCAATAAAGTGTTTTTTCTTGCACTGGCAGTGACGTCATACTTTGTTTTTCGTATTTTTCTCGTAAACTATGGATCGTACAGGAACGCTTCTTTGGGCAGTTTATATGTATTCCCAACGAGGAATCTAGCTGTGCAGAGTTTATGCGGTCGTTTTGGGACACCCTCTATATTTATACACACATGTACTCTGTCTTGAGCAAAAACTGCCTTGAAACAGCTGAAAATACTCATCAGAGGTGGAAAATTAGAAGCATGCTTAGAAAACTGCAGTTTTAACTGCTTAACAGCTTAATATATTGGGGGGGGGGGGAAGTCAATTTTTTTTAAATGCAAAATCATGTTATACCATTTTTAAATGAAATGGTGGTAAAAAAAATAATTACAGATTGAAATTAAAGAAGATATGTGCAAATATAAATTTACTTATTTCCACCTTGAAGTTGGCTTTTTGTATACATGTCGGGATGAAAAGAAAGTTTTCCTTAAGTTTCTTGCCATTTTCCATCCAGTCAGATTTTGAAGAGAGTACTAATATTTTAACTGTGCATGGTATATTTTGAAATATGGCACTACACACAGTTCTAGATCTCATTCTTGTTTTCTTTTTGAATTTTTTTGCCACTTGCATTGTGCTTGGCACAGCATACTGCGCACTGTTAGGCTGGTCTGGGCTGGTCAACGTTATCAATTTGCATTTAATAGAGAAACTTTAGGTACAAAACTAGAATTCAACAGTGTAATTATGATGTAAAAATTATATGGAACTCAGTTACTTCAAATAAAAAGATAAACTTATGCACCAAATATAGTTCTGAACATAGTCTTCTTTACACAAACATCAGCAAACGCAACACACCATCTCGAAAAGTAGCTGCTTCACATAGAATTCAAACGCTAGACATCAGCAAAACAGTTTTGTGCACATCTAATGCCACCTATCAGCATAATTGTCAACTAGATAGAAATACATGTGATAAACAAAAATGTAAGAATCCTAGAAAATGCGATCCTCATACATTGCACAGGTAAGACACTCTGCCCATATGAAGTACCAGGAAAACTGGAAAGCGGTTAAAAATAAATTCACTGTTGGTAAGGTTTATTAAATGTCTAAAATCCCATATGCTCATTCTGAAAGATCCTTATGAGGTTCAGAACTGCAATTAAAGGGTTTATACACTAAGAAGTTTTTGGAAATCTTAAACAATTTTCTTGTGAACATCTTGAAAGAATATAAATTCTGAAATAGTTTGCATTGTTTTGAGACATCAATAATGCACAAATTTTTATTGTAAATAATTGTATTCTTCATAATAAAAATATTGCTTCCTTATCAAGTTACATTTCCTATAAAGAATGTGGATATTTGGCTCCAGAGTCAATCAAATATATTCTAAAATTCAGATCAACTATTAAATGAATAACCTAGTTTAGTTTGGAAGTTATATTTATAAATCTTTCCTTGTTATTTTGAGGGTATAGGTTCAAATAATCAGGTCTGTCATTTCAACAATACCTAATTTTCATAATTTACTACCTTTTCCTACTTTTAATGTATTTTTTGTCACTAGGAAGATTATGGAGTTCAGTTTATAGCCAATACAAGGGTCACATTGAAATATTTTAAGTAAGGCTCATTGGTACAAGTTTAACTTACCAATTCTTAAGAGTGTTCAAAGTAGTACCCTCCAAGATAATGCACTTTTGTTGGTGAATTTTCCAAAGATTCCTCAGGCCATCCATTTCTCGGAGTAGATGTAAAATATTCTTTTATAGCCTCATCAATCTCATCATCGAAATGAAAACAACTCCCATGTCAATTTTTTAATTTTTATTTTAAACACTAAAACGTAGCCACACATAGCATGATCAGGAGAATACGGTGAATGTTGTACCACTGTGATTGTTTCTCTCCCAATTATGGGGGACCCAACAACAAACTAATTTTTTCATAAGCAGTTCTTCATGACTAATTTTATGTATAGCTGTGAATCGAATGTTAAGTTCCTTCTGTATCATTTGGTAGGTACAGCAGTTATAATTGATTAGCATTTTTTGTGCAGCCGATACATTTTCTGCGACTACAACTGACGAAGGTCTTCCTCTGTGTTCTTCAACCAGGGGAAAATTTTGACCTCTTCTGTATTCTGTAAACCATCTGAATTCAGTGGCCTGAGATGGAGTTTCATTTCCATATGCTAATTGTAGATGTTGAAGGCATTCTTCTTGATTTAGCCCCACTTTAAAATCATAGCTTGATAATGCTCTCGTGTCCACTCCCTTTTCTCTTCTATCAAAATTTATTCTATGATAGCTAAATTGCAGTTGTTGCCTCAAATTATCATTTGTGGATATAAGAGTTTAAATTGAAATACCCAACGGATAGTTTTTTTACATATGGTCTGTCCCTGTCTCAAAAATTTTAGTGTTATCCTCGTATATTGGCTATGTACAAGGTATGTGTGACATATTAAGTGATTTTTGTTGTAAATTTGTATACTGGCCAATACATTTGCTGGTGGATGTATATATATATGTATATATATTTTTATTTTATTTATTATTTATTTTATTTTATTTTTTTTTTTTTTTTTTTTTTTTTTTTTTTGTGTGTGTGTGTGTGTGTAAGTAATCGAATTTTCATTTTTATCGTAAAATAAAATTATTTTTCTTTAATTTCTTTTAAAAATTTGAAAACTTTTTGTGTCTAATATATTAATGTATGTAATGAGAGAAGAGAAGCAGTCCTGGAACAGATTAAGACCTTTTATTTGGTTTCAACATTACAAAGACAGATTAGCTATACTGGAGATCCATTTAAAAATTGTGGACACATTGTAGAAAACATCATCACAAGATTGCAGGACTTAGCTACAAGAGTTGAAAGGGAGACAAGTGTTACATCGCAGCACATGAACTTAGAAGAGAGAAACAGACATGGCCTCCTCGTTGGCCAAAGTTACAAGAGAGCGCAGGAAAATCATCTGTTCAGCATACCACTAGGGCTTGGAATTATTTAATTGGCTAGAATCAGTCATATGGCCTATACATGTGAGGTATGATGCAATAGTTATGTGGTTTCCCCGGGATCATGTGTGCATTACTACGTTCTGGTAGTAGGGAAGAATTTGAAAACAGGCCTTATTTATTATCAAGTGCCTGTCTAATGATCGGCATGTGCATTGAGGAGCAGTATAAATTATCAATTAATTTATTCATAGATCGGATTTTAGAAGAGGGGTTGTGCTTTATTAAAAAAGAGACTTTGGAATACGTTTTAAAAGTAATTTAGGAGGACTTTTTTTTCATTACATACATACATATATATATATATATATATAATCTTTTTTTTTTTTAAAAAAACTGTGCTCCTTCTCCTCATCCTCCTCCTCCTCCTTCTTATTTTTTTTTCTTTTCTTTTTCACCAAATTTTGCATACAGTTCATACAGTTCTGGAATAACCCCTTAATAGACATCTGCAATAACTTCTTATGACATTATGAAGGCTCGAAAGAGAATGTTATTGATTAAGAGCTTGACAAGTAATGGATAAAAACTCAGGTTCCTAAAGAGATATCCTTTGTGGTTGTTATGTCATAAATTTGCAATAGGGGAATCCTGAGGAATTTCACTTTAAAATAATGGACAAAAAATGTTATTGCATAGAGAATTTATTTATAGTAGGATGGTTTCCTTCTTGTTTAATTGGTATTTCTCCTATTCAAAATCTTCCCTTTTTAAAAGTATCTGAAAGTTTTCTTAATGACAATTTACATTTCAAAAGGATCATTCATTTAAACAATTCTACTAAATCTTTCAAGCCCTACCTGTCAAAACAAACTATTATAATCTTCCCTTAGATCCCAGAACTCAGTTTTATATGTTTAGAGTTTTGGTCCATTAGGACTTGGTGATTCTAATAGGTAGCTCCTATTTTGCAAAAAGAGGATAAAATGCCACTCTGACATGACTTACTGACATGGCCAAAGTATTTTTGAATGTAATGGCAGGTGGTACGGAGGGAAAGCAGAGGACTGTATATAAATAACAATTTTATTGAAAGCGGTGCCGCAACATGGGCTTAAAAAATGGCCGCTGAAAGCGACGCGACTTACTCACTTAGAACAAGTTTCACACTGGCGCCTTTTTTCATACTACCAAAAGGTGGCGCTACAATCACCGGAAATTGCCGTTATCAGTACGGAACATTCCGCCGGCCTTGAAATAACATTTCAATACACAAAAAAAAATTAAAAATAAACACATTATAACTATACTAATATAAGATACAACAATACAATAATAAAGAAAAGAAGTAAACATAAAAAAGGTTCAATTTTGCATTGGCAAAATACATATCTTTGATATAGGTCTTTTTAGTACAGCAGTGGGAGTTTGTATTATCACTACTCGAACCTTACCGTCTTTGCCTTTAATGGTTTCTTTAATTCTACCTATGGACCATTTTGAGGGGGGAATATTGTCCTCCTTGATTAAAATTAAATCACCCACCTCTACATTATCTTTTTCAAATTTCCATTTCGATCTTTGTTGTAAGTTAGTTAAGTAATCATTCTTCCACCTCTTCCAAATGCCTTGCACTAATTTGGTTGTTAGTTGCCACCTAGATAGTCTATTGTCATTTATAGCCACAAGCTCGGGTTCGGGGATAGAATTTAGTGGGCGTCCTATTAAAAAGTGTCCCGGTGTTAAAGCTTGAAAGTCATTAGGGTCTGGTGACAATGGGCAAATAGGTCTCGAATTTAAAATAGCCTCTATTTGTGAGATGACCGTTAAAAATTCTTCATAGGTTAAATTCGTATTACCAACTGCTCGCTTTAAGTAATATTTGAATGATTTTACCCCTGCTTCCCATAACCCTCCAAAGTTTGGGGATCTAGGGGGGATAAATTTCCAAGTTACCTGCTCTGAGGACAAATAGTTTCCAAGCTGTTCATTAGGCTCGAATTAATTTGTACAGTTTCTTTAATTCAGCACATGCCCCAATGAAATTTGTGGCGTTATCTGTGTAAATTATCGCGCTTTTTCCTCGTCTTGCAAAAAATCTTTTAAGACATGCGATAAAGGACTCTGATGTCAAATCCGAAACTATTTCCATGTGAATAGCTTTAGTCGCAAGACAAATAAAAATTGAAACATAAATTTTTTTCAATATACATTTCCGTTGATAAGGAATTTTTATAGAAAAGGGTCCACAGAGATCCACGCCGGTAACGTTAAACGGTGCGTTAGGAGTTACTCTATCAGAGGGTAAATTACCCATAATATGTACAGCAGGTTTAGGGTTTTGCTTAAAGCAAATTATGCAATCGTTAACTACCTTCCTTGCAGTCAATCTGCCATTAATGGGCCAAAATTCTTGACGTACGGTATATAGGAGAGTTTGTGGGCCTGCATGATGGTTTTTCCTGTGAAAATGCTCAAAAATCATTCGAGTCAATTTATTACTCTTGGGAATAATAATGGGGTGTTTCTGATCAAACTTTAAGTCAGAATTGCCTAAGCGACCTCCAACTCTTAAAATGTTGTTTTCGTCTAAAAATGGATTTAAGTTTTGCAATCCACTACCTTTGGGCACAGGTTCTCCCTTTAGAAGATTGATAATCTCCTTTTCAAAATATCTTACCTGGACAGCTTTAATTATAGATATCTCCGACCACCTCAATTCCTTGGTGGTGAGCGGTCCTTTTAATTTGTGGCCTGTCTTACAATTACTAAAAAATCTAAAAATATATGACAAAATGCGAATTAACTTCAAATAATTATTAGTTAAACTTAAAAATGTATCAAAAAAATTGCCCTTGTAAGAATTAGAGTTTTATCGGAGTGCCCTTTGAATTCATTTAAATATTGTTCATTTTCAGTAGAATGATATTCAGGAATATCCCTTGGAACAATAATATCCGCTTGTAGGAATGTAGGCCCTTTCCACCACAAAACACTTGATGAAAGGTCTTTAGCATCTAGTCCCCGTGAAATAATGTCTGCCGGATTCTGCTTGGAGGAGACGTGACCCCAGTGGAAATTTTCAGTCAGTTGTTGAATGTTACTAACTCTATTCCCAACGAAAGTTTTTAGTTGATGAGGCGATGTTTTTATCCAAGAAAGAGCGATAGTTGAGTCTGACCATAAGAACACTGATTCAACATGTAGATGTAATGATGTTAAACATTTTCTCATAAGTTGAGATACAAGTAGACAAGCATTTAATTCTAACCTCGGGATTGTTACCTTTCGAATTGGTGCTACTCTCGATTTACTGCAGAGTAATTGACTTTTTACAGTGTTGTCATACGCTATAGACTGTATGAAGATAACTACACCATACGCATTTTCTGAGGCGTCTGCGAATCCATGTAGAAATATTCGTACAGGTGTCTTGGATAGGCAATATCTAGGTATCTTTAATTTATTCAGATTCAAAAGTGATAAGGAAAAATCATGCCACTCCTTAGCTAAAGATTCTGGAAGTTGTTCATGCCATGCAATTTTCAGTAACCACAGTTGCTGCAAGAAGATTTTAGCCTTTGCAATGACCGGACCAATTAAACCAAGAGGATCAAATATTTTGGCTATTTGTGAAAGCACTTCTGATTTAGTGTAATTCAATTTAGGATTTATCTTGGTCGTGTAAGTAAACATATCAGTTTTAGGTTTCCACAACATACCCAATGTTTTTACCACATCTAATTCAGAGTCTGATTTAATAGCATATGCTTGATTAATTTGAGATGGATCTGTTAATAAACTAGGGTGGTTTGTGCACCATTTGTGTAAATCCATACCTCCAGACTTCAACAACTTTATTAACTGAGACTGAAGCTCCTTAAGCTTGGAGAATTCAGATTCTCCACTTAAGATATCATCCATATATGTATCTGATTGAAGAACTGAAGATGCTAGTGGATATTGATCTCCATCATCAATTGCGAGTTGTTTAAGTGATCGCGTTGCTAAAAATGGAGCACTTGTCGTGCCATATGTAACAGTGCACAGTCTGTAAGTCCTTGCAGGTTCGTTCATCCCTTCCTTCCAAAATATGCGCAATAGATCGCGTTGAGAATCGTCTATCAAAATTTGCCGGAACATTTTTCTTATATCGGCAGTAAGTGCATATTCGTGCCTTCGAAATCTAAGTAGAACAGCGAAAAGATCATCCTGTATTATACCTCCCGTCAACTGTAATGAATTTAGTGATTCTCCTGAAGACGTAACAGACGAAGCATTAAATACTACTCTTAAAGGCGTTGTCTCCTTATCAGGTCTGTAGACACCGTGGTGAGGGAGATAATATACAATTTCTGGTTCTTCATTTTCTAAAACTTCCTCCATATGGCCTAAGGTTAAATATTCGCGAATAAATTCTTTATACATCCTTAAGAATTTGGGATTTTGATTTAATCTTTTCCATAAACAATCAAGTTTTCGTAAGGCATTTTGTTTGGAATCACCTAAACAATCAGGATTCTTCGAAAACGGCATTTGAACAATGTATCGGCCTGAATTGTCCCTTCTGTGGGTATTCAAAAAATGTTGTTCACATAGTTTATCATCAGCACTTTTAATCATTTCAACGTTATTTTCCAGTATCAGTTCTGCTTCGAAAAAATTCTTAAGTGATTTATCTAAATTAGTTTCATTAAGTAAACAACAGTAACGAGAATTATTATATTTTTCGTGTTGTAAAGATCCGATTACTATATAACCGAACTTAGTGTTCTGTAACATTAATTTTCCATCTTCCGTATAAATTCTTTCACTTTTCAAAATATCAAAAAAAAGTTGATTTCCGATCAAGAAATCGATCTGGCTGGGTAGATAAAACCCTTTATCTGCAAGTTCCACATAATTAGGAAATTTAACACTTGATATATCTAGTTTTGCTACTGGGAAAATTTCAGTTATTCTTGGAACCAATATGCAATCTATATTCACCGAAAATGTCTCTCCTTTGTTAGAAATATTAGCATTTACTTTAGCCTTAACTGAATGAATTGAGTTGTTTATTCCTGAAATTGAAGTTTTAATATTCTCTTTTCTTAACCCCAAATTTTCTGCACAACGCTTAGTAATGAGATTTATTTCGCTTCCATTGTCCAGCAAGCCTTTAAATTTGCACCTTTGACCGTATTTATTTTTAACATAAATAACCACAGTATTTAATAAAACACTTTCATTCTGCGGAAGTGCAGCATTTGCTTTTTCATTTTTTGAAAGCTTGGAACTAAGCAAAACACTCCTCATTTCAGCGCCAAGCTGTGTCGCGCCATTTTGTCTATCTGACTCATCGCTTTTAATGTTCTCAGGCAATGTGTTTTGATTTCCATGTGTTTCTTTCATTTCATCGAATAAGTGCAATAATGTATGGTGTTTCTTTTTACAAATACTACAAACGTATTTCGATTTGCATTGAGATACAGTATGGAAATTTAAACAGTTATAGCATAACTTTTTGATTTTTAACGAATTCATATCTGCTTGAGATCTTCATATTTTGAAATTGTGAGCATTTATGTAAAGGATGTGGGTTTTTACATAAAACACAAAGCTTTAAATGCTCCTTGGAATTAATCATGAAAGTTTTGGAACGATTTGAGATATTTGAAACGTTTTTAGGGCTGGACTTAACCGAAAAATTTCTGTTTAAGCCTTCTAACATCAAACTTCGCGTTTCTAAGAAATTTAAAAATTCGTCTAATGATGGAACTTCCTTAGAATTCAGAGATAACTCGTATTGTTTTCTAGTTTCTCTGTCCAATTTACTCGTAATAACATTTATCAACATAATATCTGAAAGATTGTTTCTTTTATATTCTAAAACGCTCAAGGCTCGTAAGTTTCGATTTATACAATCTACCAAATTGCGTAATTCTTTTGGCGACTCATGCGTGATTTTCTCGAAATTCATTAGAGCTTGGATATGTGCTTCGACTAACATTCTGGCGTTCTGATAGCGTTCATCTAATGCATTAAACAGAGACTTATAAGTGTCATCTAGAGTTTCTAATTGTTTTGCTTCACCCTTTAGTGCTGCGCGTAAATAAAATAGTTTTTGCGTTTCTGATAAGGCAACATTTTTATCAATTAAATTAGAAAATTGGAGTTTAAACTGACTCCATTCCTCGTATTTTCCTGAAAACTGTGGAAGCGGGATTTCTGGGAGCTTAACATTTGGCGATGAAGTTGGCAGATCAGCATTATTTATTTTATTATGATCATTTTCAAGTTTATTACTTGCATACAGTTTACTATTGAGGCAATTTAGGCTTACCTCTAATTCTTCCAGTCTGGAATCTAAATCTTGAAGTTCTTCTTCGATTTCTGTTAAATCCGTATCCGCAGGTAAATCATAATATTCACTGCGTAATTCTTCGGTTTTATCTTGAAGCCTTTTAACGTTCGTCAGTTTCAATTGGAGCTCAATGCTCGCTTTATCACTGCTTTTAAAGTTTTGCACGAAGTTTTCGATCTGCGTTACTTTTCCTTTCAAACTTGATTTTTGTCTTTTTAAAGCGGTAAATTTCTCCATAGTTACGCGAAAAGTTCCACCTCCGGATCGCTAGGACCAAAATGGTACGGAGGGAAAGCAGAGAACTGTATATAAATAACAATTTTATTGAAAGCGGTGCCGCAACATGGGCTTAAAAAATGGCCGCTGAAAGCGACGCGACTTACTCACTTAGAACAAGTTTCACACTGGCGCGTTTTTTCATACAGCCAAAAGGTGGCGCTACAATCGCCGGAAATTGCCGTTATCAGTACAGAACAGCAGGTGTAGATAAGTTCCACCCTTTCAAAAGCATGAGGCTTTGCTTTTATTAGGAAAATGATGGGCAGTATGATGAACATAATATGGAATCTTGGTTTGTCCACCTCATTAATGGGTCGCTCTTCTGTGTTTAAAATGATATGTTTTGCTGCCTTCCCATCATTATCATCAAATCCTACTTGTCATGTATTAATTCTTCATCTTCTGTATCCTTTTTGATACCCTTAAAATATTGTCATTATTCATTATTTTCAGTTTAATAAAAAATATTTGAGGAGCACTTTGTACTTTGTTTAGAAAACTATTTGATCCTTAACTAGATCTATGGACCTGTATATAGCAGTTTATTTTGTGCTCATCTTTTTGAAAAATTCTGCTATTTAAATAAAATAAAAAAAAATTAACAATATACTCCTGTTTTAAAATCTTTTATCAAATATGATAATTATTTTTTTCTATTTTTTTTTTTTTTAAACAAGAAAATGTCTACCTTTTTTTTTTCTCCTGTTTTTGGCAAAATATCATATACAGCCCCTGAAAGTGCACTGGAGATGGTTGTCTCAATTCCAAAATGTATCATCTGGAATAGAAATTTGATCATAGTGCTGCATATACAAGATTCATCTTAATAATAAATCGGGTAACCATATAATGAAGAATTCCAGTTCCAATCAATAGAAGTCTGGTTGAATAGCTGGTATGCAAGTTTAAATACATCCTATGTCGGCAGTAATGTTTTGCTTCATTCAGTCTTCTATTTCTCTTTAGTTTTCATATGAAGCATTTTTTTGTTTGTTTAGTGAAGCCCTTTTTTTTTACTTTGCAGGGCATCAGGTACTGTTTACACAGCCATCGAATCAGCCACGGGAATGGAAGTTGCAATTAAGCAAATGAACTTACCCCAGCAGCCAAAGAAAGACCTCATCATTAACGAAATTTTGGTTATGAGAGAAAACAAGCATCCCAATGTTGTGAACTATCTTGACAGCTACATAGTGGGAGATGAATTATGGGTAGGAATGTGTTTTTTTTTTTCCTCCTCAAGTAAGGGTTAAATCAGCATTTACATTGTGAATTGCCAGCTACTTGCCAAATTGATCAAGCCTTAAGGACCCATCAAAATGTTTATGTACTAACATTCACAAATGTTGTTGCATAATTCAACACCACCACTGACCCTTCTCTGGAAACAAATTATCAATGAGCTTGGCAAGAGAGGGGGGGGGGGACATTCAAGAACATAAATACAGACTCTAACTACCATCTGACTGTTTGACCAGAAAAAATGTCATTCTGTTAATAGGAGGTTGGGGGGGGGGGGGGAATCTATGGCATTGTCCAAATTAACCCAATCTGGCACAAATTCAAGAAAACTAATTGTTTTGTCAAGAGGCACAACAAAAAAAATTCTGGAAAATCTGTTAATCTCCAACAAATAGCATCACAAATTTGGATTAGTTTATTTTTCAGGTGACTCGTGGGATCCCATGAATCATATCTAATTTTGAATAGAAAAATAATGAATGACTTTGAATGATTTAAATTTTGCATGAACCCAAAATGATGAAGCAGGTATTAATGAACTACTTGCTTCCTACTGGGTCTTTAAACTCATAGAATTTGTTATTCAAATTTTAGTTTTTGAGAGAGATTTAGACAAGGATATTTTTGTCATCTGAGAATTACAGTTTTGAAATTGAGTCAAATTTTAATTGCTTTGAATAGTTAACTGATTTACTTACAAAACAAAAATATGTGAACCAAGGGAAAATAAATATTTCAGTATGTGTTTATACTCCTTGTACCAAACAAATGACTTTCCTAAAGACCCAAAACAAGTTGTATTATGTTCTGATTTGGCTTTTTTATCTTCCTTCTCTTTTAAAACACAGGCTGAATAGATAGTTCTAAGAAATTTATATGCTTTCAAAACTGGCATTTTTAGTGTGGTTTGTTATAACATAACCTACATAGCATGTCACATTTGCTCATCAACTATAATATGTCAAAGAAATTCCCTCCCTTTTTTTTGTTGTTGGAAAACTTGCAATTGTGTCGAAGCAGTGGATGTGATACCCTTTTTTACTGTTTCTTAAGTGCTCTGAGGGCACATTGAAATAATTTCTCTTGAGCACCTTCACTTGCCAGGTTCTGTTACATATATCCAGGAGGCAGGATATTTGTTTCACTACAACAGTGAAAGAAATGCCTTGGAACTAACGAAAGAGTGCAACATTTTGGGAATTTCAACTCGGGTATTAAAAACTAACCAGCAAGGGTGATGCTTGCTGTGAAAAACTGTTGAGAAAAGGTTTGCACAATTGGCTGTAATGCATGCAGTCTCAATTTCATTCTTTTGTTGGTTGAAAATAAAACAAATCATTGCATTCATTCTATTTTAAATTTTCATGAAAAAAATATAGTCTAGGATACTGTCATTTCTTATTTCTGATGCTTTCTCCAGTTGCATTTAGAAACAGTTTTCAGACTAGGGTATTCTTAATATTGAAAAAAATAATTTTACGTCAATTTGACTTTTACTCTGATAAAATGTTTGTGCTCCCTTATTTACAGCATCAAGGTATCTGTCTTTGTTCAGCGCACTCTTTCTCAGAAATAGACAGTACTGATTAAATACTATATTTTGAGTTCAAGTCGAATGTAAAATTATGAAAATAAATATAATTTTGGTAAAAATTTCATAACATTTTAAAATAGAGGAATTCTTTTATGAATTTTTAGTATAATTGAGTGCTTATGCTAGAGACCATACACTCCATTCAACTCAATCTGTTTTAATCTCCTTTATGCTATGACAGTTACTGGTGATCTGAAGTAAAAGTTTTACAATATTTCCAAAAAACACTGAAATAAATCAAAATAAGTGGAAAAACACTGATTTTTTTTCTAATTATCTTTTTTTAAGTATAGGTACCTGTAGAATGATTCAATAAACACAATAGCTTAGCTTTTAGATCAAAATATAGTTAGTAATATGTAAAATAGTATGGCAAAATTTCATTGAAGTAAATTGAAAACTTGAAAATGATTAGCCTTTTCGCGTCCAAAAGTACTGAAAACTGAGTTTTCTAAAAAATGACTTTAAAGATGCTATTTCTGGTCTTTTAATAACACTTTTGGTTTATTAAATTGATCATAAATTCTCGTCCTATGATTGCACAAGTAAAAGTAAAGTAGTTTTAGAATCCTACATGATTCGCCTTTAAAATAGAGAAATAAAAAAAATTTCAAAATTTTGCACCAAAACAGTCATTTCAACATAGGCAGATACCTTAAAAGTTTGTCCTTACAAGTGTAGGAATTCAATATAAAAGAAACACCAAGCACCTTTTTTTTTAAAAAAAAAAAAAAAAAAAAAAAAGCTCTGAGGAAAACTTGTCCTTTCAATCTGTTTAATGACAGCTACAGTGTTTTTTAATTTCCTCATTAACTGTGCTCTTGTTGTTTTTAGATTTGATTTCAAGAAATTACAAATTTTAGTATTTTGTTCAAAAGTCATCATTGAATGCAAAAGGATTTGAATGTCAAAATAAGAAATTGGTAATCTGGAAAAGTGTTAAATGAAGGTTCTAATAAGAAAAATGGTCTATATCTTCTGCATAGATTTTCAGGGTCTATGCTTTTCTTTCTTTTTAAAACACCATTTTTCAATTTGCATACTCTTGAGGGAACCTTTTTTGTTTTTCCCTTCTCTTTAACAAGCAATATATGGGTTGTGTATGAATGACTTATCTTTTGCAGTAAAATTTATACTGTCCTCTGTCTGCGTACAGAAAGTTAGAGGCCCTCAGTCACAATGATTCAATTTTACAGGAGAGCTCAGTGAAATCAACTTAGAGCTCTTTACCTTGATACAATGATGGGAAATGGTGCCATTTTCAATTGGCTAATTCGCATTTGAGTGAGTGCTTTATACCACAGAAAAGAGTGCAAAAAATTTATAAGAATAATGTCAGTCTACTTGTAAAAAATGGATTTAGTTCCTTTTAACCTCTGGCACACAGATATATTTGCTGTTTACTCTCTTTTTTCTTTTTTTCTCTTTTAAAATTTTTAAATCATATAGTCAAATTTCATTCTCATCTGATACTAAAGTTCTAATTTTTTATAAATATTTCTTTTAAAAGTATTGTTTTTTCTTTTTAAAAGAAAAATAATTTCTTAGTGTTTATTTTTAGCTTTGCTCCTCCTTTTCAATTTCTTATACACCCAAAATGTGAAAGTTTCTATAAATTGCTACATTGTTTTGTGACACAGGTAATAATGGAGTATTTGCCCGGAGGCTGCCTGACAGATGTAGTCACAGAGACATGCATGGATGAAGGACAGATTGCTGCTGTGTGTAGAGAGGTAAATGTTTTACATATTGAATTTGTTGATTGGACTCTTTATTAAAGGGTCTATTTAGTTAGTCTTTCTAATGTACTTCATAGGGCATATATCTTAAAAAACACTAATCATCCAAGTCAGGACTGGTTGCTACATTTTTCATAGGGTACATAGAATAGGGGAATTTTTTTTCTTTATATTTATAATATATTCATGACATTTAAAAGTCCAACTTTGATCCAAGTCCATGAATAGTTTTTCTTATTTTTTATTTCAGAAAAAGAGATTTTAATTTCCCCTGAAACTGTTTGCTTACACCATTCATTGGTAGAAATGCATGCTTTACTATTTCTCTGTAATAAATGTGCAATGTTTTTGCAGGTTCTTCAAGCTTTAGAATTTCTGCATTACAATCATGTCATTCATAGGGATATCAAAAGTGACAACATTCTGCTGGGGATGGATGGTAGTGTCAAATTAAGTAAGTACATGTCAAATCCACCATCATTTACTCAATGAACACTGGCTGCAGTTCATTTGGAGAAATTTGGGGAGTTTAATGTTTTCCCTAAGGTCAAGTTCTCATTTATAAAAGGGTAAATGAAATGGGCATTTTTGTCATGATTATTACCCAGTACATTGAATTAGCTGTGAGTGAATGATTCCTATTGAAACAAAGTAAAACTAGCTGAAACGTCTTTTCTTAAATTAAAGTTTAGTTTCATTAATTCCTCAATAGGTATAATTCAAATCAAGCAAGGCATTGCAATCTCCCAGAAATGCAGCATAATCCATGATTCTGGGTATATTGAGAAAGTGAAACAGGAGATAAATTAAACACACAAAATCTCACTGAAATCTTGAAAATCAATATTATATTATATTTTCAAGTTGTTTAAAATTCTAAATGTTGTGACTAATGTAATGAGTCTATCACTGTATGAGTTTTTACGTTTTTTCTATTATTAACCTGCAAGAGCTCCTTTGCTTATAATGAAGAAAAGGTAAAATTTATTATTTTGCCTTTTGCTTTTTGACAGATGCAGACTATTGTCTAATTTTTTTAATACAGCTTAGTCCAGTAAGTGGACGAGTAACATAACTCCTATTGACAAAAGAGCTGGCATGTACTGAGAGACCAATTTATTAGGACCTGCTACTCAGTACGTCATTGGACCACATTTTGCTCTCAATACTGCTGGGATTCTCTTTGGCATGGGTACCAGAGTCTGTGGGTTTGAGTTCCTCTGTTAGCATGGATGTTTGTAGCTATTTAGAATCAATTTTGAGCAGTAGGTCCTGGTCTAATAAGCCAGTGGTGAGCAAACTTTTTACAATCACAGCCATCTTTCTTTATATAAAAAATCAATGCCCCAATGAATTTTTTTTAAATAATTAAAATGTTAGAAAAAAATATGAAAAAAGTAAGCAAATTTTGACAAACTATTTTAAAAATCAATGAATTTTAAAATAGTTTGTCAAAATATAATTTTATAGATTTTGGGTATATATTTGCTTTGCAGAATAACAATAAAAAAATATCTTGTTTACTATCTGCACTTGTTCTTGGCGAATCTTTTGGGGCTCAAACTTCATATTTAAATATTAATGTGTATTTTAATTAGGTAAATATTAACAAAACTTAAAATTACAAAAGTATGATTTCAGAATTATAAGTGTCATTTTAAAACATTGAAAATTAAAAACTTCATTTATTTATACAAAAGTGAAATAGAAAAAAAAAATGAATGAGAAGAATGAGATATTTACTCAATATTTCATGAAATATTTGAGAGTGCATTTTTCGGGATAAATTTTGATTGTTGTTCAGTTTTTGTAGCTTATAATTTTGAATACCAACCCTCATACACATAGGTAGAAGCTAATGGCAGCAATGTAAGTAAACCTTTTGCTGATGGAGTTTTTATTGTAAAACTATTTGAAAGCTTACTTAACAAATCATATATACTTTTCAACATATAAAATACAAATAAAATTATAAAAAATTTAATGTTTAATTAAATAATTCAATATGATATTTATTGACTGGAGACTATCCTCAACCCCTCCAATTTTTATCACAACTCCTTTGTAGGTTGTGACCCACTGTAATAAGCCTTTGTTTAACAAAAAATGACCGTAGCACTCTCAGTCAACTCAAGTCTTTTAGATGGGGACTATATGAGTTGTTGGTAGGTGGCTTAAGCAATTGGATGAACTGCATTTTCCAGTTCTAGATCCAGTTCCTGATGATGCTATCAACCTCATCCCATAAATGCTCAATTGGATTTTGGAGGCAGCTAAGCAAGATGTCACTCTGTTCAAACCATCTGTGGACAGTATGAGGTTAATGGCAGGGAAGTAAACATCTCCAGTGGAGTAAATCTTTTAGCATTCAGGCATTCATTAAAGAGCCCAAACATCCCTCAAACCATATTATTACCTCCACCAACTTGAAGTGTTGCATCAATACACTTAAAATTGATGCAACATTTCATCAATATTAGAGTCCTTGCTTTTATTTTCTCCTTCGCCATCTGTGTGGTGTAATTGAAGAGTTGCTGAACTGACCATATCAGACCATATTATCCTTTTGTATTCATTTAAGTCCTTGTAATCTTGCTGTAACAGAAGACATTTGATTTTGTAAGTAGCAGGCAGCAAAGACTTTCAGTTTCTTTACCTGAAATGGTGTAATATTCAGCAAACAGAATGTCAAGAGGCTCTCTGATTATATATTAGCTGAAGTCCAATAATTGTAAACATGAACTGTTGCTCCCGAATACTTTACTAGTGAAGCAATTTTACTGATATTCACTCGACTGCTTCTAGCGTTCCATGTTCAATATCATGTTTTTCTCTCAAGTAATACACTTCAAGTGTCTCTGCAATCATCAAGCAGGCCCTTTTTATACCAGTCTTACCCTCTAGCAGCAACACCGGGGGCGTCATAACTGATTTACAGGAAATTGCCATGTTGTTATGATAAATTGACCATTTATTGTATGAGTCTTATAGGTCATTTCTCTATCTCTTTGCCAGAGAGAGAGAAAGAGAGAGATATTCAAGCAGTTGATATCTGCAGTAAGTGATTTTGTGAGGGTGTGATAAACAGCCATGTATTTAATATATCTTCTCAATCTATAAAACCACCTTGGATATGTTTTGTGTGTAATTCATTGGGATGGCTAGTTTATCACTTAAACTTTGGTTGTATTCAGCAAAGCAATCATCTGTTGTTTTTCTTCAGGATTATAATCTGCAGAATGGAGGTATGTTTCTTATTTTTTGTCTCAACCAATGAGGGATTCAGGAGTAGTACTTTTAACTCAAGAGGCAGCTAAATTTCTAACATAGCAGGTGACTCTCACACTGAGAAAATCCAAGATACTTTGGTCTCTTTCTGGATATAGAATTGAGCATTAAAACTTGGACACCTTGGACACAATCTGAGAAAAGCTTACATCCATATATTCCTACAAAGATCCAGGGGTTTTGTGGCCATCTTATCTGTTTCAATTCAATCTGCTGAACCAATCTATAAGATTTGAAGTAAGTTACCTCAATGTGTCGATTTTGTGCCACTAAACTTTAAAAATATTTGTGGCACATATAAAAACCATGTCTAGAACACTGGTATAGAAACATCTTGTGTCATTGCAAGAGACTGCCCTTTTTTAGCATCAGTATGCATTGGATTTTCTATTGTGAAATTCCCTTTTCAGCTGACTTTGGATTTTGTGCTCAGATCTCTCCTGAGCAAAGCAAGCGGACCACCATGGTTGGAACGCCCTACTGGATGGCCCCTGAGGTAGTAACCCGCAAGGAATATGGACCCAAGGTGGATATCTGGTCACTTGGGATCATGGCCATCGAGATGATTGAAGGGGAACCCCCTTACCTTAACGAGAATCCTCTAAGGGTGAGTATTTGTTGTCAAGCTGATGGCAATGTTTATTATTCACTAAGGCCTTCAGAGTTGAAAGGCTTATTGTTTGGTGAAAGGGAATGTGAAGTCTTAGTTCAAAAACAGTTTATTTACATAAACACTGGTAAAAACCAGGTCTTCCAGCTTAACATTACTGTCAACTTAGAAAGGTACTTAAAATAATGCCTTTTCTTGCTGGCATTATTAGAACTGCTAGAAAGAACTCAAAAACACATAGTAGAACTTAACACATAGCTCACGTGACAGTCCAGCAGTTGATACAATAGAGGCAACACAAGAGTTCTAGCTCCACAGCTCATCGAGTACAACTTGGGTCTATATCCTCCTTCCTTTTCTCTCACGGGTGACTATCTGGCATTGCCCAAAATTACACTGCCTAGGAGATCCTACGTTTCTCTATATTGTTCAAGATAGTGCAGTTAGCTGAAAATATCTAAGATAAAGCCATAGACAGACTGTCACCTCTGACAATGATACTTATTGAAAATATCTTCTAAAGAACGTTTTGAAATTCAATTTCTTTTTTCTGCTTGGTGTCACTCCATGAGACTGGCAGAGTTACTTTCCTTTTAATAGTCACTTTTTTCTTTAAATAAAATCTTATTCATTTTATTTATAAGGATTGAAAAAAAATATTCTGATCAATTGAAGCAGTAGTTCCCAATGGGGGCGGTACCACCCCCTGGTGAACACTGCTGGTCGAAGACATAATAGGGGGCGTTCAAACTCAAATACCGATTCTTTAACCTAGATTATATATAGGCTATGGTACATAAATTTTTAATTCCATTTCCTTTAACCTATTCAGCGGAACATGCGTTCAGTATAATCGCAAATCTGTTTATTGAAAACAGAAACAGACTACAAATAGCTAAACACGGTTTTAAAAAATGCTGACAAAAATAGTGCCGAACATTAATTAACTGGTAGCAGTACACAAAGTTTATCCTTCTCATTAGGATTAGTTTTCATAATTTTTATTTCAATATTGTCCATTGTTATCTTCATTGTGCGAGTGTAATGTGAATGTTACTATGGTTGGTTTTAATAAATAACTTCAATTTCAAGCTTCAAGGTGGCTTATTTATGACATCTTTCTTTACTATGTTGAAGGACATAGGTAGAAATATATATACATAAACAGATGAAAATTTGTCACTGCATCTCTGTTAGCTTAAGAAGGAAAATTTGCAGGGGAGCACTGTGTAATTTTTCTTTTGGAAAGTAGGTGATAGGCCAAATAAGATTGGGAACCTCTGAATTAAAGTTTTGAGAAATTCAGAACCAACCTTGGTATTCTTCCTGCTTTTGCACAGCCATTTAATTCATGCAGTTATATTTAATCTACACCAGGTAGGGATTAAAGTTAATCAACATCATTGAGGGGAAATTAGCCGTGACATTACGTCTGCAGGAAGGCATAGCTAAGTTGGCGAACCACTCTTCTCAATCCGTGTTTGGCAATATGCAGAGTTAATTTCATATAAAAGGCTGACAGTTTTAATGCTAGGTGAGACAACGGCGTAGTCTGGTTGACGGGAAGTTAAACAGTTGAGCAGTCGACATGCTGCCGAGTCGTCATCATGTATAATTACCAACGTGTCCCAGTATTAAGAAGATATATTAATTGGTGATTTATTGATATGGTGCAGATTTAAGTAAAAGTTTGTCTTGAAGAATAAAAAGTTTTTATTCTCTTTTTTTATATATGTATTAATTATTTTACTGCTCCAATCCACTGCAACCCTGTGATATTAGACTGAGTTAAGGGTCAAGACCGCAATACCTTGGTGAACAGGTTTATGGGCCTCCAGGAATTTACTGAAGTAGTGTTGAAATAGGGGGTCGCATAAAAGTTTTTCTTCAAGAAATTGTTTAACAAATTGTGTTACAATCTAAACTGTGAAGATGGATGAAATAGGTGCAATAGAGAAACTCAACCGAAAAGATTTTGCCTCTTGGAGCAGCAAAATGGCTGTAGTTTTGATGGACCGAGGTTGCTGGGACATTGTCGTAGGTGAAGAGGAACAGCCCGATGAAGAAAAGGCTACATATAAAGAGGTTAAGGACTATAAACTACAGATGAAACATTCTTTTACAACTATTTACCTGGGAGTGGAGCCTGAATTTCACCCAATAATAGAAGGGATGACTGGTGGCCAATCATGGCAGAAACTGAAACAATACTTCCAACTGGATCCACGGGCAAGAGCAGTAATGTTGACTGGCCAGAGGAAAATGAGGCTATTGATATGTATGCTGAGGACTTTACTTTTGAAAAAATTCTCAAGAAATTACTATCAGAAGAATCATCCCCACAGCAATGTGAGCAGTACAAGAATGAGGAAGCCATGATAAGACAAAAACACAGCCTAGAACAGCTACTTATCCTCCTTCTAGTCCAGAGACTAAGGATCTGGGAGGAATGAGGAAGTACTCAGCCACAGGAAAGAGCTTTGTGTGCAGGTTGCCCAGGATAGTGGAGACGCCACTACCTGAGCCTCTGTAGAAGCTAGCAACCTGAGACTAAGAGTACCCATAAGCCACACAGCACAAGTTTCCTGCTAGAAACTAACTGTCTGAAAGAAATGCAAGATAATGAATGGGTGCTGGATTCAGCAGCTACCCGTCATTTTTGTAATGATCAAAGTTTATTTCTCAATTTTAAAAAATGTTGTAATCAAAACATGGTGGTAGCTTTAAATAATATAACATGTCCATTAGAAGGAAGAGGAAACATAAAATTTATTTTTAAAAATAATATTTAAATATTAGAAGATGTTTTGTACTTACCTTCGTTAAGAAGAAATTTAATAGCTTTTTCCCCCTTAGGTAAATTAGGATTCCACATGTCATGTAAAAATCAGAAAATTAATGATTATAAAGCTAAAAAGGAAATATTTACTGCTAAACATAAGAATGGCCTTCATGTGTGTTATCCCCAAAAGTCAATTCAGAAAGAAACTCCTCTAGCTTCTTTAACCCAAAAAGAGATACTAAAGGAGTGGCATATTAGGTTTTTCCACGTCAATCCTAACTATATAAAAGATATGTCAAACTGGGAAAGTGTTAAAGGTTTACCTAAATTCAGTGAGAAATTTTCTGACTGCAAGGTAAAATAGCAAAGGGTAGAATGGTATCTTTTAACCTCACATTTAAAATTAATTCAAAAAGACCATTGGAGTTAGTTCATAGGGATTTGTGTGAACCTATGCCCTATACCACTAAAGAAAGTAAGTTTTCTCAAATTTTTGAGTTTGTATGGACTCGACTCTTTTTTTTAAAAAAAAAAAAAAAAGCTTGTTTTACTTGATTTAATTTTTGCAACTATGGAGAGTTGCTGTTGTAAAAGGAATTCCATGAATTCTAGTAGGTTTTTTTTTTAACACATATGCTTATATATACAAGGTGATCGTAAACTATGCCAACAAAATATGAGGGGCCGCATTCCTCTCAGTCTGTCAGAAAAGCATAAAGTTCAGTGTCCAAGTTGAACTTTCGTCACTGGAAGAAAATGAGAATAAACCAAATTATATGTTGCAGAATCCTATTCAGATCAGAGAAAGACCCCACAACTACCCCTCGTAAACACCAGAAGAGATTTTCAGTGAACATCTGGGCAGGTATCATTGATGATTGGCTGGTGGGACTGTATCTCTTGCCAGAACGTTTTACTGGTACAGTGTACCTTGTCTTGATGGAGCAAGTACTTCCTGGTACCTTGCCAGCTCTTTCACTCACCACACTGAGGTACATGTGGTTTATGCATGATGGAGCCCCCAGAACACTTTAGCACCACAGCCCGCCACTTCCTGAATGCTAGATATCCTGGACGGTAGATTGGACGTGAGGGACCTGTGGCTTGGGCTCCATGCTCACTGGACCTAAATCTATTACACTCCTTTGGGGTACACATCAAATCATTGGTGTATACGAGGCACCTGTGGACTTAGTGGAACATCTCGTCGTGAGAATCATTGTTGCAGCAGACAAGATTAACATGACACCAGGAGTGTATGTGAGGGTGGGACAGTCTTTCATTCGTGGGTGACAACTGTGCAGTGACACCCTTTGATGCCATTTTAAACATCTATTTTGATTCTTTCTCTGGTCTAAATGGGATTGTGCAACTTATAATTTGGTTTATTCTAATTTATTTCCCAGTGACGAAAGTTCAACTTGGACACTGAACTTTATGCTTTTCTGACAGACTGAGAGGAATGCGGTCCTAGGTTCCATTGAAATTATTGTTCATCTTGATGAGTACTATCACCCCTCATATTTTGTCAGCATACTTTATGATCACTCTGTATATACATACTGTTGAAGCACATTGTTTCATTTGCAAGGTCATATAATATAGCACTGTTATTTTAAAGTGTATGCATATGTTTATTTGATTGTGAATAATGTTTATACTTAATTGTACAGATATTGTGATTATGCTTGTAGTACTTGTTGTTTATACTGTTGAACTTGTAAAAAAAAGTAAAATATTTTCTGCACCAAGTATTGGTTAAATGAATTATTTAGTGAAGTAAAAGGGTGAAGAACAGGGCCATTGTTAGGTAAATGTGTATCTAACCTCTGTGTTCTTCCCGATTTTACACGGCTATTTAATTCACATGGTTATATTTAATCTACACTGGATAGAGATTAAAGTTAATGTCACTGAGGGGAAATTAGCTGTGACATTACATCTGCAGGAAGACATGGCTGAGTTGGCAAACCACTCTTTGCAAACTGTGTTTGGCAACTGACAATATGCACAGTTAAGTGCCTATAAAAGATAAGTAGTTTTAACATTAGGTGAGACAGCTAAGTCCAGTCAACAGGAAGTTAAACAGTTGAGTAGTCGACATGTCTCAGAGTTGTCGGCATATATAAGAAGTGCTAACGTGTCCTGGTATGAAAAAGATATATTAACTGGTGATTTATTGATATGGGGCAGATTTTATATATTTGAAAGTGTGTGTTTAATAAGTTTTTGTCTTGAATAAAAAGTTTTCATTCACCTTTTTTTATATATTAATCATTTTACTACTCCAATCCACTGCAAAAACTCTGTGATGTTAGACCAAGTTAAGGACCAAGACCTCAGTAGCTCGGCAAACATCTTAAATACATAGAGATTGGGCACAGTATTCTAATTGTAGATTAGACATGGTATGATAACTCTGTTATTGAGTTTTATGTTTCCTTTTCAGGCATTGTACCTGATAGCAACCAATGGCAAACCTGAAATAAAGGATAAGGACAAATTATCACCCGTTTTCCAGGACTTCCTTGACAAGTGCCTAGACGTGGATGTCGACAATCGTTGCTCTGCAGATGAGTTACTTAAGGTATTGTTTCAGTTTTTTTCTTTCTTTTAGCCATACATAAGATTTTATATCAAATTTATGTCAACAGAATGATTAACTGTTCTACATATTCATTAGATAATGCTTTGTCAATGAATTGAAAAGAATTGTATCATAATTTCCTACCTGTAGTGTAGTCTACAGGGGGCATATAATGTGAACTTGTCATTTTTACTAATTAGAAAAAAAGTTGTTTAAAAATTAGATTAAAATAATGTGACTTATTCAAGAAATTGAATAAGTCACATTATTGTAATAAAGTTTTTGAATGGTAGATTGTAGGCAGTCGTTTAAAAATCCTTATTTCATTCATAATGACTTATTGCTCAAACTTTCATAAATGAAGATAATATGATTTTGATGTGTGAGGATATTGGGCCATGTCACCATGTCTATAAAAACAGTTTAGGGTGATATCTTCATCTCTGTATTCAGTAAGAATATTCCTTGCATTTCAGTTAAACAAGAAGATTCCTTTTTAAGCTTAGGATTATCATATAAAAGTTGTTCTTAACAAGATACTGAATCATTTGTACTCCTAATAAGATCTAAAATCATCCAATTTGGTGAATGGATTCCATCATATGACACTGCAAGAAAGAAACATTAAAGCTGTATTTCTAGTGTTTGCCGTTGTAAAGAGGAGTGGGTGACATGTCTTGATTTCTAATCTCTTATGGTTATTTACTATCTCTAAGTAAGCCTCCTCTAAACATAGATCCCATTTACAAGTAGATACAATAAAAATGTCTTGCTGCAAATATGAATACAGAATACTCTAATATCTCTACTATTGTTGAAAATATTTTACCCTGGTACCATTTTACATTTTTAAAAAGTCAATAGCCATTTGAATTCTTCTTCTTTTCTTTTTTTTGTTAAGTAGTAGAATTGATGTACAATATTACTGTTGTCAGATTGAAAGGGGGGGGGGGATTTGGGAGGTAACAATAAACTGTTAAATAAGCAAACCATAATATATTTTGCTGTAGCCTGGGCTTAATAAATTATTGGAGGTATTCTTCAAATATCTAGCTTATTTTATTAGAATCCTTATACGAATTGAAAATTTTCCCTAAATCTGTCTGTTTTTTAAAAAACCTAATTCTTGTATGCTCAAGTTCATCCTAGGCACTTTTCTTAGGTGGGCTACCTTGCCTGTTACTTTTTCCTACCAAAAATTGTATTTTTTCTATTTCCATGACAATGCTGCATGACAACTGTAATATCATGATTTCCCATGGCTTCAAAAGAAAATTCTAAATAATTGCATGTGCCTTAGCTGCAGATGTCAAGTGAACAATTAAATTATAATGATAGAAAGTGACCAAAAAGGAATAGTATAAACAAAACAATGTAAAAGGCTCTTTTTCTAACAAGCTGAATTCAAAAGTTGTGAAGAACTTCTCTCTGGGTCTGTGAAAAGCTTTTTTAAAAGTACTCATTGTTGCTTTACTTTCCAAACATTAAGAAGTCGTGAATTTTCAGCTATTGACTGTAATTCAGATGTGTATGAGTCACTTGTTTTATGAATTGGTGTTACTTCAGATGAGAATGGTTATTTGATATCAGTCCCTATTCTGAAATATGAAAAGAAAGACACTGCTTGCCAATGTCAATTGAGTAACTTAAACTACAGAAAATGGAATCTGTAAAAGTTACTTTCAAACATGGTTATTAGTATAACGAATTCATAAAGTGAATATTTTAGGAATCGTTATCTCAAGATTTTTAATATTTTCTAAAACATGGAAATAAAACGTAGTTTGAGGGGTCCTTAAAAAAGTTGTTAATTTCTTCTTTTTTATTTCTGAGAATGAATATACATCCTGTTGTTTCAGTTTTCAATTATTGGGAGCATCTTGTGTATGTGATGAGGATAGTGGTTTGTGAAATGTCTGTATGTTTTATTCGTCCTAGCATCCATTCCTAAAGTTGGCTCAACCCCTGGCAAGCCTTCACGACCTGATCATCGCAGCTAAAGAGGCCACCCGATGTCGTTAGATGAACAACTTTCCTCTCTCCTCCTCCTTCAACTACTACTACTACTACTGTGCCTCAGGGTTTATTGCACATTCTGATAGCCCTCACAATTTGGACGGAAGCTTCCAACTGGCTGGTGCACGATGCGGGACTCATACCAACACAGGCCTACATATGTTGATACCCTTCTTTCTCTTAAATGCAGTATTACTTTCCCTGCAGGTATAGAAGAATAAGGATCTTTATCAACATTATAAGAAATAAACTAGTTTACTCATCCTCAAAATTACTTAATCCTTCTCCCTTTTTTTTTCTCTATGGCGGCAGCTTTTTGTTTGTTTATGTAACAACAAAATTGTAATAATTCTTCATAACATTGTTTTTAGCAGTTTGTTCATTGCTTGAGGAATAACTGTCATTGGAATTATGTCAGTGGTGAACTAATGTACACTTAAAAAAACTGCCACAGACACACTTAGTGTTATGTATGTTTAGATCTTGGATGTTTAAATTTATTTTTTATTCAAATATATTTTTGCAATGGGATAGGGCAGAGGTGGGGAACCTTTTTACCATTAGAGGCCACATGTAAATTAGGTAGTAATAAAGTAGGCCGCATAAGTTGATGAACCTATAAATGCAACTTTTATGAAATTATAGTTATAGTTTTAACAATTTGGTGCATTATATAGAAAAATAACAAAAAAAATTAAGTCCTTATTTATTTATTATTTGACATAAAAAGTTACAATATAAAATATTTTTGTATTCACATAAGGATAAAAACTTGTTATAACATTAATCATTAATTTATTTTTTTTTTATTTATTTATTTATTTATTTTTTTTTTTGCAGAAAAAATAATACGTTTTAACGTACATGGAGTCAGTCACAACAATAATAGTAAGAAAATAGTTTTTGTGTAGAGATCATATAACATGTCTGGTAGTATTGCTAAGAAACTCTGAGCATTAAATTACATATAAAGTGTAGTTAAAGTATCATACAATCAAGGTAAACGAAGCTCATTTGGATAAATATACAATTGTAGCGACTTTAGACAACAATTTCAAAATGTCAACTTTATTTTGGCCGACACTGTACATACATTCATCCCGTTCTTTATTTAATTCTATTGATTTGGAAATTGTTGTAATCTATATAATTAAATATTAATTAATACAAGTGCTAGCTTTTATGAAGGCCTCAAGAGAAGATCACGGAGGCCGCACATTCCCCACCTCTGGGATAGGGGAATGAAAGACTACCTTGGTTTAGGATTGTATTTCCCCTGCATTTCCTTATACCTTTTTATAGCTGATAGATGATTAATGAAAATTTTTTTTTGTTAGTTTAGCAGTTTTTGTTAGTTAAATTGACTTCAAAAATAATATTTTAGTTTAACTGTTTATGCTGTTATATATATATATTCAACTTTAATTCCTTAAATCTCATTTTTCTGGAAGAAACAACGGAAGAAGCACCCTGCTCCCTTTCAAAATCTTTCATTTATAATAAATAGTATTTTTATATAATGAACAGTTAATATTTCAGTATTCAAAAAGTTTCGAGGAGGCTCATACTTTTGAGCATATTTTCTGAATTTTTTTTTTTTTTTTTTCAGATTTAATTTGACTGTTTTTATTTGTATATTTAATAAGTGTCTGGTTCAATGGATAAAGCCTGAAAATGAATATCCCTGGGATAAGGTTGTTGTTGCCTCCTAAACAACACACTTTGTAGTCCATTAATTCAAGTGAATTTTCTCGATTGGGCAATATTACTGCAGCTTTCTCATAAACAGAATGCGAGTGCTGACAGATGTCAATTTCAGAGACTTTTTAACTTCTGATGCTGCTAATTTCTGTCATGGTTGCTTTGAATTTTACTGCTGTAAAATTGTTACAGACTATTAGTGCTCCTAAGTACTTGTTTTGAAACAAAACCAGGACAAAGTTACTGTAGTTAATTGGGGAATGAGAATTAAAAATTCAATTTATCTGTTTATTTGACCTTAATTTTAATTTAATAATTTTTTCCCTGTTAACAAGGTATGTTAATTTTAAAGTAAAATAAATAAATAAATAAAACATTAACTTAGCAGTAGCATTAATCTGGCAGACCCAGATGAAAAATTTGTTTTGAATGCAATAGGACTGAACATTGTTGTGCTCTGCCTACCTATTCCCAAGCTATACCAGTTCTTACATGGTTACATGGATGGCACCATTTCCTCTGAAAAGTCTGTAGAAACAGGTGAATTTCTAATAAGGAATAGTATTCGAATGTCATTTAAAACATTACCCCCTCAAGTAAGGAAGCATGCTTTTTCTACTGATTGCACATGAAAAGGTATTAAACTACCACTACTTATTAACCAAACTACATTTGAGTTTAATTAATTGTGGGAATAAAATAAGGCAAAGCATTTTACTGAATGTTGAAAGAATGGAGGGCAGCAAAGAATTCATGGTTTTTGACATGATTTTAGTAGTTCTCATGCTGTTTTAATTATACTCTTTGGTCTAGAATAAATACCTAATATACCCGTCCATAAAATTTTTGATTTCTAGCAAATTAGGGATGACGATTTAAATGTATTTAATGCGTGCTTCTCTCTACTGCCTTATCAATATCTCTTCTAGAGAATTGTTATGATCAGACTTTAAAAAAAAAAAATTGTAAAATGTCAGCTAAAAAATATTTTTTGGCTTTTTTAAAAAAGAAAAAGTATTTGCTCTCAAAAGTTTTTAGTTAGCAAAGAACATAGCTTCCTGTTTTATAGTATTGACAAAATGGGGTGTTTAATTTTTAGGCATACAGAGAGAATTCAATAAAAATTATATTTTTTAAGGAAAGGTAAAAATTTGTGTGTCTGCCTGGATCTTGATCTATTTTGCTGCTTGTGTCACACAGTTTGAGAACCACTGATTCAGGTGTTCATCAAAAATGAGTTCTATTGCTAATACTACCCTTGTTTAGGATAACAACAATATAATATGCCAAATATTTCAGACTTGGGAGATACTTATTCTTGCACACACTGATAGATTTACTGTGTGAATATTGGTAAAAGGGGTGCCCTGAGAAAATTTATCATTTTCTTAATATCCCAAAAGAAGAATTAAAGGAAATTTGAAAGTTTCCTTTGAAAGTCTTTTCTTATCAGCTGCCTTCAGTTCTTGATCTTTTGGAATACAATTTTTCATCTCTCAAAAACAATGTAGGCCTGTGTCATTGCTGTATTTTTGCATATATATATATATATATAATATATATATAATTAATATATATATATATATATATATATATATATATATATATATATATATATATATATATATATATACATAGAAGACTTGTCTGTGGCTCCATGAGGGCCCAGAATACATGTGATATATTTCCTGCGAATGTCTCCGACTGCTGGCATGTGTGTGGCAGATGATTTGCTTTTGATTGATAACAGTGTGTTGCATTGTGTAAAATATATTTTAAAAGTATGGATGTGGACCTAAATGTATGTTTGTCTACAAATAGTGGATAATTGAATCAAATGTTATTTTTCTTTTCCTACCTGAAAATGTAGCTTTTATGAAATTTGTAAATAATTGGCTGTTCATTTTTCTATTGATTATTATTAGAGTATGTCTTTTCTGTTCAATCATTGCATCCTCAAGCCTCCCATTCATAGTCTTTCTTCTATGTCATTTGGTGAGTAATACAGTTTGAGCAGAGACTATTTTGTGGAAAATTAATATTGACAAGAAGCCAATATCACATCGGGAATTTCCCTCTGCACTATGCAGAGACAACCCTTTCAAACAAGTGCTATTCAATGAAGCTGGGGGGAAAACCCTCGTTTGATAGTTATTCTTCAAGTATAGTTTTTTTTTGGGTCAACTATCCAAAAAGTTGAATAAGCTGCACTGATTCTAATCGACCCATCAGAAGGGGGAAATGAACTGCCTCATAATTCAACATTGATGGAGTCTACGCGTGAACTGAAAGCAACAATTTTTTTGCATTTTAAGCAATCATTTCCCCATAATTTGACTACATCTACCTTGATGATCATAGTGTTAAACATTTTCCTCTTTTTAATTCATCCAGGTTTGTGTGTGTTTTCAGTGGCCTCATAATACGACTGTCTTTCTAGTTCTGAATCTAGTTTGTCCCTATTTGTTTCTAAAGGTTGAGTCACCAGTCGAGGGGATCTCCCACATCCATGAATGCATGGTAAAAGTACCTGATGTAGCATGTCATGCATTGATGAATGCTGAAACCAGAGACTTGTGATACTGGCATAAAGATCTGAGATTTTTTGGCAATAAAATTTAAATGCTGTTGTTGATAGGATTTGTACTCTTATAAATGTACTTAATCTATTTCTGTATTATTTCAATTTTTTATTGTATTTCTGTTGGAAATGTACAGTAAAATTTGCAAAAAGTCATACTCTTAATATATCAATTTAAAAGGAAATCTGTATCAAACTTTATGCATTCTATCACTATGTATAAATTTCACTTATCAGTCATATTATAGTTTAAGATATCTGCGCCTATGTTGAAATGGCTGTTTCAAAGGCCAATCTTTTAGGATTCTAAAACTTGTTTACTTTGATTTGTACTATTGTTGTATGAGAATTAATGGCCCATTTAATAAACTGCAAGTAGCATCTTTAAATGCATTTTCAAGAAAACTCATTTTTCAGTTACTTTTGGAAACAAGAAAACTAATGATTTAAGAAGTTTTCAATAGATTTAAATGAAATTTTATAATAGTGTTTTACATATTACTCACTATGTTTTGACCTAAAATCATTCTACCGGTAAAGATAATTAAAAATTATAAAAATCAGTGTTTTTTTACTTTTTGGTATATTTTAGTGATTGTTGGAAATATTGTCAAACTTTTATTTCGGAATACAGGTAAGTTTTCCATTAGTCTATAGCAGAGCTCCGCAACCTTTTATCTTCCACAGCACAACAACGTTTTTTTTCGATAATTCCGCGGCACACCACAAGAAAAAACTTGAAAATATATATTACAATAAATACATATATGTTTTTATTAGATTAAAAAATACAACAAAATAGCTCTATGTATCAAGATAATTATAATCATTAAAGTTTTATATAAATCATTTTGAACTGTACACCAACACAAGAACAAAAATATAAAATTATAGTTTACAGGTAAAAAATTTTCTCTTTAAATTTTTATATTAAAATTTTTTTTTTGGTCTTTACTTAAGCCTAATAAATCAAAGTTAATTTAAACATAACTAATTTATTAATGAGATATTTGAGATTGTTTTGATAAATGTGCGTTTTATATTTGCACGTTTTATATTTGGCTCTATAATAAAAAGAGCTACAGTTCATGGTCAAGGCCCTTTAAATATGATCGTTTGTCATTTTTAATTAGAACCAGTGTCGAAAAACTTTGTTCGCATAAGTATGTCGTGGAAAATGGGGGCAAAATTGCAATGGCCTTGTCAGAAATTTGTGGATATTCTTTCTTAACTGAAATCCAGAAATATGACGCTCGAGCATACATACAATGTATGGCTAACAACATGTTTTTGTTTTGTGTATAATTTCGACCCAGAAAAATTTCATATTAACAAAAAAAGGAATATTTTACTTAGAAAAATTTCTATTTAATGCGGTGGTTAATTTTTTTATTATCATAACCGATAAAATCACCGCGACACAGTCAAGATCACCTCGCGGCACACTAGTGTGCTACGGCACAGCGGTTGCGGAGCACTGGTCTATAGTATAAAGGTAATTTAAACATATTGAGTTGAATAGAGTGTAGGGTCTCGCTGAATTGTACTAAAAATATATAAAAAAATCCCTCTATTTTAAAATGTTATGAAATTTTTACTAAAATGATATTTGTTTTTTCATGATTTCAACTCCAAATTTAGGTATTTAATCAGTACTGTCTATTTTTCAAAAAAAGTGTTCCAATACCTTGACAGTTAATAAAATACAAAGTAAATGTAAGAATATCCTAAAATGTTGTTGTCTACAGCAGTTGGAATGTTAGTATCATGCTGCTGTAAAAAGAGTAGTTTTTGAAAAGTAAGCATTTTTTCTTGCCTGATGTATGTTTCTATTTTACAAGGATTCTCTTTTTATTTGAATTTTAAAAGTATCTTTTTAGCTAAGGATCAAGTCAAGTGAAAAGGTAAATAAATTCGTGCAGATATCAGTTTACAAAAAATATATTGTGCATCTGTTACTTTTTGAGTTTTCTTCATTCTTTGATTATTATAATAATTCTACATTTAAGTGACCTAAAAATAAGCTGTTAAATAGGAATTTCCTTGTGTTTGGATTCTTTTCTCAATGAAGGATGTGTATAGTTAAAAAAATTCTGTTGCATAATAGCTTTATTTCATTTGTATTTTAAAAAGTATTTTTCAAGTTGTTATTTAGTAGTCAATATAATTAATTTCTGTTGTGACATTTTATAGTAAAAGTTCAGGTCTTGAATTGATTGTTAGCAGTTCAAAATAATAAAATGATTGTGTGAAGAAAGAAAATAATCTATTAATGAGATAAAGAATGAAGATTTTAGTTTCTGTTCCAACAGAGTATCTTGGCCTTGCAAAAAAATAGCATTGTGTCACTTTATTTCCTTTGAAAGTGGTCATTATTCCTAGTAAAATGACATTGGATTATCTTTATATATCATTATCGAGTTAATTAAATGTATTGTAAAAATCAAAACGTTTACTTTTAATGTTTATATTGTATTGTAAATTGTGTTCAATGGCAATCAGATGACTTATTAGTTGTCTCTGACAAATCATGCGTTGTGGGCATCATGCAGCTATTTTGTTTTTGTTGGAATCGATTAACATGGAGAATTTTTCTGTTTAGAAGTGTGAGGCACTTTATAGAATGTATAGTCATCCACTTTGATGGAAAATGGGGGAAAAAATGTTTGTAGATAGTAGTACCTTGTTCTCTAATTTTTACATGTAAATAGGTGGGCATATCAATCCAATGAACAGCTGTTTAATATGTAAAAAAGATAAATTTTCTTTTTAGCTATTTTCATAGCATGTTTTTTATTCTCCTAGCCTTTGTTCTTATCCATTTTAAAGAATTTTCCTGTTGTTATAGTTTCCACTTTCATCGCTATTTGTTCCTGAAAATTTATTTACAAATCAGTTTTTTTTTCTTTTTTAATATGTTAGTTCTAAATATACTCTAGTCATCACTTTTAATTGAGATAAATGAAGTATATAATTTGAGTCTCTCAGAGCAATAAAATGATTTGAAATGAGTTGCATTTTGATTGTCAAATGTTTGCTTTATTCTATGATGTTTGTGACCTGTGTAGTGGATTTTAGTTTTTGATACATGTACATTATTTGTGATTATACTTTTGTATAATATTTATTCGATGTCACCCCTGGCCATTATGATTTGAAATTAAATGTGAATTTTTACATATTGTGTTGACTTCTTAATAGCCATACTTGATGAGTCTCCGTATCTTGCAACATCCGGGAAAATCCTTGACGTTTCTCGCCGTGCGTATTTATGTCAAGTGGCCCTTAGGAGTGGGGTGGAAGCCAAAAACAAATGACGTCAAAATTCCTGGCTTATAAGGGCTTCATTAAGAAAGAAAAAAAATAGAATCTATTGCATATTCTGCCTTCGGACCTGTTTGCTTTCTAATTTGTGAAAAATGCTGACTCCATTGTAAATAATTGAGCAAGTAAAATTAAACATCTGCTATGGGCGTTATGCTTTATATATTTTCAAAACGAGCCATTCAACGTATCTTGTTGATCCCCCCCCCCCCCTTCGATTAAAGAATACACATTAAGCTACGATTTTATGTTGTCAAATTTAAAGTGTTAACCCTTCAGACGTCTTCGATACAATTTCGATTCAACGGATATTGTAAAATTCCGCCAAAGGCAAGTTGTATGAATGCATATCTCATTCGAAAAATGAGTGGTAAACTCTCCAACCCGGATGAACCGATGGATATATGCTAAACCACGAGTGTCCTCGACTCCCGTTTAGCGTATTTTTTTAAATAAACATTTGACAGTTCCAGTTGACGGATGGCGTCAGGAAGCAAAATAGATTCGCCGCATGTATTTATGTTTTAGCTATAGAGGCCGCGCTAACGTCTGTTGGCGAAAACTGATTATTTTAAAATTCTGATAGCTCGGTAAAAATGTTCTAAATAGGATCGACTTGTTTTGCCCAATAGTTTTAAGAAGGTACTAAGAGTAATATATTTGAGAAACCGACTCGCGGTTAAGGTACGTATTGGCGATTGATTAGTGTTAGAACAGATTGATAGAGTCGCCAAGAAGTAATCGGGTTCAAGCGCAGTTAATATATCGGATCTTCGTTAGGGTGCTACGTTACCACAGTTGTTCAGTACAATACTGCAGTATAGTTTGCCCCTGAAGTCTGAAAAGTCCCGCTGTGATCTTTCCTTACTTGGGGAAAACTTGATCCTAGAAAGGGAAAATGAAACGCGTTTGCAGAAAGTTGGACGCATGAAGCTACAGAGCTTCATGGTTGGACGATTTGTCATGAGGGGATCCGACGAATTCTCAAGATGGCGCGTTAAATCAACAAAATTGTCTTAGCGCGCTGTGGGACTATTCTGGAAATACCCCCGAAAAAGAAACGAGAAAGTGAAAAATGACTTGCGCATGCCCTGTTCAACCGAGCGGGGGTGTCGGACGCCTTTTCGGTTGTGTGGCCTCTCGGTGAGTTAGTTCTCCGCTCTGGAATGTTGGAAGGGACGCTCTCCGTGTACGCCTTCGTGGTGGTCTTCCCCCTAGCCGTGCTCGGGGGGCTGGTTTTCCTGATCCGGAATTTCATCCGGGCGACCGAGTACTGCGATGTCGATGCCAGGTTCGACAACAAGACAATTGTGGTCACAGGTAAGCCCTTGGGGAACTCAAATCATGTCCATTTTTTATCTTCAGCTAGATATTGAACGAATATTTTTGAGTTGTGTTTTTATTATTATTCGTATAGGCCAAATTTCATCCTCTTTTTGCTGTAAGATCCTACTTTGTGTAAAAAAATTCCTTTTTCAAAATAGCTTTAAAAGGTTTTTTTTTTTTTTAAATATAAATTCCATAATTTTTTCCCCTAAAAATTCTCACTTTTTCGTATTTTTCTGCTGCCAAAAAAATTCCCCCTACATTTAAGTTCCGTTATTAGTGACATATTATACCAGTCAATGAATGGCGACGAAACCGCTGACCCCCGTTTAAATTGGTTCAAAATTTAATTATTAAAAGATACAGCAGAGAGTTCCACCAGAAGTCAAATTCTATTTATGTTGTTGTTTGTGAACATCAACGCTGCTCTGACCGACAGGTTTACGAGTGCCTCCTGCTGTTGCGGATGGTTCTAAATAACACTCATTTTATGTTAGCTGATGGGCCACGTCTCGAGGTAGTCCAGAGCAGTGCTGCGCGCTTCTTGCAATGAAAAGTGAGCAAATGTTGACAAACTATTTTATTGACTATTGTTTGACAACTAATTTAACAATATATATCTTTTAACGTACAAAATATATCTTAATGAAAACTATGCCATTATAGATAATTTAAATTATATTTTTGATTCAATAATTTCAATATGATATAAATTGACTTCTGCCTGGTACAGAGTGATGTTTAATCTTCGCGGTAATGATGCGACTCGGCTGCAGAAGAATGCCCACACATTTGATATATCGGTTAGTTCCAGTGATTCGCTACGACACGGCTGACCGATCGTCATTTATCGAGGATGGATTGTGATATTTTCGCACCACCTCCTTATTTTTGATATCGGGAAAGTAGTCTGAACTCTTCGTTAATGGATAGCTCACATGTTTGCCACCTAATCTGCGTTGTCAAATGCTTCGGAAGCAGAGACTCCTAAACGATTGCTAGTCCGACACCCTCGGACTGTGCCCCGCTTTTCAATGTGTCCTTCCACCAACTGTTTGATACCGAGCATACAAGAGCGCTTAGAATCCAATAACGCAATGGCGCATTTTGGGGGCCCCAAATCTCATGTTTTTGAATGAAAAACAAAAGAGACTTTTTTTTAAAATCAGAACAAACAACAACAGAAAAAGATTTTTTAAAAATTGATTGTTCAAGGTGAGAGCCTCGGAATTGTACGTTCACATTTTTATTGCGTCATTAAAATATTATCTATACTTATATATAAAGAGAGAGCGATTTTGTACGTGGAGGATAATCTCCAGAACCACTGCACCTATTTGAAAAATTCTTTTACTGTTTGAAAGGTACATTATTCCAGATGGACATAGGCTATATATTATGTATATCTGATCATCTATACTTATATATAAAGAGAGAGCGATTTTGTATGTGGAGGGAAATCTCTGGAATCACTGCACCTATTTGAAAAATTCTTTCACTGTTTGAAAGGTGCATTATTCCAGATGGACATAGGCTATATATTATGTATATCTGATTATCTATACTTATATATAAAGAGAGAGCGATTTTGTATCTGGAGGGTAATCTCCAGAACCACTGCACCTATTTGAAAAATTCTTTCACTGTTTGAAAGGTACATTATCCCAGATGGACATAGGCTATATATTATGTATATCTGATCATCTATACTTATATATAAAGAGAGAGCGATTTTGTATCTGGAGGGTAATCTCCAGAACCACTGCACCTATTTGAAAAATTCTTTCACTGTTTGAAAGGTACATTATCCCAGATGGACATAGGCTATATATTATGTATATCTGATCAGTAGAAATAAAGTTAGGGGCTTAATCCTAACAACCTCCATTGTTACCGCTACTGTCCTCTACCGCTTTTTGTGCCGAAGTCTTCAACGATCCTTAGCGTGGTGCTATCGCGGTGGGCTTCTGTTCTGACGATAGTGGTTCGAACCTAGCCGTTCTCCGGCACGCCTTTTTCTTTTAAAAAATTAACTTTAATCATTTACTAACGTAATATTAATTTGAATATTATTTGAAAAAAATTTTAATATTATTTAAAAAAAACATTCTTTACTTAAAATTCTTTTTTTATTTTTATTTAATTTCTTAACCTCTCTCTTTTAAAAAATTAACTTTAATTAATAACTAACGTAATATTAATTTGAATAATATTTTAGGTGCTTAAAATAATTAAAAAAAACATTCTTTACTTGAAATCATTTTTTATTTTTTAATAAAACTACGGTCTCAAGCACACCTCTTTCTTTTAAAAAAGTAACTTTAATTAATAAATAACGTAATATTAATTGGAATATTATTTTAGATGCTTAAAATAATTAAAAAAAAATTCTTTAATTAAAATTCTTTTTTATTTTTGTATTTTTATTTCATCTCTTATTCTAATTTTGGGATACCAATGTGTATCTATACTTCTATAATAATATATAAAGAGAGAGAGCAGATTTTGTATGTGGAGCGTAATGTACAACTTTTGAACATTAAAATGTACCTTACATCTTTTCCTTTGTCAGCCTCAGTCAAGTAACCATAGCAACACCCTTTAGCTAACGGGGTCCGTTTTTCGAAATCGCTCTTTACAACGGGAAAATGTTATCTACTTCCTATCCCCATTTTGCGTGGGGGTCAGGGGAAAGAGTGGTTAATTGCTTTCTTACTATTGAATAAGAATTTCAATAGTAGTTCATCGGCACTCCGTGCCTCTTTCATCTCTCAAAAGGCTGAAAATGGATGAACAGCGGGTGAACCGCCCTTCTGATGTCTCTCGCCTGAAAAGAAATAGCCTCCAGCTAGAACGACAAAAGATTATTATTCAGTCCTTTTCGGCAAGATTCACCCTCCGTTCCCAGAATGTCACCCAATTGTTCTTTGGGGGCAAAGACGTTAGGAAAGTCACAACGAAGTGGAATTCGAGACTATATCTCTGCCGACATCACACCGTATTTTTCGAGAGTATGTGCTTCGGATATATGCTATCCCACCCCGTAAGGAAAAGGTTTAATATTTTTAAGATTCAAGTAGAGGAGGTATTATAAATATAAAAAGGATTTTTGAAACTGGCAACGTTAAAGGGCTTATTGAAGAAAACTACATTTGGAACTACGCTTTTTATTGAACATTTAAGGTAAAAAAAAAAAAAACAATTTATTGGTTATCAACTGGAAATTTATCGGTATAATATTTTGTTCAACCCGGACAAAGTCGGGACTGGCCGCTAGTTTAATATAAAACATAAGGTAAATTGAATCAAAAAGCTAATGACTTGAAAATAGGTACTGACCATCGAGATAAGAATAGGGAGACGGAGTGTCGATGCCGTTTCGTAGTTTCCAAGCATCTGTCCAATCATTATGCAGGCCCTAGACCCCAATTCTACGAATTTCAGTACACAATAGTGACTACCTAAATGTGAATTCTTAATATGTGAGTAGCTAAAGTTGTTTGGTTGATTTTGGGGCCTCCACCGTGTGTATAGACGTATGCTTATCTGTATTTATGTATGTGAGAATATCACCCGGATACGTAGTCAAGCCCAGATTTCCGCATGGGCAAGTGGTGCACTTGCCCAGGGCCCCCAAAATTATCGCCCCCCCCCTAATTTAGTATTAATTTGTACATATTTTTGAAAATTTGATTTTTAGTTAATAGAGTAAAGAGGGGTAGTGGCGGATACAGAAAAAAATCCGGTGTGGGGTACAGTGCACCCACGATAGTGAAAGCATACTTACATCCGAAAGCGTTTTTGGTTTATTTATTATTTTTTTGGGGGGGAGGGTTTGTAATACCTCCAGACTGTGATCTATTTTGAATTTCAAAAGGAAAATTTCATGAATTTATTTATTAACATTAAAAAGTAAATTAATTAACCCATTATTATTATTAATAATTTTTTTTTCAAATTTATGGCTTGTTGGTCGAGAAAATTTTGAATTTCCGCCCACATGTTCATGTGGAAATCTGGTCCTAGGGAGGGACATGTTCCCCCCCCCCCCATGGATCTGTCCTTGGAGGGGGGCCCCCAAAGTCTGCTTTGCCCAAGGCCCCATTGGGTCAAAGTCGGGCCCTGTACGTAGCCACTGTTCAGAAACTGGAATCTCATTATTAACAGTGGCTATCGCCAAGCTACCATTTTGTTCTGAATGAGGGAGGACGAATATTTTTATTAAAACGGACTACAAAGTTTTGTACTTAAATGAAACGCATGACAGCATCCACAATTTAAAAAAAGCAGCTGTTTTAGAAATATTGTCTACTGGTCTCAGTTCGCATTTGTGAATTTTTCGGTACAGACAGTGGCGTACGCAGGGGGGGAGGGGTTGAAACCCTCCATTGGTTCTGATTACATATATTATTTAATTGGGTTTAAGCTTTGCAATGATTGCTCAAACCTACACTTTCATGGTACCCCCCCCCCCCTTTTGAAAATTTCTGCGTACAGACAATCCTTCAATTTGAGGTATCGAATGTAAATTGTTCGGGTTTAATTCTCATCTCTTAAATGATTGAGCGTTTTCTTTTTCAAATACACCTAAGTTATGGCACGAGCAGATTTTGTGACAATCGATTTTGAATTGTTATTTTGTTATTTATCTTGCGGATGCCAAGATATAGTGATGTAAGCAGTATAGATTCGTTGTGTTGTTTACTATTAACGTACGCCTTCACAGTCGGCACTTCTAGGATCCGAGCCTTTGTTTGGCTGTCTTATACAGAGGCTGTTCGCACATTTTTTAGACGATTTTGGTAAGCGGTAATAAAAAATCGTTTGCTGCAAAAGAAATAATTGCAATTGTACTATGTTTTTAAAAGTCAAAATTATTGTCTGCGGCTTGAAAGTTTTGTTTTTATTCAAAATGGCGTTTTTAACAAAGCAGTGGTTCGAAGGCTACATTTATGCTCTTTCCGAAGAGAAATATGCATACTCCGTTATCCAAAAACGATGTGAGAGTCATGGTTTTGTGATATCTAAAGCGTCAATAGGTCAAGAAAGGAAAAAAACGTCAAATTGGAGCCTCAAGGGGGACAAAAATTCCAAACAAGTATCTAAAGAAAAAACGGATATCTTCAACTATTGCAAAGGTACGTTGTTTAATGTTAAAAGAAAATCCCCCTAGTCAAAGGACAGTTGCAAAATCATTAAAATGCTCGGTGTCCACTGTAAACAAAATGATAAACGTTGATTTAAATCTTAAGAAAGCGAAAAACGCAATGTGCATCGTCTTCTTCCAAATCATATCGCTGAACGCAGGACACGCTGCAGAATTCTATATGAGAAACATTTATCCAAAAAAAAATGGAAAACAATTGTCACAATAGATTGACACTAATCATGGGTGTATTTAAATGATTGCAACAAAAAAAGAGCCATTTATTATCATAAAAGGGGAGAAAAAAATTTAAGTACATGGTTCAAAGAATCGAAAGAAAGTTTTTCTAAGGGATTCATGATTGTTGCAGGTTTTTCTTATAATGACAAGTTAAAAATAAAGAGAGTGGAAAAGAATGTCAAGATTAACTCCAAATACTATCAGGAACATATTTTATCGCCAATTTTTCTGAATGAAATACCATCGCTTTACCCACAGTGCCATCAATCTGTGAGACTCCATCAGGACAAAGCTAGCAGTCACACATCAAAATCCACTGTAAATTTCCTAAAAGAAATGGAACAAAAAACTGGTATCAAGGCCATACCCTTCACTGATATCCCTACTAAATCTCCCGATGTATCACCTATGGATTTTTGTGCTTTCGGACTTTTAAAATCTGCATTATCCAAACGTCGTCCCAAAACCCTTACAGGACTCTGGAAAGCTGTTCAGGAGGAATGGGATAGAATACCTCTTCTGACACTTCAAAAGGCATTATTATCCTGGAAATTGCGGTGTCGAAAGATAGTTCAGAATAAGGGATGTCAAATAGAACATTTAAAACACAAGAATTTTATGTAATTTAGTTTTGTGAATTCAATATACATCGTCTAAAAAATGTGTGAACAGCCTCTGTAGTCCTACTGCAAAACTTATAGCTAGCGCATGCACCTTTCCCGTACGCGTCTTTCACATTTTGATCTTTACACGTTTTAATCTTTCAAAATTTATAGAAGTATGTTTCAGGCCAGAAAGGGTCGCGTAGACATAAAAAGATTGAGAATCAACAAATAAATTTGAAGGCATTTTATTTTCAAATTGCGTTTCTAAAAGTTTAACTTGAAAAAAAAAAAAAGAAAGACAAACTGTTTGAAAGTAATCAAGGAATGTGGCATAAAATTCGTCTGTTTCTTGTTTTGAGAGACTGTGATGGAGGAATGAGCCGTTTTGGCTGTAAGGTTCACTCGTCTTTAATGTACGTTTTGTGGTTTGATTGACACTATCGACCCAGATCCTACCGATACCCCTACCTTACAATAGTTGCATGTCGGGAACGAAAGATGGCTCTGTCCTCGTACCGAAAAGAAAGATTCCCATTTCGAGCAACACACCTCAAAAGGGACATGAAGGAATGGGAAACCGTCTGTAACTGAGCATTTCGATTCTTAAAGTCAATTTTTATAAAGTTATATTCCCTAGTTGTGAACACTCTTATTTTCTGTATTAAGCGGCCATGACCGAGAGGGGGAATCCTCAATAATGGAGAGAATGTAGGTGATAGCTTCACTGGAAATGCTTTTCTCTTTTGTGCTTACGGTAAGAAGCATCTTTTAGTTGAAAGCCGTTAAAACGTGGGCAGCCGACGTCATGAATCGGACACTAGGTAATGTCATTTCAGACGATATTCTTCCCCTCTTTTACGCGGAATTCATTCTCGGTTGCTCGATGAAAGAGAATCAATTTGACCTGTCGGCTCTGGTGGTATTTAGGAAAGCCCGATTCAAAAGAAAATACGCTGAGGCAGAGGGGGAAGTGCGCATGCGTCGGATAATGCCGTCTCCCATTTTATATGATCGGGGCCTATGTTAAGATGAAGCGGGCCCAATTGATAAGACTGTGCTGCAAACTCCCACGAGTCGCTTATCGACCCCCGATATGCACGCCGAGAATAGCAGGCGGGAGGAAAATATATTTGCGACTGTTTACGCCCGGGGATCCCGTTTCCGCGGGCTCGAAATAGACGGAATGTCCAGAAATGGAGGAACGCGCGCGTGGAAGTCGTCAGCAGTCCGGAAACGCGTACGCGGTGAAATCATTTGAAAGATTCTTAACCTCGCAGTCATTAAGTTGCTTCTCTTTAACAAAAAACAGAAATTATAGCAGGACCTAGTCTTTTAATATTCTCTACTGACGTAACAACATGACGCGTAGAGTCTCGTATTTTCGCTATCCAGCATGGAGATAAAAAGAATGCACTTAGATAGCAAACAAATTTCTATGTAAAAGGGGGGGGGGGGGGATATCGTTCTGTGCGAAATGCCGTTCCATGATAGTTGTGTGATTTTGCAGGTGGCAGCAGCGGCCTGGGTCGCGCCCTGTGCGCGGAGCTGGTTCGTCGCGGCGCGCGCGTTATCGTGGCGTGCCGGACCCGGGCCCGTTCCGACTCGACGGCCTTCTTCCTGCGCAACAAGACTGGCTCGCTCAACCTGCGCAGCGTGTTCGTCGACCTGACGCGCCTCGACTCGGTGCTGGACTTCTGCAGGGAGATCGCCGAGGAGAAGGTGGACGCCATCGTCAACAATGCAGGTGGGTACTGCCAAGTCATTCGTCAACGGCATTAAGTTGTCAACAAAGGGAATGATACTCATTATTAGGTGAGGGATTGGGGAGTGTCAAATAAACATTATAATAAAATACTTTTTTCGACGAAATAATCTGTAGAACAAAATTATAATTAATGACTTTAAAAAAGAAAAAAAAAAACTCTATTTTATAATACTTAAAGCAAAATATACGATAAATTAAAGAAAGAGATAACCTTTTGAAGCTTTCATTAGAAAAAGAAAATCAGTGTTGCCAACTTTCTCTCGGAAGCTTTACCTTTTGACTTTTTTTTTGTAGATCAACATATCGGCGTTTTGAGGTTTACAATACTCACCGGTTTCAACTTTCCATGTAGATTAGTGTGTAGAACGTATCTTGTAATCGATGGTGCAATGAAATAGACGAGCAAAACTGATCATCTGCACATGAGTGGTGCGGCGCCGCATCCTTCAATTCACACGACATGCGAATCAGGGGTGAGCTTTAGCCGGTTCTACAGAACCGGCTGCCATTTAAATGATGGAATCAGCCATTTAAATGATGGAATTTAAACAGTAGGAGCCCAGCAAAGGAGTTGTGTTTTCTTACTTAGTTTATAAGTATCGTAAAAAAAAATCACCTTCTAGAAATAATTCAACACTTTATGGAAACGAATTTGTAATTTATTTTTGTCCTTGGGTCAATCCATTTCAAATCGCCAAATTTGGCAAGGTAAAGTTGCCCGACATTTTTAATTTTCCTAACTTTTTAACGAAGTTTTCATCATAGTTTTATGAGTTCAAAAACATGATTAAAAATTTTTTAACTAATAAATGCAATAATTTTAAAAGGTGCGGCCCCCGAGCCAAAACAATTGCCCACTCCTGTTGTAAGGAACTTGAGGTTATCATCGGTATGTGCCCATAAGTGAAAATCAAATTAGGTTCTATACTACTTTGAAATTTGATAACGACAGCACGGCGTGCATTAATAATGATGAATGTTGGATAGGTAAAGTTAAAGATTAAAGTGGAGAGGACAACGGCATTTCATTCATCAGGACCTGCAACCGCATTTAAAAAAATGATAGTGTTTGGGTTCCTGTCACTAAAGTCCTATGCAAATTGAACTGACAACTATTTCTGGACGAACATTCAATATCTTATGAAAGATATGCAGTGAAATTTCCGCACTGTAAAAATGCAAAGAAGTAAGTTAATAAAAGAAAAGACATTCATATAAACAATTTTTAATTGAATGAACAAAATAAAATTATACTACTACTTTTAATACTTTCTATGCTGATGTTCTTTTAATTGCAATAAAACATAAGGGATACAATTTATTCACGTAGTTTTTAGTATTTTAAAATTAAAGAACAATCTTGAATGATTTTTTTTTAAATAACAAATTTAAAATTTCCTTTCTCTGGACTGAAAGGAAACAGAGTTTTTGTGCAATTTTAGTGAACTGTAATTAAAAAACCAGTTAAGTATCACTCATAAAATTTATATGGTAGATTTATATTACAAAGATGTTTATTATCCTAAGTTTTTAGATTTTTTTACTCGGTCCCTTTTGAGATATTAATTAGTGAAAACTACCCAAAATAGGCTCAACACGGTTTGTGTTAAGCTGTACAAAAAAAGGAAAAGGTTTTCAAGATTGAAATTTTTACAACGAGTAACCCTATGACAGATTTGAGCTAGAAAAAAATATTTAAAGTGAGTGATATCCTTCCAAAAAAAATAATAATAATAAGGGTAGCGAAATGTGGTGTTTCACCTTTTACTTTTAACGTTTTTGAACATTTTTTATGGACTAGATCCTTAAATCTAATGAAAATTCGCTAATAACCTAAAATGCAGACAATTTTATGCTGAACATTTTAGTTTTTTATTCATCTTGATAGGTATTAAAATAAAGTAGTTACAGCATTTTCTGTGAAACACGTTTTTCACCAAAAAATGACTCCAAAGCTGGATAAAAATGGCCGCCCCAAAAAAATTGTAAAGTAAAAAAATTTTCAATAATGTTTTTAAACTCATAAAACCACAAAGAAAACTTAGAAAAAAAATTAGGAAAATTAAAAATGTCGAGCAACACCCCCTTGGTGAATTGAAATGGATTTGACCCCCTTTGTACTTTGAGAAAAAAAAAAGGCAACTTCAGAATAATCATCTGGTACTGTGTTCTTTTGATTTGAATGTAAAATAAAAAAATATATTTTGAAAATGGGTCCTAATATTGTTAGATGGCTCGAAGATTACGTAACTGCGTTTTCCGTGGAGAAATATTCGTATCAACTAATTATAAAGCGGTGTAAAAATCGCGGTTATGGCATTTCAAAAGAAGGTATTTATAATATTTTTAATTTGAAAGGAAAAAACGTCTAACTGTAAGTAAAAATGAAAATATGACCGCGAAACCTCATCCTAAGACTTTTCGAACGCAGGTAAATATCAAGAAGGTGATATATCTGATGCTAAAAGAAAATCCGCCCACTAAGAGAAAAAGCTAAATGAAAATCCATTGCATCGAAACTAGAAATATCTTCTGGCGCTGTAAGTAAAATCATTCATAAAGATTTGAAGTTAAAAAAGATGTTTAAACCTAAAGTTCATCTGCTTTTGCCAAAGGATATTGCTGAAAGAAAAACAAATTGTAGAAAATTATATGAACAACACCTAGCTGCTGAAAAATGGAAATTTGTGGTAACACTCGATGGGGCATGGATGCATTTAAGTGACTGTAATTAAAAAAAAGATCAATTTTCTATTGCTCAACTGACGGACCGTACGAAATGGCTTCGTCGGTGTACAGAAAAGTTCCCAAAGGGATTCATGATAGTTGCAGGATTTTGTTACAACGGCAAATTAAACATCTAAAAAGTCTCAAGTAAAGCCAAAATTAATTCAGTCTACTATCAGCAGAATATTTTAGAACCAATTTTTTTAAGAAGAAATTCCAGCCTTATATGGAAAGAACAGTGATAAAGTTGAGCTTCATATGGACAAAGCCTCTAGTCACACGTTTAAATCAACTGCCGCTTGTTTATCAAAGAAATAATCATAAACATGAATAAAGTGTATCCCTTTTAATGAAATACCTGATGTAAAATCACCTGACGCTTCTCCGATGGACTTTGCGCTTTCGGTTTATTATAACGAGCCTTTGGAAAACGGCATCCAAGAACACTGAACGGACTTTGGAAAACGGTCCAAGAGGAATTGGGTCAAATTGACACGACAGTACTAAGAAAAAGTTTACTTTCATGGAAAATTCGAGCTAGAGCTATTGTCAATAACCATGGCTATCAGATATAAGCAAATCGTCGCAAAAAATAGGGCATTTATACGTAAAACTTAATTATCAAAATCGTTTCCATAAAGTGCGAACGATCTCCTGTATATAGGACTAGCTGAAGTACCCGACATTGCCCGGGATTTTAAGAATGTTTACCAAAATAAATTTAAAAACTAAACACAGTATAAATAACATAGAAAAAAAAAGCATGCGAAATGTTATACACATGAATAAAATGAAAACCCAATATAAAATATATAAATTTATAATAAACTCCTCAGAATTCTGCTGGATTTAGCCTTTCATCATTGGAGCAAAAAAAGCTGAAATTATAGGTTTAGCAGAATTTTCCAATAGAACCATGAAATAACTCCAGTTTTGCTTCATAAATAGAATGAAGTGTTTGATCGAGGGCTGCAAACCATTCAACTCTTCTCCACGTTAAACTCCTATAAACATCCTCTACAGATTAAACTCCTTTTCTCTCCATAATAAACTCCTCAGAATTTAGGTAAATTCAGCTTTTCATCATTGTACCACTAAAATCTGAAAAGGAAAAATGTCTAATTGTCTTTTTGCCTCAAGGCAAAAAGACAATTTGACATGATGGAAGAACTGAGAAAAAAAAGTTTGTTTACCAAAATCCATTAAAAAACTAAACACAGTATAAATAACATAGGAAAAAAAATAGGCCCTCATCAAGTAAAAATAATTTTAAAATAAAATGAGAATTTAAAGATTAAAAATATAGAAAATTGAAAAGAACTACAAAATTACCGCCGCCAGGAATTGAACCTGGGCCAAAAGATTTAGAAGCGCGCGCTGTGCCGACCGGGCTACGATGGCACGGTAGTATCATGAGTAAAGTGAAAGATATTCGCACTGAGATTATTGGAAACTTCTTGTGGGTTGGTAAATATACATGTGGGAGGAGTTTTAAGTTAGAAATAAGTTAGCAGGATATAAGAGCAGTCCTTCAATAGACACAAAAATATAGGGGAGGGGTATTGCAGTAGCGATTATAAAAGATCTCGTGACACTTTGTTTGGTAAACAAACTCTCAAGAGTGTCTATATGCCGTTGGATCTGATCTATTTTAATAAAATCTGCCTTGAAAGATTATTATTTTCATTTTTTATTCTGATTTAATATATGATTTGAACCGAGCATAGCAGGATATCGCGACTGGTACCGATATACGCGGACGGCCGAGACGCGTGCACTGGTGCTATCATCAACTTTCAAAACTTTAAACTTTTTTAATTATTAAATTAAAACCGCCGAACTCAAAAGAATCGGAGAGTAGAAACAGCTGACATTCCGGGTGGGCCAGCTCCTTTCCGTTTCGCAAATTTCCACTATTTTCATGCATGCAAAATTAAACTTTTCCGTCCACCAATCGACAATTTTTTTATTTCCACGTGTTTTTTATCTATTCATCTTTAATGATATACACATTTTTATAAGGTTAATAAAGTTTTTTATTGCAAACGAAGCCTTTTTCCCCAAAGGAGTTTTCCGATTTTCACGAAATCGACAATTTTGATGGACATATATTTCGGTTTTCTGCACCTATTAATGCCAATTTTACGATTTATCGGCATTTGATAGATGTTCAGCTTCCAAAATATACCAAATACATTTAATAAAAAAAATGTTTTCATTCTAAAAAAACGTACTTGCAAAACTCACTTCTGAAATTTCCCTTAATTGAACCGAATGCCGAGTTCGTAATTGTTCGACTTGTTATTTTACTCACTAATAATTCGAGCAAGTTCGTGAAATTTGTTTCTAATTAATGAGCAACCGATGAGGATTCTTCGGCCACCAATTTTGAATTCATCAAAACTATCTTTCTATTTTTTTAAGCACTTTTCCCCCCCATGAGGTTTAATATTGCTACATTTTACCGAAGTAACGGTGGCCCAGCGGTGTCGCCCCCGACGTCTAATCTTAAGGTCCCGGGTTCAAAACCTGCCGCCGTCGGGTGTAAGAAAATCTTTTATTTTAATTTGCTCTGCATGCGAGCTGTATGCAAATTTATCTATTATTTATTTCAGTTCCGGTTCCTAGGTTTCTGGAATAATCCTCACACTTCCGGTGGGAATGTCGGGAATGTTCCGGAGGGGTATTTTAGGTGATGTTCCCCGCAATCTGGTCAATAAAATCTGTTCTGATCTACGCTTCGTGTCATTTCCGTATTCCCCGAAATCATCCTGACAATATTTTCATTCGGCCATGTTGCCAAAAGGAAAAATTATTAGTTGAGAACGAGTCATTTAATAATTGAAATCCAGAAATAAATTTGAAGTACCCGAAATAATTTTAGTTTTAGGAAAGGAGAAGTTAAAGCCTTTAGAATTTTTTTCTAATTGAATGAGCTTTTTTGTTTAAAATGCAAAATTTGAAAACGGAAATTTTAAATAATTATTTTGTTTTTTTAAAAATCCAATATATTTTTAAAAGTGATTAAACAGTTTTTAATCTTTAAGATATAAAACCATTTCATTTTAAATCAAAAAAGCAACACATCGGGTTGCCACTCAGCTAGTTTTATATAGTTTTCGCTCGGTAAGCCTAACGTCACTGCTAGTTGGACTGTGAATCCAGGAAATGTAAGAGCTTATATTTTCTGGATTCACTATTCAAAAATTGTTGGTTTTTTATTAACTAAAAATTAAAGATAATTAATTTCGATTCTGGAATTTCTTAATTGCCTTCGCTGTGTTTAACAACGCCTGTATGTAAAACTTCACAATCGTCGCTTCTAAACTTTGGATTTCTATACAACCACAGATAGACTGACAAATTTTCATTTTTATATAGTCTATATCAATCACTAGACCACTCGATCCATTTGTAGAAATTGGATAAGGACTTAGAAATTGTGGACCATGAGCGATTCTGATAATCTCTTATTTGGCCGTTCGGATGAAGAAGCATTGATTAGCCTGTTTGTAAATTGAATTTATTCTCTGTTATTTCTAGGGAGTAAGTGTAACCCCTTTGCTCTGTGTTTACCGAGAGCTGCCAATTGCTCCGTAGTCTGGGTTCGAAAACAGTTTCCTCTTAGCAAAAACACTCTCTATCTCAATTATTGATGCGAACAATTACCAACATTCTATTCAGCGTTAAAACCCGAGCCGGTTTGCACAATTCACTGAAATACTCACAGTCAGGCCACTGCAATGAGACATTCACAATATTCATTACAAACAGAAAAATTTCACAATTCGATAAATGTTCCGATATCGCTTTTCCCTCCGAAAAGTTCTTTCTTGGAACTGGTTCAGAGCTGGAACCTCCGAAATCAATCTCGAACGCTAGCCAATAACATGAGTTTCCAGAATTCCTCACGCCTTACAAAAATGACCGGGTCGTTAATGAAATGGTGTTGTTTCCCTCCTGCAGCGATCCTGTCTCCTGGCGGTGAACGCACCCCTGACGATCTGGACACAATGCTGGGCGTGAACTACGTGTCGCACTACCTGCTGACCCGGCTGCTGCTGTCCCGGCCCACGAGTCCGGACCCGCTGCGGGTGGTGAACGTCGTCTGCGGAGGGATGCGGGCGGGCCGGGTGCCCGACCTCGACCAGCTGGAGGGCAAGGAAACCGGCCGATACGACGGACGAGGGGTGTACCGGAGCAGCAAGCTGGCCCTGCACCTCTTCACCCGGGAACTGGCACAGAGGGTCAAGGGGGTGGTGGCCCTCTCGGCGGACCCAGGTCAGACTTCGCTCTATTTGCATAGAAACGTTTTTGGCATTTTAGGGTCACAGTTTCTGTCTAATTTGGTATAAGAAAGATTGTGACCCTGAGTGCAGGTATTTTATATGGTAATGTTCAGTTAATATGTACGTTAACACAGGATGTTTGCAAGCGTATGAGAGTTGCAAATTCAGCAATCTCCCTCCTACTCTAATGAGACACTGCTTATCCAAAAAAGGAGATAGCGTTAGGATTTTTCTTTGACACGAGATCTTACCATTTGACCTTAAAGCTAAAAAGTCTGAGAAAATTCTTTTCCTTGAGGAGAAATAATTCTGCCTCTTCCAATTCAGATGTCCTTAAAGGTTCCAATCGTTTGAAATCAGGTTTCCTGGAGTGGTAAATAAACCTAAAAACAAAGCTAATAACTCGCAATATGAATGAGTATTTGTTACTACAACTCATCAAATGCTCTAATACTGAATTATGTTCATTTTGTTGCAAGGAAATTAAATTTTTAGAGTCATTAATCTTTTTAAGTTTACACAAGTAGTCTTCAGGAACAGTCAATTCTTCATCAAACCTTAATGAATCACCAGAGTTTAAACGCCATTCCACCAAATTGAATTTATTCAATAAAGACTCGAAATTAATACCCCTTGATAAGAAGGCTGCTGGGTTATCCTTACCCTTACCAGCAATTTGGATCAGAAAGGGTGGTAATCTCACGAACTCGATTAGCTACAATTGGCTTCTACCTTCTTGGTGAACCCGTTGCCCAATAAAGAGTAATCGTGGAATCAGTCCAATAGTAGGTTTTCTTTGTTTCAACTGTCTTCCTTACTTTATCTGGTAATCGAGCAGCTATGAGAGCTACCAGGAGCTCTAATCTCGGAAGCGAAATTGTCTCCAGTCGCAATGAAGGCATCTACATAAAAACAGTTGTCTAATATCTAGACAATCTCAGGAAAATCACCGCTAAATTGGTGCTTGATGGTAGCTGATAGCAGAATGGCTAGAATTGACGCCGAAAGGCACGCGATTGAAATGGTTAATTTGGAAGTCGGGTCTTCCGAAATTCAGACAGACCAATCTGTTGTCTGTCCAGAGAAATCCAAGTGCATCTCTTTGATCTTCAGCTAGTGAGATCTGCAAAAAGGTCTTTTGCACGAAAATGCTCAATCTCAAGTGGATTAATAGATCCAGCAGATGAGAGTTCAAATTAGAACCTGTCCAAAGGCAATCATTTAAAGACAGTTCATCAGCCTGGTGAGCACCGGCGTCAAAAAATATTCTTGTCTTCGTTGTAATACTCCTTCTCTTCTGAACCGCATGACGAGGTAAATAATAAATAGGTCGGTCTAATTTATTTTCTGATATTTCTACTTGTTCTATAATTCCTTGTTGTAAATAATCTTCAATAATTTACTGATATTTTAAATGTAATTCTCAATTATGATGAAGCCAAATTTTCAAAACGTTGTTTTACCACTGGAAAGTTATCGTGCAATTCATCATATCCTTTTTTCCATGGCAGTTGATCTCCATAACGCCCATCTTTGAATTTCACTGTTTTGCTAAATATGTCCATCGCCTGATCTTCTTCATTCATTCCGATTCCTTCCAAATCGTAAAAACTACCTTCAATAGATTGATTTTCCCTAATTAAGCAACAAAGTGCTTGATTTGATGACTGCAATTCGTTCAGTGTTCCAGTCGCCATACATCCAAACACAGATTCTTGAAATGACAGTTTTTCATCTGATTTATATGTGTTGTTTTAAATTATTCTGAAAAACAGGTCTGTCTGAATTAATCGAGTCTTGGTTTGAAAGAAGTTAGCATCTGCCAGTTTTAGAAGCCTAGGTAACTCTACAGCAAGAGTCACTGCTGTAATACTAAATAAAATTCGACGAGTTTACAATCTTTATTCGAAATCACCGTGTTTAATTTTGACCGAATATTTAATCCCGAAACGTTGTTGTTTGTTTATTTTTGTGAGGCAATTTTTATTTGATCCAGGATCAATCGTATTTTTATGTTCTTTCCATTTTTCTATAAAGATTAACATATTGTTTTCTCGACAGCAACACGGAGAGTCTGCGTTTTAATTTCTGCATCGGAGTTGGCGAAGCACTCGCTGTTTTATCAACACTTCCATTTATAACATACATCTTTTTCTGTCATTGGACGCAACACTTCCGATATTCTCATCGGGAATACACATTTTTTTTTATTTTCATGATCAAATCTTCAAATTTTGGAATTTTTTTAGTTTAAGTTCAAAGGGTACTTAACGGTATTATAGCTGAAACTCTTTGCATTTGGTGCAAAATCAGTTCGTCAACGTCTAATTTTCTTCTAACCGCAAGTTGCAAATAACATTTACAACCCAGTGGCGTAGCGAGCATATCTGGCGCCCGGGGCACGATACCTTTTTGGCGCCGCCCCCCCCCCCCCATGGTCTTGGGGACTATTTGGTGCCCCCTCGCTACGCCACTGTTTCAGCCGCAGCATGTTAATGAAATGCAAATATGTATATATGTGGAAACCTCATAAGATAATTTAAAAATATATATATCTTCAGAAGAAGAACAAGATCTCGAGTATAAATAATTTTAGATCTCATTAAAAATTGCGTGTTAATGACAAAACAGAAATATACAAAAAAATGTTCAAAAGGAGTATGTTAAAAGAAACTCAAATCATTAGAATCATAATGCTTGAATTTTACATAGTGGTTGCTCCTATGCCCTAGGTCAGTGGTCGGCAAACCGTGGCTCGCGAGCCACATGTGGCTCTTTGGCCCCTTGAGTGTGGCTCTTCTACAAAATACCATGTGCGAGCGCGCACGTACAGTGAGATTGAAACTTCGTGATGACCAGGGCCGAATTTAGATTTGCTGAGGCCCTAAGCTATAAACCCCAAGGGTACCCTGCTGTTTTAAATTACATCAGCTGGTGTCGGAAAAAAAATTAAATATGTACGCCTTTTTAATGTATGAAAATATATTTCTTTTAATTTTTATTAAAAGTTAAAAAAGGATGTGTTTACAAAGTCACAGAAATAATTATATAATTAAAGGGTTTCAAAAACGACAATTAAGGCTCACAGAACAGAAAGTTTTAAATTAAAATATTAAAAAAAGGGTAAAAATTAAATTAATATAACAACATAATTGGTAGTATATAAAAACTTAATCTTTTATTCGGGTGAAAATTTAGTCTCAATCAATTTTACGATGCGCTTAAATTATTTTAATGTTGCATTTTGTATATTTAAAATTATTTAGAAGTTATCGTGATATGTCGGACTTCATTTGAGTGATTTTTCTACAAGATATTTTTATATCGATTATTATATATTTTTTGTTTTTTATTTGAGGCCTCGGCAGATTGCGAAGCCGTAAGCTGTAGCTTTTTTAGCTTATACGTAAATCAGGCCCTGGTGATGACTGGTTTTCTTATTTCTATTTTTACATACTTAGTTGGTGTTTATGTGTCTTTATCTTTAAGCGAGTGCTCTGAAGCGACTTAATGAGAAAACATTTCTAGAAAGATTAAATGTCAACGCATATCGTCGTATCTTTGCATCGTGTTTTGCAATGTATTACTTCCGAGAGCGTGTCCCCGTAGAAAACACTAGACTAGTCAAAATGGTCTTCGAATGTAACCAACCAGTAAGTCGAAGATCTTAAATTAGTTTCAGCTTTATCAATAGCAGTTAATGAGTCTTGTGACATAAATGATACAGCGCTAGTTTCAATTTTTGTACGATTTATTTCATCTACAGGTCCTAAAGAATAACATTTAGAATTATTGTCACTCAAAGGTCAAACACGTGGAGAGGATATAGCAAATGTTGTAATTGAGTGCATTGAAAAACGTATTCTACTCGATAAAACTGTCTCAATTTCAACAGATGGGGCGAAAAGTATGACCGTCGTAAGAAACGGGTTTGTTGCAATTTTGAGAGAAATTCATCTAGACGCGCTTTGTGCGCAGACATTTAATCAACTAGGACAGGGATGGCGAGTCTGTGACCCGCAGGTAACATAGTGACACGCGAAGGAATTTTAGACGCGAGACGATCACATTGTTTTAACATCCATTTAACTTTTTAAATTTTGATTTTCATTCGTCGGACTGAGAGATCTATAATCTAATTTGTACTAGAAATAATTTTTAAAAAATAATTGTTTGAAATTAATTTTTTCCTCTTTTTGCCAAACAGAAGTCTTAAAACACTCTTCTTCAGTACTAGCGAATGCAAAAGAAATATTTGACGAAAGATTCTCCCAATTTCTAGAAATGGAGAAAACTTAAATTATCCTCTTTCGATTGGCTTCAAATTGATAACGTAGAAACGAAAATGGTCGAATTTCACAACAGTGTTGTACGGAGGAATAAATTTGCAGAACTAAACGTAAAATTACAAGATCTGGAAAATTGTGACGACTATATTTTAACAACAAGCACTGAAAATATTATTTTAACTAAATGGAACTCGCTGGCTAATTCACTAATGTCGATGAAAAACTTAACAAGAGCTCCTTTGACAATGTTTGGATCAACCTACGTTTCCGAACAATGAATTTTATTAAAAGTAAGAATAGAAATCGCCTCGGCATCGACTTGTCCGCTGCGTGTGTACGATTAAAAGTTATAAATATCGAACCACGTATAAATAAATTATCGTCCGAAAGACAACAACAAGTGTCACATTAAGTTCGATAATTTTTGTATTTATTTTCTTCCTGATATTGATAGTTTTAAAAAAATCCTAATAAAAAGTTAAATTTGTTTTTGTTTTAAATATATATCGTATAATTCTTTTAATTTCCGAAGGTCTTCTAAAGACCGAAAACAATTTTTTTAAGTGACACGTGGTTTTAATTTCTACGATTTCAAGACATTTTTTGACGCGCGTAAGAAAAAGGTTCGCCATCCCTGAACTAGGAGATGCGAGGCTATTGATCATATTAGTGTTTGTCTGTCATTGTTATGATTTAATTTTATGGATACTTTACAATTTAATTTTATCAATAAATAATATCGATATTAAGTATGATATCTAGTTTTATTCGACATACCTATAGTTTAACAAAGACATAAAACTTAAAGTAGAGTTTATTAAGTTAATTTTATGGAGCACTGTGGGGTGAAAGAAAATGTAGTGTCGAGGATTGAGAAAGGTATGTTGAGATGGTTTGGACATACAGAGATGATGAACGAATGGAGATAGACGAAATAAGCATACAAAACGAGTGTGGATGGAAGAGTTGAAAGGGGTCGACCTCAGCGAAAGTACCTCATTCAGATTGAGGACGTCTTTAGCAAAGGCCAGCTTTGGAGTATCCTAATTAAATTAATAACAATACACCTGCCTATATAGTTTGAGTTTTAAAAAATTTGGCTCTCAAAGGAAATTTCAATCGTTGTACTGTTGACATTTGGCTCTGTTGACTAATGAGTTTGCCGACCACTGCCCTAGGTGCTCGCTAAGGAATCTTTTGAATAAATTCGAATTTTAGGGGGTTAAACACACAAAAACGAACACTGTATCTCTAGAACCATGAGACCTAAGAAGCTGAAATTTTATATGATTTCTCTTAGACCCTAGGTATGAAAATATATATATGCAAAATTTAAGGGTTAAAAGGAGCTTAATCCCCCTTTTAAAAAACCATTCTATTTCTGGAACCATAAAGCCTAAGAGGCTGAAATTCTGAATGGTGGTCCCTCCTAAGCCCTAGGTGCTTACTCAGAAATTTTCTTATAAATAAAAAAAATAGATTTTAAGGGAGTTTAACCCTACCTCTGGTACCATACTTTCTAGGAAGTTAAAATTTTGTATGGTTGGCCCCAGGTGCTCCCTAAGAAATATTTTTAAAGAATTCAATCTGTAAAGGGGTTAAAGTGACTTAATCCCCAAAATAAAATACTCCCGGACTCATCTCCGGCTAAAATTTTCCTAGTTTTTATTTTGGAGGGTTGTTTCTGATGAGATGTTACGAGTAATATCTCTGTGGCTAGACACTACGTCTCATTCAAACAAAAAATAAGTAGAAATTCCTCACCGTTGGACAAGTGGGTAAGGGCGGTGAGAGAGGTTTGAAGTGGGGGGGGGGGTCGTTTTCTTTTTAGCTGCCAAATTGTAATTACTTTTTAAAGTAATTAAAATTACTTTATACGCGGGTTCGCGTGAGTGTTTATTTAGAGAAATCTGCTCACCACTGCTCTAATTCCCCCCCGAGCTCAATCGGGAAGAAGATTCTTTAAAATACCTTAAGGGGGCTAAAACAGGGGCCCCTAAAATTAATTATATATATATATATATATATATATATATATATACTAGCGAACCCGACAGACGTTGTGCTGTTCAAACGTTGTAAATACAAAAATCATAAAGTTATTTTAATAAACTATAAATTGTTTTGACCGTTTTGATGAAAAAATATGTAAAAAAAATTATTTTTTAAAAACCTTACACCACCACGCGTACAGTTATCACAACTCGACCTATCTTAAAATTAGCAAGAATATGGACGAAATTTCATTAATATGGCTATTAGTATGACTAATCAATGAGCTGTTCAATACTTCATAAGTTGCATAGAATCAAATGAGAATTGACAATTTAAATTTGTAGGTTAAGTTAATTGTTATTCAATGCACGTGTATACAGCATTAAAATTCATGAAAAAAAAAATTCTGAAACGCGATTGCAGCGCTGCCTACCGGATCCAATTATTGAATGCACGTGTATACATCATTAAAATTCATGAAAATAAAAAAATTCTGAAACGCGATTGCAGCGCTGCCTACCGGATCCAATTGTGTACCAAAACTAACCAAAGATCAACAACAACACATAAATAAATAAATTAATTAAAAAAACATTTTCTATCGGATCAAATTGTGAATCTAAACCAGGCGTCGGCAACCTATGGCACGTGGTGTAGTTCTTAATGGGCACTCTACACTACTTTACATTGGAAATAAATTCAGCATTTTCATTTACGTACACTAGCAGTAAAAGTATAGTCACACAGACTCCCCTCGTAAATTGAGTGGGTCCGTTCCAAGTGCGTTCTGTTCGGCGCATCGGTATACGAATGTGATAACAGAATACTAATTTGACTTTGTGACAATTTGTAACATAGCTTATACTAATTCTCATATTGTTATATGGTAAGTAACAAAGTTCAGTTGTTTTTTGTTTAAGTTTTTTGTGAAGACTTGCATTTTATTGGTTTAATTTTTGTTATAATTCATCCATATGTCATCAAATGGAGAATAAGAAACAAAAACTTGATGTTAATTGTTTTAATTTTTTAAAGTAAATTGCAAGTGCTCTGCTTTCTGCTTTTGGTTCTACATATCTCTGTGAACAAATTTTTTCTGACATGAAACATATTTTGAGTCCACAAAGAAGTTGTTTAATAACTGAACATTCAGAATCTTGTGTGAAATTAAAAGTGACAAATTATACCCCTGATATTGAAATATAAGGTAAAGCGGTGCAGGGACAAGGTTCACATTAAAAAAATTTGTGTTGGAATTTTCTATTGTTTATTCTTTTAATAAATACGTTTAAAAGATAAATTTGTTATCACATTCTTCTCCTCTAGAACTCCATTATATAATTTGATAGACATATATACACCTATACATATATACCTACTATTACTCTCTTGTAACAAGAATTAAGTCAGCACCCTGAATCATATGCTAGAGTGGCTTGGCACACCACAGCTAAAAGGTTGCCGACCCCTGTTCTAAACCATTCTCGAATCAACTTAATCGCACACACAGAATTTCGTTAAAATCAGTCCAGCCGTTCAGGAGAAGTTCAGTGACATACACACGGACAGAAGATATATATATATATATATATATATATATATATATATATATATATATATATGAACCCATTATTTAATATCATATTACTATCGTTAAATAATAGGGTGAACTCGAATGACAACACTTTACTGCTAAAGTTAATTTAAATTTACCAAATGACGTCATGGATGATATTCAGCTAGTTTTTTATTATAAACGAAAGGATTAAAAATAAAAATCTTATAACGTAAATAGGCCAGTCGGTAGAGGTATTGGAGGTTGCAAAAGGTGGTTGGAGAAGCTTTTATTTTTTTAAGAAACGTGTAAAAACACAAAAAAATGCGACCTCTGGAGAACTTTTGACAGCCAAAAAAAAAAAAAAAACCTCGAAATGTTAACTCCTAAAAATAATTCCCTCGAAAAATAACTCCTAAACGGTGCATCCTAGCGAAAAAGTTACAATACAAAAAATCAAAGAGCATTAAATTCTGCGTCGAATGAGTACCACAACTTAATAATTCAGTCATGTGGTATGGTCGAAAAACGATAGTTATTTTCCAACTTTGTCAAAAACTGAGATATATGAATCTGCAGCTTGGAAATGAGTATTCTAAGAGAAAACATCATAAAGTAAAAGTTGAAGACCATCAAATTCTGCGTCCACTGAGTGCCAAAATGTTTAAATTCGATCAAGTACACCTCTCGAAACTGGCAATCTCCTGATCTCCGGCAATTGGCATATGAAGGTACCTATGAGTTACAATGCTTCATCAGTACGAGTGTATATCCTACAGGGTTATTCTTGCTTTAGTATCATCAAATAATCATTTAGAAACGTGAATCAGTTAGGAGAAAAGAAATACGAGTAAATAGAGAACACATGAGTGTAATAAAAAAATACATAAGAATTATATACCATATTTTATTAATTTACATGATGTAAATCTATAAAAACTGTTAATAATAGAAATGATGTGTTAATAGGCCTGAAGAAGGGTAAGCGTTGTTAAGCCCGAAGCCGTTGGCCAAATAAAGCCATGCCAAGTACCTGAAAAACCATTACTCAATAGCGTCCTTTACACGTACGCTCTTTCGCGAGTGCTTGGAGCGTACGGGATTGCGCGCGGGAAAACTTGCAGTACGTTCCAAAGCAGCCTTCCCTTCCTCTCCGACACCTTTACACGTGCACTCAATCGCGCGGGATTGTGGTTTCACGCGGGAAAGAGCGTACGTGTAAAGGGCGCTATTAGGATAAAAAAAGTGTATAATGTAATAAACCAAGTTATTACTTTGTTATAACTTTGTTTCATTGTTGGTCTTATTGCTTCATCTGTTAGTATGCCTCATCTTTTCCTGAGCCGTCTTGCAAAGTCCACTTCTCGTGTGAAAGTGGAGTGGCACAGTTCGTCCACGTTGGTGGAGTCACCGGTGTAGAGGGCCGCAGAAACGCGTACCAGCCTCAGCAATGTCATGATGGCTGGTTGAGGGAGCGCCAGGAGATGTCCTTAAGTTCTTTCGAAAAGGTGACCATGCCGCTCAGCTTCATCTTTCCTTGGCCAAAAGTGGCAGATGTCGTATCACATCCTCTAAACGCGTGGATGAAAAGGATGTGTCTGGATATGGATTGGTCGAATTCGAAAGATGTTGTCAAATATTGCACATCCGCAGTACCCCCCTCTTCCAGGCTTCAAAAGACCAAGTTGGTGCGCATGGCTGGCCAAGCCCTATCATAAGCACAAGAGGTCTTTGTCCTCTCCAATTATTGTGACATTTTCGTGCTCCTTGGCCTTGGAAATGGCGGTGTTAACAATGAGCAAGTCAGCATCTTCTTGGGCTTGATTGACTTCAGTGTCACAATCTTCGAAGTGACTTTTCAGCGTTTCAATTAGACGACTTTTATTTTACTCATTGCCGCAAAACTTTTCATGGGCGACTTGGTTAATTGTATTTACATCAAAGATCACTTCGAGGATTGGTGAATCTTCATCCGCCGCAGTCGCTCGGATCCTTTGGTGCCACTCCGAGCCAAAGGCGGATCCAGGGGGGGGGCTGAGGGGGTTGCAGCCCCCCCCCTTTAGGTCATGTGTTTTAATTTAGAGAAAGAACTCAAGATTACAAGAAGCAAAGAAAATAAAGTAACAAATAATATGTAGTGCTAGTGCCAACTTTTGGGGAAAGAAACGTTAAGTTTAAACGTGCTTGTCGATTAGAAGTGCACCAGTACAGTGCATTTCGCTTGAAGGTCAAGTCCAGTGTACAAAAATAGATACGCGATCGCCGCGCCCCATCACCAGTCGCGCCAAGATCCCTTTCCCTGCCGTCGCACAGCGTGGGTGACACAAAGACAGGTTCAGTGTGTGTTGACTTGTGGTTATTGAATAACGGGTCGCGTAATAAAGGAAATTCAAACCCAAACCGAAGGAAATTTCAGAGAACTGGTGCGTTTTCGTTTCGAATCTGGAGATGAGAATCTCAGCAAACACCTCCAGTCAGCATGCGCTAATGCAGTGTACTCAGTAAAACGATTCAAAATGAATTAATCAACTGTTGCGGAACTGAAGTCCGAAATGTCATACTGCAACGAATCAAAGCTGCAAAATACTATAGCATATTATTTAATGAAACAACAGATGCTGCTCATGATTCACAACTGACATTTTCCACACGCTACTGCTACGAAGGAAATGTTTATGAAGATTTCCTGGACTTTGTGGATTCCAGAAAACCCGTTGAAGCTTTTGCACAAGAAGAAGACTTAACTTATTCAAGTGAACCCTCCTTGACTGGTGAAGTGATAGGAAGTACTGTGCTTGGATTAATTAAAAAAAAATAATTTGGACCCAGAAAACTGTGTAGGAATAGCCACTGATGGATGTAGTAGTATGGTGTTTGAGGTAAAGGGAGCAGTAAATGCTGTGTAACGTTGTGTTGTCAACGCCACCCATTGCCCGTGCTTAAACCATGCTTTGAATTTGACACTGACAAAGTCCTCTAAGATTCAAGAGGTCAGAAGTTCAGTCGACACCATAAAAACAGTTATTTCTTTTTTTACAGCAAGCCCAAAGAGAAACTCTGTCTTAAAAAAAATTAGGCAGACAGCTTATAGGGCTCTGCCAAACAAGATGGGTGGAACGCCACGATAGTATTCATTTGTTTTGTTCAAGCCTTCCAAAAATTCCAAAGTTTCCATAGCGTCTCTAGCAGACATATTAGCTATCACTCTTCCTCTTAGCCGGCTATTCCAAAAAAAGAGCATTGACCAAAAAGAAGCCAGTGAAGCTCTTCAATCTACTTGTTCTATCTTGGAACAGAGAAGATCAGAGTGTGAAGAATTTTTCCATGATGTATATCTTGTAGCAACAGGTTTAGCTGAAGATATGGGTACGGAGGTGTCTTTGCCTCGTATTGCTTAAAGGTAAAAAAAACCGAACCAACCCCAACATTGTCGAGCTTGAGGAATTGTACAGAGTAACAATTTACATTCCTATATTAAACAGGATACTTCAAGATATCAAAGATAGATTCCCCGATGACATTATGAAACTCCTTGAACTATCAACCCACTTCGGTTGTTAAAATGTCCCAACAAACCTAAGAGAATCAGCTAAGGTCTTGTTTTCTAGATTTCAGTTTGCTGTGGGGAACATTTCAAGTCATAGTGGAGCTGTTTTTAGCAATGAAGTTGCCCTGTGGCAAAACAAATGGTTAAATCAGCAACCAAAGACAAAAAATTAAGAAATTCCAGAAACAGGCATTGAAACTTTCATCAAGTGTGACAAAGAGGTTTATCCTGCAATACACGAATTGATGAAGATTTTTGCAACTCTGCCGGTTAGCACAGCTACTGCCGAGAGGTCCTTTTCAACCCTTCGAAGGTTGAAGGACCGGATGAGAACAACCATGAGAGAGGATAGACTTGCAGCATTAGCACTGCTAAACATTCACAGAGGAATTGCGGACAAAGTTGATGCAAAAAAAGTCGTTGATAGGTTTGCTAAAATGAAGAAAAGGAAGTTGGACTTTGTTGTTTAGGTCAAAACTTGTTTTTGTCACCTCTAACCTACATAAAATTGTCCAAATATCAGTTTCTTTTATATGTTAAATTATCACAACTTGCAAAAAGGGAGCAATGTATTTTACTTTATTAAATATAACATATTAAAAGTTTTTAATAGGTTGAATTAGATTTATAAATACTGTCTTTACGTAATATAGCCTGATATGATCCTTTGTCCTCAACAGTTTAAGATTTGAGATAATTTTGTAATATTTAAGTTAATTAGGTCTGAAATTATTTACATAACAATAACATTATGAAAAATGTACCAATATGTTATAAAACTGTACCAAGATGTTTATTAATTAAAATAAAAATCCAAATGTATCGTATTTGAATAAAATGCCATAGTTTTCATGTTACATTGGGAGAGAATATAAATTTCTTGGTTTAAAATAATATTTTAAGGTGCTTTTGAGGCACTTAAAATAGCCTAAGAAGAAGTTTTCAAACACTGTATATTTAAAAAAATTTCTGGGGGAGGCCCCTCGGTCCCTCTGCTGAGCAGGGGATATTCCATAACCTCCCCTCCCCCCCTTGAAAATCGGCTGGATCCGCCCATGCTCCGAACAGGGTATCTGTCGAACATAACGGCATCATTTGTGGACCCATGGTGCCTTTTTAAAAATAAGAGTAGCTCTTGGCGATGGTTGCGAAGGAGGCATTTCGTGGCCAAACGATTTTATGAAGCAGATAGCCCCCCGTCCACTACTGCGAAATACTGTCGCCCTTCTGTAACATTGGAGGGAAGCAGGGTGAATGATGCGTACATAGACTACTTGGTTCCTTTCTGCATAGCTCCTGCAAAGAGTGACATCGGGTAGGGTGCGAATTCGTAGGTGAAAAGGTTTTTTAAGTCTTCTGGCTGTTTTGTAAAGCACAGTCTTTGGAACAGTGCCAGAGGATTAATAGTAAGTACTTTGAGGTTTTCCGTCGTAAGACAGCTCACAGAAAAGGCTAAGGTACTAACCTCGTCTCTCCTTTTGAGGGTAACATTCTTGAAGTTGCCATGTTCAACCATCTTGTCTACCCCTTCGAGTCCGATTTCCTGAGCCAAGTGGAAGCTTACATTGGCTCCTCCAATGACACCACTGCTTAGAGAAATTATGGTATCTGAGTCTGGAAATGGGGGGGGGGGTTGTGTGTGCTGTGTAAGCCACTCCTTCAGTTTGATTGAGTCTCGTGCGTCTCTGTCCACACGAGAACTTCGGGCATCCGCATGTTGCTCTGATGTTTCAAAAGAGACGTTGCAGTAATCTTCAACAGCATCACAGACATTTTGCATGAATACCATTGCCGATGTCCATTTCGCCAAAACAGGCTCTGAAAACCCTCTCCCATGTATGAGGCCTCCTTGGACTTTCGTTCTCCTCATTACAATTTGCTCTATGGATTGGTCTGTCCAGATTCCAGACCAAAACGTCATGGAGCGTCTTATGGTGAATTTCTCTACCTCAATGAACTTGTTAAATTCAGTTGGGTTCACCACTTATTCCATTTTCATCATGTATTGCAGGTAGAGGTGCGCTCTTTTGGCATACAAGAAAAGGCCTGATGCGTGGAAGAACGGTAGTGTCTTTTGTACGCAGTCAACATGGAGCTTCCAGTTGTCAGAACGTTCTGTTTCAATAAACTGTTTGAGGAGCGTTATCATGCGAAAATACTGCACCCATAACTTGGCAGTGGGCCCCCTTAGTTTCGAGCGCGCACAAGACTTGTCTGAATTTTGCAGCAATATCTTTCAGACAGCCATTATCGGCACAGACTGTGACTATCGCGGGTCGATCCCCTTCTCTTCTCTCTCGTCTGTCTACACCAGGCCACTGAGTCTGCTCAACAGGCAGGGCTCACTCATCATATTGAAATTATTAAATACAATTATACACTAAATATAATCATACTTAATATAATTATACAATTAAATACAATTGTATTATTTAATAATAGTAATAATAATTATTATTATTAAGAAATGCAATAGAAAGATACTTTTGGTTTGGTTGGCAAGAGTTGCAACTCATAGATACCTTCATGGGTTCCTTATGCCAATTGCCAGACATCGGGAGATTGCCAGTTTCGAGAGGTGTACTTGACCGAATTAAAAAATTTTGGTTCTCAGTGGACACAGAATTTGATGCTCTACAACTTTTATTCGATGAGTTTTTCTTTTAGAGTGCTCATTTCCAAGCTGAGTATTATATCTCAGTTTTTGACAAAGTTGGGAAAAAAATCCTCGTTTTTTAAGCGTGGTTTTCGACCATAACACTTGTCCGAATTATTAAGTCGTAGTACTCATTCGACGCAGAATTTAATGCTCTTTAATTTTTTGTATCGTAACTTTTTCGCTTGGATGCACCGTTTAGGAGTTATAGGCGAAAAACTAAAAAAAGTCAAAATTTCGAGGTTTTTGGCTGCCAAAAGTTCTCTCGAGGTCGCTCGTGTTAGCATTTTTGTTTTTTACATGTTTGCACGCATATATACAAGTTAAAAAAATAAAATCTTGTGCACCACCTTTTGCAACACCCCCCCATTTTCGATCGTCCATTGACTGGCCTAAAAGATGTTACGTAATAATGTGTGACGTAACGCCTCCACCCACTACGCCTTCTAGCGGCATGAATAACATTTTACCTAGTTTTAAACTTAAGAACAATGACTACAGAATCAGTCATTACAACGCTTAATCGCAAACGCGGTAATATAAAAGGACAGTTGAAGAAGATTACTATATGTGAAGATAGCGATGACGTCGCCGAACTGCAGGCTCAGTTGGATGTAATTTCGAAGCTTCAAGAAAAATTCGAAGTTCTAAAAGAAGAATATTATAAAGTAGTCAGTGAAAAGAATTTTGAAGAAACTGAGGAAATGTTGTCACAGCTAGATGAGGAGTTTAAAAATTCAGAGGTGAGTCTGAAAACCTTGATTAATAAACTTAAAATCAGTAAGAACAATTCTGCTTATCTAAATCAAAATTCTGACAATTCTACTCATGATTCGAATTCGATTAACAATGATCAGCTGAAAAGAATGTCAATAAAACTTCCGAAAATCCCTCTTTCTATTTTTAACGGAAAATTCGAGGAATGGAACTTGTTTAAAAGCCATTTTATTAGTCTAATTGACGAAAATTCAGAACTTTCTGAAAGCGAAAAGCTTCACTATCTACGTGGGTCACTAAAGGAAAAAGCAAAAATTATAGAAACTTCAGATGACAGTTACATTTCCCTATTCAAAGCACTAAAGCTTAGATACGAAAACGAAAGGATCATCGTCGACTGTCACATAAGAAACATTCTAAATCTTCAATCTATCAAACATGAGTCAACCAAAGAGCTTCGAAACTTGTTGGATAACATAAACAAAAATCTTAGATCACTGAAAATTTTGAATTTCGAAAGAAATAAATTTTCTAACGCTTTACTATTGAATATTGTTCTTGAAAAATTAGGCCGCGAAACGCGAAAAAATTATGAATTAACTCTGAAGGATAACGATGTACCAGATTTTGATGCTTTTTTGGAATTTTTAGAAAGACGGTGTCAAATTCTAAACAGCATTCATATTAACATCTCAACCAAGCCAAATTCCGAACGATTCATATCCCTTTTCGTTAAATATTATAAATCACCTCAGATGTGTGTAGTTTGTAAAACCAAAGCCCATGCATTATATCACTGGGAGAAATTTAAAGAAATGAAACTGGAAGATAGAGTCAATCTGGTTAAAAAAACATAGACTTTGTTATAACTGTTTAAGCGCCTTTCACATGTTATCGAATTGCAATTCGAAAAGTTCTAGTTTCGTTTGTAAACAGACAAATCACCATACGCTCCTTCATAAGTATCCCGCCCCGTCAAATACCGCAATACATTCAAATCAAAACTGTGAAAACATTCCGTATTCTGACACGATAAATATCTCTAAGTCAGTTCCCGCTCAAAATGAGTCATCATTTCATTTGCTCGCACCAGACAAAACCATAGGCGCCACATTATCGGCAGATGTCAAAGAGTGTTGTTTAGCTTCGAGCAGCCTTTTATGCACTACAATGTTATACATTGAGAACTCATTTGGCGAAAAAATAAAAGTGAAAGCAATTCTTGATAGTGGAAGTTCAGTATCAATTTGTACACAGGAAGTGGCAGATGTTTTGGGATTAAAGAAAGAAAAATGCAATTCATCCATTTCAGGCATAAGCGGAGGAGAATATTTTGTTAAAAATAAAGTAACAGCAAAAATTTCAAACGATGAGGGCAGCTTTTCGAAAGCATTATCATTCCTTGTGTTACCTAAAATTACAGAATTAACGCCTGTAAAGAAGATTGATATTTCTCGCGTATATTTCCCTCGCGAAATAAAACTTGCTGACAATACATTCAATGTCCCAAGTAGAATTAATCTACTCATAGGTTGTGAGATATTTTTTGAATTGCTTAAGGCTGAAAAATTCAAATCATATGATAATAATTTGATGCTTCAGAACAGTATTTTCGGCTATTTGGTTTCCGGGACTGTGGAAAATGCAGCTTCTCACCATTTTACTGGCCTTGCTCATATTTCAGAAAGAGATTCTTTAGAACTTTCTGTCAAAAAATTCTTTGAGATGGAATCCTTACCCGGGGATGATACAAATAATGAGTCTCAAACATTTGAAAAGGAGTATTGTGAGCAACATTTTGTTACCACTCACAAAAGAGATGATAGCGGCAGATTTATTGTACGACTGCCCATCAAGGAAGGTAAACGTTCTAGTTTAGGAGAGTCTAAATCAATGGCGGAAAGACGTCTAAATTCCCTTTGGATGAAATTGGACAAAGATCCAACTATGTCCACTTTATAAAAGACATTTATGGATGAATATCTTGCGTTAACTCATATGGAAAAGGTTTCGGACTGTGAGAACTGTAGTGAAATTTATTACATCCCGCATCACGCATTTTTCCGCCCAGAGAGCATTTCTACCCCTCTTCGCGTTGTGTTTGATGCATCAGCCAAGTGCGAGAATGGAATAAGTCTCAACTCCATATTACTGAATGGTGGACTTGTTCAGCAGGATTTATTTTCAATAGTAGTTCGCTTCCGAACACATAAATTTAGTACAGACATTACTAAAATGTATCGGCAAATTGTTGTTGAAGAATCGGATAGAGATTTTCAAAGAATTTTGTGGAAATCAAGTCAGTGCTCCCCTGTTGAAACTTACAGATTGCGTACAATTACGTACGGGACAGCATGCGCCCCGTATTTGGCGACTAGAACTTTAAAGGCTTTAGCTGAGGATGAGCAGAAGTATTTTCCTCCTGCGTCCGCAGTTTTACTTACCGACGTCAACGTAGATGACATTTTGTCAGGTTCAGACAATTTAGAAGACAGTTTCCTTACTATTTGAGTTAATAAATGTATTGAACAAAGGTGGCATGCAGTTACATAAATGGGTATCCAACCACCCAAACTTGTTAAATGACAGTAAAGGTACTGAATATAGCTTTTCTTCAGATTCTGATCCTGTGAAAACTCTCGGCATGCTTTGGGCTTGTAATTCCGATAATTTAACCTTTAAGGTTAATGTAGACTCTAAAGCAAGCTTCACGAAACGGGATGTTCTATCTTCTATAGCACGCTTGTTTGATCCGCTTGGTCTTATTGGACCAGTAATTACAAAAGCCAAGATATTTCTACAAAATCTGTGGAGGGAAAAGTTAAATTGGTCTGATCCAATTCCTCCTGATGATATCAAAGAATGGTTTAAATTCTTAAACGAACTTTCCGCTTTAAATCAAGTGAAAATTCCTAGGCATGTGATCATTACAGATCCCATCATAATTGAATTACATGGATTCAGCGATGCGTCTGAACGGGCATATGGAGCAGCAATCTATGTAAGCTCAAAAAACAGCCAAGAACAGCAGCAAACAACACTGTTGTGTTCTAAATCCAGAGTATCTCCGATAAAAACCTTAAAAATACCCAGGCTGGAACTATGTGCGGCATTGCTACTAGCTCGTCTAGTCGCAAAGATCATCTCTATCATTCAAGTTGAATTCCATCATGTGTACCTGTAGTCCGACTCTATGATAACCTTGGCTTGGATAAAAACTCCTTATGAAAGACTTAAACCCTTTGTGTCCAACAGAGTTAAACAAATTAACGAACTGTGTCCTGACTATGATTGGAGACACGTTTCTTCTGAAACCAATCCTGCTGATGTCCTATCTAGAGGAACTGGTGCAACTAATCTTCTACAGAACTCTATGTGGTGGACTGGCCCTTCATTTTAAAATTCGGACATTCTATCTTCTAAGGAACCTACTAACATGACTGATAATGATTATTCTAAAGAACTAAAGACTGCATATAATCCTGTCTTAGTTACTAACACTACTAACAGCTTCATTGATGACGACTTAAAAATTAGTAACAGTTTTACTAAACTTGTACATACCTTTAGTTATATTTGCAGATTTATACATAATGTTCAGAATCGAAAGGTAGGTGAGTTAACAGCTGAATAAGTCATGAGTGCGGCTAATCATTTAGTTAAATTAGTTCAACGCGCAACTTTTCCCTACGAAATTAATTGTTTAAAACATAACAAGGACTTGAAGCGGAGTCAGGTAAGGAATTTATATCCTTTTTTAGATCAAGATGAGCTTCTTCGAGTTGGGGGTCGATTACAAAATTCTCAATTGAACGACGATTCAAAACACCCCGCTAGGCATAGATTCACTAAAATCATTATGGAATATTTCCACAAGAAAACTTGCACGTAGGTCCGCAATCACTCTTGCATTGCGTCAGACCAGAATTTTGGCCCACAGGAAGCAGAAATCTGGCAAGAAAAATTGTTAACGATTGTGTTATTTGTTTCAGAAATAAACCAATTAATTCAAATCAGTTGTTGGGAAATTTACCAGCTGAGCGAGTCATTTCAAGCCCAACATTTTCCAACTGCGGAATTGACTTCTGTGGTCCTTTCCTTATAAATTATAAAGGTCAATGTAAAGGAACATCTCAAAAGGTGTATGTAGCAATATTTATATGTTTTGCCACTAAGGCAATCCATTTAGAGCTTGTGACAGATTTAACATCAAAGGCTCTTATAGCAGCATTAAAACGTTTCTTCGCAAGAAGAAAATGTTCATGAACATTCTGACAATGCCAAAAATTTTATTGGGGCAAGTTCAGAGCTAAAGAGGTTGCACAAACTTATGAGCAATCCCGAGGAAATTTTAGCGAATTATTTAACATTTGAATGTATTACATGGAAATTTATCCCCCCCCCCCCCAGATCTCCAAACTTTGGTGGATTATGGGAATCGGGGGTTAAAGCATTTAAATTCCACTTTCGAAGAGTAACCGGTTCATCCAAATTAACATTTGAGGAACTACTAACAGTCGTTACACAAATCGAAGGGATTTTAAATAGCCGACCAATCAGTCCAATTTCAACAGACCCCAGTGATTTAACTGAGTTAACCCCAGGTCATTTTTTAATTGGTCGTCCATTAAATTCTGTTGCAGAACAAACAATGATTGATAAACCAGGCAATTATCTTACAAGGCGGCAAAGAACCACAAAATTCGTCCAATATATTTGGAAGCGATGGTCAATTGATTACCTCAATCATTTAAACTTGCGAAACAAATGGATGTTTCTAAAAGATAATGTTAAACCCAATGCCATGGTTATACTTAAGGACAAAGATTTGCCTCCTTACAAATGGAAACTTGGCCGCATCGAAAAGATAGTTAAAGGTGCGGACAACGCTGTTAGAGTTGTGTACATAAAAACAGCTAATGGAGTGGTAAAACGAGGCATCACTCAAATTTGTTTATTACCTGTAAATGATGATCAGTCTCTTTATGATTATTGTAAATAAGGTATATGTTTAATGTGTTTTTCAATACTGCATAATATTTCTTAATTTTTTTATTATTGTAATGTGCTTCGTGCTAACTTTTTATTCGCATACTTTTTAATATTTTTATGTATCACTGTATGTACAGTAACCACCGCTTATAGTGATCAGTGGTTATAAGAATCAACCGTTTATAAGAATGAGTATCGCAAAAACAAATGTATTATTTCCATGTTAAAATTTTCGCTTTAAAGAATCAATCCACCGGTTTTAAGAATCAGATTGCACTCTTCGCTTTCCTTTCATTTTTCAAAAAAACCACTTAAACCCTCAAAAGGCACGAAGTTCTTCCTTTATTCTTTTTAAAGAAAGAGTGATAAGTTGGGATGGAATACATTCGTAAAATGCATCTCTTTCTTTGTTAGACAGAACATAATAGTTTCCCCTTAAACACTTTAGCACAACTCTGTCCTATTAGCTTGACCCGGGGGCATCTTTACCCGTCCGGGTCCGATTGCACTTTTCTCCAGTGACAAACACAGACAGGGACTCCTTTTTTTCCCACCTCCCACATCCTGGTTGCGGATTCCTGGACCCTGTAACTCATAAATCTTCGGCGAAGTGTCCACTATCACTTAAGCAAACGTGACATTAGTAGATTCAGCACGTTATCAAACCGTGAAACTTAAGCTAGAAGGTGAATCTTCGTCTGAGGCTATTGGTATCGAAAGAGGTATAAACAGCCTCTTGAAAACTTCATTACGTCAAACTACCATAGAAAACTTTTCCTTGCTCCCTTCCTGTAGTTGAAATGTTAAAACTGTTAAGCAGTTATGTTGTAACAAATATTGGGTTTTTTTCTTCTCTTACTATAATCATGTGTATCTACTTTTAGGTCTAGAAATTAAGTTGTATTTTTAAAATTATAAAAAATAATTTTAATAAAAGATAATTAACGTAAATTAAAGAGAATTTTATGGTAAATTTTCTAATATATGTATATATAAGTATGTGTGTGCCTGTCCAAAAAAACTAAATTTCGGCTATAAGAATCAACCGCTTATAAGAACCAAAAACAATAATGACAAACGTGATTCTTATAAGCGGAAATCACTGTATTTTGAAATTTTCAAAATTTCAACGCGGGAGTATGTTACGTAATAATGTGTGACGTAACGCCTCCACCCACTACGCCCTCTAGCGGCATGAATAACGCAGAACGAACTCTGTATCCGTCCTAGGAGCTCCTGCAACAAGCGGAGTTTCCTTTGGCAAACAATGCCACGCTATTAAATTCATATTTTATTTACAGTCCATTTTGCTTTTTGTTAAACATCGTACACCTCCGTACAAGCCTCGACAGCGAAAAACAATGAATCCCAGGAGCGATACTAACAAGGAAGGCACATAATTGGCGCTTTATTGCCGTTTTCTCGCAAAGCGGCAAAGTTTCAGCTATAATACATTAGTACCGTTCAACGTTATCACATTTTTGTAAAATTACATTAATCAGAATCACTTCCGAAAGATTGTTTTGATCATACTTTAACTGTTTCGATGTTATTTACACAGCCAATTAAAGACCTAATATTTTTGGCAGATTCATGTTGAATTTTCTTGAAATTGAGTACATGAAAGTCAATAATAAGGCGTTCATTTAAATAACTATTTTGAAGAGCTTCAAAAAGTGTTCCGAAGGTATAAAAATTACTTTCCAGGTATTTTACTTCGGCTTGTAAAGATAGTACAGTTTTTGTGATTCATTATTAGTAATTAAGTCATCAAATTGATTTTTAAAAATACTAAATTCCTCGAGAACACCGGTAAAACTAAAGGAGTAATTCTTGTTTTTATATGTAAGGTTTCAATTTCATTCTTTGTCAAAGCAGTAGGTGTTCTGTACGGTTCAATCAAAAATTTGAAACAATTGTTCAAGACTCTCCTCGGACTCATCCAAATCCTTTGTCATTTAATTGTCGCCAATTTTTGTAATACTTGAGTGTTCTTGAGCTTAATTTCGACTTTCGTATTAGAATCTATTTTCTATGCGAGTTATTTTCTCTAAGCTCAGTTTATCCATGGCGCTTGCCATTCAGCTTTCGATGGACCAGATCTTCTATTCTTGTTGCAAAACTATATTTAATCTTCAAAATAATGATGGCCATGATCCTCTTGTCTTATTTTAAATAATTTTATCACACCTTCGATAATTTATATAAAATTGTGGGTTTCGAAATGAGGTTCTGTTTTTACCCACGTCACTACACCAAAATCAAAAATGGTACCTGCCGCTCCCATCTCACTCGGATCCTCCCACAAATCTCGGATTGTCATTTAGCTGAAACCACCTCATTCGGTGCCTGGCTAGATCTATTCCGATATGAATCTTTTACATCAGGGGTTGCCCTGATGTAAAATACTGTGGGTCGTTTTATCCAATAAAGATATTTTTTAGCGAATTTCATCGGAAAAATGTTTTACTATTCATTGACCATGAAAGTGATATTTTTTAAAGGTCAATAAATTCAGTTCGTTAGAAATCTGCCGCCTTTATTGGGTGGTAAATGAAATCCACGATTACTTACTACGTACAGTACACACGTTGCCTTTCATCAGTTCAAGTTGTCACTTTTGTAGTTTCCCAATTTTATTCAAGTAAGAGTTTTATTATTTTTATTAGATAATAGTGAATCAATACGGAGGTACATTATTTTGTTCTGTTCTTGCCCTTGACTGAGAGATGCATGTTTCTCCATATTTCTTGAAAATTTCATGACATTTAGTTAGACTTTAAATTATGGAAAATGCAGTTAGTGATTTATGTCTTAAATGGCCCTTTAATGTAAACACGTGTGAGAACCATTGAAGTGTACACTGTTTTCCATCAAGTAGATGAGTTCATTCATTCCTTCTTGTTTGTCCCCCAGGCTACGTGAACACGGGCCTCTACCGCCACCTAGAGGGTACGTGGGGCCGGCTGAACCAGGTGTGCGCGAGCGCCCTCTACCGGACACCGGAGGAAGGCATCCAGACGATCCTTCACTGCCTGGCATCGCGAGAGGCCGAGAAGGACTCCGGCCGACTGTTCCGTGACTGCTGCGCGAGGCCCGAGCCCCGCGGCCCCACCGAGAAAGCGGTGTCCGAGCTGTGGGAGCGGACCGAGGCCCTGCTGCAGTCCCGGGGCCAGAAGATGGAGCTGACCGAGGAGGAGGAGGAGGAGGAGGAATAGCTTATACGGTTCGTCGTTTGAGAATAACGCAGTAGTACGTCCGTGTGTGTGCAACGCTTAGGGCAACGACTGGCGACATCGTTGCGTGGATTGTATTTAGCCGATCCTCTCCTGTAATCGAAGCACGGTGGGACCCTGACTGTTGTAAATAAAATGAGAATGCTTTCCACGGTATGGCAGTTTCTTTTTATTCTGCAAGGACTTGATCCAGCAGCGTCTCTTGCCACGTCCAAGGTGTGTGTGTGTGCAATATTATGCTCAGAACTTTAAGGTCAAAAGCTTTTTTTACTTCGTTTGATGAAAGGGTCAGAAGTTTTTGGTCATCATGAACCCTGTCAATGAGAAAACTGCAGATGCCGATCAAAATACGCCATTAGACATTTCTTTAACCCTAATTGGTGCCGCATCTAGAGATTTTCGAGGCCCTTCCCCTAGAAACAAGAATGAGGCCGATTAAAAAAAATAAATCTTAATTCATTTATATTATTAGTGTGAAATAAAAATGAAAACCAATATTAAATAATTTCAAGAAAACGAGAACTTTTGTCTTCTAATTTTGACCATCTGTAAACTTGTTAATAATTTCCTCATAACAAAGAGTTTTTAGAATGCAGTATTGCCAGTGTATTGAGCTTTTGTTCCGAAAGAGACAATAATTTGTTAACAGATTCAGTACGAAAAATGCCTTTGAACGTTGGTAACGCTGAAAAACAATCTTTTAAAATGATTACGAAAATGGGGATATAATTTTGTTCTCGATTCTCAAAATTCAATTTTTCAGAAGCAATGACTCCATTCTCAGCTATATCAAACTTATTTTCAATTCAACAACGTTTGCATCTTTCGTATAAATTTCCGCAGTATAAGTTTTTTACAGTGCATTGGGCATAGATGCCAGTCGTAAACTTGAGTCTTGGGTAAACTGTGCAGACAATCTTACCAAAATTCCAGAACCCTTCTCCAACTAAAATCTTTGTGATTATTCGCTGTGCAAACAGAACTTCCACGGTTGACATTCAACAATTTCATTGCAACAATATGCCAAAAAAGGATGACTTTTTAATAAGAAAAAGGTTCGGCAGGCTCGTAGCAACTAGAATTCAAGAAAATTATATATATATATATATATATACTAGCTGAAAACCCGCACTTCGCTACGGAGTACATTCAAAGTAAATACAACGGTCAATGTATGCAATTAATGCCAAATATATATACAGTGGTGCCTCGGAGTTCGTCGGTAATCCGTTACTTGGAAACCGACGAACCCCGAAACCGACGAACTCCGAACCAAATTATCCCATAAGAATTAATGGAAAACGAATTAATTCGTTCCACAACCTCGTGGTCGACCATTATCTTTATTATTTTCGCCTTGTTTTTAAACTATTATTCATAAATAATAACAAATTAAGTTGAATTACATTGTTATTACAAGAAATGTAAGGAAATAAATGCTAAATTAGAAAATGACGGAAGGCAATTCACTTGGAGGAGTCTTTTCTCTGCGCATCCTTTTTATCCCACTAGGACCTGGTTGAGGCTCATCGCTAGCTGTTTTTTCTACAGGGGTTTGCTTAAAATAGAGATCGAGCGTTACCTGCCTCTTCCGATTTCTTAGTAAATTATTGAGGAACGGCATGATGGAATCGTTCATCGTATTGATGACAGAACAGGCCATGGCTTTATTCGGGTGGAAATTGTCTATTGTAACTTCAATTGTTCTCCACATATGAAGTGTTTGTCATCTGTCGTTATTGCTTTCTGCTCTTCCTCTTCCTCCCCCTCACTATCAGCAGTAATTATTTCGCCCCTTTCAGCACGTTGTTTTTCGTCCTGCAACTGTTGCAAGTCTTCCGTGGTGAGATCTTTACGCTTCGAGTCCACCAACTCCTCGACATCGTCAGCATTTGCTTCGAGACGTAGATCGTTGCAGAGACCAAAATCTCTCTCATCATACTCGCCTCCTCCCGTATTTGTTCCGTCTCTAACCTCTCAAAGTCTCGCTCGGAAACAGCTGATGGCAGTAGCTCCCTACACGCAGAGTTTAGAGTTCTTCTCGTGACCTCGGTCCAAGCCTTATCTATCAGTTGAACAGCCTGATAGACATTATAGCAGTTTTTCCAGAAATCTTTTAATGTCAAAGCGGTCGAATTGGTAATTTCGAAACGTGTTTCGTATAGAGTTTCTTGAAATTGGCCATCACAAATTGATCCATGGACTGGATAAGGGAAGTGGTGTTAGGTGGCAGATATTTCACAGTAATCCACCCAATTATTCACCTAAATCACAGTAATTCTGCTTCCAATTCTTCACCTAAATCTGGTGGATGTGCCGGTGCATTATCGAGGACGAAAACACATCGCAATGACAACCCCTTTTCCTTGAGATATTTTTCACCATGGGCGCAAACACTTTCCTGACCCACTCGATAAACAATACCCGAGTTACCCATGCCTTAGCGTTAGAACGCCACATCACTGGTAAAATGTCTTTGCACACATTGAAACGTTTAAATTCCCTAGGTTTTTCAGAGTGGTACACTAATAAAGGCTTTACCTTGAAATCACCACTCGCGTTTGCACACAGGAGAAGCGTGAATCTGTCTTTCATGGGTTTATGACCCGGAAGAGTTGCTTCTTCTGCCTTGATGTAGGTTCTTTTGGGCATTTTCTTCCAAAATAAACCTGTTTCATCACAGTTAACTATATGTGATGAAACAGAAACCCCAGCTTCAATAAATTCACCAAATTCTTGCACATACTCATCGGCTGCTTTTTTATCGGCGCTTGCTGCTCCGCCGTGTCAAACGACGCTGTGTACGCCAGGTCTCCGTGTGAAACGCCAAAACCACCTTGAAGATGCTAGAAAGTCCATCTTTTCTTCATCGTCTTTCGTTATGCTTGTGTAAATCTCTTTCACCTTTTCACAAATAATGTTTTGATCTACACTGTCACCAGCACGCTGCTTTTCCTTTATCCACAGCAAGAGAAGTTTCTCCATTTCGTTTAGAGCATGTGGTCGTTGCTTAGCACTCACCGCATGTGACACCGTTGGTAAAGCAGTAGCGTCTTTTATTTTGTGCCTATGATTCCAGTATGTACTTGCCGTTGTTCTTGGTAAATTATACTGTCTAGCTACATCTGCCACTTTCATGCCTTGCTCAATTTTTAAGATTATTTCCCTCTTAGTTTCGATTGATACAACGTTCATTGTTCGTTTTTGCTTTGAGTCAGCAGCAGCAACTGTTTTCGGACCCATTTTCGAATACTATTTTGAACAATTTATAAAAAACAAATCACTGTATACAGTACTATAAATACAGTACACTGTATATACACTACACTTCCGTATATATATACGAACTAAGCGCAATTTATAATGGATATTAATGCGAAGTTTTGTTTCACAAACTGCTGCTTTCAATCAATGTGTACTACACAAAGGTCGACGCGAGACTGGGCAACACCTCCTCTCAGCGGAAAGCCGGCTCTCATGTGACCTCAAAATGCGTGACGTATGTTTCCGCTGAGAGAAGGTGTTTGACTGGGTTCTTTGTTTCAATGCGCTCTCAGCTAGCAGGCGCATGGGGGGAAAAGCGACGAACTCCGACGAGACCGACGAACTCCGGTAACAAATTTGAGACGAAATAACCGACGAACACTGAGAGCGACGAACTCCGAGGTACTACTGTGTATATATATATATATATATATACACACAGTGGAACCCCGATTTTACGTTTTTCATGGGACCAGCGGTAAAAAACGTACGAAACGGGAAGACGTAAAATCGGGGTTAAAAGTAATCTAAGCATATTGTTCAAAATTTGACACTTACCGGATGAACTATTGGAAAAAATGTGTAATCGTTATTTGTTTTTTGCTTTTAGATACAATTTCAACTACAACATGTTCAATACTAACAATTTTTTGCAAATTTGCTTCTTGGTTTACATTCGAAGCTAAAAATTGTTTCAGAGATTTTATGCTTTAAATTACTTGATCAGCTGTGGTACTACATCCTCCGTTATTTCTTCTTCATCTTCATCACCACTACCTTCGGAAGCGGGCATTAAAATAGATATTGAAGGAAATTGTGAAGTGATGAGATGTGCGTCGCAGTCGATATACGCGTCATATTTTCATCTGGACGCGAGATTTTGTGGCTGAAGGTGAAGATTTTCACTTTTAACCACGCAATCTTCTTCTTCCGTTTCATTGTAATCTGAAGGTGAAGGGATTGTTTTATCGTTGGATTCCGAGAAGCCTGTATTATTAAACACATTGTTAACACATTTTTTGTCGACACTGTCCCACGCTGTAGAAATCAAATTCAGAGGTTCCAGAATATTTATCTTTGCTGTTGAAGTATCATGCAGGTCACCGGAATAAATAAATAGAAGCGATTTCCTAACCATTTGTTTTTTGTAATGTAATTTAAATGATCGGATAATTCCTAGATCCGAAGGTTGAAGTTGGCTGGTGCAGTTTGCTGGAAAAAATTCTACTCGCACATTTTTCAATTTAACATCCAAATGAGAAGCGCAGTTATCAAGGGAAAATATTATTTTTCGCTTTTGTAGTCGCATTTTTTTATCCAGTTTTCGAAGAAAATCTTCAAACAGCGATTGAGTCATCCACGCCTTTTTATTCGAAGTGTAATCCGTAGGTAAACTTTTCACATTATTGATACACCGTGATTTCTTTGCTCTACCGATCACAAGAGGTGTTAATTGCTCACTTCTGTCGGCATTAGTACATAATAAAACAGTTAAGCGCATTTTTGAAATCTTTCCCCCATGGCAATTTTCGCATATGACCGTCAATGTTTTTCCGGGTAACAACTTGAAAAATAATCCCATCTCGTCGGCTTTGAATACGTGTCTTTGAATGTACTTCTTTAATAAATTTGGAAAAGTGTTTTCTTTCCACTGTTGCACAATTGCAATATCCACACCATCGGATTCTTCACAGGTAAATTTAACACATAAATTATTCCTTTTTTACATCTGTCGATCCAGCTATTCGATGCCGAGAAGCCCTGGAGTTTAAGCCTTTCAGCAATTTCAAGCGCCTTTTCTTTAACGATGGATCCGTTTATAATAATTTTTGATGCCCGGGCATCCTTGAACTATTCCATTAATTTTTTTTCCAAATCATCATACGGAGATGTCTCAGAGATTTTTGTTTCTTTGCAGATTTTCCGAGTTTTTCAGCACTTAACTGAAGCTTCTTAGTTTAAAATCGTTTGCAAAGTTGAATATGCAATACCCAAAGATTTAGCAAGATCAACTTTAGTGCATTGAAATTCTTTAGCTTTTTCGATGATTTCGGCCTTTTTGGCTAGAGAGAAACATTTTCGTTTAGACATCCTTTATTCAGGTTAAGAATTCTCGACAATGAGAAAAATTGCTACGGTGCTCAAACTCTTCCAGACTAATTGAAACCAGTCCTACTTTTAGTGAGTTGCATGGGCTGGTCATAGTCACCCTCCCTTTCCATTTGAAGTGTGGACATTGGAAAATCGAACCAAAAGCGATCCTTACCCTCTTTCTCTTTTGTTGACTGAGAGTGATCGAAGAATCGAGAGGCATTGCCGTGATTCTCCCCTCACTTGCGGGTGTCCCATGCTTAGCTCCATCCCTTACCCTTCTGATTTTAACACTGGGAGGTACCCCTCCTCCCTACCACACACAGACTAAAGGACATTAAGACGAAACAGAAAGAATATCAGAACGGAAACAAACAGGTTAGAAATAAGTTTTTCTTGAAAGAAAGAACTCGAAAAAGTTTGTGTGAGCCTTGTAGAGGAAAAATGATTTTGATCTTGTCTTTAGAAAAAAACGTATTAAGCGGGATTTTCTGGAAAGGGGTAACGTAAAATCCGGAATATTTTAACATTATCGGTATAGGCAATTTTAACGGACCAGCAGAAAATGACGTAGGAAGCGGGATAACGTACGAAACGGACAACGTAAAATCGGGGTTCTACTGTATATATATATATATATATATATATATATATATATATATTATATAATAATAATAATACATACGACGATCGGTGTATACAAATGATGTAAAAAATATATATATATATATATGTATATATATATATATATATATATATATATATATATATTTATAAGAAAATCGTAAGGAATATTTTTATAGACAAAATAATGTAGGAGAAAATATTCAAATTAAATCTAATATAAAGAATATAGTACAGTTTGTAGAACATTTCTTTTACTGTAGTTTAATATTTTTTTGAATAATGTCCAATCGTCTGCTGTATTATCAAGAAAAAAAGTATATTTTTTGTCTATTTAGTTGTTATGCACGTGACGATAAATTTATTTAATGTACCAGGAAAATATATCACGTGATCAGCATTTAATAAATTAAATTCTAAAAATGAATATTTAAAAATTCACCAAAAATCAGGAAATAGAGGTAAATATTCGAAAAAGATTTCATTTTAAAGGAATTTTTATGATCTTTCTCGTGATATAAATTTTATAACCCTCAAAGTATTATTTTAAATGCAAACGTAAAAAAAGTAAAAAAAAGCTTGAAAATTTAATTTTAAAAAAATCTAAGAAGAATTTTTGAAAAATCTTTCTTAGTGCACCCCTACACTATAAGAAGAATCGCCATGCAAAATTTCAGCCCTTTAGGTCCAGCGGTTTGGTCTGTGCGTTGTATGTCAGTCAGTGAATCAGTTACGGAGCTATTTTATATACAGTGTGTTAAAAAATTATAAGACCACTGTGGATTTTGTGATTTTTACTATAAATAGTATAATTTTTTTAAAATTAAATTAGGTTGATGTTAATAAATGAAATATAAAATATATGTATATTATTTTTAAGAGATATTTAAATATACTAATTATTTTATCAACAATTTCAAATTTTTCCAATCAAATATCTGTAACAAAATTATAAGACCACTAGTTAAAACAAATATTTTTAATAAAACTAATATGATGTTGATCCACCATTTTTCTGAATAACTTCAAATACTTGATTTTTATTGAATTAATTAGGTTTTCGAGCAAATATTTGGGAATTTTGTCCCATTCATCCATGATAGCTAGTCCCAATTTATACACAGAATCATACTGACGGTTATTTACATACACTTGACGAGCCAAATGGCCCCACAAGTTTTCGGTGGGATTCAGGTCTGAACTAAGGCTTGGCCAGTTTAAGACCTCGATTTTTTCTTTTTGAAACCAGTTTTTAGTTGATTTAGACACATGGCATGGCGCATTGTCTTGCTGAAATTTCCAGTTTGATCCTTTTAAAAATGAGCCAAAAGGTATAAGGTGTTGGTAAAGCAGTTGTTGATAACAAATGGAGTCCATTTTTCAAAGAACTCGCTGCAGATCACATTTCCCATCATATGCAAAAGATCTCCACACCATCACAGAGCCACCACCCATCTGTCAACTGAAGAAAACCCGAGGTTCCATTCGTAAATCATGCCAGTAGGAAATATTACCGTCCGGGCCATCCAAATTAAATTTTTTTTCGTCGGAAAAAATAATATTTTTCCAAGCAGCATCCCAGGTCATTACTTCCTTTGCTCACTTCAGCCTTCCTTCTTTATGATGGTTTAACAGTCTTGGTTTTCTTTTTAATTTCCGAAGAGCAACATTTGAATTTGATCTTAAAGTGCGCCAGACTGTCATATGTGAAATAGTTTTACTTGTCTACTGTGTTATTTTACGAGTAGACAAGTTCTGTTTCGTTGCAAGCTTGAAAATTCGTCTATTATCGCGAGCTGATAATTTACTCTTTCTGCCAGATCTTTTATATTTTCCATAAAAATCTCTTTTACTTAAAACGTTATGAATAGCAGTTTTAGAACGTTTATGTATCTTACTTATTTCACGTTCCGATTTTCCAGAGCCCTTATAAAACCAAATTTTTCGAACTTCTAGTTCAGATAATTCTCTTCCACGCGTCATTGTGAATTTCCTCATAAAAACAAACAAATTAAATTCTATTTTCTTTTACAATATTATCGTTTGGACTTTTTTGTGATGTAAAGTTACAGTTTATCTACGATTTTGAAAGAAAAAATAAAATAGTTTTAAAAACGCAAATGATTTTAAATAAAAAAATAAGTGGTCTTATATTTATGTTACACCGAGATTTCAAAAAATCATTTTCTGTGTGAAATTAATTCAATTTTTTTTCCTTTAAGCGATTTATTTGAGAAAATATAACTATTTTCATTTGCTTCAAATTTTAAAATTATTCATTTTATGCAGTGTAATATTAAAATGAGTGATTTTTTGGGTGGTCTTATAATTTTGTTACACACTGTATATATATATATATACACTCAAGAGCCAAAACATTATGACCACCCCTACATTTTGCAATGAATTCGCCTGGATGACGTGGAAGGCACGTGATCAGGTGGAAGTGGTATTTAACTGCTGCTGGAGAGTCTGAAGAATCATTCTTTCACTTACTTCTGTGTGTGATGGGGGAGGCTGCGGATCTAAGCGACTTTGATAGAGGGCAGATTGTAATGGCTCGAAGGTTTGGAACAAGTATTTCCGAAACTGCACGACTTGTGGGTTGTTCGCGACCTACAGTTGTTAGTACTTATGTAAAGTGGATGAATGACGGTGAAACCAGCAGTAGACGACATTGTGTTGGACGTCCACACGCTATCAAAGTAAAAGGTCGTCGGAGACTGTCTCGCATGGTGAAGCAAAACCGGAGCCAGACAGTGGCTCAGCTGACAGCCCAATACAATGCAGGGCCAAGTAGAATAGTATCGCAGCACACTGTTCAGCGGACACTGTTGGATATGGGGCTACGCAGCAAACGTACCACTCGTGTGCCTTTGCTGACCAAGCGTCATGGCCGCCTGCGCTGGGCCCGGGAACATCGCGAATGGTCCATGGATCAGTGGGAGAGAGTTGCCTGGTCAGATGAATCACGGTTTGTCATTCATCACGCCGATGGCCGTGTCAGGATACGCCGTCTTCCAGGCGAACTGTTGCTCCCTCAATGTACAGTAGGTCATACACAGGCCGGTGGTGGCGGTATTATGCTTTGGGGGACGTTCTCTTGGGCGTCTCTGGGACCCGTGGTTGTGGTAGAGCAGACCATGAATGCTACAGGGTATCTGAACATCATTGCGGACCAGTTGCACCCTTACATGGCCTCTGTTTTTCCAGCTGGAAATGGAATGTTCCAACAGGACAACGCCCCGTGTCACAAGGCTAAAATTGTGTTGGAGTGGTTCCAGGAACATGATGCTGAATTCCAATTAATGTCCTGGCCGCCTAACTCACCGGATCTCAATCCGATAGAACACATTTGGTATGTCATGGGACGGCAGATCAGAGTTCAAAGACCACCAATTCGCAATATCTCTGATTTGCGTGACCGTTGCTTAAACATCTGGTACAATCTGTCTCCGGCCATCTACCAAGGACTTGTGGCATCCATGCCAAGGCGGGTTGAAGCTGTGTTGCGCACCAAAGGTGGGCCAACTCGTTATTGACAGGTGGTCATAATGTTTTGGCTCGTGAGTGTGTATGTATATATATATATATATATATATATATATATATATAAACATCCTCTACGTATTAAACTCTTTTTCTATCCATAATAAACTCCTCAGAATTTAGATAGATTCAGCCTTTCATCATTGTACCACAAAAAGCTGAAAAGGAAAATGTCAAATTGTGTTTTTCCCTTGAGAACTGTACATGATGGAAGGAAGTGAAAAAAATGTTTGTTTACCAAAATCCATTAAAAAACTAATGCAGTATAAATAACATGGAAAAAAATAGGCCCTCATCAAGTAAAAATAATTTAAAAATAAAATGAGAAATCTATGATTAAAAATATAGAAAATTGAAAAGAACTGCAAAATTGCCGCCTCCGAGAATCGAATCAGGGCCAAAAGTTTAAGGAGCGTGCGCTCTACCGACCGGGCTACGATGGCACAGTAGTTTCATGAGTAAAGTGAAAGATATTCGCTCTGAGATTATTGGAAAGTTCTTGTGGGTTGGTAAATATACATGTGGGAGGAGTTTTAACTTAGAAATAAGTTAGAAGGATAGTAAAGAAGTCGTTAGCTCTTCAATAGACACAAAGATATCGGCGAGGGGGGATTGCAGTAGCGATTAGAAAAGAAGATCGCGTGACACTTAGCGGGATTACGAATTTTCCATCGCGTGAATCAACTCTGGAGAGTGCTAGTATGCCATTGGATTTTAGAGTATAAAATCTGACTTAAAAATTATTATTTTTATTTATTATTCTGGTTTAATATATGACTAAAAATTTTTGATTTTATTTATTTTATATCATTTTTGCTCGCTGATCGCCCGTTAAGCTTAATGTGGCTGTCAATTGGTACAAAGTTGGGCTGTGAATCCAGACAATGTAAGAGCTTACATTTTCACGAATCAATCTTCAAAAATTGTTTGTTTTTTGTTAATTTAAAATTAATGGTAATTAATTTCGATTCCGGAAGTTTATGGTTCTCACTGCTGTGTTTAACGACACCTATATGTAAAATTTCACGATCGTCGCTTGTGTATATATATATATATATATATATATATATATATATATATATATATATATATATATATATGTATATGTATATATATATATATATATATATATATATGTATATATATATATATATATATATATATATACTAGCTGAAGTACCCGGCGATGCCCGGGATTTTAAGAATGTTTGTTAACCAAAATCAATTTAAAACTAATCACAGTAGAAATAACATAGAAAAAAAAACCACGTGAAATATTATACACACGAATAAAAGGAAAACCCAATATCAAAATATATAAATTTATAATAAACTCCTCAGAATTCAGCTAGATTTAGCCTTTCATCATTGGGGCAAAAAAAAGAAGCTGAAATTACAGGTTTAGCAGAAATTTCCAATAGAACCATGATATGACTCCAGCGTCCCTCTTAAAAAATGAAGTGTTTGATTGAGGGCTGCAAACCATTCAACTCCTCTCCATATTTAACTCCTGTAAACATCCTCTACACATTAAATTCCTTTTCTCTCCATAATAAAATCCTCAGAATTTTGGTAGATTCAGCCTTTCATCATAGTACCACTAAAAACTGAAACATCCTCTCAAGAAATATAAATTTATTAATTTCAATAATTAAACACACAAAAATGTATAAATTACAGAAATTTTTTTTAACCAACATAATAGATAATTGAATAATTCGTAAATGAAAAAGCATATGAAAATAAAGATAATAAGAACTTCCGGAATCGAAGTTAATTACCCTTAATTTTTAATTAATAAAAAACCAACATAATATGAATAAAAAGGACAGTTGTTTAAAACCATATGAAAATTACGCTATTATAAAGATAATAATAAAAAAAAGCATAGGAAAATAATGCGTGCGCATGAAGTTAACGTTACGATATAAAGATAGCAATAAAAATCTATATATATGAAACAGTTCCGTAACTGACTGACTGACTGACTGACTGACATACAACTCACAGACCAAACCGCTGGACCAAAATTGCTGAAATTTTGCATGGCGATTCTTCATACAGTGTAGGGGTGCACTAAGAAAGATGTTTGAAAAATTCTACTTAGATTATTTTAAATTAAAATTTTAAGCTGTTTTTGTAACTTTTTTTTAAGTTTGCATTTAAAATAATAAATTGAGGGCTATAAAATTTATATCACGAAAAAGATCATAAAAATTCCTTTCAAATGAAATCTTTTTCGAATCTTTACCTCTATTTTCTGATTTTTGGTGAATTTTTAAGGATTAATTTTTAGAATTTAATTTATTAATCGCTGATCATGTGATTTCCTTTTCTGTACTTGAAATAAATTTATCGTCAAGTAACAACGAAATAGACAAAAAAAATTTTTCTTTCTTGCTAATGCGGCAGACGATTAGACATTATCCAAAAAAATATTAATGTACAGTAAAAGATATATTCCTCAAACTGTACTATATTCTTTAGTATGTCCTATTAGATTTAGTTTGAATATTTTCTTCTACATTATTTTGTCTATAAAAATATCCCTTACGATTTTTTAAAAAAATTATTATTTTATTTTTTTACATCATTTGTATACATTGATCGTCGTATTTAATATATATATATATATATATATATATATATATATATTGGCATTAATTGCATACATTGACGTTGTATTTTACTTGAATGTACTCCGTAGCGAAGTGCGTGTTTTCAGATGGGTTGGAATGCTAAAAGTTTAAAATAGTGGCGCCATCTACTGCACGTGTGTGAATCGAGAGTCGAATCCTTCAAAAATTGTTGGTTATTTATTAATTAAAAATATTGGAAAGTTCTTGTGGGTCGGTAAATGTACATGTCGGAACAGTTTTAAGATTTATAAATTATCAACCTACACAGGTGATAATTTATCCGGCGTTGCCCGGGATTTTAAGAATGTTTGTTAACCAAAATCAATTTAAAACTAAACACAGTATAAATAACATAGAAAAAAAAGCATGTGAAATGTTATACACATCTCAGAATTTAGGTAGATTCAGACTTTATACGCAATATACAAATGTTATACGCATGAATAAAAAGGAAACCCAATATAAAAACCCATAAATTTACAATAATTTCTTAAGAATTCATCTAGATTTAGCCTTTCATCATTGGAACAAAATAACCCTGAAAAGTAAAACATAAAATATGTGCATTTATAATAAACCACTAAAAGCTGAAAAGGAAAAATGTCAAATTGTCTTTAGGAAAGTAAAGAATTTTGAAAAGTAAAGCTGAAAAGTAAAAATGTCATATTGTCGAATGTTTGTTAACCAAAATCAATTTAAAAACTAAACACAGTATAAGTAACATAGAAAAGATTTAGCCTTTATCATTGGAGCAAAAAATCCTGAAAAGTAAAACATAAAATATATAAATTTATAATAGACCTACCAAAATCCATTAAAAAACTAAACACAGTATAAATAACATAGAAAAAAAAAGCATACGAAATGTTATACATGTTAATAATATGAAAACCCAATTAAAAAATATAAATGTATAATAAACTCCTCAGATTTCAGCTATATTCGGTCTTTTATCATAAAAAAAGCTGAAAAAAATTTAAAAAAAGTAAAAATAATAATTTTAAAAAATAATAAAATAAAAGCTGAAATAAAAAAAAGCCTTTAAAAAAAGCTGAAATTACAGGTCTGGCAAAAGTAACATGTCTCTGCATTCGAAACCGGGTCGAAAACATGGTAATTGCGTGATTTTCGGAATGCGCCACGATAACACGGTGTATTATTGAGTAAAGTGAAACATATTCGCTATTGGAAAGTTTCTGTGAGCTGGTGATTATAAATGTCAGAGGAGTTTTAAGTCAGAAATAAGTTAGCAGGATAGAAGCTTAGTCTTTAACTCTTCAATAGACACAAAGATATAAGCGAGGGAGATTGCAGTAACGATTAAAAAAGATCTCGTGACACTTAACGTGGTTGATTCGAATTTTCCATCACGTGTCGAGAGAGTCAATATGCCGTTGCATCTGAGCTATTTTAGAGTATAAAACCTGACTTGAAAGATTATTATTTTCATTTATTATTCAAGTTTAATATATGACTTGAAACTGTTTGATTGTATTTATTTTTCTATCGTTTTTGCTTCTCGCTGTTCTTTAAACCTAACATGTCAGCCTTTCAAATTGTGAGGATCTTACATTTCTGGATTCACCCTTGGTACACGGCTGGGTGGCTTTTCCCTTTATAGAGTCACCCTTAAAAAATTGTTGGTTTTTTATTAATTAAAAATTAACGGTAATTAATTTCGATTTTGGAAGTTCTTAAGACCCTCGGCTGTTTTTAAGCACACCTGTATGTAAAATTTCACGATCGTTGCTCCTAAACTGTGGATTTCTATACAATTATAGATATATAGAAAAACATTCATTTTTATATATTAGATATATATATATATATATATATATACAGAGGCTGTTCACACATTTTTTAGACGATGTATATTGTATTCACAAAACTAAATTACATAAAATTCTTGTGTTTTAAATGTTCTATTTGACATCCCTTATTCTGAACTATCTTTCGACACCGCAATTTCCAGGATAATAATGCCTTTTGAAGTGTCAGAAGAGGTATTCTATCCCATTCCTCCTGAACAGCTTTCCAGAGTCCTGTAAGGGTTTTGGGACGACGTTTGGATAATGCAGATTTTAAAAGTCCGAAAGCACAAAAATCCATAGGTGATACATCGGGAGATTTAGTAGGGATATCAGTGAAGGGTATGGCCTTGATACCAGTTTTTTGTTCCATTTCTTTTAGGAAATTTACAGTGGATTTTGATGTGTGACTGCTAGCTTTGTCCTGATGGAGTCTCACAGATTGATGGCACTGTGGGTAAAGCGATGGTATTTCATTCAGAAAAATTGGCGATAAAATATGTTCCTGATAGTATTTGGAGTTAATCTTGACATTCTTTTCCACTCTCTTTATTTTTAACTTGTCATTATAAGAAAAACCTGCAACAATCATGAATCCCTTAGAAAAACTTTCTTTCGATTCTTTGAACCATGTACTTAAATTTTTTTCTCCCCTTTTATGATAATAAATGGCTCTTTTTTTGTTGCAATCATTTAAATACACCCATGATTAGTGTCAATCTATTGTGACAATTGTTTTCCATTTTTTTTTGGATAAATGTTTCTCATATAGAATTCTGCAGCGTGTCCTGCGTTCAGCGATATGATTTGGAAGAAGACGATGCACATTGCGTTTTTTCGCTTTCTTAAGATTTAAATCAACGTTTATCATTTTGTTTACAGTGGACACCGAGCATTTTAATGATTTTGCAACTGTCCTTTGACTAGGGGGATTTTCTTTTAACATTAAACAACGTACCTTTGCAATAGTTGAAGATATCCGTTTTTTCTTTAGATACTTGTTTGGAATTTTTGTCCCCCTTGAGGCTCCAATTTGACGTTTTTTTCCTTTCTTGTTGACCTATTGACGCTTTAGATATCACAAAACCATGACTCTCACATCGTTTTTGGATAACGGAGTATGCATATTTCTCTTCGGAAAGAGCATAAATGTAGCCTTCGAACCACTGCTTTGTTAAAAACGCCATTTTGAATAAAAACAAAACTTTCAAGCCGCAGACAATAATTTTGACTTTTAAAAACATAGTACAATTGCAATTATTTCTTTTGCAGCAAACGATTTTTTATTACCGCTTACCAAAATCGTCTAAAAAATGTGCGAACAGCCTCTGTATAAGACAGCCAAACAAAGGCTCGGATCCTAGAAGTGCCGACTGTGAAGGCGTACGTTAATAGTAAACAACACAACGAATCTATACTGCTTACATCACTATATCTTGGCATCCGCAAGATAAATAACAAAATAACAATTCAAAATCGATTGTCACAAAATCTGCTCGTGCCATAACTTAGGTGTATTTTCTTTTAACATTAAACAACGTACCTTTGCAATAGTCGAAGATGTCCGTTTTTTCCTTGGATACTTGTTTGGAATTTTTGTCCCACTTGAGGCTCCAATTTGACGCTTTTTTCCTTTCTTGTTGACGATATTACCTATCAACGCTTTAGATATCACAAAACCATGACTCTCACATCGTTTTTGGATAACGGAGTATGCATATTTATCTTCGGAAAGAGCATAAATGTAGCCTTCGAACCACTGCTTTGTTAAAAACGCCATTTTGAATAAAAGCAAAACTTTCAAGCCGCAGACGATAATTTTGACTTTTAAAAACATAGTACAATTGCAATTATTTCTTTTGCAGCAAACGATTTTTTATTACCGCTTACCAAATTCGTCTAAAAAATGTGCGAACAGCCTCTGTATATATATATATATATATATATATATATATATATATATATATATATATATATATATATATATATATACAGTGGTACCTCCCTTAACGGACACTCCCGAATAGCGGACACCTCTAATTAACGGACATTTTTACGAGTCCCAGTCCTTTTATATAGGATAATCCATGTTATTCCCTCTAGATAGCGGACACTCCGAATAGTGGACAGGTATTTTTGAAAAATTTTCAATTATTTTGGCAAACATTTCAAAATTATTCTAACAAGCAAGCTAAAAATATATACTTATGCGTCTTTACAAAGCCTAGATGTTTCCTTAGAAGCCTGGATGTTTCAAGAACATTGATGTGCTAAAACTTAGTGTTTAAAATAGGTCAAATAAGAAAACGTGTATGACAGCTGAGATAATGAGCGATTGGCTGGAGGAGTTAGACAACAAAATGAATAAGGAAAAGAGAAAAATCATTCTGTTCATGGACAATGCTACTTCCTATCCTGATGATTTAAAGCTCAAAAATGTTAATTTAATTTTCTTGCCTCCTAACACCACTTCGACGCTATATCCACTTGATTTGGGAATTATCCGCAGCTTTAAAGTACGATACAGAAAGCTGCTTCTGAGACATGTGCTTTCACGGATTATCTCCTACAATTCTAGCAAAGAGTTGGCAAAATTGGTATCTGTTTTGGATGCAATTTCCTGGACTACGTCAGTCCTTAAAAAGGTGGAGCCTGGTTGCTTTCTAAAATGTTTTAAGAAGGCGGGATTTTTGAGTACAAGCGAAGTGACAACTGACAGTACTGCTGAAAAAAGCGAAAAAGAACTTGCGGATCTAGTAGCCAATTTGGATTCAAATGTCAGCGTCGAAGAGTATGGCAAGATCGACTGCGATTTATCCATTGAGGAAGAAAACCTACATGTTTCCAATGTGATTCATCGGGACACCACTGAAGCACTGGCCCTATCTGAGGATGATGATGAGGAATCGCCAACGAAAGACTGCAAAATCAAAGATTATTCGGAAGCACTGAAATACAGCGAACAATTAAAACAGTTCTTTCTGAACAATGAAGAATCGGAGGGACGAGCAAAGTTAAATCTTATGAAGATTCACCTTGAAAAACAAGTTTGCTGTTAAAAAAGAGAAATCAAACTTTGTTAACAGATTTTTTCAGTAGTAATTAAAACAATTTAGCTACAATACATTGTATTTTCGGATTATTTAATGCAAGATATAAGGATTAGCCACAATTAAAAGGTGAAGTAGTAAATAGTTATTCTTTTCATCCTTAATTAAATTTTCCTTTTTAATTAAAATTCCAGCCGTAATTTTCAATCAAATGTCAAACAGAAGTGCAAAAAAAATTTTTTTATAAAAAGGTTGTCCTCCCCAATAGCGGACACCTCCTAATAACGGAGAAAAGTTTTGGTCCCGTGACTGTCCGCTTTTCGGAGGTACCACTGTATATAATATGTGTGTGTGCAGATATTTATACTCGTCGTCATATTGGATTCCCTCACAGTGCAGTCTTCTTCAGTCATGGCAAGAGTGGTCACACGTTAACTTATAAGTAAATTAGTTTATTCTTCAAAATTAATATAGTCTCAGCGCCAGTATGGTCATTTCTCTATTTTCCTTAACCTCTCACCCATGACAGCACGTCCGTTTCCAACTGCTTAATCCATCGCCCTGCCTTCTACTAATGAAACCCCGTAGTAAGTTTTCACACATCGCGTGATATCGCGTGACAATTAGCAAGATGTCTCATTACTCCCTTTACATAAGCTACCCTAAAGCTCGAAAAGCCTTTGATTGGTGCTGCCATCCGTTGGCATTTCTGCTAAATAATCCCTGAATTCCCCTTAAGTATGTTTTTCCTAATGTTTTTTACTGTGTTAATTTAAATAGTTTAATTAATTTTCATGGCATGACACACACACACAAATAAATAAATAAATATATATATATATACATATACATACACACACACTACTGGCCAAAAGTATTGCAAGTTTGAGAAATCTAACATTTTTTCAAGAATGAGCCCCAAAAAAATATTTTTTTAAGTGCAAATTAGGTGGAGAAATTTTATGCTATTGCGTTATACTTTGCTATGCAATCTTTACCAACGATTGGGGTCATCCCGGATGTTTATTATAAAAACGAGCTGACTGCGTAGAATTTCGTTTGGTTTCTTTCGCTGCTGAAGTGCGTACCGCTTCGTATTGCTTTAAAATTAAACAGCCTGTCTTCTGTGTTGCCCCGTCTGGCTTTCATGAAAAACACATTTGTGTCTCGTTGGGTGAGTGTCACAAGTAAGACGAGCAGGTATTACCTATATAATATCACCACAGTTGAATGAGAGGTGTTTTGCCACCCACCTCTGATAATACTGCAGTCAGCATCTCCTTTGGCTGTAGTAGACTGTATACCTCTTGCACCCAAGGCCTGAACTAACATAGTAATGAGCTTGGTTTTGTTCCTTTCATTGGAACGGAAGTTTTCCTGATGAACAGTAGCCACCATGTTCTTATTGAAGTCAATATCCACTGATGTTTTACTTGATGCTCTCCGATGTTGTTCGTCTCTTTCTGTGGAATTCGTGTCTTCATAACCATCAAAAACCACAGCTGAACTGCTCCCGTAATGGTTGATTATGTACGATACATATTGATTGCAGATGGAGGCGAAGGTAGTGTTGGTGTTCCACTTTACTCTATGAAGCAGGAAGCCGCCATCGATTACCGTGAAACTGTTCTTCGCATTGATCAATTGATTACATTTTGGAAAAGCATCATACAGTGCTGATTTTTTGATTTTTCTCATTATCCCCTCGGCGAATAGAGACATAGGGTGTGGGGCTAACTCGTACGTTAGCAACTCCTCTACATCCCCTTCTTTCTTCTTGGTGATCAGAGTTCTTTGAAATATCATCAGAGGCTCTACCACCACTACCTCTTAATTAACTTTGATCATATTGCTCATCGCAGCTAAAGGAACGACTGAGTCCTTCTTGGATTGTTTCACTTCGGAGAAATTCATTCCAACAAAAGTGCTCATTTTGCGGGTTTCAATTTCCAGTGCCTGGTAGCAGTTGACGTTACTCGTTCCAATTACTCCCGTTGAAAGTGACATCAAACAATTGCGTTCAGCAAAAGGCGGGTGATCAGCCAACCATTGAGCAAGCTTCCTTTTGTCTAGATCATCTCTGGTTATGAATGATACTCGAAACTCAACATGTCGTTCTCCTCTTGTAGTATGGACGCCACAAAACATCTCAAGTGAACTACATATTGTTGTAGCTGTGCGTGCTCCCCCAACACATTTCGCTAACACCGAATCACTAAAGCCTCGCCCACGTTTTAATTCTCCTTCACTCTTCATGTCACACATGAGTGTCACCTCAATTGCCCTGTCAGACCACACACCAGCCATTGGTGTTCCAGTTCTGTTGACAGTGAAGTATCCAGCATCAATAAAATCCTGTTTAAGTTGAAGGTGGAGAGTTGTTAGTCCCAGCATGTGTTGTACATATAGGTGAGTACACTTTGCATAATGAAAATGCCCGCTGGCATGGAAGTAAGGTATCATCAGTTGGGCGCATGTCATATGATCTTTCCAGTTGCGCTGTGCTGCAATGAATTTTTTCATCAACACCACCATTTCAAAGTACTGGACCCACAAAGCTGCTGTTGGCCCATTACCTTTGGACGTGAGAATTCGTTGCTCGATTTCCACTGAATGCTGGCAAGGGAGGTATTTGTGGAAATGTGTTATGAAGTAATTTCTACTGAGGTCTGAAGTAACTGAACTATTTCTTCTTTTTCGTATGGTGTGATATCTAAATTTTTCAAAATGATCTGAGCTAAAGTGACACTTTTATACATTTTGGTTTGTTTTCTTATTTCCTCCTTTGTACTACAAGTGTTCTTCTGTATATTTTGAGATATACATTATACGTACAGGTATACATAATTTATTATTTATATGGGTTATGAATACTATACGTATCTAATTAAACAGCACACAAAGTGATTAAGAGAGTTACAGACCTTGGAAACGAAACTTGATTGACGAGCATTTTACTAGCAAAATGTTGAAAAGTACCCCTAAACTTCAAAACGCTCAAACTATTTACCTGGGGAAGATAAATTAGCATAACTATATACATTTTTGAAGAAAATCTTTCGCTCTACAACTTTCTCTATCACGAGTTTTCTGAGAAATGGAAGGGGAAAGAGTTAGAAGAGGAAGTTTGACGAGATACCCGAACCGCTACCATTTTTTTTTGAAAAAATTTCATATTCAATGGCTCATATCTCGAAAACGGTAACATTTGGGTACAAACATGGATATACCATTTGGAAGGGAATTTTATAAGCTTTAATTTTTGGGCTTGACAATTTTCTGTGAGACGTACCGTTTTCCAGACAAACGCCGAAAACTGAAAAAAGTGACCTTTGGACACCCCCGTGGCTCCTGAAATCGAGGGGATTTTATTAGGTTGTTCAGGGGACCAACCCCTACACATTCCTGAAAAAATCTCAACCCCCTTCATTTAATGCGAAATGAAAACCTAATTTGACTGGACTATATTCAACCCCCCCCCCCCCTTTGAAAATTTCTGCGCACGCTGCTGTTAATGTGGCAAAAGCTGCTAAGTGGAATTATGAAATACCACTAAGTTATCTGTATTGGCAAATGATTGTGTCTTAAAGGTGAGGTTTTTTTTTTGTTGTATGCAGACGAGTCTGCAAATTCGGTTCCCATATCGTTGGGATTCTACATCATACCTTCGAATAAAATTTCGCCCTTTTTTTTACAGTCCACAAATCTAATCTTACGTCGAACATTACTCTACAACGATATTTAAAAAAAACACAATTTAATTAAAAATTAAGGAAAAACGGAGAAAATATGTGGAAATCAAAATGTATAAAACTGGTTGCAAACTGTTATAAAAATGCAAAATTGTAGAAATATCGTTTTTTAGAAACATTGAAATGTCATTAAAAAACTTTCTTAAAATTATAACCCCCACCCTCCACTAAATTATTATTTTTTGATTAAAAAAATAATACTAATATAAAATGAAAAATATTAGAAAATTAGGATTATCAATTTTTTTAATAAATAATTATGAAGAAATACTAATTTTTATAGATATCTAAATTTAATTAAATTGAACTTTGATTTAATGCAGCAAATATTCACCACACCCACTTCAAAACGTTTTCTTTCTTCTGAAAAAAAATACAGTCATAAAAGAGAAAAAAAATTTTGAAATGCACAAATAATGCATAAATAGTGTACTAGGCGTCAGTAGAGTTATTTCGGTACTTACGTATTTACCGTTATTTCTTATGCAGCGAGAAAGAGAATATTACAGTGAAATAGTTTCGTTCATATGTGATGGAAATACAGTAGCTCTGTGGTTTGTCGTAAGGAATTGTAGACTTTTCTTTCAGTTTTTTCTCCATGCGGGGCCCCGATCGGACAGAATAGGTCGAATCGGCTTAAGTTCTTTCTCGCATTATTTTACTTAACTGCTAATTTTAACCCATTCGTCTTTGAAAAATGGTCGAGATTGCAGATAGTTTTTGCCCTTTGCAATATTTGCGAGTAAAAAGAAAAAAAATCGCCTTAGAAGCCAAATACTTAGACGTCCGGCAGGAATATATTCCTTGGGTCGACCATCGACGCCCCCCGACTATTATCATTTAGTGTTCGAATGCGACAACAGGCGGCAGCACCAGATTAAATATTTCATTTCGCAGATTCAGCACCTAGATATTCCGCGTCCGTTTCGGCCTGTAACGTAAAAGAAATCTTGTCGTGGTGTTCACGTGTACACAATTTTCGCTCAAAATGATACAGATTCCATTCCTTCGTAGTTTCTATCGCTGTTCGATTAGACCAGTGTTTCGTAACTGTTTGTTGATCAGGGAACCATTGTCACCCATCCTTTGAGAGGCAAAAAAGAGTTTTATTTTCTGACAAAACAAACTATTTGTCGTAAACAACTTTAATAAAAAGTTACAAATAAGCCTAAAGGCAATAACAAATTGAACCTTAAAGAAAACCAAACATAAAAACGGGCTAGATTTTTCCACATTGTTGTCAAATTTGTCGTGAAGCTGCGAGTCCGCGTCACAGAAATTCTATTAGAAATGTTTAGCAGAACGTACTCGGAGCGTCAGAAATACGGAAATTCGTAGAATCGGTACAAAGAAATTAAGAACTCAAATTATTTTTGCCCCCAGTTTGAAAAATTGTTTCCATTTTCAAATGAAATCTAATTTTTAGTTATCACTCCTGACCTCAATGAATTAGACTAATGCCAAGGGAGGGATATTTTACAACCATGGCGCATGCCTGAATATTTTGATATGTCCCACCACAAGTAGGCATGGCCTGCAGTTATAATGCCCCAAAATTGGAGGAATATTTCAATTTCAATAGGACGCCCTTCATGAACAGGACATAAGATTTCTTGCAATTTTACTGGCCGGCAGTGACATACATCTAGTGCCGGTGCACACTTGCGGCAAAAGTACTCTGGACGCTGCGTTATTTTCACTCTGCGTGGAACGCCGTTCCAGTGCACACTTTCGCGGTGATAGGCGTCAGCGGCAGTCTCTCGTTTGCCACCAACCGAGATGGATCGTACGCGCGCCCAATTATTATTTTAAAAAAAGTTGTATTTTCTTACTTAGTCTACAATCATGTTCATCGTGAAAATAGAATTAGAAAAAAGAAGCACTGGATCCATCCATACAACAGCGAGAGACAGGCCCTGATTTTCCATTAGGCCAGGTAGGCCGAGCCTAAAAATTTTTATTTTAAAAGAAAAGAAAGAAAAAATTCCCAATTCAAATTTTTTTATTTTACCTTTTTTAATAGCAATTTTTTTATACATCCTTTCAAATTTGATTGATTGGTTCATTATATGTATAATTATATGTATAGTTCATCATATGTATGTTATAGTGTATATAAGGAATTAATAAGTTTTTCTGATTGCATTGTATTGGTGTTTTAATGATGAAGTTAATATGTTGTATTACTTTTTGTTATTTGATAATGTTCTAGGCTTCTACGCTTCAAATAGCCTATTCTTGGTAAAATGGTACTTTCATAATGATTTATGATTATTTCTTTTGTGTGTCAATTTTGGAAATTTTACGCCCATATCAGTCTTAGGGGGCCCCCATCCCGAGTTGTGCCTATAGTCCAGAATTTTCTAAACCGGGCCCTGGCGAGAGGTACTTGAAGGGAGCGTTTAACGTATGCTTGATGGATCTCAGGGAAGATGGTGAAAAGTTTATTAATTATTTTCGGACGACCCACTTAAAATAAACTTGAATACTTGACCATCTAAAAGTTTGTTTGTTTTTTATCTAATGTACTTATTTTAATAAAAGTCGTAAAAAATTATACTTACTGGTTGTATTTTTTTCATTCTCCGTTTTTTGTCTTAAGTTCTCAATAATGGTTCACAAATATTTTCCCAAGCAGACTGTTTCTGTATTCGGTCTTTATAGTCCTCATGACTAACATCCCAAATTATCGGGAGAGATTTTACTTCGTCGATGAAAAGTTTGACATCCACATTTTCATCAGACATCGTGTAAAGAGACTTCACGAGCTCGATAGGAGATAAATCGCGCGGCAGATGTGCACTGCCCAGCAGACAAATGAGTACTACCAGCTATCGCGTTACAGGAATGTGCCGCGCGTTCCACAGGAACATGCGGCGACCTGGGAGTGGCACCGGCGTCCATCTGCCGCCGGCGGCACGTGTGAATCCCAACAGCAGTTTCTCTGCATTTCTTCTTATCGGAGTGAAAATAACGCAGCGTCCAGAGTACTTTTGCCGCAAGTGTGCACCGGCACTAAGGCAGTTTCTGTGACGCGCCACATCCTTGAGCATTTCCCGTGGTACAAAAAGATCAAATCATTTGTGCCCTCGTGCTCCCATCAAATCGGAGCCTTCTCTGGAGCCAATCTAGGTGGGGCCAACTAAAGCTGTATGGGACTCGAAACTTAACCGTACTCCGCTTCCTCCCATTATAGAGTTCGAACGGCGGAAATGACTGAGTCCAACCGTGCACCTCTCGAACAACGAACCTGCTGCAAGCTTTGAAAAGATACCTTTGTAACGAAACATCTTGTTTGTCTCTACCTTTCAATACGCCATTTTATTGGAGCTACCAATGAAGGAAAAAGGTTGCACCGGTCAATTCGATTATTATTATTTATTTATTTATTTTTTTGAGGGGGGGGGGTTACAACGGTAGATCTCATTTTTTAATGGGTCAAGTAGTTGATTCTTTGTGAACTAACTATATAAGTCATTCTAAAATTTTATAATCAGGGCCCGCACAGAGGTATATTACCCATGAATGTTAGAGATGAATGAATCGACAGTAACGACACTCGCCGGCGTCCTTCTGGAGTGGTATCCATCGTCGATACTTCGGGAGAGCTACTTTGTGTCCACTCGATGCGACGGACAGAATTATATTCACGTTTCCTAACGTCGGAATCATTTCCGTACCGAAACCGGTAAAAAAGGATGGAACAAAAGCTGTACCTGGACAAGGATATTTTTAAAACTCTTTGTATTATCAATAAGTTAGCACAAGTTAGAAAACAGAAATTTTAAATTTCTTTAAATAATTTGATATTGATTTTTTTATTCTCATTATATATATATATATATATATATATATATATATATATATATATATATATATATATATATATATATATATATATATATATATATATAACTAAAATATTTAAAGCATGTGTTGCACCAAAACCAATACATTATAAATATAGGCATTAATATGTATATTGTCAATATGCGCTAAGCTGCAATTATTAGACAATACTATATAAGATATAATTAAAACAATAATGATACACCAAGATAAGCTAAAAAGGATAGTGAAGTTTTGAAGCAAAAAGGAAATTTTTGAAACAAAAACGGAAATTGATGTATTTAAAAAGATGTGAGGGGGATTAAGACCCCTCTATCCTGGTTAAAAGATCTTTTTACATAGCTAAAACTTTCCCAGCATTCGTCATACATCAATTAGAAAATTTAAAACTTTTCAAAAGGGTTTAAGACAATAAATAGAAAAGTTAGACATAAATGTAGAAGTTATATACTATAATAAAATAAAGTGACATAATGTCATAAGATGATCTCTAAAAACTACCTTACTAAAAACAGTAATTAAAAATATAAGAAAAAGCACTGAAAAAGCACTGAAATGCCACAATACATTGATAAATTACACTACCATTATAAAACACCACATTTTATAAAACCATTAAAACTTTAAAATTCAAAACAGCAGACAAAAACTCTATACCTCCAAGTCCAAGTGCCCAAGGACATCCACGCGCCCAAAACAACGCCACAGTATATCCACCAGAAAGCCAGCCGGATACTGTGTGATTCTAGGATTGAGATGAATAAAAGAGTTAAAAAATTCATTGAACTGGCTGTACAGGCGGGGTATCCGGCTGGCTTTCTGGTGGATATACTGTGGCGTTGTTTTGGGCGCGTGGATGTCCTTGGGCACTTGGACTAGGAGGTATAGAGTTTTTGTCTGCTGTTTTGAATTTTAAAGTTTTAATGATTTTATAAAATGTGGTGTTTTATAATGGTAGTGTAATTTATCAATGTATTGTGGCATTTCAGTGCTTTTTCAGTGCTTTTTCTTATATTTTTAATTACTGTTTTTAGTAAGGTAGTTTTTAGAGATCATCTTATGACATTATGTCACTTTATTTTATTATAGTATATAACTTCTACATTTATGTCTAACTTTTCTATTTATTGTCTTAAACCCTTTTGAAAAGTTTTAAATTTTCTAATTGATGTATGACGAATGCTGGGAAAGTTTTAGCTATGTAAAAAGATCTTTTAACCAGGATAGAGGGGTCTTAATCCCCCTCACATCTTTTTAAATACATCAATTTCCGTTTTTGTTTCAAAAATTTCCTTTTTGCTTCAAAACTTCACTATCCTTTTTAGCTTATCTTGGTGTATCATTATTGTTTTAATTATATCTTATATATATATATATATATATATATATATATATGTGTGTGTGTGTGTGTGTGCTGTGGTACCTCGACTTACGAGTTTAATTCGTTCCATGACGGAGTTCGTAACTCGAAATACTCGTATCTCGAATCAGTTTTCCCCATTGAAATGAATGGAAATGCCATTAATTCGTTCCGGGATCCCCCAAAACACCGCAATTTTTTGTTACATGTTTTGAAATAAGAAAAATGTGCTTATAAACGACAAACATTGTATAAAAATGCAATACAATAGAATGTACTGCAATAAATTTGTTTTATTAAGTGTAATGTACAACATTTTCCTTAGAGATCAGACTTGAAGATGCTGATGGAAGAGGAGGAGAAAGGCTGAACTGAAAAATTAAATCTTATTCGTTGATTTTTGACCTTTTCGCCCCTCTTTCCTGACTTTCGCTTTTATTACCAGCTACTCTCTTAAAGTGATCGAGTGAGACACGGAAGCTGGGCGATTGTTGCATCGTTTACTGTTGCTGTAATGTCCAGATTCTTCTTTCTGAGAATTCGAAGAACGTTTCCTCAGAATCCGTAGAAGGAGGAGAACTTGCGATCCTAGGACCAAGGTCATCCCATCCCTTAGACCCCCATGGGGAGTTCCAGTGTGGGGGAGGGAATTGAAGCTATCTCTCTGCGAGAGAGGTTGGGCGCTGTTCGGTTTCTGAGGGCGACTCTAGTTTGGGCAGAACAAGCTGCCCCGGGTGGTAATTGTTCAGTGTTAAAATCTCGGTTTAAGACTTGATAGTATTCTCAGAATAATATGTATACAATTGTATAATAATTGTACATAAAGGTTGTAAATATCATATGCTTCTTGTGTTCTCATTTGATGAGCACGTAACATGGCATTCACTGCTCAGTCTAGCGGTGGGATTTCTGAAGCTTGCTCGTAACCCGAATTTTAGCTCGTAACTCGAAGAAAAAAATCTACAGAGAGAATGCTCATATCTCGAAAAACCCGTAAGTCGAGGTACCACTGTATATATATATATATATATATATATATATATATATATATATATATATATATATATATATATATATATATATATATATATATATAATAGGCCAGGCCCAGTCACTAACAACAGAGTAGTATGTGATTAAATAAATGTTTTCAACTATCGTAATTTTGTTCCTATAGAGAGATACCGAAACGCAGTTCCGGCGCGTTCCGCCTCAAATCGAGTCCTGTGTATATATATATATATATATATATATATATATATATATATATATATATATATATATATATATATATATATATATATATATATATATATATATATATATATATATATATATATATATATATATATATATATATATACTGAAATTAACACAACTTCCAAAATTGTGATTTTTGAAATCAATATCACCTTCTTCCCTGTTTATATAACGCCCGACTTTCATCGAGACCCGACCCTGTTCATTGTATTAACATTTTTACGAATAAAATATCCCCTTGCAGAGAATGAATCCATGGCTATACCAGAGTCCCGACGAAACTATATTCTGGTTGCACCGATGGACGCCAGATGGCGAAAACGTTCGATCAGATTGTTCCACACAGGTGCGCTTCTTGTTTATTTCCAACTTCCTCCTCTCGCGAAGCTTTCAGAAGCGAGTCCGTAATTGCTGCATCGTGGCAGTGTGAGTTGCATCTTCCCTTGTGTGTGTTGGTCGAAACATTCCCCTAACCTCTCAGGTAAGCTCTCCTGAATTTCTCTCGCTTTTGTTTGGTTTAAACCTCTGGTTCTGATTATTTTGGACTTTCATCAAAGAATATAGTTTCATAAAGTGTGATCGCGCTAAAACTAACGTGACCAGAGAAATGTATAAATGAATGGGACCATAAAAGAAAATAATTATAATCATTGCTGGTAACTCCTTTTCAGTCAAAAACATCAAGGAAAACAAATTGTGTATAAAGTTGTGTTGGTATGTGACCAGAGAAATGTATAAATGAATGGGACCATAAAAGAAAATAATTATAATCATTGCTAGTAACTCCTTTTCAGTCAAAAACATCAAGGAAAACAAATTGTGTATAAAGTTGTGTTGGTATTATTTTGATTGCTATTCAAAGTGCATGAAAATACTTCCATGCATACATGTAAACATAATTTTATTCGAGACTAAGATATACGAATGAAATGTTTCATCAAAAATATAGCGTATCCAGTCAGTCGTATACCACCCAAATGTTCCAAGAATATTCCTTAAATGCTCGGAATTTTGTCAACCATGATAACTGTGACCATCACACCTGGTGCTCCTCGGTTTGGTACCTTCTGGTTCGGCTTACTGTCGATGCAACATCGTCATTCTGTCAATACCGCCCTGTTTGGGTCAAAAAGACACGAGTTTGAACTGCAATGAATATATATTTGTGGACGAGGAATATTTATATAGGAACGATTTTGATTTGAGTGAGACGTCGAAATGACTTTTCCGTTTCGCACAAATTATTTGCAGTTGGTAGTGCTTTTAATATGCCGCTTTCATGCACTCGGTGAAATAATTTTAACCTATCACAGACGTTAACAGTGCCGTGGCTGTATGTGATGGGCTCGAGTGACTCAATTGCATTCGGAGCGTCGCGAGATTGTTGACATGACCTGTGATGGGTTGGACATATCACGTGGTCAATCCATGGAGCTCTGTGATGGGTTAAAAATTTTAACGCTTCGGATTCGGGTTTGTTCCCATAGAATCCGTCTCTCGTATTGAAATCTCTTGAACCAATGACAAACCTCCAAACGATTAGCCACGAAATTGTTAAGGTACGAGTGACGCTGACGTTGACGTATTCTATGTGAACAGGCCCTAAGTCTTACGCAGAGCTGCCACTCATAAAGCAGCAGGAAGGGTCCGATCGAGGTAAAAAGAAGATTCAGTCCGGGAGAGAGACACGATCGTAACAAAGATGAAACACGTCGAAAATATCAAAATGTAAACAAAATGGCACTTCAGGAACCCGTTAGAATTTTTTTTTTCCTGGATAGAGTCATTCGCGCATTATTTTACTGCATCTCCCCCATATATACACACAGTATTTCACGCTGGCTTTCCTACAAACCATGCACCCACACAAACACGTGTATGTGTGTATGCAGCATGAAATGCTGTTTTATACATATATGGCGTCTTGAAAACAATCGGCATTTTAACTATTTATTTACTCCAGTATCGGAGGAATCGCGGCACTACTCAGCTGAGAACTGGGCTGTAAAGTAAACACACGCCGCGCGTTTCAAGGCAAATAGGTTGCCAGGACAAGCAGAGTGACCGCTGCCCACCAACATTCGTTCTGCAGACGAATGAGGTTACGCGCCTAAGGTTAGGTGAGGTTTTGTAATCATTAGCGAACCTCTTATATAACTGTACAAATGTTTCCAATTTGTTTTTCTTTAACTACTTTTATAAAGGAGCCATTTTGTTAAGTGGTTGTTCTCAATGAAGAGGAAAAAAATCTTTTTCATTTTTCACAGATTTCACTGTCATATTATGGCTTTTAAACTCCATAAATTATTTTTGATAAAAATAACCCATGTCATGATCAAGAAGGGTTGCAGAATTTTTAAATTCTAATAATTTTCTTTCAACCACGAGCAGGTCCTGATTTTCCATTAGGCCCTGGCCTAGGGGCCCCCGAATGTTGGGCCGCCCCCCCTCCCAAATTTTATTTTAAAAGAAAAAAAAATCCCAATTCATTTTTTTTTAATTTTACCCTTTTTAATAACAATTTTTTTTAATGTATCCTTTCAAATTTCATTGATAGGTTCATCATATGTATGTTACAGTGTATATAAGGAATTAATAAGTTTTTCTGGTTGCATTGTATTGGTGTTTTAATGATGAAGTGAATATGTTGTATTGCTTTTTGTTAATTGATAATGTTCTAGACTTCTACGCTTCAAATAGCCAATTCTTGGTAAAATGGTACTTTCACAATGATTCATGATTTTTTTTTTAAAAATTTTATTTTATATATTTATTTATTTTGTACGTCAATTTTGGAAATTTTGCGTCCACATCAGTGTTAGGGGGCCCCATCCCGAGGTGGGCCTATAGTCAAGAATTTTCTAAATCGGGCCCTGACCACGAGAAGGTGTATTCAAGAAACGTTTCCGACATATCTTTGTCAAGTGCGACCCATTTCTTAATCCCGATGTCGTTATCTTTTGGCAGAGGTGAACCCCTGAATGACGAACCCTTATTGCGGAGGTATTTCGTTAACCATTTAACAGCTGATTTCTTTAGCTTATGATACGGTCACGCGCTGTTCGGGACGAGGTCGAAGGGGATGACGCCTTCAGATCAAATCCCCTTAATAAAGTGTGTTCAGAAATCGATATTGGTTTTAAAATGATACTTCTGATATCATTAGGTGAACAACAATATGAGATTCGTTGAGGTAACTGAAATTTTTAAAGCTATTATTCTGAAGCATTTTTTTTTTTTTTCAAATCGATGATTCCCCTGTATGTATCATAAGAAATGAAATCTCTTACAGAGGCTATTACCTGCGATGTTGACCAGACAGCGGATTGTATGGGTTGTCTATGCTCACGGGGATAAATTGTGCTATTCAAATAGAGTCAAACACAGCAGAGTTCAGGTCCTGGTTCTGAAGTTGCCAGACTCTGTTCTGAACACTGAATCTATAGCCTACTCCAGGGTTTCCCAACCTTTTATTCTGCATCGACCCCTTTTAAAAGAATGATTTTCGTCATCGACCCCTTCACATTTTTCTCTATAATATGCAGCATACAACATAATTATAATACTAATAATTGCACATAAAACACTTAAAGATAACAGTATGACTAAGAATATGAGCAAAAATTTAGAAAAAATGGTTCATTAGGTTTATGTTTTATTATTTTTGTACAATTTTAATTTTTAATTTCACAAATATAAACAAGATTTCAGAAACACCGATTGTAATTGCACAAAAGTTCGATTTCAATTAATGTGGTGGTTGTACTTCATACATTGATACAATTTTTTTAATGTTTGGCCTAAAATTTCTCATTATTGTATAGTCACAATAACTAACATAACGAATATAAATATATATTTATACATATTGAAACGGATATTATTATCTAATAATTACATTCCTAAAAAATTAAATTTTTAAACAGAAAAATTTATCATCGACCCCCAGTAGACCCTTGGAATACTATAGACCCTTTTTAAACTTCCCCCAAGGATCATCGACCCCCAAGGGGTCCACCTGGACCCCTTTGGGAATCTCTGGCCTACTCGAACAAGTTTTATTTCTTCGTTATAATAAGCCTGACAACAACAGCTCACTCTATGTTTTTATTGGTAGCGGGATACGATAGACAAGTTGTGCGAGCTTGTATCATCTAGGTGGCAGGGAAGACATCGAGAGTGTTCTGCATGACGTCCATCAAAGAAAAAGCATTTAGATTATTTACTGGGTTTACAAAAAAATATATATATTCTGAACGTCTGGCGACAACCAATGATAACTATCCTTTCTCAAACCGAGATCGCAATCGGATTGCTACTGATTCTTAATTATCGTTCTCGGATTGACAACTTGTTGTGTCCGCTCAGGTTGCCTGCACCTCAAGTTCTCTGGTTCCTTGCTCGTAAAGTCAGAAGACAGATGGGTTCCGTAAATACCAGGTCACTAGCTCTGGACAAAGCATGTCATTCAACATCCAAAAACCGTTACATCATCTTGGAATGATAGCAAAGGAAGATAGTTTGTGTTCCGTTTCGTTTGGATGAAAAATGCTAATTTCTTTTTCCTTTCCCTATTTGCCACGTGCTTGAATCGAGAACCTCGTTGTTCGAATCAAGGCCGAACGGATTCGTTATCGGCTCCTTGGCTCATCGTTAACCTTTTCAATACGGGGTGGGATAGCATGTATTCCAAGAATAATGGCCCAAGAATGAATATATATATATATATATATATATATATATATATATATATATATTCATTCTTGGGGCATTTTTCTTGGGATACATGCTATCCGACCCCGTAAGGGAAAGGTTAATCTACGGAGATTCGATTTTTTAAATTTTTTAAATATTACTACGTCACATAGAAGGCATTTTTTTTCTTTCTTCAAAGGGTACGCCCATAATCTTTTAAAATAGGAATGATTCGGTAGACTCCCGTATAACGAACGCGCTACATTTCCCTCTGGAACATCCATTTATTTTGAGGCACACGGGGTTTAAAAGTTAACATATCGCGGTAAAAACCAAGTTTAAATGGGATATACCAATAATTGTTCGGACGCATTTCGCGTATTTTGCGACCATTGAGTGAAAAGGTAGTCGATTAAAAGTCTCTTATCAGGAGCTGATTGATTTTGAAAGGGGAGTTAACGCGTGATGTGCGGTTGAGTGAGTTGTGAGCAAGTGGAGACATAAAGCTTCCAGGTAGACTGGACGGATAGATAGATGCGTGTTACAATGCACAACCAGCAAAAACCGGCGAATCTCGGCAGAAAATGTCGTGCAAGAGTTCGAGGGCGTCTGAATCCGAAAATGACTTCATGCACTTAGATGCTCATCACACAACCCAATGCGAGAATGGGATTGGCAAAAGAGTGGTCGATCGACCAGTGGTAAAGATTCACGTTTCCAACCCGATGCTAGAAAGATACGCTTATTTCCGGAGTGTGTAGTACCAACCAGTGGCGCACCCAGGGGGGGGCCCAGGGGGCCCTGCCCCCCCCCAAAGAAGTAGAAATATTGATTTTGCATTATAAATATTTTTATTCGTTCATCTCGGCCCCCCCCATGCATTATAAATATTTTTATCCATTCATCTCGGCCCCCCCCAAGAAAAAATCCTGGGTGCGCCACTGGTACCAACTGTCAAGTTCTGGTCTTTCTGCTAGTACGATATAGGACCACTCCATGTTCCTACTGCCATAACGGGCTATTGACATTCTAGATAATCACGACCTTCTTACAGTACTGCGAAAGGGACGATTATTGTACCAGGATGCCACAGAAGTGGGACTTTGATGGCCCACTCATCTCAACCCAATGGAGCATTTGTTGAACGACGATTGGCAGTACTGAGACTGAACTCTCATCGGCTTTGCAGGAATCTAGAAATGAGTCGAAAGCCTTCCTGAGATGGTGCCAGAAGGTAGACTTACTAGAAATCGCTTGTGATATCACAATTATTGGTATTGTAATGAATAATAGTCACTCTAACATTTTACCTTAACGCTTTCTACAAGATTTTGATGCGTCACATATTCATCGCGTGATCTTCTGTACATTGTGGATGGACGAAAATGGAAAAGATAGCAGAGTTTGTTTGTGAAATGGCAATTAAAAGTCCAACCCATTTTCTACATTGAACCACAGCTAATGCACTTTAAAAATAATCTCGTTTAGGATCCTTTTCCATTTCCCGATTCCTCTGCTCGGTCCGAATCCGTTATGCAGGGCCGTTCCAACCCGGGGGTGCCAGGGGTGCGGGGCACACGGGCGGCAATTCAGCCGCCTGGTTAAAAAAATTTAAAACTAATTTATTAGTAAAATAATCAACATAAAAATATCATTATGTAAGGTAACTACTTAGAGTTAAAAATGCATTTTACAAGTATAACTGGAAACCACATTGGTTTTAAAAACGCTACTCCACGTCGCAACCAGTTGGAAAATACATTGTTCGTTTTTGTTTTAACACGTTTTAACCCATCATCCCATCCAATCGCGTCGCATCGCCGGCATCGCGTAGGTGCGGGCGGTTTTTGTCAGGTTGCAGGAAAATACTCGTTTATGCCCTGAGCCTATAAATACAAGGACCGGGATAATTTGCACTCTATTAATTTTGAACGTCTCCATCTCAATAACTGAAAAACAAAGCTTTTTGTCTCTAATTTTTGTGCTCGATTTTGTGATTGCTGACCAATAAAAATATTTCACAGATAAGTAAACTTGATATATTTTTTCTTTTGCGCGGTTAGCGGTTCGAAATTGAAATAATACATTTATGGTTTGATATTTGTTTCCCCCCCCCCCCCCCCCAAAAAAAGCTAGGATTCATTACTTAATTCTATTTTAAATGTTTGTTTTTTTTTTGCAAATGTTAAACATATACTACAGGAACAAGTGTAAACATGGACTTTTGAACTGCATCACCTTATTTCTTTAACAGGTGCACGAAATATGGCAATTTTTTCAGAAATCGGGAAAATACGATTTTTTTTATTAAAGTAAACGTAGGGGGGTGGGGAATTGTATTTAAAATATGGACAAAATTGAAATAAAATCGATTTGGAACGTTTCTTTGCAAAAGTCAATCTTTATCGAGAAACAGCTTAACTTACTTTGCGCCTTTTTTATAAGTTCTTTATTTGACTACGAATGTAAAGATGAGGCTCCAAAAATCCAGAAGACCAATTCAAAATTAATTTTTACTTTAATTTTTTACTTTAATTTTTTAGAATTTTTTAATATTGGACACTGCATTATCAAAAATAGAAGAAAGGTTCGAACAAATAAAACAACATCACACTTTTCAGTTTTCTCAACGACCTAAATTATTTCCTTGAAACAGATAAATCAAATAGGTCTACAAAATGTAAATCTGTGGAAAGTATGTTACATGATCCATTTAAAAATGAAAAAGATATTATAGCTGAAGATTTATGCGATGAAATTGACAACGTTGCACCCTATATTTCCCCTGAAATGAACGCGTTAAATGTGATTCAATACCTATTTACCAATAACCTCATCTATCTGTTTCCAAATTTAGTGATTGCCATACGAATTTTTTAAACATTACCTGTGACTGTGGCTAGTGGGGGAAGAAGCTTTTCAAAACTTAAAATAATAAAAAATTATTTGAGATAAACAATGGGACAAGAAAGGCTCTCAGACTTATCAATTATTAGTACGAAAAGGACATTCCGGAAGATATAGATGTATCAGATATTATAACAGAATTTACATTAAAAAAAGGCAAGAAAAGCAAAGATTATTTAAGCTTTTGGACTGACTTATTAAGTATATGTATTAATAGATATGTGTTGTATGTATTTAATATAATGTATTCATTTGGTTATTATATCAATACATTAATAATTATTATTATGTTAGGTTGTAAAATTAAAAAAATAAACTGAATTTATAATATTTTCTTTTGTTTAATTTAAGGTGAAAATATTTCAGAGAAATTTCAATTAATCCATACGGTATGAGGGGGGGGGGGGGGAATTATTCTCGCACACGGGCGGCTGCTACCCTAGGAACGGCCCTGCCGTTATGTTTCGTCCCTTTATACCGAAGCGCTCGATCATACTCGCATTTGTCAGCGGAAAGCAGAGACATTGCGGCGCAAGTTTTAAAATTCGCAAATTAATCTGTATTGGAAATGGTCTACTTAGAAAAATATATACAGTGATTTCCGCTTATAAGAATCACGTTTGTTATCACTGATTTTGATTCTTATAAGCGGTTGATTCTTATAGCCGAAATTTAGGTTTTTTTGGACAGGCACACACACACCTATATATACATATATGAGATAATTTACCATAAAATACTCTTTAATTTACGTTAATTATCTTTTATTAAAATTATTTTTTATAATTTTAAAATACAACTTAATTTCTAGACCCTTAAGTCGATACACAGGATTATAGTAAAAGAAGAAAAACAATCCAATATTTGCTACAACATACCTGTTTAACAGTTTTAACATTTCAACTACAAGAGAGGAGCAAGAAAAAGTTTTCTATGGTAGTTTGACGTAATGAAGTTTTCAGGAGGCTGTTTATACCTCTTTCAATGCCAATAGTCTCAGACGAAGATTCGCCTTCTAGCTTACGTTTCACGGTTTGATAACGTGTTGAATCTACTAATGTCACGTTTGCCTAAGTCATAGTGGACACTTCGTCGAAGATTTATGTGTTTCAAGGTCCAGGAAGCCTCAACTAGGATGTGGGAGGTGGGAAAAAAGTCCCTATTTTTGTTTGTCAGTGGAGAAAGTGAAATCGGTCCCGGACGGGTAAAGATACCCCTGGGTCAAGCTAATATGACAGTGTTGTGCTAAAGCGTTTAAGGGGAAACTATTATGTTATGTCTAACAAAGAAAGGGATGAATTTACGACTATATTCCATCCCATCTTATCAATCTTTCTTTAAAAATAGAAGAAAGAACTTCGTGCCTTTAGAGGGTTTAAGTGGCTTTTTTGGAAAATGAAAGGAAAGCGAAGAGTGTAAGCTGATTCTTAAAACCGGTTGATTCTTTAAAGCGAAAATTTTAACATGGAAATAATACATTTGTTTTTGTTTTCGAGATATTGATTCTTATAAACGGTTGATTCTTATAACCACTGATCACTATAAGCGGTGGTTACTGTATTTATTTTACAAAAAAAACATTAAAATTTTAAAAATGACAGAACTTGTAAAGAAATTAGAATATAATTTCTTAAGTCATAAAAATCTTTCTTTATGGCAGCCAATTGTTTGATTGCATCTCTATGGTTGTTTCTCGTACCGTATTTTCTGTAGAAATGATTGTCAGTCGCTCTTGGGTTGTTGCTGTTGTTCATAGATAATTCCTGAAAATTTTCAGTTTTGAAAAACAATTACAGGTACAGTTAGTTATAGAATTATTAGAGCTATGACAACGTTTGGAACAAAATGTCAGTCTCATAATCTCCAGTTCACGAGTTAAAGTATAAAAAACAGCCTAAATATTCGCTTATATTTGTATATGAATTTCTTCATTTATTAGATTGAACTGTTAATATTCTTTCGTTAACATTTTCGCAGTTTGACGCCTCACCTTCTCTGACAGTGCCCATTAAAAGACAACCCAATACAAATTCTCTGTGTGTACCTCCAACGAGTGTTGATAAAGAAAGATCTTGACGATGAGGGAATTGAATGTGAGGAGAGAGTTTTTCTGACGGAAGATATCAAATCGAAGTTATTATAACCCCTCTTAGCTGAGGTAGAACGTCTACTTTGTTGTCATTCCAATGCACATTTTGTCATAACGATTAGGTGAAGTAAGCATTCAGTATGTGCTGAGCTGCCAGATGTCTGTTCATTTCAGAGGTGATCCCTGCTTTAACTTCCTACTTCAACTGTTTGCTGTTGTCTTACTCTTAATCTGTCAAAATTTTATCAAATATCTGCGCGATTTTTACCGAATTCTTCCTTACGGAAGTTCCCCATAAGATAATTATCATTGTGTTCCCTCTTCCTATGCTTTATCGTGAAAGTGTATTGTTTATGCTCTTGCTAGACAATAATGTTTTTCTTAATCGTGTAAGGGGCACACCGTGAGAAACAAACCTCAACCAAATCTAGTTTTGAAGATTCACTACGGTAAGACTGACTCTCTCTCACCTCGATCTGGACAACATGAGACGCCTGCATGAATGAAAGAATGTTTCATACCCTCTCGATCGTAAGGACACGTGATCTTACAGAGACATCGGTCACGAAGACTGTCAAGGACGCGACCCATCGAAACAGGTCGACTCGATACGGAATGTATGTCATAGGGTGAAAACGGATTAAGTGTTACGTTACTTCCAGCAAAGACGTTATAATTGAAACTGACGTTCTAGTGATACTGCTACAAAATAAGTATTTTGAGCTAATGGGACGATTTCACATAGATAGTAGATTCTTTTGTTACAGGGCCAGAAAGAGAAAATTTCCATTTTAAAGTGATAGGCGGTGGGATTCGTTGGCTAGCATTGCTGTTTCTCGGCCACCAAGTCCCGAGAAGACTTGCGGAATGCGTTTCAAGTCCGACTAATCCATCAACATTTTGACCGAGCACATCTAGGACTCGTATCTTCCACCACTCGGATTGTATCACAGTAACAAGCCATTAAGGGTTCCCCGAGAGGTCCTTATTTCCAGTGTCTGTTCATCATGGCCCTTGAAAAAATTGCTTAATTTTGCATTCAGTTTTCTTCCTTTATTTTCGTGTGCTTTCTAGAAAATACTTATTTTCGAGTTGGTACATAAGAATTTTCATAAAATTTACTGGAAACGATTGGCTTTGGGAAAACGTAGACGATACTTTTAGTGAGTGCAAGTCTTTTTTATTTCCCCAGGATATTAAGTCTCTCCTCGCAACGCCACTTGATTCCAAATATAAAGTACTACTGGTTTGCTCTTATCATTTGCTATAAGACTGGTGTTGAATGCATAATACGACCTGCGAAAGTGGTTGAGAAATTTTATCAAGAATTCCTAAAAATGATATCGAAAATCACAGGTATTTTAAGCGACAAGACCTTTAGTTGCGATTCAAATGCGGAAACATTTTTAAAGGGATGTTTGTTTCTGACTAAGGTGCTCCGAAACCTTCACGAGAGATTAGCACTGAATGAGTAACAGATTAATATGCTTCGGCGTGACGTCAAAACCTCTAAAATATTCCCAAAACATGCCGTTGAAATTCAGAACTTGTTTTTCCTCAATACAAACATTATTTTGTTAGAACGCATTGTTCTTTAAAGTGGCCACTATCCTTTTTATTGTTCAAACTTCTCTCAGACAATAGCTGAATGCCTTCTTCGGTGTGCATGCAAATCAATGATAATGGCTTCCCTAAACCTAAAGATCTCAATTTTCTCTTTCTCTGCCCAAACGAACATGTACGTCTGCCTGCTTTTCTAGAAAATACCCAGCATTGACATTCATAACTACTTGAATTCGCAGTGCTATATATAGTATATATATATATATATATATACAGTGGTGTCTCGACTTACGAGTGTTTCGAGATACCAGCATTCTCTCGGTAGATTTTTTGCTTCGAGTTACGAGCAAGCTTCAGATATCCCACCGCTAGATTGAGCAGTGAATGCCATGTTACGTGCTCATCAAATGAGAACACAAGAAGCATATGATATTTACACCCTTTATGTACAATTATTATACAATTGTATACAGATTATTCTGAGAATACTATCAAGTCTTAAATCGAGATTTTAACACTGAACAATTACCACCCGGGGCAGCTTGTTCTGCCCAAACTAGAGTCGCCCTCAGAAACCGAACAGCGCCCAACCTCTCTCGCAGAGAGATAGCTTCAATTCCCTCCCCCACACTGGAACTCCCCATTGGGGGTCTAAGGGATGGGATGACCTTGGTCCTAGGATCGCAAGTTCTCCTCCTTCTACGGATTCTGAGGAAATGTTCTTCGAATTCTCAGAAAGAAGAATCTGGACATTACAGCAACAATAAACGATGCAACAATCGCCCAGCTTCTGTGTCTCACTCGATCATTTTAAGAGAGTAGCTGGCAATAAAAGCGAAAGTCAGGAAAGCGGGAAGAAAATATCGAAAATCAACGAATAAGATTTAATTTTTCAGTTCAACATTTCTCCTCCTCTCCCATCAGTATCTTCAAGTCTGATCTCCAAGGCAAATGTTGTACATTACACTCAATAAAACAAATTTATTGCAGTACATTCTATTGTATTGCGTTTTTATACAATGTTCGTCGTTTATAAGCACGTTTTTCTCATTTAAAAACGTGTAACAAAAGAATTGCGGTGTTTTGGGGGAGCCCGGAACGAATTAATGACATTTCCATTCATTTCAATGGGGAAAATTGACTCGAGATACGAGTATTTCGAGTTACGAGCTATGTCATGGAGCAAATTAAACTCGTAAGTCGAGGTACCACTGTATATGTATATTAGGGCGGAGCGTAAAAAAAAAGTTTTCGATTTTGTTTTTGCTCTAGTGCGGAAAAGTTGTGTACTGGTGGGTAGGTCACGTATGCAAAGTTTTGGGAAAAACAAAAAATATCTTCCGTCTCCATTTCGGCGGTGAATTTTAGCAGAATTTTACCATACAGTTAAAAATGTGTATTTCCATTGTTTTGCATGCAGCTTTTCGCTTTTTCTGAAATAAAATTCAGAAAAAAATCCCAGAACTCACAACGGGGAGGTGGCTGCATTGCAAGTTCCACCCGTGCCCACCTATCCACCCAACCATACCTTTGCCCTTGCAGTTATTTCGGTTTTACTCGGTACTAGCATTTGGTTTCAAATGGTGGCATATCTTTTTTCGACTCTGTTCGGGTTCTAACTAAACCGTCACGCTTATTTTCGCCACACACAGCCGCAGAAACCTCTGTTACTAGTTTCACGATACGTTCAACACTTTGGGTGTGGCAAGGAAATTTTAGGCTTCCCAGGTGTTGAGCTACAGACTCTCCACTGGAAATCAAATTTCTGAAATCATCTTCTGTCAATTGGGAGTTCCGTCAAATTACATTTCTGCCAATCAATGAGGTATATATATGAAACTGCCTCGAAGTTGAGTGACGGAATGTTGTAGTGTCTGATTCTTTCCCTTTTTTTTCCTTTCTTGCCGGTAAAATCCTACGTAGTCCAAGTTCTGCAATGGACTTTCTGTCGTCTGTGATCATTGACAAGATTATTGCTTCCGGGTGGCCGAAATAGCCATTTCTCTGGATAATGGGATCGACCACAGTCTTTAAATCGTTTTTAAGATAGCGTGAGACGTTTATTGTCTGCCACAAATTTCGTGGACCATACGTTCAATATGGATTTAATTTGACTGTAAACCACATAGGTGGGCACACTTTCATGATGAACTCTGCCAGAGTTTGAAGTTGGTTTGAAGGCTCTGACGAGCTAATGTATAAACACTTGATTCGATTTGCAGCCAACGTGCATGAGTCATTTTCCCAGGGTGCTTTTGTGACAAACTGGATCAGCAGTTTCTATTTGTGACAGCTTGACAAATATCCCAAAGCTATCGCTTGTGTGTGCTAAGATCATTTATGTCGATTTTCGGAAATTCGATCGAAATGTCCACAAATTTCACAACTGAGAGGTTTTTACAATTTGCCAGTGCTTTCCCAATAGGACCAGAAATGCATTAGGGTCACTCGTTCCACCATCCAAATGCTGCACTAAATGTCGGAGTGGCAACTCATTTGCGTGTAACTGGCAGATAAACCTGTGAAGGGTTTCCCAATGGCTTCCCCAGAAAGGCGAATCACGTCGATTTTATAGCCAGTATTAACGTTTGTTCCATCGCACCTTATTGCTACTAGTTGATGAATGTCAATATTCTTATTTTCAATGAATTGCAGCATCATTTAAGAAATACTCAAGCTGATGATGAAGTCAGTGCTATGTCTCCAAGGTACTTGCTTTCAGGTTCCTTAATCATTGTAATGTTTGCTTCCAGGTTCCTTAATCATTGTAACGTGTTCTTCCAGGACTGTTTTTTTTTTGTACATCTTTCCCCCTACGCTCTCTTGCATTAGAGTTTTGTTCTTCCTTCCGTCAAAATAAAGTCCCTTCAGTGGTTCCAGCTGTCTTTCATTTCCTTGCTGATATTCTTTTCGAATTTTTTTCCTCTCTCTTCTTATTTTATGTCTATAAATTACATTTAAAGTGTCTTTTTTGGTAATCATCCCCAAATCTTCTAAAACAGTGCTTGCAATGATGGCTCCAGAACGATCTGAAACTCCGGTTCTGTCACAAGCTGTAGCAACTGCTGGGTATCGGCTTGATCTTAACGTCTTTTTACCTTCAGATTGAGTCATCCTGGATGTGGATGGGGAAGGCTTCAAGTGATCTATGTCACTATCGAGGTTATGTGGATTCACGTTAGAATCTGAATCAGGATATGTGAGCCTAGATGGCGTAACAGATGGCGAAACGTTTATTTTAAGACTTGCTGCTTCTGTCTCTTTCTGTTTCCTATCCGCTCGTTTCCTCAGCTTTCAGTTTCTTTTAAGTCAACTGCGCCTATGGACATTTGCCTAAGTTGGACATTTGCCCGTTGGTCTATAAGAAAAGTTCTTTCCATTTTAGGGATCTTTTTATGCTTTGGGAAAGAACATTTGTTACAAGAAACAAACTTACATGAAAAAATGTCGAACAATTTCCGTGAGTGTTTCACGAAGGTTTTAAGAATCGTTTCTAAAGTTGTTATTGACAATGTTTACATGCCAAAATATTTCTTTACCTTTCAGCACGCAGTGTATCCACTGCTGCCTTTCTGTATTAAGTTTCGAATTACCTCTGTATTTAATTTAAGAACAAAATGACGAGTTGCATACAAAACAATGGAAATACACATTTTTAACTGTATGGTAAAAATCTGCTAAAAATCAGGGCCGAAATGGAGACGGAAGACATTTTTTGTTTTTCCCAAAACTTTGCATACGTGACCTACCCACCAGTACGCAACTTATCCACACTAGGGCAAAAACGAAATCGAAAACTTTTTTTTTTACGCTCCGCCCTAATGTATATATAAGAAAAAATTGTTGTATCCTATATTTAGGAAAAATTAAATGGAAAGTCAAGGTTAAATAAAATATACGGTTAAAAAAACAGCGTAGGATTAGCTTCTCTTTATTTGTCCTTTTATATTTCTCTGTAAACGATCTAACTTGAAATTGTATAATTTAAGACATTCATGGCACACAAAAAAGTTTTAGGGTAAATTACGTTCTGAATATTAAAAAAAGTTAAGTTTTATAGCCATTTTACAATAACTGTATTTTTCCTGAAAATATTCTAATGCGAAAAAGAGAGAGAGAGAAAATCATCCGTTATGCTTTCCTCTGTAAGGACCAAGTATCTTTGCATTTGCCCTTTGAATCCTTCTGTTGTTTGCGAACGTTGCCCATTTCAATAGCATGCACGTCATTAGAAAATCAGAATGGGACAATACTGTTGTGACCTTTTGAAAACCCGTGGACATTTTGGGAAAAGAATCGGGGCTTTTGGGTTCCACTTTCATAATGCTATTGTTGTCAAAAGGGGTAAAAGTTTTTGAAACAATAGATCTACTTTGTCGCATAATTTTTTGCATGCGGATGCTAAACACCCTATTGCGACAGATAGGGCAGTCTCGGTTTCAAAGAGAGTGAGAGAAATATTCAACAGCGCCCCGATCCAAAAGACTCAGCTGAAAGAGGGACTCCGCTAGTTATGGAACAACGGCGTCAGTATAAGTGCAACTCGATGTCAGAATTTTGAAACGCAATTCTCTTGTATTTTAATGTATGGAGAGGAAATGACGATTGATGTCGTCTCAATATTATTATTTGCAATCCTAGATTATTTTATGGCGGTAAATACTTGTTATGTCCTCGATTATCGCTTACACCATTCTGTAGTCGGCGTCAAACAATGTTATAAATTTAGCAGCAAGCAGGACATTTTTTTCCAACTCTGATTTGAGTACATAGACCCATTCTTTATGACAGGAGAGCCAACTCTGCTTCCTATCGAACCACACGGGGGAGGTCCTATTTTTTTAGAACTAAGCATTCAGAACCAATTATGTTTTTTTTTCTACTAATAACTGAGTTTTAAAAATGAATATAATCGTTTCATGGTTGGTCACTGATTATAACCTCGCACCTGGCACATTTGGTGTCCTCGCAGAATGTTTATCTGCAGGTTCTAGTAAAAACGACCCCTCGACCAGGTAGGGCGTCAATGTCTCATATTTCGCAGTGACTCGTATTTCGAAAGCAGCTCTTTGTATTCAAAATTCTTTGAGAGGCATTAAAAAAAAAATAGGCTGCAAAAATTAGTGTTTTAGGAGGTTAAGAACAAGTAGCTCGTTTTGATATTTGCTCGTCACACACTCTCCAAAATTTCTAATGGGTAAAATTGGCAGAAACAAGTCTTTCACAGGACATCTTTCCTTTTAAAATCTTCACCAGCTAATTATCTAGACGTTATTTAGAAAACGAGTCGAGCCATACTGGATTCTCTCATGTGACTATCGACTTGGGTTATCAAAAGGATCTAAACGTGGGGTGGTCGGGGTGTGAAGGTAATGTAAATGGAGTAAAAAAACTGTCACGTGTTGGAATCCATCTCGTATCCGTAGCACAGCGCACATTTCTGATCGTTTGGCGCGAGATACCACTTTCTGTTTGCCGACTGATGCTAAACGCCAAATTTTTATTTATTTATTTTTTAATCTCGGCTATTCCATTGAAACGATTGATTGATTGACAGTGTCAATAACACATATAAACAAAGACGTATTGTTGGAAATTTGTTCTAATATGCTGAACGTTACGTATAAACCGTAGATTTCGTTAAAGGACTGTTTAAAAAAAAAAAAAAAAAACAAAAAAAAAACAGACAGACAGCGAGAGTTTCCTCTTTCCTCCACTCTCGGCTTCTGGATCGGGGAAGAGTTTCACTTTTTCGCCTCGCCCGAGCAGACCGCGGCTCAAGAAGCTTAACTTAAGAAGAAATAAAAAATTATGCAAAACGTGAATTTTAATTTTTTATTTTATTTATTTATTTATTTATTTATATTTTTTTTGTAAAAAATAGCGAGTGGAAGTACGACGGTAGGGAACATATCTAGTATGAACGAATATCGATTGACCTGGGTGTCGTTCAGTGTCGTCGAACCAATTTCAAAGCCACGTCACACCTGCTCCTCATGCTGCTTTAGTACCGGTGCACACTTGCTGCAAAAGTAATCGGGATGCTGCATCATTTCAATCTGCGTCTTATCGGCGTTCCAGTGCACACTTTCGCGGTGGTAGGCGTCAGCGGCAGTCTCTCGTTTGCCACAACTGAGATGCATCGTTAGGGGTACGTAAATTTCGCAAAAAAAAATTACGATATATAAAATTTCGCAAATATATATATATATATATATATATATATATATTCATTCAAAACTTTCGCATTTATTAAAAAAATCACAATAATTTTACTTGGTTCGGTAAGTATCAAAATTCTTAGTTAAAAGCTAACATTGTAGTAGTCTCCACATTCCCTTCCTTTAGCAATTTAAGTAATAAGCAAATTTCGAGAGTGAGATCTCTCAGTTAAAGACCGTGGACGGTCTTAGATAAGCAATGATGTTAATAAATTATTACCTAATTTCGCTTAAAAACCCGTTTATCACCAAGATTTCGCCGAAAAGTAGTAAAAAAATAATTTATTCGCTCATATCGGCAAATTTCACATTTATTTGCATCTATTTCGTAAATACGAAAATTAGGTATCCCTATGGATCGTACGCGCACCCAAATATTTAAGAAGAAATTTGCTTTTTCATACTTAGGGCCTGTTCACATAGGAGTCCGTTGCGTTGCGTTAAGGAAAAGATGAGACGAAAATAAACCAATCGTATGCCTCCAAACGAATAGCAATGAAATTTTTAACTCCTATGATTGGTTTATTTTCGTCTCAACGTCATCTTTTCCCTAACGCAACGCAACGGACTCCTATGTGAACAGGCCGTTAGTGTTAAGTACGTAAATAGTGAAAGTGAAATTAGGAAAAGGAACTACTGGATTCAACCATACAACAGCGCGAGGTACTTGAACTTTTAATGTATGCTTGATGGATCTGAGAGATGATGATGACAAGTTTTTGGATTATTTTCGAATGTCAGTTCGATCTTTTGACGAATTAGCCGGTCGAATCACTACAAGGAAAAGAGACCTACACGAGATCTCCCATACCACCCTTGCAGATGCCGGCAGTAAGGTATTGAGGTAGTACGTGAAAGACTTCCTATTCACATTATAGGTTGATTAAAATAATGTAATCTTGTGTATGTAAGATGCCTACTGACATGGTGCATAAATTATTTCAAATAGATTCTTTCAGAAGGAAAGAAAATTATAGATTTATTTATTTATTTTTATTATTTTTTTATTTACATTAAACGCATCAGCATTTTGTAATTATCGCTATTTTTGTTATTAATTAAACAATATTTTATTTAAATGTATAATGCACATAATTACAAAGAATAACAATAAAAAGTATAACACCTCCTAAACGTTCTTTAGGAGGTATTGCCTCTGCTCGTGACACTGAGAGTCAGTGTTGGCAACTTGGGGGTTTTCCCCTTAAATTTGGGGGTAAGTTAGACGAAAAGGGATGTTTTTAGGGGTCCCCCTTTTTTTAGGGGCATTTTGTGGGGGGGGGGGGACATTTTTTAATATTTTGTACAATCGAGACGCGTTTTTTATTAGATTATAAGTTCCATACATCTGCCAAATGTAAATAAACCTCCATTTCATTATGTGTGTATTTTCTATTTATTTCAATTTATCTCTCATACAGGATGCCTATTTGGAACAAGAATTTCTCTTAGGAAGGTCTAGGGTGATCTCAAGTTGGTGGTAGGGGGAAACAGGGGGATTTCGAGATGGAGCTAGGGGGAGGAGCTTCGTAGAGGTTTGCAACACTGCTGAGAATGCACACACGCTTGTCGCATGTTTCCGTATTCCGGATGAAAAATATTGTTGGATGGCAAAGAAAACAAAACAGTTACTTTGGTTCGGTAATCTGAGCCGGCAGAGTTATCTGTCTTACCAGCAGGTTTCGTGAAATGGAAACATTCGAAAGATACAGAACACGCGACTGTTCCCAACTTCGTCGTATCAGTTACGCTTGTTTGTCTCCGTTTGGACGACGCGAGGGAATGACCGATAAAGAGAGGAAAAAATGGATCGTGACAACGGCGGAATTTCTGAATGTCACTGGTGCAAGTTCAAGACCGATAAAATAAAGCTTTTGTTTCTTCCTTTGCTGTTTTGGGAATGTCAACAGAAAACGATTTTCCTTTTTTTTTTCTTTTTTTCAGATTTCGAGTGTCATTCTGTTATAATGCTGGAGTTTATTTTAAGGTATCTGCCTACGTTGAAATGGGTGTAACGTTTCGAAATTTTTTTTATCGCTCTCTTTCGAAGGCAAACCCTTTTAAGATTCTAAAACTGCTTTACTTTGATTCGTGCGATCATCGGATCAGAACTGAGGGCCCATTCAATAAGCAGGAAACGATATTAAAAGAGCCTCTTGAAACAAGGGCGGCTCCAGGGGGGGAGGAGTAGGGGCAATTGCCTCCCCCCCCCAAAAAAAAAAGCCTGACGTATTTTTTTTTCATAGCCTAAAATTATACACAGTCCAGTCACATTAATGTGACCACCTGTCATAATCCAGAATAACCACCTTTCGCAGAGCGAACCGCTGCGAGACGTGCAGGAAGAGAGTCAATAGGTTCCTGAAGGTGTTCATTGGGATGTTGAGCCATGCCGACTCCAGTGCCGTGGCCAGCTGTGCTAGGTTACGCGGGTGAGGATCCATAGTGCGAACAACCCGATTGAAGTGGTCCCACAGATTCTCGATTGGGTTCAAGTCCGGGGAATTTGCTGACCAAGGGAGTACGGTAAACTCATCCTGGTGCTCTTCGAACCACGCACGTACACCGCAAGCTTTATGACACGTCGCATTGTCCTGCTGGTAGATGCCATCATCCTGAGGAAAAACAATTCGCATGTAGGGGTGAACATGGTCCGCAAGGATAGATGCATACTTGTGTTGATCCATCGTGCCTTCCACAATAATGAGTGAACCCAGAGAATACCACGAAAACATTCCCCAGACCATAATGCTCCCTCCTCCAGCTTGGACCCTTCCGGCAATTGTTGCAGGGTGTTTGCTTTCAGACGTGTCACGCCGTATACGCCAACGTGCATCTGTCCGATGGGGCATAAAACGTGATTCATCGGAAAAGCCACCTGTCTCCACTCAGTGGAAGTCCAGTTGCGGTACTGGCGGGTAAATTCCAGCCTTCGTCGCCGATGAACAGCAGTCAGCATAGGTGCATTAACCAGGCGTCTTCTGCGGAGGCCCATACGCAGCAACGTTCGCTGAACCGTCGTTGTGGAGACACTGTTGGTAGTCCCTTGGTTCATCTGGACGGTCAGATGCTCAACGGTTGCACGTCTATTCGCCCGAACGCATCTCCGCAGCCGCCGTTCACCTCTGCCATCTATGGCCCGTGGTGCACCACATTTGCCACGTCGCTGATTTTGGATAATGCCATTTTGCCATGCACGGTATACTTTTACCACGGCGGCCCGCGAACAGTTTACAGAATTAGCCGTTTCGGAAATGCTTCCACCCTTGGCCCGAAAGCCAATGATCATGCCCTTTTGGACGTCGGATAAATCGCTCCGTTTCTGCATGACTGCAAGAACTGAAATGTTTTCCGAATGCCTACAACACACTTTATAAAACCACCAAATTTGCTGATGACACGCGCCTTCTGCGATTGGTTATCCAAACCTGTTTTCCAAGGGGAATCTTGATAAGATTTAGCTTTGCTCGTCCCTCCGAATCTTCATTGTTCAGAACGAATTGTTTTAATTGTTCGCTGTATTTCAGTGCTTCCGAATAATCTTTGATTTGGCGATTCTTCATCATCATCCTCAGAAAGGGCCAGTGCTTCAGTGGTGTCCCGATGAATGAAATTGGAAACGTGTAGGTTTTCTTCCTCAATGGATAAATCGTCGTCGATCTTGACATACTCTTCAACGGTGACATTTGAATCCAAATTGGCTACTAGATGCGCAAGTTCTTTTCCCTTTTTTTTCAGTAGTACTGTCAGTTGCCACTTCGATTGTACTCAAAAATCCCGCCATTCTTAAAACATTTTAGAACGCACCCAGGGTTCCACCTTTTTAAATGACTGACGTAGTCCAGGAAATTGCATCCAAAACAGATACCGATTTTGCCAACTCTTCGCTGGATTTGCAGGAGATAATCCGTGAAAGCACATGTCTCAGAAGCAGCTTTCTGTATCGTACTTTAAAGCTGCGGATAATTCCCTGATCAAGTGGCTGTAGCATCGAAGTGGTGTTAGGAGGCAAGAAAATTTAATTAACACTTTTGAGCTTTAAATTATCAGGATGGGAAGTAGCATTGTCCATGAACAGAATGATTTTTCTCTTTTCCTTTTTCATTTTGTTATCGAACTCCGCCAGCCAATCGCTTATTATCTCAGCGGTCATACACGCTTTCTTTTTTGACTTCCTCGAAACACTAAGTTTTCGTACATCAATGTTCTTGAAACATCCAGGCTTCTAAGGAAACATCTAGGCTTTGTAAAGACGCTTAAGCATATATTTTTAGCTTGCTTGTTAGAATAATTTTGAAATGTTTGCCAAAATAATTGAAATTTTTTCAAAATTACCTGTCCTCTGTTTGGAGTGTCCACTATCCAGAGGGAATAACATGGATTGTCCTATATAAAAGAACTGGGTCTCGTAAAAATGTCTGTAAATTAGAGGTGTCCGCTTTCGGGAGTGTCCGTTAAGGGAGGTACCACCGTGTATATATATATATATATTATATATATATATATATATATATATATATATATATAACCCTAAGAGCCGATGTTACCCCCCCCCCCCCCTAAATCTCTGTCCTGGAGCCGCTACTGTCTTGAAATACATTTTCGAGAAAACTCATTTTTCAGTTACTTATTGAAAACGGCTAATAATTTTAAAAGTTTTCAATATATTCCGATGACATTTTGCAACAGTGTTTTATACATATTACTCACTCTGTTTTGACCTAAAAGCTAAGCTCTATGTGTTCATTGAATCCTCCTGCAGGTACCTGTACTTAGAAAAATATTATTATTTTTTTTTTAATCAGTGTTTTTTCACCTTTTTCGGTACATTTCGGTGATTTTTGGATATAGCGTAAAACTTTTAATTTGGAACACAGGCGACAGTATCCCAGTAGTTATAAAGGAAATTAAAGTATATTTGAGTCGAAGGGAGTGTGGGGTCTAAATACTCCATTGTAAAAATGGATAAAAAATTCTCTCTGTTTTAAAATGTTATGAAATTTTTACAAAAATTATATTTATTTTCATGATTTCATGTCCCATTTGAACTAAAAATATGGTATTGAATGAGTACTGCCTATTTATAGGCTCCGAACGTAAGCCTTAATAAATTTATAGGATGATTCACTGATGTCATTATTGCAGAGATTTTAAATAACTTTTATGTTCAATTGAGATGGCGTAACATAATATTCATACTTTTCATAACTAATTTCGAATTCGTCCGAACAACGAAAAGAGGAAAAGTCGGCGGAAAGTATCCCCAAATTTTCGGCAAAAACAGATATTGAATAAATGAATATAAGGAACGGTGTATTCAAATTCCATTTTTAAAATGCTTAAATCTAAGATGACATTCTGTGACGCAATGACATCATAGGCCTAGTAATCTGCAAAATGATGATGTTGCTATATTTTGTACGTTATTCTTTTTTTTTTTTTCTCGTTTGGGAAAATTAACTTTTATGGAAATTTGAAAAGACTTTAAATGCCATTCTGGATGATGAGATAGTCTTAATTGTACCCTATTAATTGTACTGTAAGCGTATAATCCTTGAAAGACAGCTGTTTTTGTTTACCTCGGGTGAGGCGAAATTAGAGAAAGCCAAGGGCCTTTTTATCCGGCATTCGTTCACATACGCCGCGAGACTTGTTGGCTACTTACGGAGGCGAAACAACGTGATTCCTTAGCCAGGCCTTGGCCCGGATCAGAACCCTGGCCCACGCGTTGTCAGCCTGCGTCGTAGTTCGAGCTAGGACCTCTTTGACACTGAGGTCTCATGATCGCATGTCTAGATAGCACTGACAGTCCATTCAAGTAGATATAGTACAAAGTTATTTTGTCCATTTCTAAATAAACCCTGCTGGATCCGACATCTAGTCGGAAAATAGAACAAAAGGTAAATGCGCTTGGTAAATATTCTATCTACGATCTGTAGAACATGGGATATCAGATAAAACACAATTCAAAGTCAGTACGTTATGGCAAACACGAAAAATTATAAACATGTAACGATAATAGGTCTCAATTTTGTCAGACATCAGGATTATGTAGAACAGATGATAAATTAACTTCTGTGGGGAGTAAACTTTTACGTTCTACTTGTAGAGCATTTTAGGAGCCAATGGGCCTTATAATTTGATACTTTTTTTTTTTTTTTTTGCTCAAAGTAATCAATCGATAAGTCGTATAACTTAAATTCAAAAGCAAAAAGATCACTTGGAGCCCCTGGGCCCTTATAATTTTATACTCTTTTTTCGTTAAAATAATATTTTTGCTCCCATAGAGTCGAATAACTTTAATTAAAAATTATCTACGCTTTCCTCCATCGATGATACCCCGTTTAACGGGAGAGATTGCTAAAAGTCCACTTGTTCGTGTTCTAAAAATTCTTGGGGACGGGTTAGAATTTTTCGACAAATGAACTTAAATCGCCATTGCGCTTCTTTCCTTGCGTAATTAGGGCCGCCCAGAGACTTTACGGGGACTGGGGCAAACTTCTGTTGGAGGCCCCAAGAAATATGATTAATCGAATAATTTTTTTTAATTTATTTTTATTTTTATTTTTATTTTATTTTTTATTTTTTTTGGGGGGGGGGCCTTTTTTCCGGAGATTATTTTGAATTTTGAAGTACGGTACAAGTTTCAGAATTTTCTTTCGGAGGAAATCTAATAAATTCGGAGGAAATCTAATTTTAACAAAAATATTTTGGGGCCGCTCCGGCACTTGGGGGCCTGGGGCAAAGTGTCCCAGTTGCCCCCCCCCCTCCCCTCTCTGGGCGGCCCTGGTCGTAATAGAATGCTAACGCTTGCTCTGTATCTGTGGGACTTACCTTGGAAATTAGTGCTGCTCATCTTAAAATCGACAACTACTGGCTGGAAAGTGGGCAGCGTCGAGGTGTTCTGGATACAACATAGTGTAGATTCTCGAATGGCTGAAAATCTGCCCATTTTCCGAAATCACAGCTTCCTTAAAAAATACTGAGGAATTTATTGAAAAGATACGTATCTGTAATAAACATATTTCAGGTGTGATAGAGAGTTTTCAGTGCTTGCACTGCTTCAGCACAATATCTTTCTAAGATCTATTATTAAAATAGGAAATTGGAGACCCTTTTGTCATCCTAATATGTCTGAAGCAATATATATATATATATATATATATATATATATATATATATACAGTTGGCTCTCTGTTTAACGACTTTCAAGGGACCGCGAAAAATCGTCCTTAAGTAGAGATCGCCCTTAAGCAGAATTTGTGAAAAAAAATAACATTTCCCTACACACTTTACAGGCTTTGGACTATTAATATATTTCTTAATATATTGGCGTGTTTAAAAATGTTATTTTTATTATCATTATTATTTTATTTACAAAATGTTATTTTAAATTACATTGAAAAAAGAGTACAGACAATACGATAAATTTGGTTTTAACAAAGTCAAAAAGTGTTGATTGCTTCATTTGTTTCCGTTATTCTCTTTTCCCGATTTTCTAAAATGTTAAATATGTCATCTTCCATTTTCGATGTAATATAGCGTATAGAGCAGAAGTTGCATGTGTGTAAGACGGTGGCAGTGTCTCATTTTCTGTGTCTTCAACTTCACCTTCTTCGTCTGACTCTGTGTTTTCGTTTACTATATCTTCATAAATTTGTTCTAGATTTCTGCAATCTGTTGTTAAAACAGATTCATCACAACTGTAGAAATCTTGAATTGTAACATCCTCATCTTCAACAAGACTTCTCCATTCTTCAGGGGTAATGTCATCTTCGTTGATTTCTACATCCGTACTTTGCAGTCCCACTACAAGTTCTTTGTGAATTCCAGCAATACGAAAGCAGTTTTTTTATTGTGGATGAAGAACTTCTTTCCATGCTGATGTTATCATGTCCATTGCTTCCAAGATCGTAAATTTTCTAATTTTCATACTATCAGCCGAATGGTTTTAAATTTCCTAATTGAAGACTTTCTGTAGTATGCTTTCACACTGCGAATGATACCCAGGTCTAATGGCTGCAACTTGCTAGTGCAATTAGCTAGTAAGAAATGAATAGTCAAATTTGTAAGTCAAGGGATATTTGGAGTATGTGTAGTACAATGGCCGATTAAAAGTAAAACTTTTATGTTTTCTTGATGCATTTTTGCATCAAATTTTCTAATTCAGTCAATAAAAATGTGTGATGTCATCCATGCTTTATTGTTAATCCGGTACTCACAAAGTTTCCTGGTGATATTCTTAAAACACCTTGGTTGGTTTGATTTGCCTATAACTAGTGGTGGGAATTTCTCGGATCCATCCAAATTAGTGTACAGTAAAACAGTCAATCGTTCCTTACTGTGTTATCCACCAAAGCACTTTTCGCGCATATACGTTAAAGTTTATTAGGCACCCTATTGTGGGGTAGGCCCGTCGCATCTGCATTGAATATGTTCTTCTCATTATATCCATCTAATATCCCCTTCAGCAATATTTTCCATTCTTCGACTATTCTTTCATCTACGGCGCCACTTTCGCCAGATGTGCTTTTAAATGCAATTCCATATTTGTATTTGAACTTTGCCAACAGACTAGCTGAAGCATGAAAATTTTGTATTCCAAACTTTTCTGCCAGAACAATAGCATTTTCTTTAAATATCACTCCGAAAATTGGAATGTTGGATGCTCTTGCTTCATAAAACCATTGCAGGACTGTCTTATCAAACTCTTCTGATCGACCACATTGAATTTTCTGCCATTTGGATTTGGATCTCAAACCAAATTTTTGTGCTGCTTCAAGAATTTTCTCTTTGCTTGCTAAAATTCCTTTGAGAGTAGACTCGGGTAGTTGAAATTGTCTTGCGAATTTGACTTTTGTTAGTCCAACACTTTCTTCCCAGTATTCAATAATTTTCCCCTTTTCGTGTAGCGTAAGATGCTTTCGCTTTGATGCCATTTTGCTCTGCTCGTATTCGCACTGGAATGAGCTCCTACACACAACCATGAATTCTCTAAACATGAACATCTGCTTCCCGGAAGAAGTGATGGAAGGCTGCTATTGGACAGTTCGCAAGTCACATGACAACAGATGTTAGGGACAATAGAGTGTTCAGCCCCCGCACTAAGAATCTATAGGGACAATAGAAATACTATTGTCCCTAATAGAAAGTATTCTATTAGGTACAATAGAAAGTTCAGCCCCCGCACGAAATTCAGCTCCCGCACTAAGAGCTCCATGAAAGAATATTCGATCTTCCGAGAAACAGTAATCCCCCCCCCCGTTTTTCACACTGCAACAAGTCTATGATTTCAACATTGCAAACATCAAGGAAATTCCGGGTCTGTTATTGACATCAAACTTGTTTTCCCCCACAGAAGGAAAGGAAGGTTCCCCTCCTGCAGATAAAATGTTGAAGGAAAAATTTATCATGTAAAACAAATCGTCGTTAAACAGAAACAATATCGTCTTTAAATAGAATTTTTTTACGTCGGAGGGACCGGGACTGGGAAATATCGTCTTTAAATAGAGATCGTCGTTAAGTAGTGCGTCGTTAAACAGAGAGCCAACTGTATATACAGGTAGCCCTCCTATAGCACGGCATCTTACAACACGGTTTCGCTCTAACACGATAGGATAAATTGCGGGAACCCTCGTATAACACTACGACCTGTAACACGGTTTCGCTCTAACACGATTAAAAAATTGCGAAAACCTTCGTACAACACTGTACTCCTACAGCACTAGATATCATGATTTTGTTTAACACATTTGAAAACTAAATTACCTTAAAATAATGACGGGAAGGAACAATAAACTATAGTGGCTTTACATAAAAATGTAGCAACAAATTATAATTTATTCATTTATAACCCTATAAAATTGTAAGAAGGCCTAAGCTTAGCCGAAAACCTCGAAACATTTTTCTTGAATGCAACCCTTTCGCCGAAAGAAGCCGAAAATTCAAAAGGGAGCTGTGAAATTGTCCATCTCCGTGAAATCTACAATGACCTCGTAAGAACCAGCAAACAAATCAAAATGACAGATTTTTTAAAGGAGATAGAAGGTGAAAAAAATCTAAATGAAGAAAAGGGTTCTGAAAGTGAAGGTGACATCATTCAACCGAAAACATGTTCTCGTTTGATTGTACTGAACAGCGATGAGGAAGAAATTTATTAAATTAATGTCACATTAAATGAAAATAATATTTTTTGTTTCTTTTCGTTTTGTGTTATACATACATTTATATTTTTAATAAATATTAAGTTGCTTATATGGAATTTTAAAAAATGTTTTTAATAAGTTTTCGGAACGTAACCCCCTTTTTGTACTGTCTCTGGGTCTCATATAACACGGTTTCACACAACACGGCATTTTCTAGGAACCTATCTACCGTGTTATATTAGGAAAATAACTCAGGTGATTGCACTTTTCCCGCCAATCTTTTACTAATTGGTAATTTTTCCGCCGCCTTTTTCTGAACAAAGCATCTTTTTGTAAATGGGGAGACCGCTTTTCGATGAAGCGGAGAAACGTAAACCTGTTCATCGAGTTGGGGATAAAAAAATAAGAAATTGCCGGTTATCTCTTCTGGCGTCCAAGGTCAAGGTGAAATGGGAAAGCATAACACGTCTTGCTCGCTGGATTTGAAACAGCGATTCCACTGGATGACAGTTCTTTTCAATATCACATAAGTAAGAGGATTACATTTCCCTAAACATCCATGTCTAATTAAACATTTAATTTTTCCTGTATTTTCCTTGAATGCCGATATTAAAAGTCAGAGAAATCAAAACCTAAAAAGAATCGATCGTTAAAGATTGTCCCTCTAACACTTTTCGATTAAAAATTGTTCTTTTATGGTATCAGCCTACGTTTGGAGCCCTTTTTTTGCTAAAATAGACACTACCGATTCCATACCTATATTTTGAGTTCAAACGGGATGGAAAATCGTGAAAACCAATATCACTGCGGTAAAAATATTCTAAAATAGAGGGAATTTTTTTTATCCATTTTTAGTGCAATCGAGAGCTGACGCAAGAGACCCATTCCACTCCCTATATTTTGATTTCCTTTATACTCTAGACTGCTGTGTACGTGTTCCGGAGTAAGAGTTTAACATTACTTCCACGAAATATACCCCAAAAAGGTGAAACAAAACACCGATTTTTAAAAAAAAATTATTACCATGTTTTTTCTTTTTATAAGCGCGGGTACCTGTAGAATAATTCAATAATCATAGTATATAGCTTAGCGTTTGGGTCAAAATAGAGTGATGTCAAACACTTTAGCAAAATGTCATCGGAAATATATTGGAAACTTTTTAAACGTTTAACCGGAAAGTGAGATTACTGCATTTAAAAGAGGCTCCTTCCGGTGTTTTCGGTTTATTCAATAAGTTCTCATCGTGCGAATCAAAGTAAGGCAGTTTCAGAATCCTAAAAGATTGGCTCTAGAAAGGTAGGTTTTCCCACACTATTTATTATTCATATTGTTACGAATTTCTTTAACTAACAACATGACGATGTACAAACTGGACGTCTAATCTATATATATAAAACAGTTCCGTAACTGACTCATTCATTCACTGACTGACTGACTGACATACAACGCACAGACCAAACCGCTGGACCTAAAGGGCTGAAATTTTGCATGGCGATTCTTCTAATAGTGTAGGGGTGCACTAAGAAAGATTTTTAAAAATTCTTCTTAGATTTTTTAAATTAAATTTTTAAGCTGTTTTTTAAACTTTTTTACGTTTGCATTTAAAATAATACATTGAGGGTATAAAATTTATATCACGAGAAAGATCATAAAAATTCCTTCAAAATGAAATTTTTTCGAATTTTTACCTCCATTTCCTGATTTTTGGTGAATTTTTAAAGATTAATTTTTAGAATTTAATTTATTAAATGCTGATCACGTGATTTCTTTTTCTGGTACTTTCAATAAATTTATCGTCACGTGCGTAACAACTAAATAGACAAAAAAATTTTTTTTCTCTTTCTAATGCAGCAGACGATTGGATATTATCCAAAAAAATATCCCTTACGATTTTTTTATAAATATATATATAGATAGATATATATTTTACATCAATTGTATACATTGATCATCGCATTTATTATAAGTATATATATTTATTTTTTGGCATAAATTGCATACGTTGACCGTTGTATTTAATTTGAATGTACTCCGTAGCGAAGTGCGGGTTTTCAGCTAGTGATACATAAAACTCTTTGATCCGTCACGGCGAGGTATGCACTCGAGTACGCCCGGTAACGCCCCACTCAAGTCATGTAGTTGACATCCGACAATACGATGTTATGATCGAAGTATGATTCTTCTTCACTATCCATGTTGTAGAGCAGGCACGCCATTCCTCCGCAAAACAGGCAACGACTGCTGGAGCTGGTATTTGCCGGAGCAATCGCTGTTTGCATGGAGGAGTGTTCACGTGAGGGAGGTAATTCCCTTGAGAATAAGAGAGCGATAAAAACATGTCACACCCAAACAGGCATTTTAAGTCCTTAAAATAATTGGGAACATCCAAGCAGTGATTTTAATTTTAAATGTCAAAATGGGATTTTCTGACTTCGCACAAAATGATAGCTCAAAAACTGTTCTAGATAAATGTTTGAAATTTTCTACACACGTTAATGTTAACATGACATAAAAGCTTAGAGTAATCTGAGGTAATAAAAATTTCAAAAAAAGGTTTTATGAAAAAATTTTTGTAAAAAATTAATTTTTTTAACTAATTGTTAATTATAAATATTACAAATGAAGGTCATTAAAATATTTTAGGTCAATATGTTAAACTATATTTTTTTAAAATTAAATTGTGTTTCATGTTACTAAATTAATTTTAACATCAGTTATCGTGCGCGTATGACACATGGTAATTGTGAAAATAGGAAAACCACATGTTACTTCATTAGTTTGCCTAATTAATTTATATTATTTACATCAATCTGATGTTTTTTGCTGTAGCAAGTTATGTTTTATCTAACAGTACAGAAATTTTCATTCAATTTGCTTCATTGGTGAATTTGTTAAAAATTATGAAATCTTTGCCAATTTTCTAACATTTTTCGCATCTTAAAGGTGTACTGTCCAGGGCCTGATTTAGGAAATTCTTGACTATAGGCACAACTCGAGATGGGGGCCCCCTAACACCGGTGTGGGCGTAAAATTTCCAAAATTGACGTACAAAAAAAAAAATTTAAAAATCATGAATCATTTTGAAAGCACCATTTTACCCAGAATTGGCTATTTGAAGCGTAGAAGCCTAGAACATTATCAAATAACAAAAAGCAATACAACATATTCACTTCATCATTAAAACACCAATACAATGCAACCAGAAAAACTTATTTATCCCTTATACAGTCGAACCCCGTTATAACGAATTTCAAGGGACCAAAGGTTTTGTTCGCTATATCCGAACCATTAACAAAAATGTTACAAAATGTATAACTCATTAGTTGCTATATATATTCAATAACAATGTATTGAAAGAATGATAAAATCTATTAAAAATGATCATTAATGAATTAAACTGACTAAAATCGATTACATTAAATTGACACAATACTAATTAAATTAACTAAAAATGAAAACAAATGGAAATAAATTCATTTTAACCTTTAATTGTTGTTCACTGTTTTGATACAGAAATAATCTGTAATCTTCTGCTAACGTGATGCCGATTTCAAAAACATTTTACGAATTTCCTTGTCCAAATACATCAAATGACTCCAACGCTCTTTCTTCGACTGTTTGTGTAGACAAAAACTTATTAATTACACTCATCGCTGCTGTAGCATCTGAGATGGTGGATATTTCGTCATCTATGTGCTCCTCTTCATCAGCATCAGAAGCAGAATCTTCGATTTCAGAATGATTCATTTTAATTTCTTCCACTATATCTTCATCAGTCGGATTTTCACATGTAATGACTTCATCATCACATGTTTCGAACAATTGCACGCCACAATCTGAGAATGATGAAATTTTGTGCTTTTCTATCCACATCGCGATAGGTAAATCTTCATCATCATTTTCTTCAACATTCTTTGCTTCTTCATTTATTGTATCTTCAACATTCTTAAAAAGTTTAAAAATTAAAAATAAATTCAGATGTCGACTGAAAAAAAAATGTTCGTTACAGCCGATTCTTAAGATTTTGGAGGTTTGCTATAAAAGGATAAATTAGCATTAAATACAATAGGAAAACGGCGGGACTAAAATTTTCGTTCGTTATATCCGGGAGTTCGTTATATACCAGGTTCGCTATAACGGGGTTCGACTGTATACACTGTAACATACGTACATATGATGAACTATACATATAACTATGCATATGATGAACCGATCGATCAAATTTGAAAGTATATACAGTGATTTCCGCTTATAAGAATCACGTTTGTTATTACTGTTTTTGATTCTTATAAGCGGTCGATTATTATAGCCGAAATTTAGGTTTTTGGACAGGCACATACACACCTATATATACATATATTAGATAATTTACCATAAAATACTCTTTAATTTACGTTAATTATCTTTTATTAAAATTATTCTTTATAATTTTAAAAATACAACTTAATTTCTAGACCCTTAAGTCGATACACAGGATTATAGTAAAAGAAGAAAAACAATCCAATATTTGTTACCACATACCTGCTTAACAGTTTTAACATTTCAACTACAGGAAGGGAGCAAGAAAAAGTTTTCTTTGGTAGTTTGACGTAAGGAAATTTTCAGGAGGCTGTTTATACCTCTTTCAATACCAATAGTCTCAGACGAAGATTCACCTTCTAGCTTACGTTTTGCGGTTTGATAATGTGCTGAATCTACTAATGTCACGTTTGTCTAAGTGATAATGGACACTTCGCCGAAGATTTATGTGATTCAAGGTCCAGGAAGCCGCAACCAGGATGTGGGAGGTGGGGAAAAAAGAGTCCCTATTTTTGTTTGTCAGTGGAGAAAGTGAAATCGGACCCGGACGGGTAAAGATGCCCCCGGATCAAGCTAATAGGACAGTGTTGTGCTAAAGCGTTTAAGGGGAAACTATTATGTTATTTCTAACAAAGAAAGAGATGAATTTTACGACTATATTCCATCCCATCTTATCAATCTTTCTTTTTAAAAAAAAGAAAGAACATCGTACCTTTTGAGGGTTTAAGTGGCTTTTTTGGAAAAATGAAAGGAAAGCGAAGAGTGTAAACTGATTCTTAAGGGGACTCACTACTCTTAAATCTTTAAAACATTCGATTTTTTGAGAAAAAAATATATGTTAAAGCCTTATTATTTCTAAACAAAATAAAGCAAATTGCATGAACATATTCCGCTTAGTTCCGGAGATATTAATATTCTAAATATTTAATTACTGATCAAGTTTATGGTAAGAAAAATTTTAAACTCGTTTTTCTCAAAATGTAATGATGCATCATTCCGCAACTGATATCTCAAAAACTATGAGACATAATTCCATGAAATTTTTATCACTGCATAATCATGTTATTTTATTGCATTTGAACTAGATTTTTTGCAATCACTGCATATTTTGTTATTTTTTCAGTGGTAAATCAATGCAAAAATTTAAGAAAATTTTAAGTATATTTTGAGCAGTTTTAAAAAAAATTTTAAAAATTTCAATGTTGATTGTTTTAGTTCAATTTTATTTTGAATTATTTATTTTAAAGATAAGACAGGAATTATACATTTAAGAGTAAAATTAAATTCATAGTTCTGCGCGCAAGCCAGTATACAATAAAAATACTTAAAAAACAAGGTATATCTAAAGCATTTAAAAAAAATTCTTTAAAATTATTTTGAGAGATGAAAATTTGTTTATTAAAATAAGTATGTCAATTTATCATATACATAACATTTGGAAAAATTGGGAGTAAATTGAAATAGTTACAAAGAATCAAAAAGTATGAAAATATGCCTTATTTCCTCGACTTAAGAGTCGTGAGTCCCCTTAAAAGCGAACATTTTAACATGGAAATAATACATTTGTTTTTGTTTTCGCAATATTGATTCTTATAAACGGTTGATTCTTATAACCACTGATCACTATAAGCGGTGGTTACTGTTTATAAAAAATTGCTATTAAAAAAGGCAAAATTTTTAAAAAGTTGAATTGGGAATTTTTTCTTTTAAAATAATTTTTTTTTTTTAGGGGGGGGGGCGGGGGACAATATGGGAAACTGATGCCCATACCGGGGGCGGGGAGAGGGGTCTCTAGTCCCGGGCCCACCGGGCCTAATGGAAAATCAGGGCCTGGTACTGTCCCCTCTTTCCATCCAAGTCCGACAATCATCGTTTCGCCAGAGGTCAACATGGAGCTGAATGGATCCAATAGGGTTGCTACCCAGCATTCTAAATCCGCAAATAATTTCTGCAATAACTTTTTAAAAAATGGTAAAAATAATGCAATAACAAGGCTTTCGATTTGTGATACAATATTGCAAGTTAAAAAAAAAAAAACTAAGTCAATAGATCGGCTGTTTTGTATGTTTTATAATTTATGAACTATAGACTACGCCTGATAATTATCTGCTACCGATCTATTGCAGCATTCTTATAAACCTGTCTTTCATTACAAAACTGTCTCAAATCATTTCTATAGTACATTAAAAAAGCACCAAGCCGACGCACCATGGTTCTACAATACAATACTTTCATTTGAGTGCACACCGTGATTTTGTTGGCTACTTTATAGTGACAGATGGACTGACAGTACTGGTGGGGGACAATATGGGAATGCCCATACCGAGCCCACTTTTTAAGTATGCTTTCAAGCTGACCCACATTCAGAAGGACGGAGTCTTCCTAATCAGCCTCTAAATCAGAGACATCGAACACGTGAATATAGTATCACGTTTAGAAATTCGGTGTCCCAAGCAACTGAGAATCACCATGCCAACTCACTTTTCAACGGTCTTAAATATTTCACAGGCTGAACAGTGAGAATTTTTTAACATGCTTTTTCCCTGGTTGGGATGCTCAATTTACGAGTCTCGAAGTTTCGCCAAGCAATTATTGCACGTTCGATGACAACGAGAACAGCGTATATGGTGAAGCTTTTAGAGTAATAAAATGGTGAGTGATTTTTGTAGTAAGGTTGATGTATATGAAGATACAAACAATCAATTTTGAATTTATATATGATTATAGCATTCAGAAAATTCGTAGTAAAAATTCAAATGTGTATGGATTGAAAATGGAAATGTAACAGTTTGATATACTAAGTAAGGCCGAGTCTGAAAAATTGAATATTAAGATCGAAAACAAAATTATTTCGGAATCATTTCTAGATTGTTTTTCGCATGACCGAGAAGCTATTCCGGTGGATTTTCCGCAATGAAACCAGTAAAAAAATTATTAGCCCAACGCACCGCAGAAAGGATATTCTAAAAACTCTTTGTTATCAGGATACTATCTATTGAAACGTAAAACGTAATCTCATTTTAGAGACAAATATTTATTTAAAACGCATATCTTCACAATAAATCGTAATGCTATTCACGTGAACAACGTAGAACATTAACTCGTATAATAAGGAATCGTAGCTGAATTCAAAACATTATACACCGTTCTACCATTCAGCAACTTATAAATACTTATAACACAATTTCAAAAGTAACCATGGAGTCGTAACGCTATCAATAAGTTTACACATGTCAAAATTAGAAAACAAAAATTTTTAAATTCTCAAAAAAATGTAATACTGATTTTTTATTTTCATTTTATATTTTTTTTGGTAATCTCAAACTACTAACACAAATTAACAAAACTTCAAAATTTTTAGTTTTTGTCTAACAAATATCACCCTTATTCTTTTTTATGTAAGATGGGCCCATTTGTATATGCCTAGGGCCCGCAAAACGCTGCCCTGACACACTGAATTAGTTCCACAATCAAAATAGTGCTATCGATTCACAGGTCCGATCGCAATTACAGTTTAAAAAAACAACCTCCGTATTTTATAAACACTCTGATGTCAGCTTGGAATGATTTTTCAGCTGTTATGGGCGAAATCTACAGCTGATGAGCATTCTAGCATCTTATGAAATGTGGTTTTAAAAAACAACGGCTGCCTACTTACAGTAGCTCTCAGAATTGTCGGGATACCACAATTTCTGCTGTAATATGTTGAATTAGAACATTTTTGCTTTATTTTTTTAATATCATACTTATTCTATTCCTGACATATCTTTGCATCAAAATAATGGTTTAACAGTTTCCAAGGGGAAAAAAATCAGTGCTGAAAAGCAGTACACAAAAATCTTGAAACACTGAAAAATAACTGCTATAAACACAGAAAATGTGTAACTTTCAAAAAAGTTTATTACCTGGTGGGCTTTTATGACACATTTGTAACGGTTTGGCATGGAATGAACTCCGTAACTTCCACACGACTGTCAATCCATTCTTGTTCCATCACTTGTTAGTGCCTTTAGATGAAATGTTATGTTTTCTCACTCGTGCTCCAATTCTTGACAAATATATTCTTTCGGATTCAAATCGGGAGGAAGGGTTTTGAATACTCCAGTACAATTATAGAGCAACGTTAAAATGTTCAAATATTTTAAATTATTTGTTATGGTTTCGACAAACAGGGAAGTCATATACAGTGGCTCCCAAAAGTGTTCGTACACTTACGAATTTCAATGAAATAGGGGTCTATCCATTAATTAAAATGAATATTTCAGAATGGGTATTTAATAATAAGATCTATAATCTATTCTTGACAAAACTACATGAAATATTTTGAAAACATAGTAAAACTTTATTTTTAAGAAACCAGTAATCAAAAAGTAACAAAAACTTTATCTCACAAAAGTCATCGTACATTGAAATATTTTCGGATAAATTCATAATTAAAATTATCGTCTGGCGCTTTATTTTTATTTTGAATTGTGGTGGCATTTAAAATATCGTTTGGCTTTAATTATTGCTTGCCTACTCCGTAATATTCTATTTATTATTTAAAAATGGCTCGTAGTCGTAAAGAAACAAGAAACAGCATTCGAAAATTGATTATTTTTCATCATAGTAGTGGTAAATCAGTTCGGAATATTGATAAATTACTTAATTTATCCCAATCTACTGCGTAGTATGTGAAAAAACGCTTTAAAGAAGAAAATTGGATCGAAAACAAGGTAAGAAAAGGCCGTCCGGCAAAGTTAACAAAACGTGATCAGAGATTTATAATTAGAAAATTTGTGAAAAATTCACGTTTAAGTGCTGTAAAAGTTTCTGCAGAATTCAATGAAACATTTTCTACTTCAATTTCACCTGAAATTTTTTGACGAGTTCTCAGAACAGCTGGATTACATGGGCGTTCTGCCCATAGAAAATTTTTTGTGAGTGAGAAAAACAGAAAGTTTAGGCTTCCCTTCGCACTATCAATGATAAATAAGCCCCAAACCTGTTGGAATAATGTCTTATTTGCCGATGAACATTTTTGGTGCTGATGGGCGTATAATTGTATGGAGAAGAAAAAAATGAGGAACTTAATCCCAAGAACTTAGTAGGAACAGTTAAGCATGCCGGTGGAGGTATCCTTGTGTGGGGGTGCATGTCAGCATCAGGACTAGGAAATTTGGTATTTATTGATGGCATAATGAATCATGCTGTTTTTATAAACATTTTAAGAGACAATTTAAAATTATCAGCTCAAAATTTGGGTATTGGAAACAACTTTTTTTTTTTTTTTTTTTTTTTTTTTTTTTATCAAGATAACGATCCTAAGCACACGGCTCTCAACGTTCGCATCTGGTGTCTCTATAATTGTCCTCAAGTTTTGAAAACACCACCTCAATCGCCAGATTTAAACCCAATAGAACATATTTGGAGAGAACTGGAGGTTCGAGTACGAAAACATGACATTCACACGAAAAGCGAACTAAAAACAATTATGATGGAAGAATGGATGAACATTGATGCAAAAATTACAAAAGAACTAAAGCAATCCATTCCCAGTCGTTTAAAAAGCTGTTGTGGATGCTAAAGGATATCCTACTAAATATTAATTTAACGAAAAATTAGAATATTTACTAATATGTAGAGATTTTTTACAAGTGTACGATGGCTTTTGTGAGATAAATTTTTTGTTACTTTTGGATTATTGGTTTCTTAAAAATAAAGTTTTACTATGTTTTCAAAATATTTCATATAGTTTTGTTAAGAATAGATTATAGATCTTATTATTAAATACCCATTCTGAAATATCCATTTTAATCAATGGATAGACCCCTATTTCATTGAAAATCGTAAGTGTACGAACACTTTTGGGAGCCACTGTAGGTGGACGACCGCTTCTTGTTTAGAACTCTGATTTCTTCTTTAAACCGCTTTATAAAATTGAAAACTGTAAAACGCGGCAAATTCAATGGCTTTAGCAATTTGTCTTGCAGATTTACCATTTTTGGATTAAAAAATAACTACTTTTCTACCTTCCTTCAACGTTTGTTTACGATACGGTACCATGATTTCTCGAAGAACGCTAAATTGGAATTTATTTGCAGAATAAAGTTTCAAGCACACATCCAAACAATTTTAAAATTATTGCCATAACAACAAAATTAAAAATTTTAAAAAAAGCAAACGACTTTTTCATACTTTAATTTCTCTGGGTAATAAAAGGTGTCCCAAGACTTTAGTAAACTTTTTTTTTTTCGATTGCTGATTATTTTTTTTAATTTTTTGAAAGTTGTTCAGCCATTATCTTGATAAACGTCGTGCATAATTTTGTAAGGAATAGAATAAAGATATTATATTTTTTAATGTGATAAAGAATATTCTACTATAACCAGGGCCGGATCATCGCATAGACAAATGAGACAAATGTCTAGGGTCCTGTCAAACTGTCTACGTTGAAAATATTCGTAAATAAGATAGTTTACTTTCTGTTGGACAACTGTATATAATTAATTATATAAAACAGTTCCGTAACTGACTAACTGACTGACTGACTTACAGATAATGCACAGACCAAACCGCTGGACCTAAAGTGTTGAAATTTTGCATGGCGAATCTTATAGTATAGGGGTGCACTAAGAAAGACTTTTTAAAAATTAAATTTTAAGCATTTTTGTAACATTCTTTTAAGTTTGTTTTTAAAATAATAATCTCGGGGTTATAAAATTTATATCACGAGAAAGAACCTAAAAATTCCTTTAAAATGAAATCTTTTTCGTATATTTACCTCCATCGTCTGATTTTTGGTGAATTTTTAAAGATTAATTTTTAGAATTAAATTTATTAAATGTTGATCACGTGATCACGTGGTTTCTTTTCTTTTGTGATACTTTACACTAATTTTGCGTCACGTGCATAACAACGAAATAAATTGACAAAGAAAAATTTTTTTTCTTGCTAATGCGGCAGACGATTCGACATTAGACCCCCAAAAGTATTAAAATACAGTAACAGAAATTTTCCTCAAACTGTACTATATTCTTTAGTATGTTCTATTAGATTTAATTTTAATATTTTCTTCTACATTATTTTGTCTATAAAAATATCCGTTACGATTTTATATATATATATATATATATATATATATATATATATGTATTTGGCATTAATTGCATACATTCACCGTTGTATTTAATTTGAATGTAATCAGCAGCAAAGCACGGTATTCAGCTAGTAAATCTATAAATAGGCCTTCGGTTTCAAGTGTGAATTTTGAATTCTTTATTTTCTACTGTAAGGGCAGTTTGAGATTGAGAGGTAGTTCATTTACCATTATTATAATAATGTTATAATTTAGATTGTTTGAGCTTGTTAAATTATAAATTTTAATATATTTTGGAGAAAATAAATTATCATCCCGCTTTGGGTTCTGAAGCACACACATGGTTTTTCATATTATTTAGTTTTGTTTTATTTATTGTTTTATATTTTTTTATGTGCTCTATTTCTTGTGAGAGAGGGTGGGGGCCCGGTAAAAAGAAAATGTCTAAGGCCCCAAAGTGGGTAAATCTGGCCCTTACATTCTACTGCTTTACAGCAGAATCTAAAGGCAGGTTGTTTCCAACTGGCGGACCACATGCTCATTCACTTGATAAGACCTATGTAAGACTTAAGAACTCACTGCGAATTGCAACCTTCCATCGAACCAGGCACTGACTCAATAGTTTCGCACAAACAAGGTCAAATATCCCGTTAGTTTATTGTTTATGTTGCTCTCTTTTTTTTATATTACAGTAAAAAATAAACACAGTTAAAGGAAGTTTCGTCACTTGTTGGCATTGACTAGATTACACATTTTATATGCAGCCCAAGACGATTTGCCTTTGGGGCATTCGAAATAACGCCATCGGGACGTCTATTCTCTATCGACAATTATGCTCATTGGTAAATGCTACAATTATACGTCACGATGATGGCATTTTTGCGCGACGAAATTTCCACATACCCACGGACAGCGAACTGTTGCTGGTATTTAAAAAACCAGAAGTTTGTCAAAAAATATTAATAAATTTGAAAATTTCGAGGTTCGAAGCGGTGGTTGCAATAAATTGTGGTACACATTTTTCAAGGAGTATGAATGTGGCAAAATCTACCAAAATCTCAAAAAAGTTCCACATGGACAGAGTATTTTCTCTGGTAGCAAGTCAGTGGACTCAAGAAAGAAATAAGCTAAAACCATAAACTATCCGAAACTATCAAAACTAAATATAATTTTTTAATGATTAGGCAACATTTTTTTTTTCAGTTCCTTATCAGGTAGTCTCTTCTAACGAAACTACCGCGAGTTATTAACATAGGATTACTTATCGTTTGCTTATCTCTTTTCTTTTTTACAATAAAATTCTTACATACAAAGAGAAGGATGAGTGATAACCCTATGCAGAATAGGTCGATGGTAAGAAACACAAGTTACATATGTCTACTCTGCCACTCTTGATTCATAACGACGGTTCTAGCGTCATAAATTTTGCTTTTCGGAGGACCTTTATGGAGGAACGTAATCCTACGTTATAAAAGAGAGAGATAAAAAGGTATTAAAAAAGTTAATGGTGGCTTAGATTAGTAGAGTGATCAAAATCTATAAAAGAAATATATATATATATATATATATATATATATATATATATATACAGTGATTTCCGCTTATAAGAATCATGTTTGTTATTATCGTTTTTAATTTTTATAAGCGGTTGATTCTTATAGCCGAAATTTAGGGTTTTAGACAGGCACATACACACACCTATAAATACATATATGAGATAATTTACCATAAAATACTCTTTAATTTACGTTAATTATCTTTTATTAAAATTATATTTTATAATTTTAAAAATACAACTTAATTTCTAAGACCTATAAGTAGATACACATGATTATAGTAAGAGAAGAAAAAAATCCAATATTTGTTACAACATACCTGCATAACAGTTTTAACATTTCAACTACAGGAAGGGAGCAAGTAAAAGTTTTCTATGGTAGTTTGACGTAATAGAGTTTTCAGGAGGTTGTTTATACCTCTTTCAATACCAATAGTCTCAGACGAAGATTCACCTTCTAGCTTTCGTTTCACGGTTTGATAACGTGCTGAATCTACTAATGTTACGTTTGCCTAAGTCATAGTGTACATTTCGCCGAAGTTTTATGTATATATATATATATATATATATACACACACACACACACACACATATATATATATATATGTGTGTGTGTGTGTAAGTAATAAAATTCTTAACCGCCTCTAATCTTTAATCGCCCGCATTAAGAATTTTCTCTTTATATGGTAACTTTTCCGTCCTTTACCCCTTTCCAACACTAACCTACCTCGCCGATTTCCGGCAACCCGTTTACAGCTACTTGGTATGCTCGCCAGAAGAAAGCTGGGCGTCGCTTTGTGAGGATGTTTTGATGGAATAAACTGCCTCTGTTCGTTGAATTATATATATATATATATATATATATATATATATATATATATATATATATATATATATATGTATATATATATATATATATATATATATATATATATACATACATACATACATATATATATATATATATATATATATATATATATATATATATATATATATATATATATACATACATACACACACAGTGTTTTTCTTTTTCTCTGGGAGTACGCGGGGATACGGCGTATCCTCAACTTTTTAGCATTATTTTGTCTTAACTTAACCGAAATTTTAAGAAACTTACGAATCAATTGTTAATATATAACAAAAGTATTTTTTTAAGTTTACGAGTTTTTAGCTACCCTGTGACTTATTCTCGTAAATCAATATTTATTTTTCTGTGTTTCAATCTCTGTTTCGTGAACAGATAAAGATTTCCCGCGAAAAGTAACAAGGCAACGGCGTATGACATAGGTAAGCATAGATGTTATCGTGGTCTCCTAGATGGCAGTCTGGATGAAAGCTAACTTTAGGAACCCTTAGGAATCCTTGCAATGGGTAACGGGTTAGCTGGAAAAGTCGGCAGCGTGCAGTGAGCGAGCGAGTATCTCATCTTCCTGGAGGTTCCCACATACAAGAAAGATAGAAAGAAAAAACCACCAATGTCCTATTTCATTTTGTGAAAATTTGAAAATATCTATAGAAAAGCGATTACTAGATGAAGAAGAAGCTGATTTACCTAAATGGGCCAGAGTGGCCCAAAATCCAAAACACTGGCCAGAAGAAGTTCAAATGCATTTTAAGTTTGGGGAGGCAGAAATAAGGAATTTATCAAGGAGGCTTCGTTTCAACGAAAGGGAGATGATACAGAGAATACATGGAGGAAAAAAATAATTCCAGAACGGTTAATTCATTTGATACACCATCTCGATATGATTCCGATATCTTCAAGTGAATGTGAAAGGGTTTTTTCACAGATGGACCTTACTGCAGCCCCTTTAAGAATTTCATTGTTGACTAAAACAGCAGTGATGTTCATCAAAATTGTCGGGCATTCTCCCAATCCAACAAAACGTGTAGAATCTTGGTTGCTTTTTGGGCATCATTCACCAATAGACGCAAAAAGCAAAGAAGGAAATTGAGACATTGAACTCCTGAAGGCAAGAGTCAGATTTGGAATTTATTGTAAAATTTTTACAATTTTTTTTAATGTTCACCAAATTAATTATTTTAAAACTTTGTTTAGTTTTCCGCATTAATAAATAGAATTAAAATTAACAGATTTATTATTTTATTTTGTCAAATTTCTCCAATAAGTTCCAAAATGGAAAAAATTACCTTTAACATCTTCCTAAACCATAAATTTCTTTTGAAGTTGCAAACACGGTTCCAAAAAATGTACATCTTTATTTGAGAAAACACAGTATTCCCACCTATTTTTTTAGAAGAAAAGCACTGTGTGTGTATGTTTATATATATATATATATATCAGGGTTACTCGAATATATGATCATTTGGCCAGGAAATGTGCCCTTGAAGAAAACGAATTGGTAGGACAGCATGTTAATGAAAATTATACTTGTTGATTGAAGATACTCTTGAAGATAAAAAATGATACTCTTGATACTCTTGAAGATTAAAAAATAAATAAACAAAGGGGTTTCTTGGAATATAATCTTACACAAGTTTGACTGTTCCGTGTATTTATTTCCGAGTCAACCTTGAAAAGCGAAGTGTCTTTTCACCCGTCATTCCGGGTAAGCGATGCCCTTCGCAACAGTCTGAGAATAAGCTTAGTTTTTTTTCCCCCAGGGTTACGAGAGCGTTCGGTAACTCGCTTCGTTCCTCCGCGCTTACTTTTCCATCGGGAAGGTCATAGACCGGTTACCCACAGCTTTGAATAATTATTTAGAAACAAATCTATCCTCCTAATGCAGTGGTTCTCGACCTTTTCTATAGTCAACACCCTCTTCAATCTGAAAATAAGCTCTCGCACCACCTTGAAAAATGTGTTTCTATTTTTTATTTAGGAAATGTCATTTATTTCAAGATAATTCATTTATCGCACAAAAAAATTAATTCATTTACCATACATACTATATTATGACATATAAAGCAATAACTCCATTTTTAATGGCTACGTTGATGTTTCTGTTCATAATCTATATGTATAAAACAGTTCCGTAACTGACTCATTCACTGACTGACATACAACGCACAGACCAAACCGCTGGACCTAAAGGGCTGAAATTTTGCATGGCGATTCTTCTTATAGTGTAGGGGTGCACTAAGAAAGATTTTTCAAAAATCCTTCTTAGATTTTTTTAAATTAAATTTTCAAGCTTTTTTTTAACTTTTTTTACGTTTGCATTTAAAATAATACTTTGAGGGTTATAAAATTTATATCACGAGAAAGATCATAAAAATTCCTTTAAAATGAATTTTTTTTCGAATCTTTACCTCCATTTCCTGATTTTTGGTGAATTTTTAAACATTCATTTTTAGAATTTAATTTATTAAATGCTGATCACGTGATTTCTTTTTCTGGTACTTTAAATAAATTTATCGTCACGCGCATAACAACTAAATAAACAAAAAATATTTTTTTCCCTTGCTGATGCGGCAGACGATTGGACATTATCCAAAAAAATATTAAAATACAGTAAAAGAAATGTTCTACAAACTGTACTATATTAACTGTACTATATTCTTTAGTATTCTTTATATTAGATTTAATTTGAATATTTTCTTCTACATTATTTTATCTATAAAATTATCCTTTACGATTTTCATATATATATATATATATATATATATATATATATATATATATCATTGTAACATACCGGCCCGGCGGGAATGGTAGCCGGAGCCGGCATGTCACACCGGGGATAAACGTAGTCGTACTCAATAATACATTTCTCTTTTCACGTCTGCAAAAACTTTATTTATTTCGCCGACCGCTCCGTCGGTATGGATGCAGGAATAGAAAGTACAAAAATCCGTCCTACTTCCGGACGTCACGAGTTATATAAACTTTACCTCATCACGTGATTAAAGGGTGTGTCTTAATGGTTGATAGGTTTAAAGTTGTTGTTGATGTACAGAACTGATTTAAACCTACACTGACGCTACGCAGCGTTTCTTTTAGTTAAAAAAGACAGCCATCTTGAATGATTTTGCCTAAGGCTGTAATAATGGAATTTAACGCGAATGCCCAAAGGGAATTAAATGTTTTAAGGAATTAAAAAAGGGTTTGTAATTTGGAATAGTAAAGTGAGGAATTAATAGTTTTTAAATGTTAAGAGTGTTGAATTAAGAAATTACTAGTTTTTAATATTATAGAATATCCCCCCGTCCGAGAAGAGGCTGACCTACAATGCCTGCATTGGAGGGCAGACTCACTCAGATGAGTGAGAAGAATGGGCATTAAAAAATTTGGAATAAGTTAACGAATAAATTTCAATTAAAGTTAAATTGCAAAAAAAAATAATTAAAGATCATGTGATGAGCTGACATAACAACATTATCAAATTTACTGAAAAATATATATAAAAATCACTAAAAAGAAATACACATGATAATAAAATTGAAAATTTTACATAAGCCTGTTTTTGAAACCTGTTGAATAGGGACCCACACAACAAAATCTCAGAAAAAAAAATCAATTAAATTTTACTAAAAAAAACTAAGTTATCAAAAAAAAATCTCTTTTCAATATTCTTTATATTTCTTATTATTATCATTTCATCATTCCCTATATTCATTTTTATTCCAATAATATTTATTCATTCCAAAATTCTATTCAATATTCTTTAGTTATACTTATTCATATTTATTCTAACTTTATTTATTCTCAATACTTTTCACTTTATTTTCAAATTATTATTTATTATTTTTATATATATATATATATATATATATATATATATATATATATATATATATATATATATATATAGATATTATATATATATATATATATATATATATATATATATATATGTTAGGCATGAATTGCATACATTGACCGTTGTATTTAATTTGAATGTACTCCGTAGTGAAGTATGGGTTTTCAGCTAGTTATCTCATATACACTCAAGTTCACTGAAGCATGTGTTAAAAGTGCAAATATTTCTGTCTTACAACACGGTAAGGAGAAACAGGGGGTAGCGTTTCTCTGGTTTCAGCGTGAAGGAGAAGGCATGTTTCTCATAAGCGGTTAGGCGGCAATTTTCATTAAAAATTTAGAACCTTCTTTCACACCCCTAGAAAGGCTCTCTTAAGAACCACTGTTCTAGTGGAATTTCACTCTTTGCTTACGGGGGAGGTATATATATATATATATATATATATATATATATATATATATATATAGATATAGATATTTAAAATTAAGATAATTAAAAGGGCAGATGTGACCATTTAATACACCTCTAACCTGAAATAAGATTGACATATATAAATAGGCAAAAAACGGAATCGGAGGTGGTATAGTTGATGACTGGGGGGGGGGGGGGGTTGTGACCCCCCAACCCCGGTTAAACATGTTTTAAGCCAGGCAACACTCCCGGAGGTCGGCTATAACACCAAGACAGTGATAAAAAATTATCAAGAGGAAAAATATTTTAGGTGAAATAGATAAGTTAAACCAGATAGTTTTCTAATGTAGTCAACTAAAACATAATTACGAGATGAATAGAATGAAAAAAATCTTAATACTAAGTTACAGAAATAGAATAATACTAATTAACTAAATAAGTATTCACTAACGTATACACTATATATATACAAAATACTTAGCTCCCACCAAGCAAAGGGACACGAAACCCTTGCACACTCACATTTTATATACATAGTAGGGATAAATATCGCCGTATTAGGGAAATTTTTTTCAGTGTTGCCAACTTATTTTAAAACGATTCATACAATCTTTATTGTCTAGATTAAAAAACTGGGTTAGAATAGATACGAGGAAATTGACGGGAAAACCCTGGTCAATAGCTATAGTTAAGAATTTTATTATACTGACGTCCATAGTTTTTTTGTTTGAATGTAATCGTTGACAACGTATTAACTGGTTAGTAACTATATTGCGTTTAATATTTAAATGTAGAGCATTATTCCAATTCATAATCCTAACAGTTTTAAAGTTGTAAAACTCGCGTTTATCATATAGACAGTATGATATTAGATTTTGATTAACATTTAAACTCAAGTCTAAAAATACCAAATTTCCATAGTTATCTTTATCAGTCTCCACTAGTTTAAGATTTTTAGGGTAAAAATTAATATCTATTTCTTTTAAGTTTTCATTAAAACATATGAGTATATCATCTACATATCGGAAAAACATAAGTTCATTTAGAATCATTACACCTCTTTCATAAAAGTGAAGGTATATCTGCTAAAGCAGATGAGCATCCTCCACCCATTGGTATTCCTTGTATTTGTTTGAAGAAGTTACTACCATTATATAAAACTGTTTCATAAAGTACAAGATCTAATAACGCACGATATTTATTTTCAGCTATATACGTCTTTAAATCATATTGATCGTATAATCCATGAATAATACTATATAGATCTTTTAGGTCGATAGAGTTGAAAAGATCCGTAAAATTTGTTATATCACCTTTACCTTTTATCTGTTTAACTATTTCTAAGCTATTATTGATGAAATAGCCGCCCTCTTTACTTATTTTTTTATAAACTATTTTAAGTATGTTTAAAAGTTTATTATTAGCAAGCGTTAAGTATGTATTGCAGTCCACAGTAACAGTTCTAAATTTAACAGGCGATTTATGAAATTTAGGGATTAAGACTAAATAAGGAAACCTAAGATTTTTAATATCGTAACCTGCACGACGATATAACGCTTTGATACGATTTTGTATAGTACAAGACGTAGAATCTAGTTTTTTATAAACAGTATTATCATTATAGCACTGTAATAGTTTTTCACAATAAAAGTTTTTGCATATAAATGCATAGTTAGCAGAAACTTTATCAACATAAGTTATAGCAAAATGATCTTGTAAAGCAGTTATAGCCGGTTTTAAGGTATTCAAATTTACATGAAGATTTTTTGGTTTAGTTCTCAGATAAGCAATTTTAAAATCACTTAAATAATGAAATTTCCACTGTTCGAAAGTACTTACAGGTATACTATGCTTTATAGCTGTTTTATAAATAAATTCATCAAGATTACGTTTGAAAATTTGGAATACATTCTTTTTATAACCTATGCGAAAACCAGTACCATAATTCATTAAATTAGACAAAGCCGTATTGTCAGTAATTTGAGTATTTCCTGTTATAATGTGGTTGTAGTGCTCATTGTAACCGGTCATATTATGTTTACAATTACAATTTTCAGGAGAAGCATCAACAACATTTTTAGATATATTATTATAGTTGAAAACATAGCGACCAAACGGTCTACTATATTTGAAGCTATTAAATATTTTTATATTGTTTAAAGGAAAATATTGCAAATTTTGATTTAAAATTTTTGTAAAAGGTATTTTATCGAAACCATTGTTTGCATACTCAGTTATACAATAAATATTGCTACAGCTTTTAGTCTCGTATTCATGTAAATTTATGCCACAATCAGAGCTTTTATTTTTGACTAGATCTATAATAATAGGAATGAAATGTGTATTATTAGGAATAAGATGTTTTAAAGACTTCCCAATAACCAACTTCCACAGATTATTTAGCCAAACTTTTTTACAACCATAAATGATGTTTTTAATCCATTTTATTGGATAATCCGGTTTTAAATTTATAGTTTTACATAGCCTGTTGAAAGAGTCGATATAATCTTTATATTTATATTTATTACGACGGCCACCTCTTTGCTTACGCTTTAGATAGATATTATTACTGGAATAGTTAGAATTCTGTTTCAATACACTTTGTGTATTGGATTTAACAATATAATTCCAATTGTAATTTTTATCGTAAACGTTGGTGTTAAGACCGTAAGGGTAAGCAGTTGAATGTAATCTAATATGATTACCTTCCCACCAAAGTCTAGTTTTAGTGTCAGGAATCACATCAATAATAGACACAATAATACTGTCTACACCATGATTTTTAAAATGTATGATTTCAAAAGAACAATCTTCAGTATTAGTATCACAGCGATGAGCGATTATGAAAGAGGTGTAATGATTCTAAATGAACTTATGTTTTTCCGATATGTAGATGATATACTCATATGTTTTAATGAAAACTTAAAAGAAATAGATATTAATTTTTACCCTAAAAATCTTAAACTAGTGGAGACTGATAAAGATAACTATGGAAATTTGGTATTTTTAGACTTCAGTTTAAATGTTAATCAAAATCTAATATCATACTGTCTATATGATAAACGCGAGTTTTACAACTTTAAAACTCTTAGGATTATGAATTGGAATAATGCTCTACATTTAAACATTAAACGCAATATAGTTACTAACCAGTTAATACGTTGTCAACGATTACATTCAAACAAAAAAACTATGGACGTCAGTATAATAAAATTCTTAACTATAGCTATTGACCAGGGTTTTCCCGTCAATTTCCTCGTTTCTATTCTAACCCAGTTTTTTAATCTAGACAATAAAGATTGTATGAATCGTTTTAAAATAAGTTGGCAACACTAAAAAAAATTTCCCTAATACGGCGATATTTATCCCTACTATGTATATAAAATGTTAGTGTGCAAGGGTTTCGTGTCCCTTTGCTTGGTGGGAGCTAAGTATTTTGTATATATATAGTGTATATGTTAGTGAATACTTATTTAGTTAATTAGTATTATTCTATTTCTGTAACTTAGTATTAAGATTTTTTTCATTCTATTCATCTTGTAATTATGTTTTAGTTGACTACATTAGAAAACTATCTGGTTTAACTTATCTATTTCACCTAAAATATTTTTCCTCTTGATAATTTTTATTACTGTCTTGGTGTTATAGCCGACCTCCGGGAGTGTTGCCTGGCTTAAAACATGTTTAACCGGGGTTGGGGGGTCACAACCCCCCCCCAGTCATCAACTATACCACCTCCGATTCCGTTTTTTGCCTATTTATATATGTCAATCTTATTTCAGGTTAGAGGTGTATTAAATGGTCACATCTGCCCTTTTAATTATCTTAATTTTAAATATCTATATATCGTAAATATTTTTGTGAGCAGCTTAGCGCCTAAAATTTATTTACTCTTTTTTGTTTCATATTAAGTAATTTACATTTGTAAACTATATATATATATATATATATATATATATATATATATATATATATATATATATATATATATATATATATATATATACAGGTGGTTATGAAAATAATGGAAACACCCATTAATACTAGTGGTGTTTATGAATGTGCTTCGTATTCCTTAAAAAACAAGTCTGGCCACCAGTATTTTTTTATATGATATAGTGTATGTATTATTCTACTGTCAGGTAGCAGTAATGAAGCTAAGGGCATCGTGCTTTTGGGGGGAACAGCGTAAAATATCAAACATTGCAGACCTTGTGAGAAGGGCAATTTGTTGGAGCGCGTTTAAATCAGAATATCTGTTACTGCAACCTCCAGGCTAATGGGTGTTTTTCTAGCTATGTAATCGAAAGTCATGATAGCATACAGAGTGCACCGAAAAACATCCTTTGCCATCCCTTTCGCCAAACAGAATAGTGGACGAAAGGGAGAGCTGAGTGAAAGAGACGGACGAGGTATTGAAGCGGATTGTGACACGAAGAAAGAAAACAACTCCTACCAAAATGACCGAAGAGCTCAATCTGCATCTCCATGTTCCGGTATCAACCATTAGAGGTAAAAGGGAACTTCACAAACAAAGCATTTACGGAAGAGTAGCTATTCCCAAGCCACTCGTAATAAATGCAGATACAAAATATCGTCCACAATGTTGCCCCGAGTGCAAATCCTGGTCGAGTAATATGTCGAAAAACGGCATTTGGTCCAACCAATCATTGTTCACATTGTTCCTCGCAACAGGACGTGCGTATATCTGGAGAACACCTACACAAGCGTAAGATTCTGGCTGTCTCATCTCAACTGTCAATCATGGAGGCAGATCTATCAGGGTTTGGGATGGCATCTCATGGTTTTCTTAAGGATCTATTGCAACCCTAAAAGGGAGATTGAATGGGAAGGACTATATCGAAATTTTAGCTCACTTGTCCATCCTATAGTGCAAACATTGTTTCTAGCAGGAGATGGCGTTCTCCGGTATGATAATCCCCCTATACATACAGCTAAATCAATCAAGTATTGGTACTTCTAGTTTCGACTTTGTTCTAGGACATGATGAAGCAATGTGCCCGAATCCTTGGCACTGAAAACATTTCATTTACTTCTCTTTATGGATACAAAATTTCGAAATGTGATGGAATGTGAATGTGTGTGGTGTGTGTGATGGATGTGAATGTGTGTGTGTGTGGATTGAAAACCTGTAGGCGACTTCCGCGCTCTTAACGCTCAAACTGTCGAGGAAAAATACACAATTCCATGTATTGCTGATTTTACTTCAGAATTAAACGGAGCAAAAATTTTCGCTTTTATAAGTCACATCGACTTATAAAAGCGTATCATCAGATACCCATAAACCCAGATAACATCCATAAAACTGCAATATGTACTCCCTTCGGCTTGTTTGAAAGCGTGGGCATGCAATTTAGGCTGTGTAATGCGTCTGCAAGCTTTCAATGCTTTACACGACGAAGTCGCAAGGGATTTACCAGGTGTTTATGCTTTCGTAGATGACATACTTATTGCCTCTAAAAATCAAAATGTACACATTGAGAATCTAAAAGATTTATTTTTTAAAATTGCAAGACTATGGACTTTGCATTAATGTCTCAAAATGTTCTTTTGGTGAATCTACCCTAATTTTTTTAGGTTTTAATCTGTCCAACAAGTGAATTGGACCATTATCCGATCGAGTCAAATGCATAATTGTTTTTCCTCAACCAACTACACTAACCCAACTGCGCAGATTTTTAGGAATGTTTAATTTCTGCAGACATTTACACCCAAAGCTGCCCATATTCTTTCTGATTTGGTAAAATTTTTGGAAGGGCACAAAAACAAAAAGAAATCACCTCGTTCTGCAGCTCGATCAGAGCAATTACAATAGAACGAACTCGCTTAACAATCATTTACAAATACTAAACATGCCTGTCCAAGCAACCCTTTTACGACATCCTATTCCAGGAGCGAAATAAGTGTTTGGGTAGATGCTTCAGACGTTGCATTAGGTGGTTCTTTAATGCAACTTTCTCAAAAGGAATGGGAACCCATTGCCTTTTTCCCCAATGAAGTTCATTAAGAGCCAACAAAATTGGTCCACCTATGATAGAGAATTGTTTTCCATTTATTCTTCAATAAAAAAGTTTAAATACATGTTAGAAGGACGGGATTTCATAATTTATACAGATCAAAAGTCTTTAATTTACGCTTTTAAACAAAATCCTGATAAATGTTCCCTCAGACAACTACGTCATTTATATCTTATCTCCCAATACTCCACTAACATTCGGCATGTGCAAGACTCTAAATATTTAAAAAGTTTCTGAAAGTTTTAAAAAGTACTTAAGACTGGTCCAGAAGTGGAAAGAATCAAACAGAATAATAATTCATCACTGAAATTGGAACTTAAAACATGTCATTTATCTGACTGCGATTTGCCATGTGATATATCCACAGGCATAGCTCGCCCTTTCGTCCCAGATCAATTTCAGAGACTTATTTTTGATCACCTCCACAACATATCTCATCCAGGCATAGCTGCGACGTCCATATTGATATGTTTCAGAAATGTATGGTCAGAGATGAAATGCCACATCAAACAGTGGGTGCATTGCTGTGAGTCATGCCAGCGCTCAAAAATTCAACGACATACCAAAGCACCACTTGGGAAATTTGCACTCCCAGATACTCGCTTTTCTCAAGTTCACATTGACATCGTTGGTCCATTACCCCCTTCTGACGGTCATGTGTATTCGTTTCACCAGATGGCAATAAGCAATTCTCATCAGTGATATGCGGGAAGAAACAATATGTCGTACCTTTTTCACTCGCTTTGGTTGTTCATCTGCGATAACTTCCGATCAAGGATAGTAAGTGCGTTCTTCCCTCTGATATGAGTTTATAAACATGTTCGGTACTAATCGTATAAAAACCACGAGCTATCCCCAATATCAAATGGAATAGTCGAATGATTCTCCCGTCATATGAAGTTTTCTCTCAAGGCTCATGAAAATTCCAAATGGTCCAACCATCCCCATTGTTCTTTTCGGAATCCGAACAGCGATGAAAGACGACATTAATGCTACTTGTGCTGAACTCGTTTACTGCGCAACTCTTAAACTACCTGGTGACATGCTCGACACATCTGTCATACCCCCGTGCAACACAAAATTCGCCAACACTCTTCGAAACAACATGAGGCAACTAAACCCTGTCGCAACATCAACTATTACGTCAACCCGGCTTTAAAAACTTGCTCACGTGTGTTTCTAAGGAATGATCGTGTATAACCTCCGTTGTCACAGCCTTACAGTGGTCCTCATAAGGTTCTAAAACGTTGTGAAAAAAATGTCACAATTAAATTGAATACTCGTCAATTGAAAGTATCAATCGACAGAGTAAAATCGGCATATTCGTTGTTCGAAAATAAAAATGTTCCTACATAATTTTCCGAAATGGAAACACCATCATATATTTCGAATCCAATAGTAAGTGATCAACCAAAGAAAAAAAGTCTTCATGAAATCGGGCAGACAGGTACATTTTCCAAAGCAGTTATCTACCTATAATACATACAGAATTTTCCATTATTATTATTATTTATTATTTGATGTATGGTATTTAATGTTTTTGTTAAAATGTATGATAATGCTTTAATAGTTTTAGTTCAAATATACAGTAATTGGTTTAAAGACATTAAGCCTTAAGTTTTATGTTGCTATTTCAATTGAAAATTTACAATCTATTATGATCAACATGAATTGTTAATTTTTCCGTTCCTTTGTAACCCCTCATTCACTGGGGAAAACTCTGTGGCAAGAGATCTTGGTGAGATATTTGGCAATCGCCAAATATCTCACCAAGTGAATAGTTTAGCGAGACGTGCATTCCGGCAACCCTCAGGTGGGATGGGCCAAAAAAAAGCCCTGTGTTGGAGAAACACGGAAACCAGAAATGATATTGCTGTATGACTCGTAATGTTGTAATGCACCAATAAAGAAAATGTTCTCCAAAGTTTTAACATTATGATCAATTTAATAATGCACTGATACAGTATTCACCATATGTTCAGTACATACTACTATATACTGCCAACACACAGTAGATTGTGTTATAATGCGCCAGTGCGATTAATGCAGCCTACTCTAACATCTTAGCACCATTTACGATAAGACCAAAATACTTTCATTACCAAGACAACCAGATGCCCTCGAAACCAGTGGCGTAGCGAGAGGGGGCAAGGGGGGTCTATCATGCCCCGGGCGCCACTCGCAGAGAGGCGCCAAATGGTCCCAAAATAACTAATTCTATATATTAAATTACTATATGTTTTTCGGGGGGGCGCCAGTTATGCTCGCTACGTCACTGCTCGATATTTAAATATCAATAAGTCATTGTCCTCAACTGATCAATTCGGATACATGACTTGAATTTCGTGTCAGATATCTACTCACTTTACTGAGAGATCTGCTTCTATCATAGGCGTAGCGTGCTTCTAACTTTTTTTTTTGGGGGGGGGGGGGGGAGGGGACGACGAATTGAATTCAGTTAGGGCCCTCCTCAGCACATTGACTGCCGGACGGTCCTTAAAATATGAAATATTATGTTTCTTTTTAATTGAACAACGGTAGAATTGAAAGTTATACAATGAGAAAAATAAATATAATAAATATAAAATGAGAAAAAAAAATAATAGCATCGAATTTTTGTTATGGATCAAATCATTGGCATTGTTAAAAACTATGTGAAGCCTAAAGACATAATCGGAATCTTCATTTTTGCAGTTTAAAAGAACGGAAAAAAAACCCAACTTTCTTAAAAGTTTTCTACAATTTTCCGATTTTAACTGAACTTCTATTAACGTTTTAATTTATCTCAAGTTAAGTTGGGGGGCACGTGCCGCCTGTGCTCCCCCCCCCCGACGCCACGCCTATGGCTTCTATTGTAGCATTTTAAATGTATTCTATTGGAGAAATCAAACTATTAGTCCTGTCAATTTGTGTTCAAAAGGGGCTCTAGGGGGAAAGTTTAGGGGTAGTTTTGATTTCTCAATTTTATATGTTTTTTGGGGTGCTGAATCCGAATCTGAGGTTTGCTAACAAAATTTCGTGACGCAACATTAAAAAAAAATGCAAAAAAATGGTAAAAGTTTTCATTTTTTGGCGGTTTTTTGCTTATAACTCGGAAACTATCAACTTTTCGTATATAACCTCTGTTACCGCTTCTCTAGCGCTTGGCGCCATTATTGTTCCCCCTTCTGTATTCTTCCCCTTGGCGCTAATTTTGCTTTGTACGGCAACCCTATGGATGCCGAAGTTCATTCACCTCGAAGCGTTCGAAGCTTGTTGTTCGGAGCTATGTCTCGTCGGTGCGTTGTGCACGTTTAAAACTCTCGTTTGTTGAAAATAAAAACATTTCGAACCAATTTACAGTCCATCAATTAATTATGTTAAAGAACCAGCAAAGTTTAAGTGGTAAATCGTACCATTGATTTGGTCCGCTCTCTCGGAGATCGAATCTTTTAATTTGAGCTGTATTTAGCCATTTCGTTTTGTTCTCGGATTTTAATTATGGCGGATGAAGATATTACATCGTTGAATAGGAAACGTGGTGGAATCAAAGCGCAAATAACTAGACTGCAATCATCGATAAAGGATCAAGAAACTAATAAAGATGTCGAAATAGAAGAAATCAAAGTGAAATTGGAAAAAGTTCGAAAATTAAACGATCAGATCGAGTGTTTGCGTCTGGAATACTACAAAGTCGTTAAAGATGAAGATTTGAATGAAATCGAAGATAGTTTTGCTGAAATAGAGTCTGATATTCTGAAACTTGAGGTAAGCCTCAAACGTATTTATAATAATTGTATGCATAATAATGTTGAAAATAGTAATGCTAGTACTCAAATTAAAAGTAATAATGTCCAAATTAAACTACCAGAAATTCCATTACCGAAGTTTTCGGGTAATATTGAGGAATGGAACTTGTTTAAAACCCAATTTGACTCGTTAATTTCGTCGAACAATCAACTATCTGAGTCGCAAAAGCTATACTATTTGCAGTCATGCTTAGTGGGAAGTGCGGCTCGGATAATGTCAACTGACGACTCATTTTGTTCTTTATTAAAGGCTTTGGAAAATAGATTTAATAATAAGAGACTTATTGTAAATACCCACATTTCAGAATTACTTTCAATTGAAAGGTTACACAACGAATGTGCTAAGGATTTAAGATCACTAATTGATCAGCTATATAAACATTTAAGAGCTTTAAAATTATTAGATTTGGATTTGGATAAATTAAGTGAAGCCATGTTGATAAATATTGTGTTGCAAAAGTTGGATAAAGAAACGCGTAAACAATTTGAAATGACTTTAACGTCAAATGAGTTAACTAATTGGAGCACGTTTACAACCTTTATTGAAAAAAGATGTCAAATTTTGGAAAATCTACAAAATAATATCACCCAACCACCAAAATCGAAACTGAATTTTCAGAATTCCAAAACGCGCACTTTCGTAACGAAAATGAATAATTCTTCATCTAAGTGCCCAGTATGCCATTTATCAAATCATCCTATTTATAAATGTAAGAATTTTCTTGACTTGAATGCTATGGAACGTTATAATATGGTTAAAAATCTCTCACTTTGTATTTTATGTTTAAATTCGGGGCATAAATTGACTTCTTGCCGCCAATCTAAGTATTTGTGTAAGATTTGTAATGGTCGTCATAATTATCTCTTACACCGATATGGAAATCCCTCTAACGAAGAATTGAATATTGCGCAAGCTGAAACAATAACTCCAGAGCTGAAAAATGACTCGCCACCTGCAGATACTTCTTCCTCTGCTTGTTTGTTTATAAAAAATAAAAGTGTTCTCCTTTCAACAGCTGTAGTACTTGTGCAAAATATTTATGGCCAGTTTATGAGAGCAAGAGTAATCCTTGACAGTGCTTCTCAGTCTAATTTCATAACTAAGCAATTTGTTGATAATGCTAATTTAAGGAAACAAAAAATAAATATTTCGGTTTCGGGATTAGAAGGAACACCTACTCCAATTGAATTTGAAGTTTTTGCTAACATAGCAAATGGTAATGGATCGTTCTTTTCGTTGCAAAACTTTTTAGTCGTCGATAAAATTACGGATATGGTTCCGGCAACAAATTTGAATTTAGAAAATATAGAAATTCCACAAGTTATGTTGGCAGATCCTGAATTCACCAAGCCATCCCAAATAGATATGCTTTTGGGAGCAGAGACTTTCTTTGAGATTGTTAAGGGTGAACAAATACGTTCATCTGTAAATTCATTACTATTTCAGAATACTGTGTTTGGTTATGTCGCTTGTGGCTATGTAAATACAAATAATCAAGGGCCATATACTAATTTATGTAGTTTAATTTGTCAAAGTGAAAACATAGAAAAGATAGTCGAAAAATTCTGGTCTGTGGAAAATATTAGTGAAGATCAGACTATCCTTAGTAAAGAAGAAGAGTTTTGTGAGTCACATTTTAAAGAAACTCACAAAAGAAATAAAGATGGTCGCTTCGTAGTTAAAATGCCCATGAAAGAAGAATCTTTGGGTGAATCTAAGGCCTTAGCCAACGTTAGACTTTATCAATTAGTCAAGCGGTTGCATAAAAATTCGATGATGCAAAATTTATATAAAGAATTTATAACAGAGTATGAAAATTTGGGCCATATGGAAAAGGTAGATAACGATCAGAATTGTGAAGGGTCGTATTATCTGCCGCATCATGGTGTTTACAAACCTGAAAATTCGACCACAAAATTAAGGGTTGTATTTAACGCCAGTGCTCCTAGTACTTCGGGACAAAGTCTAAATGACTTGCTTCTTGCCGGTGCAGTGCAAGAAAACATTTGTGATATAATGGTGAGATTTCGGACATATAAGTACGCCTTTACTGCAGATATTAAAAAGATGTATCGCCAAATATTGATTGAGGAATCTCAAAGAGATTTACTAAAGATATTATGGAAAGAAAACATAAATGAGTTAGCAACTACATATCGGCTTAACACTGTCACCTACGGCACAAAATCGGCCCCATTTCTCGCTATTCGTTGCTTAAAGCAGCTAGCTTTGGATGAAGCAGACAAATTTCCGTTCGCCGCTGAAGTTACCCTTAATGATGTTTACATGGATGATTTTGTCTCGGGTGCTTCTACTTTAGAAACTGCACGAGAATTGCAGTGCCAGTTGACGCAAATGCTTCACACTTGTGGAATGCAACTCCACAAATGGAAGTCTAATTCCAATGACCTTCTGAATAGTGTTTCGGAGAAGTGTCCTGAGCATAAATTTACTTCGGGTTTAGATCCAACTGTTAAAGCACTCGGAATAATTTGGAACCCTCAAGAAGACATATTTTGTTTTAAAGTAGTGATAAATGAGAAATCTTCTTACACTAAACGTGACGTCTTGTCAACAATTGCAAGATTGTATGATCCTCTTGGATTGATAGGCCCAATCATTTCTAAAGCTAAGATTTTTCTGCAAAGGCTATGGATTAGAAAGCTTTCTTGGGATGAACCTTTGCCAGAAAACATTTTGTTAGAATGGAAACAATTTGTTTCGTGCCTAAGATCTGTTGAAGAAATAAAAATTAACAGATATGTGTTGACTGACAGTGCCGATAAGATCATACTTCGAGGGTTTTCTGATGCTTCCGAATCTGCGTTTGGATCAGTTGTTTATCTAATTTGTATTGCTAAGGACAATACTGTGTCTTCTCATCTCATAGCCAGTAAATCTCGTGTTGCACCATTAAAAACTATGTCTGTGCCTCGTCTTGAGTTATCAGGATGCCTACTCTTATCGCAACTGATAGTCAAGGTTCGCAATTCCTTAAAGTTGAAAATTGATGAAGTTTGTCTTTACACAGATTCGACAATTGCTCTGGCATGGATCAAGACACCGGCATATAAACTTAAGACTTTCGTTGGAAACAGAGTTTCTAAAATTCAAAACTTAACGGAATCGCATCAATGGAAACACATTTCTTCATCTAGCAATCCTGCTGATATTATTTCTCGTGGATCTTCGCCCCATGAACTTTCAAGTTTGTCGCTGTGGTGGCAAGGTCCTGGACTTGTAGAGGAATCCATTGGTACCCCCATCTCAGTTGATGTGCCTCTTCAAGAATCGCAGCTTTACCAAGATGAACTTAAAAAACTTTCTGACATTAACTTACTTAACACTAAAGAAAATACATTTTCGAGTGATTTCCTTAATTTGTCGAATAACTACGTTAAATTAATCTGTATTTTTAGTTTTATTTGCAGGTTTGTATTTAATGTTAAAAACAAAATGAAAATAATCGGCCCAATTACAAACGAGGAATTAGAAAGGGCTAAAAAGAAATTAATTAAAATTATTCAGGTAAGTGAATTTGATAAGGAAATCAAAACATTAAAGAACGGTGAATCGGTGAAGAAAGGCCAGGTAAGCCACTTAAATGCTTTTTTAGACGAAGAAGATGTGTTAAGAGTAGGTGGTCGTTTGGCTCATGCCAATATAAGTTATGATAATAAACATCAAATAATACTACCTAGAAAACACAAACTGACTACTCTCATATTCCAGCATTATCATTTAAAGAACTTTCATGCAGGACCTCAATCCTTATTACATTTTGTTCGCCAAGAATTTTGGCCCATTGGAGGTAAAAATATCGCAAGAAAAGTAGTGCACAACTGTGTAACTTGCTTTAGACACAAACCTACTACTTTAGATCAATTAATGGGAAATTTGCCTCCAGAGAGAGTCAACCCCAATCCTGTCTTTTCTAACACAGGTGTAGATTTTTGTGGTCCCTTTTACATTCGATATAAGTATCAAAGAAAGGGTAATTTACACAAGGTGTATGTAGCTATTTTTGTTTGTTTAGTTACTAAGGCCATACATCTTGAGATAGTTTTCGATCTAACTTCACAAGCATTTATTGCTTGCTTGAAGAGATTTTTCGCTCGTAGAGGAAAATGTTCAACCTTATTTAGTGATAATGCTAAGACCTTTATAGGAGCTAACCTAGAATTGAAAAAACTCGCGTCACTTGCTAATTTTCCTGATGAATGTTTATCTAGATTTTTGGCTACGGAGAATATCTCCTGGAAATTTCTTCCCCCTAGAGCCCCGAATTTCGGTGGACTCTGGGAGTCAGGTGTCAAGTCCTTCAAGCATCATCTAAAAAGAACTGTTGCTGATGCCAAATTATTTTATGAGGAATTTTTGACGGTAGTCACCCAAGTTGAAGGCATCTTAAATTCAAGGCCAATTTCTCCATTATCATCTCATGCCTCGGACGTAGAATCCTTAACTCCTGGTCATTTTTTAATAGGTCGGCCCATAAATTCGATCCCAGAGCCTCCTTTAATAAATGAATCAGACAATAAATTATCCCGTTGGCAACGATTAACCAAAATGGTTGAGCAAATTTGGAAACGTTGGTCCATTGATTATTTAAACCATTTGCAAGAACGGAAAAAATGGCAATTTGCTAAAAATAACATTAATGAAAATGCAATGGTTCTACTAAAGGAAGATAACCTTCCACCCTTTAAATGGTGTCTTGGCAGGATAAGTCAAGTCATTCCAGGCAAGGATGGCAAAATTCGCGTAGCAATTGTAAAAACTAAAAATGGTTACTTTAAAAGACCAATTTCTAAAATTTGCCTCCTACCCATTGAAAATTGATCTCTTTGAAGTTATAAACAAAATAGATCTGTACGTATTTAATTGTATATTTTTCTGTATATATATTTACTTTAACTTTATTTTTCTGTACAATTTTATATATTTTTCTGTATATATTTGCTTTCACTTTATTTTCTGTACAATTGTATATACTTTAATATTTACGAAAAACAGAAAAAAAAAACGGAATGTCAATTTGTTGCATTGTGCTGAACTTCGAAAAATTATTGTAACTTGTCTTGTAATTTGTGTTGCATGTCGTAGACAAGCAACGCGGGGCGGTATGTTACCGCTTCTCTAGCGCTTGGCGCCATTATTGTTCCCCCTTCTGTATTCTTCCCCTTGGCGCTAATTTTGCTTTGTACGGCAACCCTATGGATGCCGAAGTTCATTCACCTCGAAGCGTTCGAAGCTTATTGTTCGGAGCTATGTCTCGTCGGTGCGTTGTGCACGTTTAAAACTCTCGTTTGTTGAAAATAAAAACATTTCGAACCAATTTACAGTCCATCAATTAATTATGTTAAAGAACCAGCAAAGTTTAAGTGGTAAATCGTACCAACCTCAGTATCCAAAATGAAAGTACATGAAATTTCCTACAAATTTCACTACTTAGGTTTTTTTCTCCAACGGACCGTTTGGGCTCAAGCGCTATTTGAAAATTGGCGTATTTCGGCTGTCTCCACAAAAACCCACTTTTTCCACTCCAAAGCTTTAATTTATTATTAAAGGCTGTCATTTAATTCCTCCTTCCAATACAATGTAGCATTTTCAAAATCCAGAGACCACTGAACTAATGTCACTAAGTACAGGTGTTGTCGCAGAAGAGAGGATCAACTGCTACTTGTCCAAGATGGGCATGATAGGTGATAGGTATACAGTGCATTGTTGGTGGTGATTTCAAGCTGTAAAATTCAAACGAAGCGAAAGAGTGCAGCCTCTTGCGATCATGAACAGCTCTATTCAGATATAAGACAGGGATGTAGTCATCAATCCAACCACACTTTTCCAACGAATGACCATCGTGAAACATTCATATGAAGATCTGTGAGAATTTTTGCGTTACGAACTTAGCCCCTACCCTCTCCCCCATCTTTTCGATGAGCATGGGATGAGGAAAGGAACAAAATCGAGCTTGTACAGGGCTTTTACACCGATTCCAACTGAACAGGGGAACTTGATACAAAATATGTCATTGACGGAGGGTTTTTGTTACACCGGGTCAAATGGTACGACGGCCAGACATATGCAGAAATTTACAGCAGTTATGTATCATATGTCAAGTCGAACTACAAATCAAATGCCGTTGTAATTTTTATGGCTACCCTGATGAGGCTTGTGAAAGCACCAAGCGCATAGAACAATTGAGAAGAGCGCAAAGAAAACAATATGCTGCAATATCATTTTCAGAATCGATGGTGACCACTGTCTCGCAGGAGAGTTTCCTTGAAAACTCCAAAAACAAGAGCCGGTTGATATCTATGCTAATGGAAAAATTTTATGATGCAAAAATTGATTCACAGCAAGCTGTGGAGGACGCTGATATCCTAATTATCACAACAGCTCTTATGTTAGCCCCGTCAAATGAATATGTGACAGTGGTGGGGGAAGATATATACCTTTTGGTGGTTTTGATTGGCCTGTGTAGCCCTGATATAAAGAATGTCTTCTCTTTGAAAATGGAAGGTATTTAAAACCCTTCTACAATCCTCATCTTGCCGCTGACAAACCATGTATTGTTCCTCAGACCATATGTTGTTCCTGCATGCGACGAGTGGTTGTGACACCCTTCTGCTTCGTTTAATCAGGGGAAACTAAAATTTTTTAACATCCTGCAGAGGAACAATGACTTGCAACCAGTCATTGATGCTTTCAAAGACCATGCATACCAGGACGAGATTGCCGAAGCAGGAAACGTGTTTCTCATGGCTTTGTATGGGAAAGGATATGAGACTAGCCTGAACGATTTGAGATACAGGCAATACGTATCTTCATTTTACAGAAGTAAAACCAACATTGCCTCACTACCCCTTACCGAAGCTGCTGTTCGACAACATTCACTGAGAGTTTACTTTCAGGTGCAGCAGTGTTTATCCGGTCAAACCACACTCGACGAGAAACAAAGAAACCCGAACGAGTGGGGATGGAAAAAAAACAAGGAATGGTCTCATGCCTTTGCCAACCACTTTGAACCCTGCACCGGACTCGATACTTCGGCAGATTTCTTGTAAATGTAAAAAAGGCTGCCAACGCAATTGTGGATGCAGGAAGGCTGGCCTCCATTGCTCCCCGATCTGCTCATCATGCGAAGGGCTGTGTGAAAACGTCGAGCTCCCGGAAGACAGCATTGTTTTTGACGAAGAAGAGACCAAAGAAAGAGACCAAGAACAGACTGAAGAAATACGCTTACAATCTATTTCGTAATCACTCATCTCTCCTTAAGATATCATCACAAATTGTTTTCTCACCACCTCTTTCACTTTCCAGATAAACAAGCCCCGACGCTGACGACAGAACAACCCGAACAGGTGCCAGGACACTTTAAACAACAACGGCTCATATAATAATGTAATATATAATCATATGTATTGTAATATACTTTAATAAAATGTAATAACTTTTCTAGATTTTTCGTTGGAATTTCAACTTTTTTGTAACTAAATTTGTACAATTTCGGACTTCATTAAATAACTTGAACATTATTTTATTTTTGAAAAATTGCCTGTACCTCTACATATACGATCTAAATAAGGTATGTGCAGAGAACTGGGAGGAATTCACTAATTGACAGCCATTAATAATAAATTAAGAATTTTGGAGAGGAAAAAGTGGGTTTTTGCGGAGACAGCCGAAATACACCAATTTTCAAATAGCGCTTGAGCCCAAACGGTTCGTCAGAGAAAAAAAAAAATCTTAATAGTGAAATTTGTAGGAAATTTTATGTACTTTCATTTTGAATAAGAGGGTTATGTACGAAAAGTTGATAGTTTCCGAGTTATAATAAAAAAACCGCCAATAAAGGAAAATTTTTACCTTTATTTGCATTTTCTTCAATGTTGCGTCACGAAATTTTGTTAGCAAAAACCAGATTCGGATTCAGAACCCCTAAAAACAGAAGAAATCAAAACTACCCCAAAACTTTCCTGGTAAAAACACAATTTGACTGGACTATATCTTGATCGTCATTGTTCCTTTAACCTATGAATGTAGGTATCTGTGGATCACGTCATTCACGAAATAACTTATCCAATCGCTCCTCTCCGGTGACTGTGAGTATATCTGAATCATTTCCGGATCATTGACCGCTCTGTGTTTACGAATTTCCGTAATAACATAACGCGGTTTCTTCGTGTTACTGTTATGTGTGCTTGCTGTTTCTTTTGTGGTGTCCTGACGGGAAGAATGTTTGTTATATTTCATAGCTAGAACATTTGCAGAGCACGAAAAAATTTTATTTTTAGCACTAATAGCGTGGAAACGTTGAAATTGAAACGTAAACTTTCTACTTTAGTAGAACGCTTATTATCTTAAAGAATTGTTGGTAAACTGTAATTTTTGTTATTGATGTTTTCTGCAGTTTTTGTCGCCTGAATTAGCTCTGGTAATTTTTATTAAGAGCTTTTAACGGCTGATGATTTTTCTTCTTTGATTTTCTTTTTCCCACTTTCAAATGTTATGTTTGTGAGCTTGGAAGAGAGAACTTGTTTACTCTTAAAAATTTTTCTCTGTAGTTAGTATGTCTATGTTTCTTCTCGATGCTTATAACAGTTTTGTAGCGCGTATCTACTTCTCACCGGTTTTTATCAATTTTTATTGTAAAATTTTTGGTGATGATGAAATATCAGTACTTAATTATCGTAATATCATCTTAAATTTGTCATTGTTATCTTTAATTTTAGCCATATGATGACATTTTATACATGTTAATAAGGATATTTATTTAGAAAGTTAGGTAACTCTAAAAGTTTTTCATTTTGACCTTTTTAATATTTTATTTATATCTGTTTTTAAAGTGATTGGATAGGATTTAAACTGGATTGTTCAGGAATAAAATCTTTATAAAATGATTTGCTGTGTGTTTTTGATTTTATTTCAATATTCTGAATGAGAAGTGTGTAAGGCTTGATTTTGTTTTTATCATTCTGTATTTTGAGTTTTACTATTTTTCAAATATTATTTTTCAGGTTAAACTGTGTATTCTATTAGAGATGGGAGAAAATGAAAATCCCTTTGCTGATAAGTTGTATAGTAATGCAACTTTTGAAGCTCTAGGCAAGGATTTAATGAACTGGTATTTCCAATATCAGACAGCTGTATGGACGACTATTTTGCTAACCCCTGTAGTAGTAAGTGTTTACTAACTGCTAATTTTTTGCTACTTTGGTTTTGCTTAAATTGCTGCTTTTTTTCACACACACATACCTATTATATATATATATATGCTTTTATATATTGCATAAAATGTTACTAGTATATACGTTATATTGAATAAATCATGTTCACAAGGCTATGGTGTTAAAACCTTCTCTGTCTCTGTGATGTTTGTATTGCATTGTAGAGCTCTTAAGTAAATATGTTAACTTCTTATTCAAGGATGCTATCAATAAACTTCAATATTTTTACTAAAAATGTACCCTTTGAAAAGTAAAATTGTCCATGTTTAATGTATTTTGTAAAAGTTATTCATGATCTGAATTCAAGTCTACTAAATGATATGGAAAAAAAGTTTGTAAAAAAAAAAGGCAGATTTACAAATAATTCCCCAAGAATTGGATTTTACCAGTATTTTTTATTTGATGTCATTTTACTGAATTTTTGAGCTGGGAATGTTTTCAGAAATCAGTGTAGTAGAAACATATTGTATATTTAATATTTACCATTTTTTTTTGCTTGCACAAATTTTTTAAATTGTCATGTATTTTATTATGATTAGAGAATGAAGCATAGCAATAAATGAACAAAGTGTCTAATGCCAACTTGTTTTAAGTTGCATTTGATTTTGTGACATTATTTTGAAGCGTTTTAATATATTTTGTGATAAGTATAACATTTTCTATCATTTATGTCTATTTAAAATATATTATGTTTTTGTTTGTAATATTCACACAGTATCAAAAGTGAAATTACTTACTAAATCATTCACTTATTGGAATGTTTTAAAGACAGATTTAATTCACTTGAGCATTAAATTTTAGAAAGCACAATTTATTTTTATAACAGTAAATTATATAGAAGCAGAATAAAATACTGAGATCCTAATGTATTCTTTATAGATGTTAAACAGAAAAGCGATAGGCAGAATAACTTACAAAAAATTTAAAATTCTGAAATATCAATTGTGTCTCTGATCAAAAGTTAATGAAATTTAAACTTTCATGGACTTTTAGGAGCAACTGATAAAATACTGATTGTTTAAGTGAAGAAAAATATGTATATATACATACAGATAAATAAAATTTATGATGTACAAATAGTAAGTTACTAACTGTACACAGATTATCTTGTCAAAAGTTTTTATTTAGTTTTAGCTGTAAAAGTAGTCAGTAATTTCTGCAGTTCTATACTAATGTCTCAATGTGCCTCTGCATTAGCAGGGAATTTTTTTTTTTTTTTAAACTTATAACGTATATGAGTGAATCAGAAGAGAAAATAATTCATTCATGACAAAACATAATTATTGCAGTTTTATTAAATTGATATTCTTTCAGTTATGAAAAAATATCAATTTAATAAAACAGTGATTCAAAGAAATATGCTCTTTTTTTTTCATTTAAAAGTTGACTTTAAATTTTCTGTTATAATTTTAGTTGTAAAATCATCATTAGTATTAGATATAGAATTATTATTTTCTTTTCTTTGTATCCTTCTGCCTATCGTTGACAGCTTTTGATTTCATTCAAAATGAAATACATTATCAAATTAATTGTATCTAACTAAATATGATTTTTATATAAATTTTGATGTAATTTTAATAATTCTTTCCCAAAAATAAGAGACACTCAGCTGTATCTGTCAGTCTGTTGGAATCCATGTCAACTTTTTACATGTTATTAAATATATACATAGTATCTTGAATTACATACAAGTTAAAAGTGCTGTATGACATTATCTCTCTTTTTTGTAGTTGTTAAAAAGGCTTAGAATATTTATTACTGCCTGCTTTCAATACCTTGAAGGTGTAATTTTAAAGAGAATTAAAAAGTTTAATATTTAGTCTAAAACAATTTTTAAAATTTTCGGAGGTATAATAAATTTATGAAAACTTGCTATTTTTTTTACATTTCTAATCAAAGACAGAGATTAAGTATTTATTCATTATTTTTTATAATAGGTGATCAAAAGCTCAAAGTAATTTAAGATTTGAGGAGAGCTCATGTTATAATTTTTTTTTTAATTTTTAAAAAATGTTGGCATTACAAAGAAAAGTAGAAAATAGGTTAATATTTTTTAAAATAATGCATTATATTAAATATTTATCTCAATAAATATCAGAATAATTTTTTTATGAGGGATATGAATAAAAAAAAGTATGTAACTACAGTTTTTTTTTATATAAGGTATATTCATTAAAATTTTGCTGTTTAAATTTTTCTCTGATTCCTAAGTGTCCTCTACTGTTCTATTTTGAAGAACTTAAAATATGAATAAAAGGTTTTAGTTCTAATATGATATTATTACTAAGAGATATGAGCTGTTAGGAATATATGGACATGTGAGCTATTATGCTTTTACTAATTTATTATTACTGTGGTAATTAGATATTTGTTTTACTTTGCTTTATAGGTGACATTTATTTTACCTGTTATCATGCTTGCATTAGTTTACATATCAGCCCTCTACTTGAAGGCATACCGTTATTATTACAAAATTAATGGATATACTTTTACTCCAAAGTGTTGGGAAGCTGCTAGATCTATTTTAGCATACTTTTGGGATGCCCAGGCACGGTTTTGGTATGGTAAGTTAAACATATTTTGCATTTTATTTTATTTTTTTATACTTACTTTATTTAAAAATTTGGGGCAAGTCCCATATCCTATGCCAGAAATTTGACGATAAATATTTCAATATGGTGGTTTCTTATTCGTTCTTTATAGTTGTTTTTTTAACACGGTGGTCACGTGGTTTATCTAAAGGTCAATCAATTTAATTTTAATTATGTTGTCAATTTAAAGATTATCAACTTAATATTCTCTTTTTTTACCAGTCATTTCACTTGTAGACAGGGCCCGATTTAGAAAATTCTTGACTATAGGCACAACTAGGGATGGGATCCCCCCTAACACTGATGTGGGCGTAAAATTTCCAAAATAGAGACACAAAACAAAATACTCCTCAATCAATGTGAAAGTACCATTTTACCAAGAATTGGCTATTTCAAGCGTAGAAGCCTAGAACATTATCAAATACCAAAAAGCAATACAACATATTAACTTCAATAAAACACCAATACAATGAAACCAGAAAAACTTATTAATCTCCTATATACACTGTAACATACATATAACTATAAATATGATGAACCAATCAATCAAATTTGAAAGGATATATAAAAAAAATTGCTATTAAAAAAGGTAAAATGAAAAAAATTTTGAATTGGGAAATTTTTTTTTTTCATTTTAAAATAAAAATTTTGGGGGCCCCCAACATTCGGGGGCCCCTAGGCCCGGGCCTACTCGGCCAAATGGAAAATCAGGGCCTGCTTGTAGACAGAGTTTTGATAAGTCTATTTGCCTCTGCCAATTTTTTTTTTCACCGTGCATCTGTTACTTTTGAATTTTTCTATTTTTACATGGTTTTCTATAATTAATTCAGAGGAGGAAGTTTACTTCCTAGTGATTCTGATTTTTGAAAAATAAATTATAATTTTGGCAGTTTTGGGATCCCCATTTTTGGTGTAAGGGTAGCTGCAATTCAGACTACCTGATATCCATTCCTTCCTTGATAATTCAAAACGTGGATTTCTGGTAGGTTATAAAATTCTATTTTTTCTTATTTAATGTATTTTTTTTCTGTCATTTTTTGTGTTTTGAGTTTTGAAATGTCCTTTCATTTAGCTCGATTTCTATATATGCATATTTAAAAAAATAATTTACCTACATGCACTGAATTTTTTTTTTCTGTCTTTGATAATTTATTTTGTTTTTGGCCTAAGTGACACCAAAAAAATGGTGTTGCTTAGGTAGGTTGTTATGACTGTGATCTGGTGTGGTTTGAGTTTTCTATGATTGGTGGAAAACTTAGAAACTGCACCAAATTGTGCCAAGTGCCATAGAATACAGAACTCTTTCCAAAACCTGATGCCAACCTGACATCTAAATGTTATAATTCTTGTTGATTTTGTGAAATTGTTTGAACATAATCTGTTAGTACGTTACTAATTAGTCAATTGAAAGGAAGGTTATGCCATGCATATTAGTATGCTCCGATTTTATGGGTAGGGGAGGGGGGGGGGGGCAAAAATTATGTATTTAGAGAACCAAATTATCAGGTTTTTCATAATTTTATTGTTTGTCTATCATGGTTAAATAACTGCACGTTTAAATTCTGTAAGCAATATAGGAGATCTCTATTTTATTTCTGCTGTAACTAATCTGTCATGGCTTCGAAACAAGTAATTTGATCTAACTGCTTTTGTTGTCTCATTCATGTAAACTTATGTCTACTGTAGTATGAATCACGTGATGTACATGTCTGTTTTCAAAAGGGGACTGTAAGATGTATTCCTTTTCCTGTGGATATACTTTTACATACTATACACCAGTAATATGGTGATATGCTCATCTAGCTCTCACAACTCAGGTTAATTGCTTATTAAATATGTGCTCATCAGTTTATTCTTGATAATTCTTCTATATATCTATGTATGTATGATATATACTCATAGCACTTTTTGTTCAAAAATATACAATACTGATTAAATACATATATTTTTAGTTCAAATGGGATTAATGAAAGCAAATATAATTAAAGTAAAAATTTCATAACATTTTAAAATAGAGGAATTATTTTATGAATTTTTAGTACTATTGAGTGCTTATGCCATAGACCCTACATGCCATTTAAATCATTATATTTTAATTTACTTTGTATTATATACTACTGTGACACTTACCTGTGTTCTGAAGTAAAATTTTTTGAAAATTATCTTTTTATAAGTACCGGTACTTGTAGAATGATTCATTAAACACATATAGCTTAGTTTTTAGTTCCAAACATAGTGAGTAATAAGTAAAAAACTATTGCAAAATTTCATTGAAATCTATTGAAAATTTTTAAATGATGAGCTTTCTCATTTCCAAAAGTAACTGAAAAATATTTTCCTCATAAAGTGTGTCTAAAAATTCTTTTCCCAAGCAATTAAACTTCTGTATGTTTTCTGATAACTTGTAAAATTTGTGATCGTTTGAGGAGAAAGAAAACAATGAAATGAGGAGGAAAATTAAATTCCATTGTATAGAGTGCTATAAAAAGTTTTGTAAAGGTAAACAAGAATCACAAAACTGTTTCTTTCTGAAGAAAAGAAAATCTGCTATATTGTATTTTCAGAGTAAAATTGAAAACTGCTAAACATCATATGATCATCCAAGGTATGACTAAATAGCTGTTCGCATGAATTTTGAGGAAGGAAAGTATAAATTTACAGAAGGGACATGTATTTCTTGCAGTAACTTAGGAGTCTGGAATCCTACATCATGATAAAAACAAGAGTTATATTTCAGAAAAGAGAGTTAAAAATTAAATGAACAAAAAGACAATCCTTTTTTCAAATGTATGTATGTATATTTCTTCTTTAAAAAAATATAACTGAACAGTTAAGATTGAAGTTATATAATTTCTTTAACATAGGGATAAAAATGCTAAAGATTTTCTCTAAAAAAAAAGTTTCTATTATTCTTTATTCTGTATTCCATTTCATAATGTTTATATTTTTACATGACTTATTGCTGAAAATAAAGAATATGGGAAGCTCAAAACAACTTTTGAAATAAAGTTTCATGTATTTTTTAGGGTATGAAATTGAAGGACTAGAGAATATCCCAGATGATGGTCCAGCACTAATTGTGTTTTATCATGGGGCTATGCCTGTAGATTGGTATTACTTATTAGCTAAAACAATTATTCACAAAAATCGTCTAATTTGTGCTGTGGGAGATAGATTTCTCTTTAAAGTACCGGGTAAGTAGAACTTAAGCTTTATCTTTCTCTTAGTAAAATGCAGATAAGTGTTAAATCATTCTATTTTATGTGAGTTTAAACTCTTATATTATTACAAACATGAAACATTATATATGTATGTATATGTTTATACAGTGAAAATTCTCTAGCCAAGCCACCCCTCAAAATGGCCACTTTTTTTTCGGAACCATGACCTGCCATAGAGAAGTTTCACTGTATATATATATATATATATATATATATATATATATAATATATATATATATATATATGTATATATATATATATATATATATATATATATATATATATATATATATATATATATATATAATGTATGAAATACCAGATTAGATGACACTTAATGCCAATATCTGGGAAAACAGCCGAATGAGCATTGGTAGTCGGGCCTTGGATACATAAATTCCAAATCAATTAATTTGTGGTGCCATATGCCAATTGCATATATAAAAAAAGGAAGAGTTATATAATGTGATTGAAAAGATTAAAAAAGAATTAAAACTGGTGTGGCATTATTTTTGCTTGCAACACACACACACACATATATATACTAGCTGAAAACCCACACTTCGCTACGGAGTACATTCAAATTAAATACAACGGTTAATGTATGCAATTAATGCCAAAATAGATAAATAAATAAATAAATAAATATGTAAAAAATAAAAAAAATATATATATTTATAAAAAAATCGTAAGGGATATTTTTATAGACAAAATAATGTAGAAGAAAATATTCGAATTAAATCTAATAGGACAAACTAAAGAATATAGTACAATTAATATAGTACAGTTTGAAGAACATACCTTTTAATATTTTTTTGGATAATGTCCAATCGTCTGCCGCATTAGCAAGAAAAAAAATTTTTTTTTTGTCTATTTGCGTTGTTATGAATATTGTTGTTATGAACATGACGATAAAGTACCAGAAACCAAAATCCCATGATCAGCATTTAATAAATTAAATTCTAAAAATTAATCTTTAAAAATTCACCCAAACTCAGAAAATGGAGGTAAAGATTCGAAAAAGATTTCATTTTAAAGGAATTTTTATGATCTTTCTCGTGATATAAATTTTATAACCCTCTAATTATTATTTTAAATCAAACTTAAAAAAAGTTACAAAAACAGCTTAAAAATTTAATTTTAAAAAATCTAAGAATTTTTCAAGAATCTTTCTTAGTGCACCCCTACACTATAAGAAGAATCGCCATGCAAAATTTCAGCCCATAGCTTTTAGGTCCAGCGGTTTGGTCTGTGCATTGTATGTCAGTCAGTCAATCAGTCAGTTACAGAACTGTTTTATATATATAGATATATATTTTCAGGAGCCTTTCTTTTGGCAGGGGAAGAAAGCTCTTTTCCATCTGCACTAAGTGCCATGTCCAGCAGACCTCCCCGGAGCATATTTTGGAGTGTCTGGGCCTTACCAGAGAAAATCTTATGATAAACCCTCTTCATGTACTTGATTTTTCCAGAGTCAACAACCTCATGGATCTCATCTGAATTTATATTCAGATGCCAGAGGATTAGCAACAACTTCAACAGCATATAGATATATATATACACAGACAGGCCAATTTTGATCACCTAACATTTTTATAAAAATCTTTTGTTTGAAAAATGTAGGACTCCCCTTTTCAAGTAGTGAAAGTCAAATTTCAAAAATTGGGGGCAGTTTTGAAAATTAGAGAATCTGTGTTCATTTTTTTTCCATAATTCATTAAAGTTATTTTTAATCTTACTAATATATTGAGAACTATCACACCTGAATTCAATGGTTTTTTATTAATTTATTTTATAAACTGATTATACAAGGAAATTTATAAAAGGAAAATTGCTTAGAGTCTTTTCTCCTTTAAATGAGCTAGATTTAGTTGTTTCAGACCATTAACTTTCATTTACTGATTGAGATTTAACTGTATTGGCAATATAACACTTTCAAACTTTTAAGTCCAGAATGTGCCCTAAAATTTTAATCCATTAGATATCAGAAGAATGGGGAGGTATAATTAAACTTCTTTGAGATAATACAGCAGCCATTTGTGAGTTATATGAGCAGTATAATTAGAATCATTATCATCTGGTTATCTACAAAATGTCAATATACTGCCCTGCATTCATATTTCCTCTAATCAAACGGCATAACATGATCTCCGTAATTTGAACTGTAGGTGTTCTTTGATAAATGTTCTTTGATTTCAACTCAATGTTAGGAGGATGCCAAATTATTTTACTGCCATCCGAGCCAAAACTATTGAATTTGCTCTCATGAGTATATAATACATTTCATCAATAAACAGCACTTTTATTTCTGTACATTTTAATAAAAAGCAAGCACTTCTTCCTGTTATCTTCACTATTATATTGCTTTTTGTTCAGTTCTCTATTGTGATAATACATTTGTAATGGTAGATGTACAAACATAATAATTCAGGATATGTTTAGTACTTCTAAAATGGAGTTATTTGCACTTGTGTAACAATGTATAGACCTCTCTCTAACTTTTTGTGGTGACCTGAATGGGCTATATTGGTTGTAGTTCCATAGGCATTTTAAGGTTGCTGTGTACTAATCCTATTGAACTCACTGACCTCAATGTTAATTTACTGAGAAAATGAGTCTTCTATTGACAGCTCCATAAATTCCGATAATCCAATAAAAATGGTTCTGCCTCTTGCAACAGGATTCATTTTATAAATTGCATCCACCAAAGGAATTGACAAGTGTTTAAAACTCACTCTACCAGATATTTTTTCCCCGGATAATTTAAATTTTAAAATATATTTGCATTTTAAAAAAAAATGAAACATGCTCCAAGATTTAAAAATTTTTTCTCTATAACAGAGTACAATTAAAAAAAAAAAAAGCTTCAATCCAAGATGGCAATCCTTGGACACATTTTCTCCATGGGTTAACATTGGGATGTGTGAATGCAATAGGGTTAGTACACAGCAGCCTTAATTATGTAACTAACAATAGAAAATCATTTCCATACTACTTTGCTGATAACTTCCGCTATCGAAATGAAGTGAGATAATACATTCCCACAGAGAATGGGATAGCTTACTCACTCTAAGTCACATTTTACAACAGGGAAAATTTTAAATACTATACACCATTGCTATTACATATATAACCTTTACTGGAGTCACTTGACTAAGATGTCTAGAGTTCTGATTTGCTGGAATCAATAAATTAGCAATTTTTTTTACAGATAATTATGTGTGCCAATATCTTTTGTCCTAAAATTTCCATTTATAAACCTGCCAGTTTTCAAATTTTTAGCTTAATTTGTGTAATATAATAATTGTAACTGAACATGACTTTAAATATTTACCCACTTCTACGAGTTATGTGAGGAAAAACTTTATGGAAATACTTTTTGCACCTACTTTATGTATATAAATACCATTACAGTGATAAATAAAATAAAGTAAAAAAAATGATAATGGTCTTTTAAATTCAAGACACCAATTATGTGTTTATTTTACCTGCATGATTATTCAGAGACATAACACTTATTTCCTGTGAATTATTAACCTTTAAAACCTTTTGAACATGACCTGGTAATATGGATATACAGTAGTACGTTGGTACTCATCGTTAATTGGTTCCAGAAGGCACGAGTACTGAACAAATTTTCCCCATAAGAAGTAATGTAAATTGAATTAATTTGTTCCTGAAAACCAGAAATTTAACATTTTACTGGGCAGTTTTTAAACGGATAGGGTTTTTTTTTTTTATGCAAAATCTTCAAACAGACATAATTTAAAACAATAATTATATAAAATAAAATTGATCTTCACTCAACCTGTACTGAAAGGAGTAGATTGCCTTATAAGATAGTAACAAAGTAGAGGAGGAGAGGGGTTATTGCTCAACATTTCAGCTTGCTAGAACTTTGTCAGGGCAATACTTTTGAACAAAATTTCATCATTCAACCTGTTTCGGTCTTTCTTTTCATCCGGAGAGACAGGATCTTGTCTCATACATGTTTTAGCATGTGTGACAAATACCAAAGCATCAAAGTGCAACAAGTAACAAAGCAGACGAGCACCAAGTTATGACTGTACTAATACTGATGCTGATTCCATGCTCAACTATTCTGCAGCATACCATATCATTTTATCTGAATAAAGATAAATAAAACCCTCATGAGATGGCACATTTTGTGAGCTGTTTCTCCTGTGAAGCAGTTTAGAGTATAAAATATTAATCATTAACCACATTTAAGAAACAAGAATTGTTTCTTGATTGATGTAGTTTGAAATGCCGTCAATGTATTGTATAAGGGAACATTTTTCTTAGTACCATCTCAGAAAAGAGGAATATCAAATTTATATTAACTGCATAGTATGTAACCAATCATCAATATTCTCTAGCCCTCTGTAGATCCAAGCATGCTTGATAGGGATGTAATTTTGTGTTTAATTTACTCCTTCTGTTACAGTGGTTCTTATGTATTTTTTGTTATGAAGGAATAGTATTGCAAACTCAGCCCTATTTGACATGAGAAAAAGTCTTTTCACCAGTTAAAATTTACTTCCATGCAATGCAAATAAGCATATAAATAGTATTTTAATACTATATTTGTCTGCTATTTTTTTTAAATAAAAAAAACTATACTTTATATTTTGGGCTTTTACTCAGGAATTGATTAAAAGGTATTTGATTCATAATTATATTTTTTGCCATAACAGCATTTTACTCTTTACAGCTTTTGATGCCCTCATTGATTGTTTTCAAATCTATCCTGGTACAATTGATACTTGTGCTGATATTTTAAAGAGAGGAAATTTGCTCGCTATAGCACCTGGTGGAGTACGAGAAGCATTGTTCGGGGACGAAATGTATCCTTTAATCTGGGGAACGAGAAAAGGGTTTGCAAAAGTTGCTATGGAAGCGAAAGTGGTGAGTCTCATTTATTTTTATGCTCTTATGTTTCAATCAAAGTTGCAAGAGTTTTTTTTTTTTTTCCATTTTTCTTTAACTGTTGGTGTTATGCGAGGGTCACACTGAAATTTTTTAGATACAAATATTCTTAGAAATTAGAACTTTATTTAAAATTTTTGTGTTTTGCGTTCTCACTTGCTCCTGTAGTTCGGGCAATTGAGAACACGGGTCCCAATAAATCATAGTTGCTTATAGCAAAATAAGTAGCGCAAGGGAAAGAATAAATATTTCATGCTGAATAGAAGGCTTTTTTTTTTTTAATCATTTTTTCATAGTGGAGATATTTGTTTTTCAAATTAGCAGTGTCAGCAACATCCGAATATTAACAAAATAAGTATTTTTGTATCATTTGTTTTAGAGTAACAAATGTTTGTTAAAAGTTAAAAAAAAGTATTTCTTTTCTTTGCCCTTATAATAGTCCCAGTAAGGTGAATCGACGATGTTGTAATTCGTCGTGTCTCTATAGAACTAGACACAAAGCAGAGACTCCATCAGAAGGCTTTTTAAATACATTTATTCGGACAACACAATTCAGTAAGCCTCTCGGCATAGCGCATCCGACCTGCAAGAGATTTTTCGCCTAGACTCACATGTGATGGCGCGCATCTCCCCAAAGAAGGGGGAAAGAAGTGATGTCACGTGGTTCGCCTCTCGCAGATTGGAGCGGGAACACTACACCCTACCGAATATTGTAAGACCAAAAAGACACGGAAAAAATTAGTTCACTGTGCCTTCCAGGAACACTAATAAGTCATCATCTGGTACAAAAGGCAACTCAGAAATAGTGACAACAGAATTAGAAATTCAGTATATTCACACACAGTTTGTAATGTTCACTCCAATCACATTCACTAACAGTTAATCTAAACAAGTTAGTTTATTACAATTCACTTCTTCAAACCTACAACAAAAAAACTAGTTTCAGTTGCATAATTTACTATTTTTGAATTTTAAGGAATCAATCAATCATCAACTGTTAAAGAAACATGGTAAAAGGTGGTTGGTTATGAAGTTTCTCCAGCTAGGAAACATATGTTGGGAAGAAAAAACTATTTATATGGCTGGTATAACACAAATGTAGGTTTATTCAGTATATGGTGGCAGTTCTCACATGCCACAACCTTCATGTTCTGACTTACCCCAACACAAAATTTTTATCGGGCAAGTGAGAACCCTGCAGTGCTGAAGTAATATTGGAAAAAAGTTTATATATATATTTTATCTGTATTCTTCATATCTTAATGACTAAGTGAGTATTTTCAAATTAACTCTATGTGTTGTGGTTAATTAGTAATGATTTTTTTTTGGGGGGGAGGGGGCTAGTTCTTGAACTTGGCATCTTAGTTAAAATGCAAGGGTTTGTTTGGCATAAAAACTTTCCATTTTATAATTTTTTTCTGTGAATTAAAGCTATACATAACAGTAGAGCAAGAATTTCCCTACAAAGTATATGTGAAAATTTTTTTTAAAGTTAAATTTTTTAGGGTTTTAAGCCCGTGTTCTCACTTATCCCACTTCACCCTATATAAATCATTGTAATATTATAATTCCAAAATAATATTATCTATGTCAATGGAAAATAAATTTAAAGAAAGAATTTTTAAAACTATGTACTGTTTCACCAGTAGCCCAGTAATTTAATAGCAGTGAATTAGAAAATTTTATATTTTGCATATTTAAGGTTTTGTCATACACTCATACAGGTGTAACGAGTATACACTTGTAAACTGTCAGTATTATTTCTGGCATAAGGTATAAATATGGCACCCAATTGCATCAGTGTGTGGTACACATATCAGTACATAGCAAATAAAGATATGATCGCTGAGAATATATATGGCATATTTTTGTATTGCTGGTATTGTACAAAATAAATAAAAATCTCAAATTCTTTTAAGTAGTAAAAACAGTTTTAAGTTTTCCTTGTGACTTTCTATTCCTCCACTGCATGCATTATCATTCTGTAATTATTCATTTACTTGAAATTTTTTTTTATCCATTATGCTTTAATTTTCAAAGGAATAAAAAAGAATCATGAGATCTCTAGGAATAAACGTAAATAATTTTCTATACCATCTGTATGAAGCCATTAAAATAGAATATCATTGTATAATCTAGTTTTTACTGTTTTATATTTTGTATTTCAGGAAGTATGTATTTTTATATTATCATTTGTTTGGAATAAATCAACTATGTAAAGATACTTTTCAATAGTTTGCCCTCAATTTTGTTATCTTTCATTTCAGCCAATTGTTCCAGTTTTTACTGAAAATATACGAGAGGCATTTTTTACGTTAAGATTTGGAAAAGGTGAGTGACAATTTTGTAATCTCAATTTTGTGTTCATTTTCAGAGTGAAAGGCTCATTATCTGGTTTAAATTTTCAAATTATAACTTAATTGAACTGTCTCGATTTAAGGTACAGGTAGCCCCCCTACAGCACGGCATCTTACAACATGGTTTCGCTCTAACACGATAAGATAAATTGCAGGAACCCTCGTATAACACTGCAACCTGTTACACGGTTTCGCTCTAACACGATAAAAAATTTGCGAAAACCATTGTACAACATTGTACTTCTATAGCACTAGATAACATGATTTTTGTTTAACACATTTAAAAACTAAATTACATTAAAATAATGACGGGAAGGAATAACAAACTCTAGTAGCTTTACATGAAAATTTATAAACAAATTATAATTTATTCATTTATAACTCTATTCCGATGTCATAGTGGAAAGGGACATTGCACAGTTTACACATGTGATGTAATACCCCTCATGAACAAACACTGCGTAGTTCGAATTCGTGCTGATGATGTTGGCAGGTACCCTTTTTATTTTGTTTAGATTAATGTTTTGATCTCTTTATTAGAAGCTTTGATTTGATGCGCTCATGCCGGTGTAATGTAAATAATTTGTAAAAATGTACATTAAACTTGTAGTTAGAATATACCACGTGGCAGGACTTAGTTCTTTCGATTCGTCTACCCTTCCACTGAAAGAAGCCGAAAATTCAAAAGGGAGCTGCGAAATTGTCTATCTCCATACCGTGGAATCTACAATGATCTTGTAAGAACCAGCAAACAAACCAAAATTACAGATTTTTTTAAAGATGATAGAAGGTGCAAAATATCTAAATAAAGAAAAGGGTTCTGAAAATGAAGGTGATATTGTTGAACTGAAAAAACTCTCTTGTTTGATTGTACTGAACAGCGATGAGGAAGAAATTTATTAAATTAAGGTCGCATTAAATGAAAATAATATTTTTTGTTTTTTTCGTTTTGTCTTATACATATTATATTTTTAATAAGTTTTTAGAATGTAACCCCCCATTTTGTACTGGCTCTGGGTCTCATATAACACGGTTTCACACAACATGGCATTTTCTAGGAACCTACCTACCGTGTTATAGGAGGGTTACCTGTATAGCCTATGTTGAAATGGCTGTTTGGGTGCAAAATATTTACTCTCTTTGAAAGGCCCATCTTTTAGGATTCTAAAACTGCTTTAATTTGATTTGTGCAATCATTAGATGACAGCCCATTGAATAAACTGAAATTGATATTGAAACACTGGAAGTGGCATCTTTAAACACATTTTCAAGAAAATTCATTTTTCCAGTTACTTTTGTTAGTGAATCATTTAAAAAGTTTTCAATCAATTTCAATGAAATTTTGCAGTAGTGTTTTACATATTACTCACTCTATTTTGAACTAAAAGCTAAGCTCTATGTGTTAATTGAAGCATTCTATGGGTACCTGTACTTAAAAAAAGATAATTTGAAAAAAAAAAGTTTTTGGTATATTTCTGGGATTTTTGAAAATATTATAGACAGATAAATTTTGAAAAGATCTAATACAGGTAATATTTGCAGGTAATATAGCATAAAGGAAATGAAAATTATTGAGTTGAATGGAGTGTAAGGTGTCTGGCATAAGCACTAGATGAACTCAAAATGGATAAAAAATTCCCTCTATTTTAAATTGCTATGAAATTTGATGATTTTCTATCCCATTTGAACTTAAAATATATGTATTTAGTTTTTGAAAAAAGTGCTTTGAACGTCTGCAGATACCTTTCTGGAGCAGAGTTGAAAGCAGTTGGGGTCACTAGTGAACTGTGGCTCAATTTTACAGATACCTTAATAATTTTTATTTTTGCTGTCAAATTACACTATGTTATTGCAACAAAGTTAGGAGTTATGTTTCTGTGATTGTATAGTTATCTATTGAATAAATTTTTTTTTATTTTTATTTATTATGATGCTAGTTTATCTTGATATATATATATATTTTTTTTTCATTTCTAAATGATCTAAAATTCTGTATTTTAGAATGGTTGCGGAGGGTGTATGAAAAAACTCGCATACCTCTTGTTCCTATATATGGAGGATTTCCAGTTAAACTCAAGTAAGTATTTATCTATGCAGTATCGAAGCTGTGCAATATTCTACTGTTAGAAAAAGATTCAAGAAGCATCTAAATACTTGTTTAAATGAAGCAGGGTGAAATGCTTTTTAAAACTGGAAATATGAGTAGGCAATCAGCTTCACTTCCAAAGTATTTTAACTTTAATTTGTCTTATTTGTTGGGTGAAGATTTTTCCAAAACTAAACTGTATATGAATGACCTTGCTTTCATTTGTAAGCTTAATTATTCATTGCTGTTTTGTATAGACTTAATATGTATGCCTAAACAATATATGTGAAAATTTTCATGAATTTATTTAATTTTTTTTTAAGTTAGTGATTTTTAAGAAAAATAAAGGATAAACAAGAAAATTCTTAATATTCTTGTTTCTTAAAAATAAAGTTGGGTGCATTTCAACACCTTTGTGGGCACAGGGTTGAGAACCACTGGTTTAGATATTCAGTGTTTGAGCCTCAGCTGATTGTTATATGATTTTTAGAAACAGTGTTCGAGAAGCTGATAGAAAGCATTCTATGTAGCTTTAAAAGTATTTGAAATTTTAAGTATTTTTTTTTAACTTTATCCCTTTAATTCATTAATATTTTTTTAACTGGGGAAACAAAAACAAAAAAAAAATCTTTGAACCAATAATTAACAAGTGCCAGTTTAATAATTCATTGCTTAGATCAGGATCATAATTAATGCTTAGACGAAGTTGTCAGTAATTTTATGATTGAATCCAAAAACAATTTCAACAATTAAAGTTGTAAAGTAGACTGCCAGCACTCAGATTACTTAAAAAAATATGTCTATTTTTGAAAAAAAGTGCTCCAAACGAAGGCAGATACCTTAAAAAATTTGAGTGCTTCTAATTATTGTGACATCAGCCTTCATGTTGTCATTCACTGTTATATATTTCACTAAACTTGTTTTATTCTCAATTTTAGAACCGTTGTGGGCAAGCCTGTGCAATATGATCCTGAAATTTCTCCCGAAGAAATGGCAGTCAAGGTAAAGATGAAAAAACAAATTTAGATGTGTATTGTTACATTGTGTGGTCAAAGATATTTCAGAGTATATGTATATAACATTTGCAAGTGTGAAAACCAACACATTAAGGCAAACCAAGTCGAGGTACTAGATAGAAATAGTTTGAACAACAGCTTTTTGTCAAAAAAGCTAACATTGTTAAATGAAAGATTATTTCTGATAAATGTTATCATCAAGATAGACAGGTGGTTTTCTTCCCTCTATTTTTTGAATAACTGTGTAGCAACACATTATGTCTATCTGAAATATGACAACTTTCTGAAACAGTGCTTTGTTTAATGATAATGTTAGCACTCTAGGTAAAGAGATAATAGTTAAACCCAAGAAAAAAATGTGAAATTCCATAAATAAATTGAAAACACTAACTGTCGAAAAAGCTAACAGAAATCTGCAATTAACGCTCAATGCAACATAAATGCAAGATTCTGTAGAAATAATTGAAATCAAAAATAGAAAAGCATTAAAAAATCACAGAACCAAAATAACGAGGCAATGTATCGGTCTCTTCGCCAGAAGGCCTAACCGAGTTGGTTACCTCAGGGGATTGGATACAGGCCAAGCCAAAAAAACATCCTCACATTGAAAACAGAAAGTCGAAAGCATTAGATCAATTGAAATCGCAACACAACATTATAAACACAAAAACAGAAATTTACAAACAAACTTACCAATACCCTCATCAAAATAAAAGTGATAGTAAAAATGAAGAACTAGCTATTTATCCGGAAAAATTAGTACTACTGCAGTAAAACTAAGAAACAACCATGACATCTATCTAATTGATATGCAGAAAAATAAGTTTAAATAGGAAAAAAGAACAACCCCACTTTATCCGGTAGGGCATTTTTCAGACCTTAAAATATGCCCGACTTTAAATACCATTTTTTAATTATTTTAAATTACAGAAGTTTCTAGGGAAATGATTGCATAGTTTTTCCTCAAAAATATTGCATGCCTCCAAGAAAGAACAACCTTGGAATTAGTCCATGCAAAAACTGCAAAAGTGTTACCCTTAAATGTATTCAAAACAGATACAAACAAATTTGTTAATAAATGAGCTGCACAAAGTCCTAATTTGGAGATTGATATTTGTTTGATAGGTGCTACTTTTGTTTTAGCAACTAAAAGAATGACCTTAGTAACGTCATTGTTAGTCTGGTGACAGTAGATTGCAGCCGCATAAGCTAGCGATGATGCATCGGCAAAGCCTTGTAGTTCAACTTCAAAATTATCTGTAAGAGTGGCACATCTAGATACAGTGACAGTGAGGTGGTTGATTAAATGATTCTTGGAATTTGAACCAATCACAAGCTAGATGCAGCGGAATAGGAGTGTCCAGAACTCTTATTCTGCAGCATCTAGCGGGAAATCTGGCATTCTTTCTTTTAATCCCAAAACTATTCATGTACGTTTCACTAATGAATGATGACTTACTGCCCGAGTCACGTAAAACTCGCAGTTTATGTGTTTCTCCTGTACAATCTTGTACCAAGACACATGCTGTGGGTAAAAGTGCGAATGAAGTTTGGGCCGTGTTTAAGAAAATAGTGTTGGTTTCATTTGATATATTGGGAGACAGAGCATCGCTATTAGCAGATGCGTTTTTCCGATTTGAAGAGCCCTTCGAATTGAAAGCAGAAGCAGGAACGGAATAATTTTGCGTATTTTCATGTAAGCTAGAATGGTGTTTTTCTTTACAGAAATGACATGAATAAGTGGAATTACATTGATAATCAGTATGATTGTTAGATAAACAATTAAAACACTATTTTTGTGAACATATTGCTTTCTTTCACACTCATTTCTTTGAATTTATTGCATTTAAAAAGTAAGTGAAAAGTTCATTCTACACAACATATGCTTTGAATTGTTAGATGCAGGTTTAAAAACATTAACTTTTTCTTTTTATTGTAAGACTCTTTTTCATGGAACAAGTCTAGTGAAGCACTCCTATTATTAATGAATTCAATGAACTTGTCAAATGTAGGAAAATCATTCATGGTTCTATTGGAAAATTCTGCTAAACATGTCATTTCAGGTTTTTTTGCTCAAGTAGCTCAATTTGCTAGCTGAAGTACCTGGTGTTGTCCGGGATTTTAAGAATATTTGTTTACCAAAATCAATTTAAAAACTAAACACAGTATAAGTAACATAGAAAAAAAAGCATGTGAAATGTTATACACATCTCAGAATTTGGGTATCTTCAGCCTTTCAGCATTATTCCACTAAAAGCTGAAAAGTAAAAATGTCAAATTGTCGAATGTTTGTTAACTAAACACAGGATAAATAACGTAGAAAAAAAAAAAGCATGCGAAATGTTATACACATCAATAATATGAAAACCCAATATAAAAATATATAAATTTATAATAAACTCCTCAGAATTCAGCTAGATCTAGCCTTTCATCATTGGAGCAAAAAAAGCTGAAAAGTAAAACATAAAATATCAAACTGTCGAATGTTTGTTAACCAAAATCAATTTAAAAACTAAGCACAGTATAAATAACATAGAAAAAAAAAAGCATGAGAAATGTTATACACATCACTATAACTTTAAATTGTATTGATGTATATAACATTCTTTAGTTTTAAATTATTATTATTATTTTTTTTTTTTTACCCATGCGGAGGCACTTGTCATTAAGGCATTCGCCTATAATAAACCACAGTTTTGCTGGCCATTTTAGTATGGGGGCACCATTAGGTAGACCAACATTACCCCCTATGAAGGGACAACACAAACGAAGGCATTGTAGTGGTGCAATGCTGGGATTCGATCCAAGCACTTTCAGCACCGAAAGCCAGCGCGCTGTACCATAAGGCCGCCATAGGCCCAGTTTTTAAATTGATTTTGGTCAACAAACATTCACCAATTTGACATTTTTACTTTTCAGCTTTTAGTGGAACAATGCTGAAAGGCTGAATCTACATATATTCTGAGATGTATATAACATTTCACATGCTTTTTTTTCTGTGTTATTTATACTGTGCTTTGTTTATTAACCAAAATCAATTTAAAAACTTTCTTAAAATCCCAGACAATGCCAGGTACTTCAGCTAGTTATTTTAAATGAAGTACATAACTAAAATATAGAAAAAGTTTCCTAGTTCATTTCATTAGATTTTATAACTATTTTTGCATAGGCTGGAGATAGATCTATGATGCTCGGTATAAAGGGCTTAAGTCAAAAACAGTGATTTTTAGATATTTGTTAGTACTGATTAAAAAAAACACAAAATTCTTTTGACTGGTATAAAAGGCTTAGGTCTATCAATTTTGTATACAAAATTACATTTCTTTGTACAAAAGACTCAAGTCAAAATTATATTTTTGTGATTGGTTTAAAAGCCAACAACTTGGTACATTTAAATCACTGTTTTTGACTTCAGCCCTTTATACTGGGCATCAAAAAAATATTTTAACAGTTAGTGGCTCCTCCCACAAGTTCGTAGATTACTTTTTTCCTACATCTTGACTTTGTGAATTGTTGTGCACTTCATATAATATTTGATGCTTTCTTAATGTCTAGGAAAAATTATTTTTGACTGTATTTCCTTGTCCTATAACCAGCAACAGATATTATTTATAATCATAATTTTCTCTGGCTGAAAAAAAAAAAAAAAACCCAGTGGTATATTATCTGCAACCTGCTTTCTTCAATACATCTTGCACCGCTAAAGAATTGTGCCATTAGTGGATGTCATTGAAATGTTCAACTTGCATTCAGAACAAAACTCATAATTAGATACTAATTATAATCAGTTATAATTTTGGATGCATACAATTTTTCCGGTAACAAAACAGTCTGTTGATATTCAAGGGCACTTCTAAGCATTCTACTGGTGCTTGCTTTTATTCCCTTTATTCCAATCTTCTTACAAATTATGGGTCTAATCACTTACTCTTATTTAATGTATTAGTAACAGGATATTGTTCTATTTCTTGTATTGGCTTTCTAGTGATTGTGTTTGAATATTGAATGAAGAAATTAAAATTCAATATGGCTTATATAACATGTATATTTTTCTAAGCGTTTGTATAAAATAAAAATGGCACGTTTGTTAGTATATAAAAATCCAAATAAGTGTGCAGTCTGGAATTTTGTCGAGTTGGCTTTGAGCACTGGTACGAACTGGTTTATCATATTTTTGCCAAACTTTTCTATGTACAGTTTTTTTCATTTATTTACATTGCCATTATATAAATTTCTTTGTACCAGATCTCCTTTCAATGGATCCCTGCACATTGTAACTTAACTAGAAATGAGATATCAGGCTGTCTAGCCAAGAAATGTGCAGAAGTTCTGCAGAAACCTCACAAGCCCTTGACATACCATTCTTCCAAGCTTTTTATAACAATGACATGCAAAAATGCTTTTAAATTGAGGTCTGATGAAATACTCTAGAGAAAAGCCCTGGGTTACTCTATGTAAAACATTTTTCTTTTGTTCCTGACTCTCCGTGTTTTGCTGCAGTTTTTGACTTTTGACCTGCCATGACTGTCTCTGAGCACATCTTTTCCAGATGTTTTGCCCCAGTGGCGCACCCAGGGGGGGGGGGCAAGGGGCCCTGCCCCCCCCCCAAATAAATAGGAATTGCATTATGAATATTGATTTTGCATTATAAATATTTTTATCTGTTCATCTCGTTTGCTCCCCCCCCCCCCCCCCCCCCAAAAAAAGAAAAAATCCTGGGTGCGCCACTGATTTGAACGACTGTATCTTCTGCCAATCTATGACTGTTTTACATCTTGATGTGTTCCCTGTACTTTTGAATTTTAAGTCCCTTGTCTTGAAGTATTGGAGAGCCTGTGGTCTAATGGCCTAGTAGTCAAATGATCAGCAATTGTAAAATAAATAAAATTTCTTTCTATGTCTCTCTTTCATAAATGCATCTGTTGTGTAAAATTTTATTTTAAATCCTTGTATTACTTTGCTTATGTATACATTAAGTGTATTATTAAGACAAGAAATAATTTTGATTATCCTAGGTTGCCAATCAAATGAAGGAAATGATCAAGAAACATCAGCAATTACCTGGGAGTATTTCTCGCAGTATTGTGCAAAGGATTCGGCACCTTTTCAAAGCAAAGACTGCTTAATTGAAGCACCACCAAAAATTTTCATGCTTCATCCATCGCTGAAATCCTAAGAGCTATATACTGTTATGTGTTCTTCTCTCAAATGGAACATTCCTGGACATTTTCCTGTGACTAACAGTGTTGAAACACTTTGATTCATTCAATAGATGTATGAAGCTTTGTGCTGAAAGAGATTGTGTGAATGTTTCTTGTTTTTAACATTTTTTTGTCAGTGTGAATTCTAATAAAACCTGTATATTTTATTAATATTTTGAAAATTCCCAACTGCAGTTTTTATGCATCTATTGAAATATAATTATAATTAGTGTAAAATTATGCATATGAAATCAGTCTTGCTTAACTATTTGAAAATTTGTAATATCTTGTGCATAAAGCTGTTTATATGATGTAAAAGTATTCTTATATGCCTCTTAGAGTCTTGAAATTTATTGGTATTTTAGACTGTACAGAAAATTTTAACTTCTGTTTTGGTACAGAAATCTTTCTTATGGGATATATATATTTAATATTTTTTTTTCAAGATGGGATGGGGAACTCAGGTTTTAACTCTTAACTGATCTAATGATAAAAAAGGATATATATATATATATATATATGTGTGTGTGTGTATATATATATATATATATATATATGTATGTATTTATGTAAGCATTTTGATGCTGTTTGAACACCATTCAAAATAATACAAGCAGAACTTTATACAAAATGTTGTCCTTGGTATTTTTAACTGAAAAAGAGAGCTATGTTACCAGCAATGTTTATAATTTTCTTCTTTTATGGTTTGATTTACTTTTTCATGTATATATATATATATATATACACGCACACAATTTTTCTGTTTTGTTGTAATATAAAATAAGTTGTACTTCCTCAAATTCGATCTCTTTAATTGTAGTGTAAAGATACCTATATTTCTGTGTGTATACATAGCATACAATATTACTTGTGGAACATAACTGTGTGTTTCTTTCTGCAGAAGAGCAGCAAATGCTTTGCAGAATAAAGATACTTGCTAATGTTCATTTGCATCTGGCCACCATTCATTTATGATTGTCTCGAGAAGTTATGTATGTTTATGCTGTTACTGTTCACACCATTTTCAATGTTGTAATGCATAATGAGATGCATGAAGCCCATATCAAACGCCTTACACTATGCACAATCATCTTTTTCAAATGAGTCAGGTCTAAAGAATGCTAAAATTCAAGACTGTAGCAGCTATGCACTGTTTCAAGTTTAAAGGAAGAACTTTTAAAAAGATTCATGCATTTAAACTTTGAGCAGTCATTCCCGAATAATTAAATCTTTAAGTAATTATAAATAGCTGGATGACCTTATTAATGACTTTATCGATTTGAAAATTTTATAGACTGCTCTAGCATACCAATTATAAGCACTAGCATTCCTTTATACCTTTTTTTGTATGTTACGAACTTGTTTGGTAGCTAACTGGGGAGATTTTTTGCTGAATGAAGATGAGGGGGATAACAAACTTTCGTTACTGTTGTGACTGTTTCTGGAGAGTTGGTTTCTCTGAGGCTGGTCAAAAGCAATGCCCGAATGGTTGCTGGTTATGAATAAAACAGGCCAAAATTTAACTAAAACTTAACAGATTTAAACAAATTACAATTGAATGAGGCGAATTGGCTACAGACTATTACTTCAACAGTGACATATAATCAATGAGGGGCTCAATGATCATTTCTGCAACCCAACAGATGTTTTTTGAATTCCCTGTTGTTAGTGATTGCCCCACACGTTATACTGTATTGTAAGCTTATTCCCTGACACTCTTGCATCAAAATGTTCTGTGAAATGGCTGTCTGAGCATTATGAATGGCAAAACGAGAGATGTGTTATACATGCTTTAATGTGTTAGATTTTTTTTTTCTTTCTTTCTGATGACATTTCATTTCTATTATTGCACAAGTTAAATGATTGTTTGTTACTTACTACTGTATGAGAAATATTTAACACTGTCTGTTTTGTATACAAAACTTCCTTACAAAACTTAAAACTATATAAATCTTATTGGTAATCATTTATATATAAACTTAAAAATTAGCTCTTGAGAACTTAAATACATTTCAAGAAAGTAAAATTTTTACACACACAAATAACTTTGTGTTGAATTTCTATTAAAATATTTTATAGTAGTGTTACATCTTCTTAATTTTGAATGACGTGTGCTCAAGTTAGTTTTATTGTACAGGGAGAGAGAAATGATTGTTGAATCAGTTATAAATGATATCAAATTGCTTAAAGTTTTACTCAGGTTCATAAGGAAGTATGTTAAAAAATGATTTTATATTCAGAAAAACTACAGGGTAATTTTTGAATCCTTTCATAAGAAAATGAAGGCAAAACTGCAGTGTTTGGTCCTGCATTTCCAACAATGGACTGACGGGTATATTTTTCAAGAGTGTTTTGTATCTTCCTGTTGTTTAGGCCAATGGTGTGCAAACTTTTTTCTTTCAATAAATAGTCACTCGATCCTCAATGAAAATTATTTGGTACTAGCAAATTTTTTTTAAAGATAGAAAAAAAGAAATAAGGAAATTTTAAAAAACTATGTTTAAAATCAGCAACTGTAGATATTGAGTATAATATATCTGTTTTTCATAATAACAATAAAATATGTCTTGTTTACCTTCTGCACTTGTTTTTGGTAAATCTGACGCGACTAAAACTTTATTTTTTAAGTATTTATGTGTATTTCAATTAGGTAAAATGATCAAAAATTAAAGTTATAAAAGAGTATGATTTCAAAATGTTAAGCAACATTGAAAATTATAAACTTGATCTATTTTATAGAACTAAAATTTTTAAAAAATGGATGAGAAGGGAGAACCTGGACCTCAGATAATATTTGCTCAATATTTGGTGAAATGCATGAAGGTGCTACTCTCGTATCTTCTTCAAAATTAAGTCTTGATCATTGTTCATAATTTTGAAGACCCAGTCTCATGCAGATTGGTAGAAGCAAACGGAAGTAATGGAAATATAGCCTTTTTTTCTGGTAAATATTTTATTCTACTGTTTGACTCCTTATTTAACATATTTTTTAACATGTAAAAATATTAAAAATATGTCATTATAGAAAATTTAAAGCATGTTTTTTATTTAAATAATTCAGTAGCATATAAAGGGACTTCAGACTATCTGCGACCTACAGTTTAGGCCAGTGGTATATTTTAAGTAAGTTGATCGCAGTCAAAAAATGTTTGCACACCAATGGTTTAGGTGATCATAACTGCATTAAAATTTATAAATCGATTGAAAACTAACTTTTCAGTAGTCTTCCCTTATTCTGAAAATTGCATTTTTTCTGTGTTTTGTAAGAGAGAGAAAGTGAGAACCATATATATGTCATTAGCAACAAAAATAAGCAGTTAAATCTTATTTTTACATTTTATACTTGTATTGGTATCCACAAAATGACTGACTACTTTAGTGTTCTTGTTGCCTATTTTACACTTGTTATCTAGATTTCCCAATATGTATGTCTTGAACAGGGACCATTTGGTTTTTTTAATTTTCTGTGTACATGTTTTAGCTTGATTTTAAGTGTGTGTTTTAAAGGTCAGTGAAGGATGTGTTCTGCACTTCACCTCAATGTTAACCTGTGGAGAAAGTGTGTCCATGGATTGCCAACTTGGATTGAAAGATTTTTTTAAAAATTGTACTCCGTAATAGAGAAAGAAATTTTACACCTTAGGGCATTTTTCGGTTTTTTAAAAAAATGCAAATATTTTTTAATTTTAAATTATTTAGGGGGGGGGGATCTGATCTTGTGTGTTTTAAATGCTCACCCATTCCTGTGGTGGATGCAGTTTAGCAAATGAATCCTGTTGCAAGGTGCAGAAAAGTTCAGGCTATCTGAAAATACCTTTTTTTATTGGATTATTGGCATTTATGGAGCGGTAAAGAGTAGACACATTTCCCCCGTCGGTTAACATTGCGGTGAGCGATTCCAATAGGGTTACTACACAGCAGCCTGTTCCATTATCTCCAGGCAATCTTAGCCTGGAGATTTGAAAATGGAAATCTCCTACTTATGTTTAATAAATTCCAAGACTTTATCTTGGGAGCATTTAAGATCACAAACAAACTATTCACCGAGAAGAACCCAATTGTATTTTTGAACAGAGCTTCTCTAAATTTTGTTTTTGAAGGGATCTTCTCTGAAAATGATGATTCTAATTTGTGCAGAAATGTTTTAATTCAGTCCTTGTACATAAATATATTTCTAAAGAAAAAGTCATTGTGTCCATCTTGATCTGTGATATTACTTGCTAAAATATTGACTGTCGGAAATGATTAAAGCTTTTCAAAATTTTATAGCCGTGTCAATTTTACGCTTTTGTTTATAGGATGAATCCATTTTTGTGGAAAGTAATCAAATGTCTCAAAAAGTGTTACATCTGTGGTTGATAGTTTGAGACATTTTTATTTATTTATTAATAGAAGTAGGTGCTTGGGAAATATTCTTAACTCATGTATAATAAATTTTTAAGAATGAAAACAGTTAGTGGAATGGATTTGTTATTTAATGTAACTTTTTCATTAAATAATGGTTTATGAAACTAAAAATATTTTTTATAATATTTTATATTGTAAACTTAATATGACAGATTATATTTAGGTTAATGTGTACATGTTATCCCATGTTATATTCTTCACATTTTTTTCTGGGTTTGCAAAAGTTTTATAAAGTCATGTATACCAGTATTTACAAATAATAATAATAATAATAATAATAATAAAAGTTTTAGGATAAGTATTATTTTATTTCATGGAGTGTGAATCATTTTCTTGTCAAACTCTCATGCAGGTCATGTTGATTTGTGTACAATGTGTATAATGGTTGTTACTAACCTATTGTTATAAAACAAAATACTTGGTATCTGTGTATTTTTGCAACATTATTTCTTATAAGATGTTAAGGTGGAAATAAAACTCTATAATTAACTTCTACTGTGATAGATCATTTTTAATGATAGAAATCATAAAAACCTATTGTTATGGCAATAGGGGGTTTCTATAATTAGATAAAAGCAACAAATGTGGACTGAATAACTTTATTAACCCTGCACTGGTCATGTATTTAAAAATGGCAGGCATGGTGTCTGACAGATACCACACTATCTTATTCAGGTTTTAGTTATTCTACTTGCAAAATAAATATTTGTTAAAACAGTAAGATAAAGACAGGGTGGATGTAAATGAAATCTAATCAAATTTTATTAAAAATGTAATCTCATAGGCACTTTTAAATGAAATAGATTAAAAAAAATGAAAAAACTTAATTTCTATAAGCAATTTTTACAAATGAAAACCAATCAAACGAAAAAAAATATTTTTATAAGTAATTTTTTCCATAGTATAAATAAAAATAAAGCAAATTTTGAAAAACAAGTATTTTTATTAAGAATCTATATACACTCTGTCACAAAAAAATATATGCACCCAGAAGGAAACGAGCTACTATCACGAAACTTAACATGTATGTAGTGTATGAGGAGATAAGCAAATGATTACAAATTCAGAAGAACAGACCGTTTTATTAAGAAGATATGGCATGAAAAAATGTTACAAATCAGTAAGTAGTAAATCCACCTCTGGCAGCTATACAAGCCGAAACACGGCGTGGCATCGAATTAATGAGGTCTCCTATGGAAGATCATGCCGTAATCTTTGCAACTGGGCAGTAAATTCACCAGTATTCCGGGACGGCTGCAGTTGCCTTCCGAGCACGTCTTAGGTGTGCTCTATTGGCGAGAGGTCTGGTTACCTGGCAGGCCATGGGAGTACGTCATATCCTTGAAGACATTGTTGGGAAGGTCGCGCAGTATGTGGACGAGCGTTGTCGTGCTGATAAATGGCACCTGGGCGACTTGATAGCATAGGCAGTACAACTGGCGTTAAAATCTCGTCCATGTAACTGCGTACCGTCAAAGTGCGTTGAAGGACGACTAGAGGTGATCGTGTGTCCCAACAAATCGCCCCCCCCCCCTCCCACTGTCACACCTTGTGTAATCGCTGTGTGCCTCTCGACAACAAATGCCGGATCGGACCGGTGGCCTGGCCGCCTCCACACGCGTATGCGCTGGTCATCAGCATTGAGACTGAATCTGGATTCATCGCTGAAGATCACACGCCTCCAGTCGGTCACACTCCAGCTTACCCGAGGTCGGCAAAAATCCAATCGACACTGCCTATAATGTGGGATCAGTGGTAGGCGTCTTAATGGACGTCGGCTCCTTATACCTGCGTCGGCCAGTAGTTTCCGAATGGTTTCCCTTGATACCACCGGATGTCTGGAAGGTGGTAAATGGCGTCGAACTGATTGTAGCGACGTTGTTGGTGCGGACGTGGCCGCTCTTATGATTGCGCGATCCTCGCGCGCATTTGTGCTCCTGGGACGCCCTGACCCTCCGCGACGGTAGACTATCCCTTCCGTGATCCATTGTTGCCAACACCGAGCAACTACCATATCACTCCAACCGAGGTGGCGGCCGATAGGCCTGTTCGACCAACCTGCTTCTCTGAGGCCTACTATACGCCCCCTCTCAAAGTCCGACAATTGTTCGTACTGTCGCCGGTTACGTCTCAGAGGCATCTCGTCACAATACCGTCCATCCACGTCGACTGATTTGTTTGAATAACCCTATGGCACGAGCAATCCTGCTTTTAAACTCTCCCAGCTGCGCATCTCATATGCGCATAACGCGCTTACCCATGTCTCATTGGCGTTGAAATTTTAATCATTTGCATATCTCTTACCAGACTACATTCCCGCCAAGTTTCGTGATAGTAGCTCGATTTCTTCTGGGTGCATATTTTTTTTTTTGTGACAGTGTATATAAACCGCGTAGGTATGCGGCACAAAAATTGGCGATATTTCTACACTCCGAATGGCAACGGCTGCAACTACCAGATGTAAACATTAGCGGCCAACCGCGTATGTGTACTGGTTCGACGATAGCACGTAATTTGGTACAGTTTAATTACTGTATTTTACACGTGAATAATTTTAATTTATTCACGAGATTATTTATTCTTTTGTTCCATCGGTTTTTCTAAATGTATGTAAGAGGACAAACTTTTGTCAAAATATGTTTAGACCTATCAAATCCAGTGTTTAGTCATGGACAGTTGTATGTACAGTGGCTCCCAAAAGTGTTCGTACACTTACGATTTTCAATGAAATAGGGGTCTATCCATTCATTAAAATGAATATTTCAGAATGGGTATTTAATAATAAGATCTATAATCTATTCTTAACAAAACTACATGAAATATTTTGAAAGCATAGTAAAACTTTATTTCAGCGTACACTGAAATATTTTCGGATAAATTCATAATTAAAATTATCGTCTGGCGCTTTATTTTTACTTTTGAAGTGTTGTGGCATTTAAAATATCGTTTGGCTTTCATTTTTGCTTGCCTACTCCATTCAAGCTGCGTTTACATGGACAACAATAATACCCGGGATTTACCCGCTAATAGGGAAAACCTTCGAAGTCCGTTTACATGGGACCACATTTTCACCCTGCTTTTACCCGTCTTACCGGAAGTAAAGGCCGTCACATGATTCGGCGGAAATGATCCTCATACACCATCATTCCTTGTAAATTACGTTATGGGTTCGATCCCAGCCAGTGTCATACTTTTCCAAATTCATTGTATTGCTATTTTTAGCTTTCCAACTTCGAACTCCGCATTTATCTCGTTACGAAGTGCATGGTCCTTATTACTTATTGTTTTAATAAATCCTTTTATAAAATCAAAATGTAATTTTGATTTCAATTTTGTTTCAGTAATTTTTAGTTTTGTATAAATAAAAAAATCATAAATAGATATAAATAAATTTTTATCTGTGAATTCTAAAATAATTAATTTATAAATAAATTTTAATGTTACTTTTAATTATAGATAATACTTATTACATTTATTAATTTTACCATAACACTTTAAATGAAAATGTTACTGAAATTTTATTGAAATGAAATTTTATTTCTTATTTTACATACTAGATGGCAGTACCATTCTATTTATAATGCAATTGGAGATGGTTTTTTTTTTTTTTTAACTAGATGGTCAGATCAAGAAATAAATGAAATCCTCCGGAAAAAAATAGGCACTTTTCTACTGTTTTCTTGAAAATTATGCGATCGTTAAGGGGTTCCAGATCCTTCCATCGATCATTTAGCTGCATTTTCATGGATTCACACAAGTTCAAACCCGCCATGTTATTTACTCCCAGCTTCGAAATGCATCATGGGTAATTAGCGGGTTTTATCCTGGGTCGAAGCAGGGTCGAAAATCAACCCTGCATTTTTCCCTATCGTAGGGAAAAAGTAAGAAACGACCCTGCTTTTACCCGGGTTTTTGGCACATGTAAACGGCACTAATATTCTACTGTCCGACCACAGTACGAAGAACCACGGTTGGCATAGTGCCAAGACGATTCTATTCACGTTGTAGGTAAGGCTGCTGAGGAAGGAGGGGGAAAAGTCTCGTATTCTCTCGACATTCTTTAGAATCGGTTACTAACTGCGCTTGCTTGCTTTTTCCTCGTCTGTTATTTTGATTATTATATTAAAATTAATGGATCCTTTACCCAACACAACTGCTCGGAATATCCCGTTCCGTAGTGATTGTAAACGTATAATACACAATGTAATTAAATTTTGTGAAAAAGAAGCACTGGAAGGAAATGTTATTGTTCCACTTTCGCAATCCCTAAAGAGAGCTAGTGAAATGACCGGGATATCAATGTTCAGAGTAAAAAGAATACGCAGAGAAGCAAAGGGTGAAGAAACTCCAAAATTTCAATCTCCGAGGAAACGTCAGAAAAAAAGAACCACCGAAAACGTAGCTTTATATAATTTTGATTTTGATGTAATCCGAAAATATCCACTCCTATAACACTCCTATTTTTTAAATAGATTTGCTTCTTTCTTTTTATTATTTTGAAATTATTAGTCACATAATCGATCAAAAATAAAGTTTTAAAAAATAACTTTAAAATTGCGAACAAAAAGCAGTCTGAAATACATTCCGTATTTCATAAACAAACACATCCGAAAATATGACGTTTTCCCCTATTTTCTAAGTAGACTAGCTTTTCTCGCGCATGCGTAACAGCTTCCAGGGACCTTGCTTCCGTGGTCGGACAGTATTTATTATTTAAAAATGGTTCGTAGTCGTAAAGGAACAACAAACAGCATTCGAAAATTGATTATTTTTCATCATAGTAGTGGTAAATCAGTTCGGAATATTGCTAAATTACTTAATTTATCCCATTCTACTGTGCAGTATGTGATAAAACGCTTTAAAGAAGAAAATCGGATCAAAAACAAGGTAAGAAAACGTCGTCCGGCAAAGTTAACAAAACGTGATCATAGATTTATAATTAGAAAATTTGTGAAAAATCCACGTTTGAGTGCTGTAAAAGTTTCTGCAGAATTTAATGTAACATTTTCTACTTCAATTTCACCTGAAACTGTTCGACGAGTTCTCAGAGCAGCCGGATTACATGGGCGTTCTGCCAGTAGAAAATTTTTTGTGAGTGAGAAAAACAGAAAGCTTAGGCTTTCCTTCGCACTATCAATGATAAATAAGCCCCAAATGTATTGGAATAATGTCTTATTTCCCGAGGAAAGCAAGTTTAACATTTTTGGTTCCGATGGGCTTATAATTGTATGGAGAAGAAAAAATGAGGAACTTAATCCGAAGAACCTAGTAGGAACAGTTAAGCATGGCGGTCGAGGTGTCCTTGTGTGGGGGTGCATGTCAGCATCAGGACTAGGTAATTTGGTATTTATTGATGGCATAATGAATCATGCTGTCTATATAAATATTTTAAGAGGCAATTTAAAGTTATCAGCCCAGAATTTGGGTATTGGAAACAACTAAGTTTTTTATCAAGATAACGATCCTAAGCACATAGGTCTCAACGTTTGCCTCTGGTGTCTCTATAATTGTCCACACGTTTTGAAAATACTACCTCAATCGCCAGATTTTTTTTTTCTTTCCCCAATGCGGAGGCATTTGTCGCGAAGACATTCGCCTATAATTCACCGCAGTTTTCCTGTCCATTTTAATAAGGGGGCGCCATATAGGCGGACCAGCATTGCCCCCTATGAAGGGACGACACAAACGGCGCTTTACCAGGATTCGATCTGAGCACTCTCAGCACCGCAAACCAGCGCGCTATACCACAAGGCCCAATCGCCAGATTTAAACCCAATCTATACTAATAAAGAGACAAGTGGATGTCGAGAGATCACGTGACCGTAACTCATCCGGGCGACCACCGATCCTCGAAAAATAAATGGCCGACAAATATACAGGAAACGGTGTAATTTTTTTTCTCATGAAAGTACATGTTACATATTTGGAAAGACCTTCGAAAACTGATAATTTTTTCTGCGTACACTTATTCTGTTAATTTAATAGTTTTAGAGATATTTTCATTCTAAAATCACTCACTGCTGAGAAACCAAATCATCAGGTGTAGTGGTGCTGCCATCTGTCGGCAGAGACGGGAATGAAAATTGAAAGGAATTTATTCACTTGAATTTAATACATTTGTAGGCTTTTTTTTTTTCTTTTGTGGGGCCCGAAGTACATAAATATGTTACACGGATGGCTTGAGCGTAGCTAGGCGAAGCCCGGCTAGTAGAACATATTTGGAGAGAACTGGAGGTTCGAATACGAAAACACGACAATCACACGAAAAGCGAACTAAAAACAATTATGATGGAAGAATGGATGAACACTGGTGCAGAAATTTCAAAAGAACTAGTGCAATCTATTCCCAGACGTTTAAAAGCTGTTGTGGATGCTAAAGGATATCCTACTAAATATTAATTTAATGAAAAATTAGAATATTTACAAGTGTGCGTTGACTTTTGTGAGATAAAGTTTTTGTTACTTTTTGATTATTGGTTTCTTAAAAATAAAAGTTTTACTATGTTTTTAAAAAAATTCATGTAGTTTTCTTAAGAATAGATTATAGATCTTATTATTAAATACCCATTCTGAAATGTTCATTTTAATTAATGGATAGACCCCTATTTCATTGAAAATCGTAAGTGTACGAACACTTGTGGGAACCAGTGTAGGTTTATCTAGAGTCCGTTCTCTTGATTCTGTCACTGTAGTAGCTCCTATTTCTGAAATACTCAACTGTGTATATCAAGAAGTTTGAGGAATATCATAATAAAATATTAATAATTGCATTATAATATCTTAACAGTAAGTAAGAGTTAATTGTGTACACTTTTTTTAGTAGTACTTGCTGAATTTTTACTCCATTTTATAAGTGAAGAAATTGTCCCAACAATTTTTTATTTGGTATGATTAAGTGTAGATATCTGAATTGTGAACAATAATACATATAGGAAGTGATATAATCCACACTATATTTTAGTACTTGCTGAATTTTTACTCCTTTTTTAGTGAAAAAATTTGTCTCTAACAATTTCTTATTTGATGTAATGATAAAGTGTAGATATCTTAATTTTGAAAAATATTACATGAGAGGAATGTAATTTTTAAAATCTTTGTTGTTGGGCTTCTCAGTCTTATCTTTAACTCTGTTCTGAAGTAATGGAAATTCATATTTTTTTTAATCACGATGTCAGAAGTCCTTCAGAATCAGCCTTAAATAGAATTTTGCAATGATTATAAATTTTTTGGCTGAGATCGCACTACCACTTAACAACGCATATATATGAGGACAGGTAATAGTAACATTCCTTACATACGTTTCTTTCAGTTGAGTTGTTTTGCAAAAGAAAATATAAAATTAAAAGCGACCATGCTGGTCGCGCAGCGGCTAGTTTTTAAAAATTTGAAAGGCCAATCGGGTGTTATGGTATACAGTATGCCCACTAAAGTCCCTTCCCACCCTCTTAACTTCGGAACGGCTGCTGCTATATTCATAAAAGTGGTGTCTAGGTATAGTAAAGTAGCCATGAGCTACTGAATGAAACCACCTATCGCGCCACCTGGTGGAAAACTGCGGTGTTAGCATTCCTATCTCGAAAACGGAACGAGATAGGGTAAAAAAGTGATTTACAAAGTTGTAGAAAATGATCGATTTAGTACGAAAAGATACCTTGTGGACATTTATGAGAAGACTACAACGGTTAAAACGCGGATTTGTTTTTTCGTGATTTCCTACACTGTGACGTGACAAAAGGATCTGAGAAAGAAAAAAACAACTAATTTTAACAATATACCTTTATTTGAGATGTTTAAACTTCTCACCGTCAGCTACAATACACATTTGGATCCTCGTTTGAATCTCACGTTGCACACGTTGGAGCATAGAGCATGACACGTTGGCACAAGCGTCCGTAATGCATCGTTTAAGGGCCTACAATGTTTGTGGAGGGGTCGCATACACCTGCTGCTTCAGTTATCCCCGCAGGAAAAAGTCCAGTGGAGTTAGATCAGGCGAACGTGGTGGCCACTCTTCGAAACTGCCATATCCAATTATTTGGATCCCGAATTCCTTACGAGGTACTGCTTCACTGGAGATCTCAGCTTTGGAATACTCAGCCATGACCACGAGCATCAACATACTACAACCCCAAGAAGGTGTCTCTTTTATAGCTGTCTCAGGTGAACAGACGTGACGTTTCTTAAGTATTTGCATAAAGAAAAATTTTCGAACACCAAGCGCAAGTTGCGTTGAGTTGATGCGACACTATTTTACACGATCTACGTATTGTCTACTCTGTTTATAAAGACAATCAGTACAAGGATGAAATCCTCGAGGTTTGAACCGCGGTCCTTTTGATTGGGGATCAAAAGCGATATACCACTGTGTACATTGCGGTGTCGTGTTTTGCCCGAAAATTAATCATTTCTCCTTTCGTTCAAGTTTCTTGCCGTCACAGTGTAGGAAATCAAGAAAAAACAAATGCGCATTTTAACTTTTCTATTCTTTGCAATATTGTCCACAAGGTATCTTTTCGTACTAAATCGATGATTTTCTACAACTTTGTAAATCACTTTTTTCCCTATCTCGTTCCATTTTCGAGATAGGAATGCTAACTCTGCAGTTATCCACCAGATCGCGCGGTAGGTGGTTTCATTCAGTAGCGCATAGCTACTTTACTATACCTAGACACCACTTTTATGAATATAGCAGCAGCCGTTCCGAAATTAAGAGAGTGGGAAGGGACTTTAGTGGGCATACTGTATATCCGTTTACTATAAAAGAATGATTGCAAGTGCAGGAGCTTTGTTTGTTAGCTATGACTCGTAAACACTTTGAAGGTACTGACATCTGTTGGGCATACAGAGTAATCCATCCACACGCAAAATGGAAACGAAGAACAGTGCATGGTTAACAGTTGCACATGTTAGAATCGAGCATTCAATAAATATTATATACGATTTAGTCAAAGTCATGTTGTTGACAGAGTAACCGTAAGATGTTATGATCGAAGTATGTTTCTTCTATTGGGCACTTTGCTTTCCACGCCGCAAAACAGCAACGAGATAAGATGGCATCGGAGGGGAAGGATCGATGCTCGGACTTTGACAAAGACAGCTTCATCAGCCAGGCCCGCAGGACAGCGCCCGAGCGAGCCAGATAACAAGGGGGAGAGAGGGGCGACTCAGTAAAAGCAGGAAACTCGTTTCCAAGCATACGGCTGCAAATTCTCAGCAAAGAACCCCCAACAACAGTTATCTCCTCCTCCTATTTTTGGAGGGAAAGAGAGCATTATCCGGCCGGTAAAGCAGGAACCTGGGTCGCTTTGCAGACGACGGGATATTCGGGTCGTACGCCGGTATCGAATGAAGTATAGGGTTCTCAATAGAGTTAATACCTCTATGAAATTTCCAAGCAAGTTTCTTAATTTTGGGTAAAAGAGGCCTAATCTTGAGGTCATTATGAAGGGTAGCGTTACTCACTTACCACTCCGCAGAGATGCTATCACGTAGGATTCTGTTTTAAATTACTTGTAATTTCTTGAGGTGAATGATTGCAGCGGTGCTCCAAACAATATACCCATAAGTCATAACCGGTCTAACGAAAGCTTTGTAAAGAAGCGACTTGGTTTTTATTGACAGGCAACTTTTCTATGTCAATAGATAGCTAAGGGAACCCTGTGCAGCCTTAGATTTTCGAACCAGGTCATCCATCTGTAGGCGCCAGGTTAGTTTCGAGTCTAGGATGACACCTAGGTACTTGTAAGAGTCAACCCAGGGAATCCGCTCTTGATTAAGAAGAAAGTGATTTGGTGGGACTACCGGTGAACTACACGGTGACACATTTGACAGCGTTCGCTTTAATTCTCTACGTAAGATGCCATTCACGATAAACATTTAAATAATTTTGGAGCCTCTGGAACACAATGTGACGGTGCCTGTGAAAAGTGATAATGGCAGTATCGTCGGCATATAACGCCAAGTCGACGTTAAGATGATTAGGCATATCGTTCACGTAAATATTAAATAATTTAGGCCCGAGTAGGCTGTCTTAGGGAACTCCACTTTTAATGGGCCTAGGAGAGGAGATACTATCTCCGACATGAACCGAAAGTGATCTGACGGAAAGATAGTCATGAAGGATTTTTATCAGTTGGTAGGGAAACTTGAGTTTAAGGAGTTTGAAAATAAGACCGTCATGGCAAATTCGGTCGAACGCTTTCCTAATATCCACGAATATGACACCAGTCATTTGACCTTTAGAACGGGCATCTTGAATACGCTCCACAATACGCCATAGCTGATGCTGAGTTAAATGTTGCCTTCCGAAACCCCATTTGGTCGGGGCGAACTATGTTGTTGATATTGCAGAACTCTTCAAGCCTTCTGACAAGAGGATATTTGTAGACATTTGAGAGTAAAGAGAGCAGACTAATCGGTTGATAATTAACTGGGTTAGTGGGCTCGGAATCTGGTCTATGAATGGGAACAACAATAGCACCCTTCCAACAGCTGGGGAAGTAGTTTAGTTTCAAGAGACTATTAATCCTGCATGCAAGGTAGGCTATGTATTTAGTCGGAAAGTATTTTAACATGTTAGTTGAAAGGTTATCATGGCCAGGAGCTTTACTCTTTTTGATCTTATCAATATAACGTAAGATCTCTGACGGACAAGTGTTCGCAATAGGTTTTAAATTATTTAAAACGTGACTTTAATTTATTTAACTGATGATAATTTTATTGAAGTACTAGCATGAGGGAACGGGTGTCCAGTACATCCTGGTAGGGGTAAACTGGTAATCGAGGCTGTTAGCCAGAATCTCAGCTTTATCATTATTCGAAATAGCTATTGCGTTAGGGCTGTTGAGTGCCGGATATGCTTACGTCTCTTACGAATTAAAGAGGTTGCCCTCCAGATGGATTTATCCGCAGCAGTGAGAAATTCAATATAGTCATTCCATCGAGTTCTAGAGTGGATCCTAATGTCGTGCCGTATACTGGATTTGAGACGATTAAGTTGGGTTTTGAGAGGAGGATCCCGCAAAAACTGCCAGTCACGTCTAAGATTATTCCTTTCTCTGATCAGATCCCGAATGGGCTCCGGAAGTTTGTAGTTATTAAGTGGGTGGTTTAGAAGCCCTAATGAAAGCAGTTAAGAGAGAGTCCCTAAACTTGGCTATCGCCAGGTCAACCTCTTCCCGCATATTAGTTGTCCAGCTGGGGAAACCTTCCTGGGAGAGTAAATACCCATAGTTATCCGAATGAGTGACGTAACCACTAGTGTACCACCACTTCGAACCCTAGTAATACCGGGTACTTTGAACCCTAGTATTACCGGGAGGTGATCAGAGGAAAGGTCGTTTATTACCTCGACATTATATTGGGATTAAAATAAGGGATATTGCGGATTATGCCGAAATCGATGGTTGAAGGATTGGGGCCAACATAACAAGTAGGGGAGGGGGAAGGGCGAGTCATATTATTATAGACCCAACGCTTTAGACGCATACCTCGCATAGTAAAGCTCCTATAACCCCAGGAGTGATGGTGTGCATTGAAATCACATGCAATAAAGTAGTTAGCCGAAATCCCGATAACTGCATTTAAATCATCAGAGAGCAGTTTATAATGCTTGGAAGGGGACACGTAATTGGCCGCAATTTTTAACGCCCGGGAGGAAAATTTCGACCATATTACATTTGCAGGCTTTAAGAGGGGGAGTACATGCAATTTAGTGGCATTTAACTCTCTTCGTTTTTTTTATTGTTATGTTTCATGTATCTGACATCCTCCTTTTTCTGTATTCCATTAAATTTATGTAAACAGTAAGATGTACTGTTCTTTTCCTCTTACAAAAGTCACTTTAAATCCTGAATTCAACTAGGTATTACTTTATTTCGTTAATATTGCAACAGATTATGGGTTTTAGGGATGTTAAAATGCGCAGATAAAGTAACTATGGCACTGACGACGTATTTGAATCACGGATTTTGACTTTGTGTTTTGATTTCGCAATTTCTGTTGGATTGTGTATAGGTACCGACAGCTCTTTTTTTCCGCACACTTTGGTGCATGCAACAGTTTTTGACGACGTAACATGGAAGCAAAAAATTTCGTTCCATACACCAAGTTGGAAGGTTCGGTAAATATAAAGAGCATGATACGGTTTCTCACCAAGCCATTTTTTTCACCAATGACTTGGCGGGCTTGAGAGTTTGCAGCAAAGACCGCTATTTATTTTGCTCTTACGGTTCTTTATTTTCGCTTGCGGAACATTGAAGTATCGCAGGCTCATTTCGCAAGATCAAATGCAAGCGCGGTACTATGCAATGATCCATTCCAAGCGTAATCATTGCAATAAGTTAGTAAAACAAACTTACCGCTTGCTGTATAAACCTCATAGGCGTAAATGGGATGCTCGCTTCGCTCTCATACCTGCCCTAACTATTACATCACGGGGATTCATCTACCGCCGGCTACGCTATGAATCTGCTGGCGATAGCAATTAGTATGTCTTACGTCATTTTCGAAATCACATTCAGCAAGAGCTTACTTTCACTGAACCCACAGACCTACGAAAAAATGCGCGTTTTCTCCATATACGTCATACAAACGCATCCAAAATATCACATAACTCCCTTTTCCTATTGCATCTCTCGCATTCCAAACCACTCGATATTAAACCATTCTCCATGCATATTTCCCATAAACTCCATCTTAAGCAAAAACACAAATTGGTTAAAGTAAAGAAAAGGGTACCTCTTGGCATGGTTTGGCGAAGTTTTTAAAATCCGCCAAAATCACACTGAAAAACGACGTGACGGTAGCTTAGCGGGGAAAAAACCTCATCAGTCGCATGTTAATTTCAGGTTGACAGTTATAACCACTTGGCATCTATGTCACAGAAGATAAATCCATTTATTACAGACCTATTATATGTTCTGAAGTCAATCTTATAAATAGTTAAAGTAGCAATATCTTCGGCGTGTTTATCGCCAACGTCAAAAGGGGTACCCACTTTGGAACAGCTCTGTCACTTGGCGAAAAGTTGGGGCCGAAACCTTTTGGCGAGAAAATCCCGTTTTCGCAGACCTGTTAGGCTTAAAGTGTGAAATGTAAACAAAAACATCAGTGGTGACCAAGAAAGAACAAATAAGTTGAAAAACAAACTTTCCGCTGGCTGTATGAAACTCGTAAGCGCATACGGGATCTTCGCTTCGCTCAGATATCCTTGCTCCGCTCCGCTGCGCACCAGTCCAGATACATCACAGAAATCCCCAGCCGCTGGCTTCACCACGAATACACTGGCTGTAGCGGTCAGTAACAAACCTTCCGCTGGCTGTAGCGGTCACTAAAACATACCTTCCGATGGCTATATGACATAAGCATACAAAAACCTATTACACAACTGTTTCCCATAAAACCCATCTTAAACAACAAACTCAGTTCAATCACATCCCTCATTTTGCCACAAACTACAGTCTAGAAGACACAAAACATTTAACTTCAAGCGCCGCATTTAAAATCAACCGATACCTTATCAAAAACTCAAACGCAGAAACACCCCCAACATGTTATAAGACTAATGATAACAAACTTAGCCGTTTAAATTAACAGTTAATTTCAAATTAACCACTAGCTTAAAATCTCATCTAGCCAATAAATTTGCTAGATTACAAAACAGCAATGACGCATGCGCGAGAAAAAAGCACAGGAGAAATAGCAAAAATAACTCCCCTTCCCCCCAAAAAAAGTATTCAACGCTTTTAACAGAAATTTTAATTTCCTCCCACTTTATATCCCTAACAACCCCAACAGTATGCCTATCTCTCGAAAATCTACATCTAATACTATCCAAAATACGTCATTGATATTTCGCAACAACATGGCCGCCATAATAAATCACGTAATAAACAAGCAATGAAAACTTTCAATCTAATTAGTGCCACAAGCACACACTGCTAAATTGCCATTCAAAATGGGTTGGCACAAAAAACAAAATTTCTCCAAAATAGCCAAACTTGGCAGGGGGTTGCGTCTGACAGAGCTGTACCCCCACTTCTTTAAATCAATCACGTCACACATTTTGCATAAGCTCTCTAGACACAATACCAAAAAAAAATCGATCCACTACAAGATGAACTCTACACAAAATTTAACTTGAAGCACCGCATTTAAAATTGTTCCACATGGTAAGTTTCTTCTAATTTGTTGGGATAAATCACCTGAGAAAATCACGTGATAAGTGCGTCACGAAATAATCACAGGATAAACGCGCTACGTATCACGTTGTTCATACTAACCGAAGGGTCATCCAACTAGACTGACTGGAAGTTTGAAGTAAAGTCTTTGTTCGTACTCAACGATTGTGCGGGCATCTTCGATGATTCACTTGTCGAGCCGACAGCAGACGCAGATGAAAGGACAATAAGCGACTGCAACCAAGCGGCAAAAGAGTATGCAAAGGTGAATGCGAAAGCTGCTGTGATCATTCGCACAAATGTATCAGCGAATGTGTTGAATTTGATTCTCAAGCTTGGTAATTCTGCACGAGCGATAGGAGCCGAGTTGTTAAGCAATTTTGAGAAAGTGTCAACGTCAAATTGGACACTCTTCTGCAACATTTTTTCCCCTTCCGGATAGAGAAAGACGAAGATGTAATGCATTCCCTCGCACATTTGCGTAAGCTGTAGGTGGATCTTCAGCGTGAGCAAGAGTGGAGAGGCGAAGGAAAGTTGCCGCAGAACCTACCAGCACCACGCATCTTGTCTATTCTTCCTGATGATGAATATAGCGAGTTCAAGTCAGTGGAACTCAACGCCAAAGGACAGAAAAGTCACCTGAAAAACTTATCAACATGTGACTGCAAAGACGAAAGCAGGAGCTTAGAGATTATACTACGACAGCATTCGTGGCAAATGTTAAGTATGGTACAAAACATAGTGGAAAAAAATGGAAGAAAGAGATGGTAAGCCAACCTTAACCCTTGATAACAAATAATGCCAAATCGACGAATAGATTTAGTAGGGCCAGTAGTGGCGTGAAAGGTTTAAATGGGATCTGTTTTTGTTGTAATAAGCCTGGGCACATTGGAAAATTTTGTCCAGATTTCCCTGACAAAACAACCACGACGGGTGGCAGAACAGAAACATTCTTTGCAAATACTCAATGCAGTGCATTTGCTTGTCAAGAAGATGATAGTGGTCGAAATGTGTGGCTTAAGGACGAGGGAGCTACAGCACACATCACGAATTCAGCAGAGCACTTCAAGACGTACCGTCATTTTGACGAACAAGCAGAAATCACAGTCGGGAACCAATAGACAATACCGGCATATGGCTGCGGAGACATTGACATGTGCGTGATGGTTGGAACCGTACAAAAAACTATTAAGCTCAGTGATGTATTGTCAGCTTACTTGGTTGACAAAGAAATGATAACAACTCCTTTTCCAGCTACAAGTGGCTCCTTCGGCTTACTTGGTTGACAAAGAAATGATAACAACTCCTTTTCCTGAAACGGCAATGACGACGACAAAGTTGCCGTTATCACTTCGGCATCAACGGCTCTGGCACCAGGGAGTACAGTATGTGAAGCAGTACCTGCTTCAGAATGGTATCGATTTCATCATCGATGGAGAGTTTTGCGAGCCATGGGCATATGGTAAACAAAGTCGATGAACATTCAAATCGAAACAATTCAAGACGAAAATGTCTGGGGAGAACATATATGCAGACTTGCTCGAATCGCTAGTCTTGTCAAGAGGTGGAAAAAGTACATGCTAGTTCTTAAGGAAGATTACTCAAAGTTTCGAGGTGTAGAATTTATGAGACATAAAGATGAGGCTGTGGGTAATATCAAGCAGTTTCTTGCTCGGGCCAACAAGGATGGTATAGATGTAAAAGAACTGGTCACAGACGGTGGTCGTGAGTTCGACAATGCAAAATTGGTGAAATTGATTGATGATGCAGGCATCAAGTTGCGAACTATTATGCCGTATACACCAGGGCAAAACTGTTTGGTTAAAAAAGAGAATCGTACAATAATGGATGCAGATCGTACTATGATCAAGGATGCAGGCCTACTACAGTTCTTATGGGCAGAAGCAGCATCTACAGCTGTCTACATTCTGAATCGAACTGGGCCAAGTAAGACCACAGGAAAATCTCCATTTGAGGAATGGTTTGGACGCAAGCCGACAATCAACAGGATTCGAGTTTTTTGATCAACTGCATTTGTACATGTTTCAGATGTCAACAGGAGCAAACTGGAAAATAAGGCTATAAAGGGCTATTCGGTTGGTTATTGTGATTACGATGGGTATCGTGTTTTCATACCATAAAAGAATGACACGATAAAGAGTGCCAACGTTGTGTTCAATGAACAGCAAATCGGTCCTACTTTCCAGCCTGTAGAAGCAACATCTAATACCGGTTCACCAAGCGGTATGGAGAAGTACAGCAGCATTCTGAAATTGGAAGAGCCCAAACCATATGACGAAGCAACGAAGTCTCTTGTATATGCCGACTGGAAACGAGCCATGCACGACGAAATGGCTTCGCATTCCAAGCACGGAACGTCGCAACTTGTTGAGAAACCTAAAGGACAGAAAATCTCCTACAATCGCTGGGTTTACAGGGTGAAGACAAATCCGGATGGCTCAATCAAGATACTCGTATTTAAGGCTCGTTTAGTAGAAAAGGGGTATACGCAGACGGCAGATATCGATTACAGAGAAACATTTAGCCCGGTATGCCGCTACGCCACTATTCGAGTTGTAATTGCAACGACAGCCAGGGAGAATCTATCTGTCTATATATATTACTAGCATTATTACCCGGCGTTGCCCGGGTAGATATATAGATATAAAATTTTTCATGCATTCCAGCAAAAAAAATACTGGGCTGCACCCCCCGCTCTTCATGTTCATCTGGCCAGACAGAATGCGCTTAGCGCGTTTCTACTGAAATGATATACCCAGTATTCTTTTGATGGAAAGCATGAAAAATTTTATATCTATGTATCTACCCGGGAAATCACTCTTTAAAAATTATTTTATTAATTTTCTTATGCCTTAATATAACTAATGGACTAACAGTTCGGAATGAAAGTTATGTGTCGTTATGTTTCTCTGTTTAAAGAGCTTTTCCTCCCACTGCTTAAAAAACCCCAAAACTCTAAAAGATTTATCTTATATGATTTCACGGAATAAGTAATTTAAATACATATCGTATGTTAACTCTGTTTCGCGAACTTAGGGGAAAAAACCTGTTGAACTCTTAAACTTCTTCCCATTTTATGATCCTCAAACAATTAATATATTTAGATCAACAGAAGGCTTCCAAAAACTTCCAAACTTAATTTTTCTTTTTTTTTCTTGCTTTTTTTTCCAAATTTTATTAAGTTCTATTAGTTTGAACGCCATTGTCTAAAATTGTCTAAAGCAGCGGTTCTCAACCTTTTCAGACAAACGATTCCACTAAAAGTAAGAAAAATAAACACCTCGCCCCCCCCCCCGTTACCCCCAGACCAACTCTCAAACCACCCCGCATTTTCCCAGCGTATCGAATTTGAAGGGTTGTCGTAAAGGGACTGTATCCAGATTTAAGAGGTGCGCTTAAGGGCACAAAAATCATTAAAAATTTAATTTAAAAAATACTAATTGAGCCCCAAATTTTGTTTTTCCTGATTTAAGTTTCTAGGGTCCAAAACATTAACTGTGCCGAATTTGGTCCCGGTGGGTGAAACAGTCTATGATTCTATAGCGGACAAACAAACAGACAAGCTCTTTTATATATATAGATTTCTAAAAAGTGTTTTTTTCTAACGATCCCTTTTTCTCCCTCCATACTTAACCAAAATCAATAAATGAGGTACCATTTTAAAGATTAAGATCTCCGCTTCTGACGAATTGATAATTTAAAATTACACATCAAGTATCAACATTATAAACACTTTTTCTTCCACTTGATGGTGCGCGCACTAGCTTTTTTTAAAAATTTTACCATTATCAATCGCACTGAATTTTTATATTTTAAAATCGTTTACATTTATTATCATTCTGTGAATTCATTAATGAGTTTCTTTATTGGCAACATCCGCATATGTGTTCATTGTTCTTTTTACATGGATAATTATTTTTGCTTAAAAATCGAAGTATAAACATTATAAACACTTTTTCTTCCACTTGATGGTGCGCGCACTAGCTTTTTTTAAAAATTTTACCATTATCAATCGCACTGAATTTTTATATTTTAAAATCGTTTACATTTATTATCATTCTGTGAATTCATTAATGAGTTTCTTTATTGGCAACATCCGCATATGTGTTCATTGTTCTTTTTACATGGATAAACAGTTTGTTTGAACTAAAATCTATTTTCTTTCCCCCGTAGAACACTTTCTCAGAGAGATTTTTCTTTCGTATGCCTTTTTAGAGTTTAATTTTATTCATTCAATTCTATGTACACAGTTGATTTGCGCATGACAAAATTCTACCAAGCTATCAAGGGAAAGACAAATCCGGACAAATCTATATATATATATATTTGTATTTATAATAATCTATATATATTGTATCTATTTACATTAATCTATTTATACTAATCTATATTGTAATATATATATACTAGCTTTATATACCCGGCGTTGCACGGGTGAACCCTTAATAAAGCTTACTTGTATGATATGTATATTTGTATTTTATGGCAATCTATACCCCTCTCCACTGGTCATCATCCCATCAGCATATTATAATAACCCCCCGCCCATGCTAATGTCAGCATTAAAATGTTTCTCTCAATTTTGATAACCCACTAGATCCCGGCCCTTCGAGGAGTTTGAGGGCTTCCCCGTAAACCCTTGTGAAAATCGCCGGTTTCATAAACAAAGAATTACCTGACGTTGCCCAGGATAATAAAAATGAATGGAGTTGACCTGAGCTCTAGATGTATACGTACTAACAACCGAAATATATACAATTCACACACACACACACATCTTTCCACACTTCATTTAATTAAGGTTGATCTCTCTCTTTTCTCCTACCACCAATTTGGTGTTCAAAATGGTGATATATAGGAAATATAAATTATTGGATTGTTTCTAGCAATTTTTTCAAAATCTAAAGCGAATGTCGAAAAATCGTGACATTGATCGTGTTTGTTACATTTAATCGTGTTTCTTACATTTTAAATCAAGAATCTTATGGATATCTGTTTCCTTCTTTGAGATATGACGGAATATGTAAAAAACACGTAAAAACACGTTTAGCCCCCCTAACCCCCTTGGGGGCCGAATTTTGAAAAATCCTTAAATTGGTTTTTAGGTATTCATATTCCTTACATTTTAAAGCAAGAATCTTATGGATATCTGTTTCTTTCTTTGAGATATGAGGTAATATGTAAAAAATACGTTTTGCCCCCCCATGGGGGATGGCCCCATGGGGAATTCGGCCCCATGGGGGATGGGGCCGAATTTTGAAAAATCCTGAAATTGGTTTTAATGTATTCATGTTCCTTACATTTTAAAGCAAGAATCTTATGGATATCTGTTTCTTTCTTTGAGATATGAAGGAATACGTGAAAAACACGTTAAGCCCCCCTCCCCGTCCCCTGACGCCAAATTTTAAAAAATCCTGAAATTGGATTTAAGGTATTCGTGTTCCTTACATTTTAAAGTAAGAATCTTATGGACATCAATTTCTTTCTTTGAGATACGAAAGAATATGTAAAAAACACGTTTTGCCCCCCCTCCCCTCCTTGGGGGGCGATTTTTGAAAAATCGCTTCTTAAATGACGTCTTCAGCACAAAAGTAATAAGCTCTTAAAATTTGATATCTGTATCTCCAATAGTTTTTGCTGGGTGTTGATTCCTTTATATATATAGATAAAACACGTAAGAACACGTTTAGCCCCCCCCCCCCCTCTCCCCCTTGGGAGACGAATTTTGAAAAATCCTGAAATTGATTTTTAGGTATTCATGTTTCTTACATTTTAAAGCAAGAATCTTATGGATATCAATTTTCTTCTTTGAGATATAAAGGAATATGTAAAAAACACGTTTTGCCCCCCCCTCCCCCCTTGGGGGGGGGGAATTTTGAAAAATCGCTTCTTAAATGACGCCTTCAGCACAAAAGTAATAAGGGGGGGGGGTAACGTGTGCTCTTAGGGTTATATATATATATATATATATATATATATATATATATATATATAATTTATTTATTTATTTATATTTATATTTATATATATTTATATAGATGAAATAAATATCGGCTCATTTTAAATTTAAACTTATTTAGTATTAGGTCTACGATTATACACTCAAGAGCCAAAACATTATGACCACCTGTCAATAACGAGTTGGCCCACCTTTGGCGCGCAACACAGCTTCAGCCCGCCTTGGCATGGATGCCACAAGTCCTTGGTAGATGGCCGGAGACAGATTGTACCAGATGTTTAACCAACGGTCACGCAAATCCGAGATATTGCGAATTGGTGGTCTTTGAACTCTGACCTGCCGTCCCATGACATCCCAAATGTGTTCTATCGGATTGAGATCCGGTGAGTTAGGCGGCCAGGACATTAACTGGAATTCAGCATCGTGTTCCTGGAACCACTCCAACACAATTTTAGCCTTGTGACACGGGGCGTTGTCCTGTTGGAACATTCCATTTCCAGCTGGAAAAACAGAGGCCATGTAAGGGTGCAACTGGTCCGCAATGATGTTCAGATACCCTGTAGCATTCATGGTCTGCTCTACCACAACCACGGGTCCCAGAGACGCCCAAGAGAACGTCCCCCAAAGCATAATACCGCCACCACCGGCCTGTGTATGACCTACTGTACATTGAGGGAGCAACAGTTCGCCTGGAAGACGACGTATCCTGACACGGCCATCGGCGTGATGAATGACAAACCGTGATTCATCTGACGAGGCAACTCTCTCCCACTGATCCATGGACCAGTCGCGATGTTCCCGGGCCCAGCGCAGGCGCAGTTGGCGATGACGCTTGGTCAGCAAAGGCACACGAGTGGGACGTTTGCTGCGTAGCCCCATATCCAACAGTGCCCGCTGAACAGTGTGCTGCGATACTATTCTACTTGGCCCTGCATTGTATTGGGCTGTCAGCTGAGCCACTGTCTGGCTCCGGTTTTGCTTCGCTATGCGAGACAGTCTCCGAAGACCTTTTTCTTTGATAGCGTGTGGACGTCCAACACCATGTCGTCTACTGCTGGTTTCACCGTCATTCATCCACTTTGCATTAGTACTAACAACTGTAGGTCGCGAACAACCCACGAGTCGTGCAGTTTCGGAAATACTTGTTCCGAGCCTTCGAGCCATTACAATCTGCCCTCTATCAAAGTCGCTTAGATCCGCAGCCTTTCCCATCACACACAGAAGTAAGTGAAAGAATGATTCTTCAGACTCTCCAGCAGCAGTTAAATACCACTTCCACCTGATCAAGTGCCTTCCACGTCATCCAGGCGAATTCATTCCAAAATGTAGGGGTGGTCATAATGTTTTGGCTTTTGAGTGTATAATTTTAGGCTATGAAAAAAAAAATACGCCGGGCTTTTTTTTTTGGAGGGGGGGGGAATTGCCCCTACTGCCCCCCCCCCTAGAGCCGCCATTGATTGACGCAAGGGTTCGGGCTAGGTGAATCGGCAAAGTTACCATGTAAAGTCTACGAGAAAAGCGTGCGCTAGCGCTTCTTTTTTACATTAACTTTTATTGCTCTTACACTGAACTTTTAAATTTTAAAAACACGCCATTTGTAATACATTTTCAATTGTCATTGCCCTTATCTACATAAGGTCCTTCTTTAGATGTCACATTTGAAGTGCTCATGGTGTTCTATGATCAGTCTTAAAGTAAGTAAATACTTCATCTATACATATGCTCTATGAGTATTTTTTTTTTAAATTTAGAAATCCATTTTGAGAGAACTGCTGAACACAAAAGAAGGTTGAAGTATCAAAATGGAAGTCTTTGAATAAATTTGTAAATTTTTTTTCAGTCATCTGAAGTTTACCTTTGTTACTTGATATGAATTTGTCCTTTTCAAAAAGATTACCCGTAAATTTCGACGGGTTTCTACTATTCTATTTAACAGTAATAATCTATACTATTTAACAGCAATAATTTTCTAATAAAAGAAATCAATCTGAAAAAAGTTAATGCCCCCGCCGACAAGATGTCTAACAAGGGGCCGTAACAGTTTTGCCAACAACACGATTTGCCGTCAAGTTGCTTCATTGAAACCAAACAAAATATTTTTCCAGATGTTCAGCAACTAGAAGAAACCGCACCTATCGAAGAGGGGTCTATGATAGAAATTTAAAAAAATTCTCATTATTAAGAGGCCCGCTTGGTTGTTAAGTTTAAGTGCCCAGTCAGCGTGACAATTAGTTAAAGTTGATAAATTAGATGCAGACTGAAATGCTAAAGTACAATAAGAATTGAGCTGCGTAAGTTAGAACAGCACTCAATTAGAACAGTGTTATTCCGAAAATGAAGTGAAATTTGCTCGATTTAGAACAACGGGGCCACTAGTCTGAAGTTATTTCAAATTGACGAAGAGACGTTATTCCTTTATGGTGACCTAACTGAGGAGATCTATATGCATCAACCCGAAGGATTCGATGACGCAAGATGCTCCGACCTTTATACGGCTTGAAACAAGCTGGGCGTAGGAATGCCTAGTTTACTGACGTGCTAAAGAAAAGATCCAAAGTAGATCCAAAGTAATGCCTGTTCATACGCAATGATTGCGGACACAAAATGCTGATGGCGATTTATGTTGATGATGGAATTGTCGCTGTTCAGGACGAAGAGACATTCTTCACATTTATGGACGAGCTCAAGCAGCATTTCAACATTAAAGTGACAACGTCGAGTTGTTTCCTTGGTCTGCAAGTTGAACAATTGTAAAACGGCACATAAAATGTTTAGCTTTGAAGTTAATGATTTTTCGCCTCCAGTCTCAATTACTCATAGTGCTGCAGATGTAACATCATCATGTTTAAATAAAGGCGAACGATTTTCTCCTTTTGAAAAACAAAAGTTAAACGAACTTATCGATGAGTTCCAGGAAATATTTTAACCAGGGGGTGAAGCTACACCTTTTATGGATCATCACATTAACACTGCTGATAAACCACCCGTTTCAGTACCCCCCCTATCGTTTGACACCTGCGAAAAAGGAATAATCAGATAGACTTCTTAAAGAAGGAATAATTGAAGAGTGCGAATCGCCCTATGCGGCACCTATGGTCCTTGTTCTCAAGCCAAATGGTGATGTACGTATGTGCATAGACTATCGAAAACTTAATGCTAACAAAGTAACTGATTCGTATCCCCTCCCTAGGATGGATGATTTATTACAAGGAGCAAAACAAACAAATTACATGTCGACGCTTGATCTTAAGTCTGGATACCATCAGGTCAATGTGTATCCACCCCACAGAGATAAGACCGCGCTTGTTTGTCCATTTGGTACATACCGGTACATCCGCATGCCTTTCGGACTTAAGAATGCCCCGGCAACATTTCAAAGACTTGTGGATAGATTTAGACGAGAGTTACCCCAGGTTAATATTTTAGTATATTTAGATGACATCATAATCCGATCTTCAAATTTCGAACAACACATATCAGATTTAAGAGCTGTCTTCGCTAAACTTTCCAAATTCAAGCTTAGAGTAAATCGGGAAAAATGTAATTTGGGTTGCCCAAAAGTTAAATATCTAGGACATTGGATAACCCCTGACGGAGTACAGATAGACCCTGAACAGACAAGCTATAATGAAAATACCACCTCCCAAAAATATTAAAACTTTGCAGTCCTTCCTGCAGACCTGTTCCTGGTATCAACGATTTATTAGAAACTTTGCAGAAATTTCTAATCCTTTGAGCAATCTAACTAGAAAAAACGTAGGGTGCATCTCAACAGACTGCATTTGAAACACTAAAAGAATGTTTGGTATCCCCACCAATTTTGAAACAAATTGATGAAAAAGAAAATTTTACTATTCACACTGATGCGAGCAACTTTGCATTGGGAGCAATTTTACTTCAGGGGGAGGGTGCAGAGCAACATCCGATAGAATATGCTAGTCGACTTCTCACTGCGACGGAACGTAACTATATCACAACCGAGAAGGAAGCTCTCGCTGTGGTTTGGGCATTGAATAAATTCCGAGGTTATATCGAAGGTTCGGAAATCAAGGTGGCGTCTGACCACCAGCTTCTCAAATGGTAAATGACTTTGAAATCTCCTTCAGGTAGACTAGCTCGGTGGGCTTTACAGATTCAATCGTTCAACATAAAAATTGATTGCGTACCAGGTAAATCCAATGTTGTTGCAGACTTATTGTCTCGCCCTGTGTGCACTCATGAGGAAAAAACGTGTGACATATGTATGATTAGTATAGACATACCTTCCAAAATCCCGCAGAGATTAGAGAAGAACAATTAAAAGATGAAGATCTCCGAAAAATCATTGAGTCATTCGAAAGTACTGACAAAGACGAAACCTTTGCAACGTGGACAGGTCGGGGTTACCTGATGAACAAAGGTATTTTATACACTGCTGGCCACCCAAATTGCAACACCAAGAAAGACAAGAGATATCACAACAAAATTTATTTTGTAGATAATGTTGACCAAGTATCAAATGATTAAATTTATAGACTTCTGTGAAGTGTGGTTCCTGCCAAAATCAGTAGCCAGAGTATCCGCCATTGTTGGAGATCACCGCTGCCACACGCCTTGGCATTGATTCAAAGAGACTTTGGATGAGTTCTTGGGGTACAGCAGACCAAGCAGCTTCCACACGTTGCCAAAGTTGATCTGCTGTGGCAGCTGGGGATGGAATCTGGGTCAACCGTAGAGCAACCATGGACCACATGTTTTCTATCGGCGAAAGATCCGGAGAGCGAGGCGGCCAGGGAAGAAATTCAATCTGGCGATTGACGAAGAACCGTTGGACAATGCGTGCCACGTGTGGTCGCGCATTATCCTGTTGAAATATGGCTGTGGGCAAGCCCTGAAGGTAAGGAAGGACAACTGGCTCCAACACCTCGGAGATGTAGCGCTGGCTGTTTAAAGTACCGGCAATGAGTACTAGAGGTGTGCGAGAGTGACATCCAATACCGCCCCATACCATAATACCCGGTGTATGACCAGTGTGGCGGTGCATAACGCAGCTGTTCAGCATCCTCTCTTCACGGTGTCTCCAGACTCGAATGCGACCATCGTGGTGTTGCAGACAGAAGCGTGACTCGTCAGTAAAAACAATTTCATTCCATTCTGCCGTCCACATCCTTCTATCATCGCACCATTGGCGGCGGAGACGTCTGTGGTTCTGCGTCAAGGGTAGACAAAGCAATGGACGTCTTGCGGACAGACCACTCTGCTGTAAACGACGTCGAATTGTACGCGCAGACACTGGATGATGCGTTGCAGACTGCATGTGCTGTGCTATGGTTCGTGATGTGACTGAGCGATCCGTCACTGCCATGCGCACAATTTGCCTGTCATCACGTGAAATGGTGCGCTGAGGTGGATGCGATCGTACACGCCGGTCCGTCGTACCCTCCTGCATCCAACGATCACATATCCGCATTACAGTTGTTTGGTTTCGTCCAGCACGACTACCGATTTCCCTGAAAGATAATCCACAATCTCGGTAGGCCACTATCCTTCCTCTGTCGAACTCGGATACTTGATCAAAAGATGATCGCTGTTTTCGACGAGGCATAATTGATCGTTTTTTTTTTTGAAAAACCACAAGAAAAACACAATTGCCGAACTTGAAATCGTCGAAATCTCCAAACCTGTGCGTCTGCGCTGAAATTCTAATCCTTTGCATATCTCACCTCCGCTAATGCATGTTGTAAATTTCATTTTATTTGCATGTTTCCTTCAGGGTGTTGCATTTACAGTGGCCAGCAGTGTACAAATATGCTCCGGACTCCGAATCAGAGGACGCTCAACTTGTTGTACCATCTCAAGAAGGAGACAGAGTTTTAAAAGAATTCCATGCTGCCCCTAGAGCCTGTCACTACGGTGCGGAGGGCACTTACAAAAGAATTGCGCAGAGGTATTACTGGACTGGTATGCGAAAAAACATAGTTGATTACGTACAGAATTGTCACGAATGCAACCGGTACAAGGCTTCAAACCAAAAACCAGCTGGGTTATTACAGACTCCAGTATACGCTCAACGTTTTGAGACACTGGCAATCGACCTGTTTGGACCACTACCCGAAAGTAACAATGGAAAAAAGTGGATTTTTATAATCGAAGACTGCGCCACTAAGTGGATTGAGTTATTTGCTTTAACAAGAGCTACAGCCAAACAATGTGCTGTAACAATGATTGAAGAAATATTCCTGAGATATGGACTTCCACGTCGCATTATTAGTGACAACGGACCTCAGTTCGTCAGTGCAGTTATGCAACAAGTATGTTTTATTTTAGATATCAAACAATCGTTGACACCTGTCTACCATCCCCAGGCCAACCTGGTCGAAAGAAAAAACAGGGACTTGAAACCTCGACTTGCTATCCTGACTGAAAAGGATCACACAATTTGGGATGAAAAACTTCCTACTGTTCGGTTTGCCCTAAACACGGCTAAATCTGACACCACTGGTCACACAGCTGCATTCTTACAATTTGGAAGAGAATTACGGACCACGGATGATATCTCACATGATCTACTCCAAATAATTTTACATGATAACTTTGTTCCAGAAATAACACCGTATTTAAGAAAATTTAATAAAATAACCACCGAAATTCAAGATATAATCCAACAGCGTCAAGACAGACATAAAAAATTTGCAGACCAAAAACGCCGGAAAGGTCCTCAATACAAACCAGGCGACTACGTTTGGATAACTTCACATCCTGTGAGCATCGCTTCCCTACAGAAAACGACAAAATGTATGCCCCGCAGAGACGGCCCCTATGTCATCATTCAACAAAAGTCCCCTACCACTTTTATTATAGCAAATAAAACAAACCCTTCTTATCCCATAGGTACTTATCATATCTCAAGCTTGAAGCCATGTTATGGAGCCGATTCGTCTCCAGTGCACCCGCTTTGACCTCGGGGAAGACCCAGCCATGCTACCAGTGCTGTTCCTCCTCGGTCTCACCGACCGGTACCGACACGATGCCAGCCTACACGACAATGTTCTAAAAGATACAACCAGCTGTGCGAGGACGCTTCCAGCGGGTTAAGGGGGAGTCTGTTGCAGGACATTCTCAACTCAACTTTACTGAACATAACCCCGCCAGAGCTCGACGTCTGGGTTAGAGAGTAATAGGTGGAGAGACACAGAGGACTTGCGCCATCCGCGCGCTAATATAATTTTTTTAAATCCGTAAAAATGTAATTTTTGTAACTTCTGTTCAATGTTTTGTTTTCAGGTAAAAATGTGTTTGTACCAATTCTGGTGTCATCTCTGCATCCCTCCATCACACTTTCCAATTACCTTTGTGACTGATATTGCGCAGATCGCCTGAATCGATTGGCTTACGGCAATTAGTTTCGATTCGCCCACCATTTTATTGGTGAGAAGTGCGTTCTGAGAAAAACTATCATTGTAGAATGTTCCAGTCGACTCTAAAATACGTTGCAAATAATAAACATAAACGTTAGCGGCTAAACACTTGAGATTGCGCGACGGTGCAACAGCTGTCGCCACCATAATATGCCATCGGAGGGAGGCGGCCATTTTGGAGACCTTTGGAGAACAAAACTAGAAAACCGTATGGAGATTAGCATTACCTCCTTTTTGCGGAGACTCTTGCTCGAAACCTATCCATACTTAAGAAATTCCTACTATGTAAACCTTAGTTTCTTTAAAATCTGCGATTTTTGATAAAAAATTACGCCTGGACACGCCGTTTTTAATGAGAAAATCAATAAATATTATTCACTTTCGAATTTCACTTTGCCAAACGTTGTCTAGTAAGCGATAAGCGTATTGAAATTGAAAATTATGATAACCCTTGTATGGTAACCTTCTAAATCAAAGATGCCCATTAATTTTGGGATTGTTTAGATTAATTCATTTCCGGTGTCTGTTAGCCGTGTGCAATGACAATAACTTACGATATTTGTTCTTTTTTTCAGCGGGAATTTTAATTTAATAAAACGAGGGAAAGATGCTTCAAAGTCTTCACTTCAAAGCATCATCTTACAAAATGATGAAATGATTGAAGATGAGATGATGCTTTGAAATTCACTTCAAAGCATCATCTCATCTTCAAAGCATCTCTTCGAAGTCTTCACTTCAAAGCATCATCTTTCGTTTTATTACGATCCGTGTGGGATTATACGTGCATGTGTTCATGCATCAATGAAAAATAAAACTTACGATATTGAAGTAAGTTTAATTTGTGTTTTTTTCTCTCAAATCTCCTTTAGCCTATTTAAAAATAGATGCTCTTCTAATTGACTAGTATTTATCTAGTATTTCAGTTATAAATCTGACTTTTTATAACTGAAACATGTCAAATTCCTACACTTACGATTACTTTTGAATAATTTTCCTGTTGTATTTCGAAGTAGATAATGATAGTTCATTTTAGTTTGAAAATTGAAGTTTGAATACTGTAACGTGATTGTCCGTCGAATAGATAGAAGACTGTAATTTCCACAAATACTTTAATAAACAACATCTATTTACAAACATTTGAATACATATTACGTATCGAGAAACAAACGTATCGAGTGACAAAACGTATCGAGAGACAAACGTATCGTGAGTAGACATAAGACATAAGGGGAAAAAAAGCTCCCGCTTTTCGCTTGCTTGTAATAGCCTCGTTCACATCGAGCAGCGCTAAAACCAAGGAGGCGCGCCGCGTAACGGGGAAAGAAAAATTCAAATTCTTAACAAATACTATAAAAATAGATTAAAAAGTTTTTAACTCACTACCGCCATTATGGCTCTTTTCGGATTACCTGGTCGAAAGGCTTATCCAGTGATGGCTATTATTAATTTGAGTAAGGATGCTCGTGAAATTGGTCAGTAGAGGTTTTCAAGCTATAATTATTGCTGAGTTAACATAATTTAAATTTAAATTTAAATTTTTGTTTTTAATTAAATAAAAAGGAGTGCACACACAGAGAGAAAAAAAAGAAAGGAAAGTAAACGTGTCTTTTGGGGGCGATCAAAAAAAAAAAATTAAATGGGATTTTATTTAGCACAAGTGATTCTTCAATTACTATCCATTAAATATGAGTTTTTTCTGTTTTAGACCTTATTTCTTTTCACTAGAAACACCGAAATATCATTTTTTCTTTTCTTTTTTTGCGCACAGCATTGTGCTGTTTTATTATTTGAATTTGAAAGTTAAACTTGAACAGAATACATGACATAATTTATATGAGCATCGTAGTTTAAATATTAAGTTGTTGCCTCCCCAAAACAATTTAAAAATTCTCCTTATTTTGTTTATTAATTTTTTAAATCTTTGTTTTTAGATTATTATTTTTATCTCTAAGAAATCCGTAAAGATTTTCATGTATGAAAATCCTTTTTTTTTTTTTTTTACAATTGAAGTACTTTTTTAAATAAATTGTTAAAGATGCATTTTATATTTTCTCATTCTATTCCAAAAGCATTTATTAAATGCTTTAATTATTTAGTAAATCAATCAACTTACAGATCAAATTGGATGATTCGCAGATTTTATCAGCAACATGCACGTGTCCTAAGGGTAAAAATATTTGCCATCATATGACTGTTGCTGCATTGTACAGCATTAATATTACATCAACAAATATTTCATGCAGTTGGAGTTTACGGAAAGATCCTGAGAAAGTGAGAGCCTCGCCAGACCTTTTCTTTGAATACAAATTTGTTGCTGTTAAAAGACCTTTAGCAGCAGACAAAGAGTGGCTTAGAACTGCCATGAAAAAGGAACTATTATCTCTTCCTCTATTTCAGTTCCTGTGTGTCAATGAAGAGGAAAACTTTGAGCATACAGTTCTAACATTTGACGAGATTACATCGTGTGAACAGTATCCGTCAGCTGCAGATAAAGTAGCTTTCATCCTCGAGAAACTTAAAGTTTGTCTTTTCTATGACATCTGGACAAGCACAAAATCCATGGGGAGCATACTAGCAGGGGTGTCAAACTCAAAGGCTAACTTGGGCCAAACAAACAAGGTTCAACTATGAGTGGGCCGCAAAAAAAAAAATCAATATTAATACAAATGTATGTTTATTTACCTAATTACAGTATATTCAACATAAATATACGCATTTTGTTTAATCTATACTTATATATAAAGAGAGAGAGAGCGATTTTGTACGTGGAGGGTAATCTCCAGAACCACTACACCTATTTGAAAAATTCTTTCACTGTTTGAAAGGTACATTATTCCAGATGGACATAGGCTATATATTATGTATATCTGATCAGTAGAAATAAAGTCAGGGGCTTAATCCTAACAATCTCCATTGTTACCGCTACTGTCCTCAACCGCTTTTTGTGCCGAAGTCTTCAACGATCCTTAGCGTGGTGCTATCGCGGTGGGCTTCTGTTCTGACGATAGTGGTTCGAACCTAGCCGTTCTCCAGCACGCCTTTTTTTTTTAAATTAGCTTTAATTATTTACTAACATAATATAAATTTGAATATTATTTTAGGAATATTATTTGAAAAAATTTTTAATATTATTTTTAAAAAAATTCTTTACTTAAAATATTTTTTTTATTTTTTTATTTTTATTTCAACTCTTAACCTCTTTCTATTATCAATCTATACTTATATATAAAGAGAGAGCGATTTTGTAAGTGGAGGGTAATCTCCAGAACATATATATATATATATATATATATATATATATATATCCTTCGGATATATGCTATCCCACCCCGTAAGGAAAAGGTTTAATATTTTTAAGATTCAAGGAGAGGAGGTATTGATAAATACAAAAAGGATTTTTGAAACTGGCAACGGTAAAGGGTTTATTGAAGGAAACTACATTTGGAACTACGCCTTTTATTGGACATTTAAGGTAAAAAAAGATTTACAATTTATTGGCTATCAACTGAAAATTTATTGGTATAATATTTTGTTCAATCCGGACAAAGTCGGGACGGACCGCTAGTAATAGTATAAAAAGAGTATAATTAAGAAAACATTTAGCGAATTATTCCTATCATATTACACTGCTGGCCACCCAAATTGCAACACCAAGAAAGACAAGAGATATCACAACAAAATTTATTTTGTAGATAACATGTTGACCAAGTATCAAATGATTAAATTTATAGACTTCTGTGAAGTGTGGTTCCTGCCAAAATCAGTAGCCAGAGTATCCGCCATTGTTGGAGATCACCGCTGCCACACGCCTTGGCATTGATTCAAAGAGACTTTGGATGAGTTCTTGGGGTACAGCAGACCAAGCAGCTTCCACACGTTGCCAAAGTTGATCTGCTGTGGCAGCTGGGGATGGAATCTGGGTCAACCGTAGAGCAACCATGGACCACATGTTTTCTATCGGCGAAAGATCCGGAGAGCGAGGCGGCCAGGAAAGCAATTCAATCTGGCGATTGACGAAGAACCGTTGGACAATGCGTGCCACGTGTGGTCGCGCATTATCCTGCTCAAATATGGCTGTGGGCAAGCCCTGAAGGTAAGGAAGGACAACTGGCTCCAACACCTCGGAGATGTAGCGCTGGCTGTTTAAAGTACCGGCAATGCGTACTAGAGGTGTGCGAGAGTGATATCCAATACCGCCCTATTCCATAATACCCGGTGCAGGACCAGTGTGGCGGGGCATAACGCAGCTGTTCAGCATCCTCTCTTCACGGTGTCTCCAGACTCGAATGCGACCATCGTGGTGTTGCAGACCACTCTGCTGTAAACGGCGTCGAATGGTACGCGCAGACACTGGATGATGCGTCACAGACTGCATGTGCTGTGCTATGGTTCGTGATGTGACTGAGCGATCCGTCACTGCCATGCGCACAATTTGCCTGTCATCACGTGAAGTGGTGCGCTGAGGTGGATGCGATCGAACACGCCGGTCCGTCGTACCCTCCTGCATCCAACGATCACATATCCGCATTACAGTTGTTTGGTTTCGTCCAGCACGACTACCGATTTTCCTGAAAGATAATCCACAATCTCGGTAGGCCACTATCCTTCCTCTGTCGAACTCGGATACTTGATCAAAAGATGATCGCTGTTTTCGACGAGGCATAATTGATCTTTTTTTTTTGAAAAAACCACTAGAAAAACACAATTGCCGAACTTGAAATCGTCGAAATCTCCAAGCCTTAAATAGCGCTTTGAAGGGGCGCCACAGGCGCGCGTGATGTGCGTCTGCGCTGAAATTATAATCATTTGCATATCTCACCTCCGCTAATGCATGTTGTAAATTTCATGTTATTTGCATGTTTCCTTCAGGGTGTTGCATTTACAGTGGCCAGCAGTGTATAATACTGCGTCGGTATTTTAATATATATTATTGTGTGCCAATATATTGGCCGGGCCGCAAAAATGTTCGTCGCGGGCCGCGAGTTTGACACCCCTGCTCTAGAGCAGTGGTCCTCAATCCCCAGTCCGCGGACCGGTACCGGTCCGTGGATCAAATAGTACCGGGCCGCCCAAGGAACATTAAATTATTTCCATTTTATTTACTGTGGTGTATTTCTGTCGGGCTAGTGCGACTTTGTTGGGTTTGTGCTAATTTATACCTTTGTAACAAAAGAAACCTTGTAATTTTTTTAAATTAGTTTATTGTTTAATAAACATTTCAATATTATGAATTAAAATTGCAGTCATAGCCCCCCTCAGCGGGCCGCAGTAAAATTATCAAACGTTGAGCTATCCGCGGCGATTAAAAGGTTGGGGAGCACTGCTCTAGAGCATGCCGAAAAGAGCGGTTTACTTCGAGCAAACTAGCTTCAATTTTGACTGCAATTGAACTAAGCTATATACCGTCTAGTTTGCTAAAAACTCTGAATGGTGAATATAGAAATTTTGCTTCAAAAGCCGTTCAGTGTGGTGTGGTGCATGAAAAAACGGCCCTATCTATTGATGCAGGTGTGAAGGAATGCAATGTAGAAACTGGTTGTCTCTTTCTTCATCAAACTGGTATATTAGGGTGCTCACCAGATGGTCTTATTGATAACAATAAGATCATTGAAATTAAGTGTCCTGTAAGTTTAAAAGAAGACTCTGTCTATTGTGTGCCTTCTTGCTTCTTGTAAGTTTTCTTGCTTCTGGTAAGTGGTATTTGACTATTTAGCAGAATGTAAAAGCCACTGTTCATTCATCTGACAATATTTCAATTTATGAATTTTCTGTTGGTGATATCTCCTTTAATTTGAAAACTCCTCAAGGTAAGACGTACTATCATCAGATTCAAGGTAGCTTGCATATACTTAATAGAAATATTTGTGATCTCATTATTTGGACACCAAATATTACTTTAATTGTCCCAGTAGTGAAAAAAGCTGAATAGTCAGTAAACATACATAAGTTTATTGATTTTTATAGACACACATTTATTTATAAAGTGATTTTTGAATATAGTATGTCGTAATATAGTATTCAATCCAGTCCAACTTAGCCATGTACCACCTAAATTTTCCCCGAGTATCCCCAGGGGTGGCATCTGGGGGATCGTACTTTCTCCCACCCTCTTTGATATCATAGAATGGCTTTCCGGTCTACGAACGTAACGTGCTCATATCCGGCCTAGACACGAAGGTATTTAATGGCGCTCGGAATTCGATCCGAGCACCTTCAGTACCGAAAGCCAACGCGCTACCACTAAGCTACCTTGGGCCTTCAATCCAGATTTAATAGAGGGCAGACTTTAAATATTTTCTTTGACTTCAGGAAGAGCAAAAAAAGTCTTAAAGAACATTTCGCCGAAAAATTAAACTAACCAGTTAAACATGGCCACATAACTGGATTGAGCAGCGTAATAATGTAATTATTTAATGTAATGTAATGTGATTATTATGTAATTGTAATAAATTATTTTTTAAAATTTGATTGTTTAGTATCTTTTGCGTTCAAATATTTTTAAAGAATATCATCGCACAAAAATGTTACATAATAATAAAAAAATTATAAATTGTGCGTAAATGATTTCCTGTTTTGAACTAGAGTTCCATTATTGTTTACGAAATTGTTTGTCACACTGAAAATATGACTGCAAAGGGTTTATTTATAATTAAATATTAAAATAGAAATGCTATGACAAGCAGGTATTTATATTAAGTGCTAAACACAAATACGAGAAAGAGTAGGGCTGACATAAATCAGCAAACCTTTTTCTTTGCTGTTTAGTTACTGGGAAATAAAAATATGCATGCTTCTGGTAGCATCTGAAGATATTGGTGAAATATTTATCGCCAAACCAGAGATAAACCTGAAATGTACAAAATCATTCGCACTTGGCGAAAATCAGCCAACTCTGTGCCAAATGTTTGCGCACAAAGCGTAAAACAGCCGATTTCCAGAGAGACCTTTCAATTTCTTTTAAATATTGCGTTTGGAACACGGTTAAAAGTATTTCTAAAATTAAGTTTACGTTCTTCGGTATACATTTCAATAGGTTTTAAGAGTTAAAAAATATTGACTTTGAAGTAAAAAATCTTCGAAATTATCCTCTATGGACGTTAACATGGGAGCGATTAGTTCTGGTCTCCAAAGCCGAAAATGGCGTCCCACTCCGATGGTGCATTAGAGATGGCGTTTAAAAAATATCAGCATGAGCCGATTCTGTATTTAAATCAAAACCAATGTAAATTTAAGGAAATTATCATAGAAAGCTTTAAAATTGAAAAAAAGTAATGATTAAACTTGAAATCACGAGGGTTCACTTTATCTCTATATATAAAAATGAATGTTTGTTTGTTTGTTTGTTCGTATTTTATGCGCTGCCGTACCGTTCATCCGATTGCGATGAAACTTGGTCAACTTATTGCTTGAACTTGCGCGATGGTTATAGACTATTTTCATTCCGCTACGACGTTCCATTCCCAAATTATGTTAGAAGTATCAACGGATATTGAAAATCGCCAAAAAAAAATCGCCAAATTTCCCCGGATATTTTTTTTCAAAGCCATTGTAACATTTCATTGTTGCCAATTAAATTATAATATTTCCGTAAAAATAAATAGACATGAATTAAAAACGTTATTTATTCATATATTGGCGCATGCAAGAATGAATTTGATATATTATTTTCATATACGTGGCAACGCCGGAATGTTTCTTTTTAAAAATGAAAATACACTGAAGTGCCACTGAATTAGGGATAGCAAAGCCTATGCAAATTGTGTAACGCTGCGCATCATATATGCGCAAGTGAGGGCAATGTGGTAACTGCATATATAGCACGTACTGTGGTTGTTCTGAATTAGTTGTTGGAATTGCCAGTATGGGTAAACTGCCTGATTTACACGCCTTCGATCGCGGACAAATCGTAGGTGCGTGACGCATGGGCCATTCAATTTCCGAAATCGTCAGACAGCTAGGATTTTCAAGGTCGACAGTGTCAAGAGTATACCAAGAATACATGGATGGTGGAAAAAAAACTAGCGATCGGGCAAACTGCAAAGGACAATTAGCCTTGACAGTGCGTGGTGAGAGACGGCTCAGGCGTATTTTACGTAGACAGCGAAGCCAAACATTAGCTCAAATTACCACCCAGTTTAATGACGGTGCCAGTCGTACAATCAGTAAACTTACTGTGCAACGCTCGCTTCACCGTATGGGTTTCGGGAGCCGTCGACCTACGAGAGTACCATTGCTCTATACTCGCCATCGGGCTGCACGTCTTGCCTGGGCAAGAGAGCACAGAGACTGGAGTGAAGAGGACTGAAAACGAGTAGCATGGAGTGATGAGTCTCGATTCCGACTACTTAACGCCGACGGGAGGCTGAGAATATGGAGTCAGGCTCATGAAGCCATGGATCCTGCATGCCTGGCTGGAACTGTACAAGGGCATGGTGGCTCAATCATGGTCTGGGGTGTTTTTTAGTGGCACAGTTTGGGATCTTTGGTGCGTGTACCAACCTCCCTCAATGCAATTCGGTACGTAGACTTGCTGGGTGATCACCTCCATCCGTTTATGCTGTTCTGTTATCCGCACGGTAATGGAGTTTTCCAGCAAGACAACTGTACATCTCACAAGTCCCGGTTGGCTACTGGCTGGTTGGATGAGCATTCCTCTGACTTCTCTGTCATGAATTGGCCACCTAGAAGCGCAGACTTAAATCCTATTGAGCATCTGTGGAATGTTTTGGAACAAGGCGTGAAAGGCCATCACACAGCACCAAAGAACCTTACTGAATTATGGATAACTTTAGCCAATATTTGGCAAGCCATTCCCGTGGAACGTTTCCAGAAAGTTGTTGAATCTATGCCTCGTTGTGGCAGCCGTAGAGGAGGCCCAACTCGTTACTAGGTAGGTATCCCTAATTCAGTGGCACTTCAGTGTATAAGGATGGAAAGTCATTCATTTTCAATGAATGTGTTATCTATCCATTTCACGAATTGAAACTATCCCAAGCTACCTGTTCAAACTCAAATATACTGCAGGACACGTTGACTTAGATAGAAACATGTGCGTTTAGCCTTGACGCGATGATTTATATAACTGAAGTGACATTGAAACATAGCAGATGATTTAGTTTTGAGAAAGAATTACAATCATGAAATACGTGTATATTATAATTAAGAAAGTCTGAAAGTGGCATTGAAACGTAGCAGACGATTTAGTTTTGAGAAAAAATTCCGAGCATGAAATACGTGTATATACTTTTTCTATAATAATTACCAGATTTGCCGTGTTTTAATATTGAATGTGATCTCAATCCATTCAAACATTATTGATTATTTTTCTACAATAATAAATCCATTCAAACGTTATTGACTAGCTGTAAATTAATGCTTTAAAATGCCCAAAAAGAGGAGAGCAACTTTTAATCCTGCAGAAGTAAGGGGAAAATGTAAAAGATTGTTGAGAAATGAGCAATGTGATGAAAAAAAAAACAGAAGAGGGCGAAGTCAACAGAATTCGAAATGCAGTTAGACGCACACAAGAATCTGAAGAAAAAACATTCCCAAGAGGTGGAAGGTAAAAGAATTCGAATTGTAGTGATCCGAAGCAGTGAGACTGATGAAGAAACTTTTAACGCGTCGAACATACGATTGCCTTCGAACTTCAACATCGAAAGGAGAGGAAAGCGATGAACAACGACAGCACCGACAACAAACTAATGCTATTTGCTACCGCAAAAGAATTTTAGCGAAAACTGTAGAACATCATAACATGAGGCTAATCATTGAAAAAAATAATAACAGAAACTGAATCCCGAGTGAAGCCGGGTAATACATCTAGTTGTTAATAATAAATATGAATAAAATTAAACTAAATTTTTTAAGGAAATTTTGGTGAGACTCACTAAAATCAAATGTTTCACAAGACCACAATGAAAATTTAAAAAATTGTGCGGTCGTGGGACCCCCGTAAGGAACAAAGTTCCTTACGTTATTTTGTACTCAAAATTGTCAAATCGATTTCTGTTATGAAATTTTTTACTATAAGTGAAGAAATATGGATTATGCTACACAAATCAGCGTTTGATATTAGCTAGAAAATTCCTTTGAGCAATTATACAGTGCTAAAAACTGATGAAATGGCTCAAGATGCTGAAGAATCATTAGGCGAGGATTTAAAAACATTTCAGTTCTCTATACAGCTTGATGAGTCAACTTTTCTAGGAAATTAGGTCTTACTTTTAGTAATCATGCGATTCATAAAAGAAGACAATAATTGCCAATAATTATTATTCGCTAAAAATTTGCAAACTGATACTAAAGGAGAATCGGCATTGGAAGAATTTTTCAAAGTAAAAGAAATCCCCCTCAGAAATATCAGTTGCTACGAATGGTGTTCCAGTCATGCTAGGATGCTACTGGGGGGGGGGGCTCTTCTTGCATATTTAAAAAAAATGGTTCCGAATGTATTCGTTGAACACTGCGCCATTCATCGTCAGCATTTAGTTGCCAAAATCTGAGTGAACATTAGAGCATGTTCTTTTAAACAGTTCCTTGGATCACAGATTATATGGTCAACTTTGTACTGAAAACGAGGAAGAATTCAATCGCTTGCTGCTTCATACAGAAGTTTATTGGTTATCGAAAGGTGTCTGTTTGGATCTGTCTTATAAACTTCATGACTCAGTGCTAGAGTTCTTAGAAAACAAACATGATGCTTTACGAGTCAACTTAACCGATTCCAAATATGACATAGCTTTTTTGCTAGACATGTTTAATAAATTTAATGAAACAAATCAAAGACTCAAAGTCGAAGAGCTGAATTTAATCAAAACTAAAACTGTTATTTCCTCGTTTGGGGCAAAACTTCTTCTGTACAAACGAAATTTCGGACGAAGGGAATTAAGCCAATTTCAAAATTTGTCAACAATAGTGAAACATCATGAAGACTTGATTATATATTACGGTCAGCACTTGTAAGCTCTCCATTCTGACTTCAATCAACGATTTGAAGACATTCTCAATAGGAACATACTCGATTTGGTTTTGGACACTTTTTCAAGAACAAACGCAGAAGGATCTCCAAAAATACAAGGAGGACTGATAGAAGTAGCAACAAATGAGGAATTGAAATTCAAACACAGCAATCAACAGTTCTGGTTGCAAAAACGTACTGACACTTACCCTGGAATATGGGCTGTCAGACTCTCGTCTCCCATTCCTAAGTGGAATTGATGAACGTGTGTAATAGCGTCTTCAATAAGCCCCAAAAGAAACGCAAACAGGCGTCGAGAGCCATACACCTTTGGAAACCCTCGACAATAGGAGGTAGCTCATTTAGAATGAGTAAAGAAACACAGCGGCACATTTCATCTAAGGTGGGAACCGTGGACAATGAAATCCACGACAGGTGGTCTGCTTAACGCGGTTGAAAAAGGCCGATGGTCGTTCGAGAAAGAGAGGAGAAGGAGGCATAAAAGACAGACGCGAGTAACGAACGAGAGAATAGATTTGGACGGTTGAAAGGGTCAACACGCTTACGGAGGGACGGGGAGCTCATCGGACTTGGAAATAATGAGCCCTACTCCCATGGTGGATTGTACGTTCGTAAAAACGAACCGTTGTAAATGACTTATCTAATCGAGATTTTAATATGTTAATAAACCTCATGAAATAAGAGTTGACTCTACAATTATAATTCCTTCTACATGATAATGATTTGTCGGATCACGACAATAAAGGTTAACATGGGCTATTGTATCCAAGTTGTTACTTTCGCATTAAACGGAGGCCACCCATTTAAGTATTGGAAAATTGGGGGAAAATGTAAAATTCCACTACGAACACAAACAACAAACTTTATTAGAGAAAGTACAAAAAGTTACTCAAGTACAGAAAGTTATAAAAACTTACAATTAATTTTCAGTCGCCACAGACTTTCATAACTGGGTGATGTCGCTCAGCAGCGCGACGAAAGCATTGTTGCCGGCTGCCGATCGCCATATGTATTCTGCCAGATATGATTCCAAATGGTGACGTGCTGTTCCTCGATGTTTTTTGTTGCGCCACTTGGCTAACCCCCACATCCTCTCAACTTGCTGGGTACTTGCCCCTGTTTCCGGGTCCACGAAATTGTACTTATGATTAACTTTCAAAATAATATAAATCACTAGAAAAAGCGTACGCTAAGAGCCAGTACTAACGAGCTAAACGAACAGATAAGCGTGTTACAACTTAAAACGTATTCCATCATATTGACTGAAATATCTACCGAAGTTGCCATCTTCAGTTATTGTAAAGTATCAATAACACAAAATATAGTATCAAGCACGCAAACAATCGCAGGTGCAGGAACCAAACAAATATAATATTACGTCACACTGATATAAATGTGTATAAACGTCACAATGTTAGGCTGAATTTCAAACATCACACTAAAAAATTTTATACACACTTCAATAATAGCAAAACAACACATGATGGTAAATTAGATCTTGTCAGTGATTCATTTTTTAGTGAGAATCAAGCTGTGTTTACGTTTTGAATGCGCTGTGTTTGGAATTGAAATATAAATAAATGGGGGGCCTCGGCCTCCGTTTAATGCGAAAGTACCCAAAAGGGTACAGCTGCATTTCCTTCAAGGGGACTCGGCGCCTCTGAAATGTCGAAATTTGACGAAAATACCGATTTTAAGATTTTTATACAAAAACCAACCTTATACGTTCAAGTACATTCTGTCAAAATTTCAGAGTCATTTGCCTATTAGAACGCCTGCTACATCTGTCTTAAAAAACATGTCTTCGATTTTCCCTTTAAATGCCCCACCCACTCCAATGTTTACATTTTTTCTCACAGCTCAATTCAGATTGCATTGCCTCCTGCTTTAACTCTATGGTTTAAAAATGAAGCAAGAAAGCGAAATCATTACTGTGTGTTTAACTGTTACTGATATCAGTTTGTTGTGGTTAGTTATTAGCGTTTGGCGTGTTCTTTTTCTATCAAATTTCGAAGTTTTATGATAAATAAACAGTCTTTTTAAAGACTAATCTATACTTAAAGTACGTGTTAAATATACTATGTGTTAAAAGAGTTTTTGGCATTATATTTATCTGAAATATGCCTCGAAGAAGTAGAAATTTTTTGAAAGGCGTTGCCTTGAGCAAAAAACGTTGGTGTGATGATCAAAACAAGGAATGTATTACAGCTGATTTAGCTGATGTTATTAATTCAACCAGAGTAAATAATCTTTCATTTATTCCTAATTATGAGAGTGATATTAAAACTGAATATATTATTGTTGACTTTGAAAATCTTCAGAAATTGTTTGCAACAGTAAAATGCCTAACATGTGAAAATCAAAGTTTGGTTGGAACTTCTTCAATAAATACTTCTGTTAATACAAAAGACAATTATCCTTATATTAATCTTCGAATTACCCATGCCTTTTCTCATATTGGTAAGGGTACTCTGCCATAGAAAAGTTCTGCATGATAATGAATATTGATTCATTTTCTTCGTCAACATATGCAAGGTGTACAAAGAAATTATATGACGCACAATTAGTTGCCATGAAAAATACTTTAGCAAGTGTACATAAAGAAGTAAAAAATGCAAATAATTCCATGCTTTCAGAACACGATGTTTGTGACATAGCTGTCTCATTTGACAGCACATGGCTTACTCGTGGGCATATGTCTCTGATAGGAGTAAGCTGTGTGATTGATGTTTTAACGGGTTATGTCTTAGACTTTGAGGTTATGAGCATAGCATGTCGAATGTGTGATAATGCAAAAAAGGATCTTGGAGACCAAACCACTTAATTTCAGATTTGGTATGAAGGTCATAAATCTGCTTGTGATTTAAATCACACTGGATCTTCAGCTTCAATGGAAATGGAAGCTGCATTAAATATGTGTAGGCGTTCATTACAGTTTGGATTTTGGTACATGACTTTATTATCAGACGGAGATGCCAAAACTTTTAATTATTTATCAGAAAAGCAGATCTATGGAAAAGATGTAGTACTAAAAAAAGAAAAATGTGTAAATCACGTGAGCAAAAGATTAGGAACAGGACTAAAGAATGCTGTAAAAGAGTGGAAAACTCGTGGTGTTACTTAGGGGGGAAAAGTTATGGCAGTTTAAAAGAAAGCACCATAAAAAAACTCACGGTATACTACCAGAAAGCAATTTTAAGGAATAAAGGCAATGCTAACAACATGAAGAATGATATATATGCTACTCTGTATCATAGCATTTCCACCGACAAAAAGCCGTAACATTTTAAGTGTCCAGTTGGTGTAGATTCGTGGTGTTTCTACCAATCAGCTATAGCTAAAGGGGAGACACCTAGACCTCATAAATTAAATATTGGCACTCCAGTTAATGAAAAATATTTGCCACAAATAATGCCAATATATCAGAGGTTAGCAATGAACGAACTGTTGGAAAGATGCTTACAGTGTAAAACTCAGAATGCTAACGAGAGTCTCCATAATATGATATGGTCAAAATGTCCAAAAGATGTTTTTGTGCACAAAAAACGAGTTCAGCGTTCAGTTATGGAGGCAGTATGCGAGTATAATAAGGGTGTAGATTATACTATAGCACATGTTCAGAAATTATTGGGTATTTATCGAGGAAGTGTAACACAACGGTTGGGGAAAATATCTCAATTGAGAAAAAATAAGTTCAGACTCAGAAGAAACAATATTAAACATAAACATATGAGATAAGCTATTAAAAAAGCTGTACTTAAAAGGAATATTCTAACAAAAAGGAAGGAAGGTCTCACTTATGGTTCAGGATGTTTTTAAAATTTTTGATATTTATTCTGAATACTTAAAAAGCAGTAAGAAAGCTTTATCATTATTCATTTAAATATCTGTTTACAAAATTTTTCATATGATTTAGTAATTGTATTGATATTATTTAAGTTATATTAAACTTCAGAAAGTGTTTTTACTCAATTATAATGTTTTTTTGCATTACTGTTTCACCTAAATACCAGAAATTACAATTTTTAAGAATTTTAGTTTTTATCACATTTATTAATTAGTGGTTTATCTATACCTAAATAATGATATTTGTGTTATTAAACAGATTTTTTTAGTAGTGTAGAGGTGAGTAAGTGTACATAAAAAATAGAAATGCCCTTTGATTATAATTAAAAAAAGTTACAACTGAATGAAATCTTTAAACTCATTTATCTCAGTTCGTAGTTTTTCGGATTTTTGATGTCTTCAAAATGCTAAGGATTTGTCAAATGTTTATGAAATTGCTTGAAATTTTTTTTAAATGAACATTATATCATATGTAAGAAATTCAAATGTCGGATTTTCAATATTTTGAATACTTTTTTTTTTTTAAATTTCAAATGTGTGATCATTCGTGATTTTTTCTGCTTTTTTGCATATGATTGTGGTTTTAATTTTTTTTCTCAGAAACTAATAACATTAAATGAAATCCGACATGTAAATTTGTCGAGTATATTACTATTGACAAAATATAAAAAAATCAATTTAAAAAATAAAATAGAAGTAGCATTTTAAAATGAGCAGTAAAAATTTAGCTTTTTTAAAATTAAAAAAAATATATATATATATAAATAAACTTTTTTTTGCATTTAATTAATTGTATTTGAGATTCATTTAATTATAACCAAAATTTATTTTTTTAAATTGAATAATAAAAATTTTTTTGTTTGAGGTGCCGAGTCCCCTCAATACATTTAAAATTTTTTGGCGGGCCGCACATAAAGTAACACTTATTAATAATTTACAAAACTTTATTTATAATAAACATTAGAATAAAAAAATATAAAATTTAAAAAAAAGTAAAGATTTCATATACAAATTTTAATGCAAAATAAAAACAAACAAGAAAAGAACAATAAAACGAATTTACTTGAAATTTTTAATGAGAAATTTGGCACTGTTTTTTCGATACAAGCTGATCAATATCAGCCGGAATTGATGAGGTAGCTACACGTACGCAGCTTTCTAATCGTGCATCACTCAGTCTTGATCGGTGGTCATTTTTGATTAATTTCATGGTTGAAAATAATTGTTCGCAAACATACGTACTTCCGAATAGAGACATCATTTGCTTTGCATTTTTCGTCAAAAGCGGAAATTTCTCAGGGCTCACATACGATTTATAAAAATTTTCGATGTTTACTGAGAAAAATACATTTTTTAAATTGGTATTATTCTGCATGTCAATCACTTCCATTTGAAAGTCTTCGGGAACTGTATCCACATCGATATTAAATGGCGAGGAAAATATTTTCATGGAAACCGCTGTCTTCTCAGCTTTGAACATTTGGAATCGTAATTGAAATTCGTTGATTAAAATGTCTATATATTGTGCGTATTTTTGAGAAGTAGTAACGTTTTCTTTTTCTAAATGTGGAAAGTGAAACACATTGTTCTGCAAAAGATGCTGTTTCCACAATTTTAATTTGCGCTCAAAGCCCTGAATTTTGTCATACAAATTGTGAATAAACTGTCCTTTGCCTTGAAGTTCCACATTAAGATCATTGAGATGCTGAGTCATGTCGATAAGAAACCCAAAATCGGAAATCCATTCTTTATTACCAAAATGAGGAAAGGCATATCCCTTCATATCCACGAACAATTGTATTTCGCTTTTTAAGTTGTATACTCTTTTTAGCATTGCACCTCTACTAAGCCAACGTACTTCGGTATTAAAAACCACGTCGCCATATTCAGTTTCTAAATCTTTCAGAAATTCTTTAAATTCACGGTGATTTAACGCGCGCGACTTTATAAAATTGATTAGTTTAATTATTGGTACTGTGACATTTGGCAAACTCAATCTTTTCGCACACAAATTTTCCTGGTGAATTATGCAGTGGTTAACGAATATTTCCCTTCCTGTGACCTTAATGTCTTGAAATAGCCTTCCCGATACTCCTACCTTCGTGCTTGACATTGCTCGTGCTCCATCTGTCGATATACCAATAATCTTTTCTAATGAAATTGAAAAATTTTCCAACATAGACTTTAGTTCATTGTACAGGTCTTTGCCGGTTGTAGTCCCTTGCATTGGAATCAGTGAACACAATTCTTCGGTAATATTAAATTTGGTGTCAATACCACGTAAAAATATAGCCAGTTGTGCTATATCGCTAATATCGCAACTTTCATCAAGTGCCAAAGAACAGTATTCGAATTTTGCAATGCGTTCACGAAGCGTTGTTGCTATGTTCTCGGACAAGTCTTCAATTCTCCTTGCAGTGGTGAATCTTGATAAACTAATGTTTGAAATAATATTTATTTTATCAGGAAATGCTATTTCTGCAACAGCAGTCAGACATTCTTTTATCATCTCTCCATCCGCAAAGGGTTTCATTTTTTTTGGCCAGTATTTGACTGACAACAAAACTAGCCTTTACTGCCGTATTTGATAAAATAGCTTGATTTTTAAAAATAGCCTGTTGGTTTCCCCACCAACAGGTTTTTCTCCATTTGATTAAACTTATCTATCCGGAGTTGTCCTGATAAGTTTTTATATTGTTGTTCATGTTTTGTATCGTAATGCCTTTTTATGTTATATTCTTTTAATGTCGAGACAGTCTCTGAGCATATTAAGCATACAGCTTTATCTTTGACGAAAGTGAAAAAATAATCAAATTTCCACTTTTCCTGGAAATGCCTGTACTCATCCGCAACCTTCCGTTTTTTTGTTTGATTTTCCGACATACTATTATGGATTGCACTAATATTGCACTCACGTCTTTCAAGAAACACAAAAATTGCTAAAATTGCTAGTTAACAGCTAACCAGTCTGACTGATTGTGTGACAGAAGCAAACACAAACAAGCACAGACGCGGCGCGTTCGTTTTGCATGTTTGAACAAGTCGCCGACAAGTGAGTTACTCGTCACAAAAAATTGTTTCGGTTTAGTATGTACTACCATTTTATTATAATTAATTTTATAACAATACGATGGGAGAAAGTCGATAAAATAAATTCAATTTTAGAAATGCTTGGCGGGCCGCGTGTTGCTCATCCCTGATTTAGTAGAACATGGTTTCAGTGCGATCACAAATCTGAGCAAAAACAGGACTATAAACAGAAACCGACTACAAATACCTGATCGCGGTGATTTAAGAAAGCTGTTGATAAAAATAGAGCCGAACATTAACAAATTGATAGTAGTGCATCAAGTTCTTCCTTCTCATTAGGATTAGTTTTAATGTTATTTGTAATTTTTACTTTAATATTATCCTTCGTTATCTTGTTTTTATGTGTGTAATGCGAATATCACTATGGTTGATTTTAATAAATTTTATACTTTTAAACTTCAAGTTGTCTGATTTACAATATCTCTTTTAATTATGTTCTAGGGCGTAGGTAGAAATATGGTTATATAAAAGAACGCAAATATGTCAGTGCATCTGTGTTTGCTCACTTATAAAGGTGAATTACCAAGGAGGCGGGGAAGGGCGCTGAGTAAGTTTTTCTCTGAAAAGGGGGCGGTAGGCTAAATAAGTTTGCGATCCCCTAGCTTAGAGGAAGAGGATTGGATCAAGACAGCACGTTTGCACCTATTGATGTTTTTGTGGCGCCATCTCTTGTTCAAATATGCAACTAGTTTTCATTATAAATATAATATTGTTACGAATTTTAGGAGTCTATTGTAGTTTTGCCAAATATGAGAGTTATCGCCAAATTGGCGATGGATTTGGTGACTTATTTTGGTCGCCAACCTTCTGGACCTTTCGAGGAGGTTCTGGAACTTTCTAGCTGGCCGGCCGATAGAGGGCGCTTTGGAAGTCTATAAATATACCTGAGATTGACATTTTAAGTGAGTGTTCTTTTCTGCTGAGACTTGAATGTATTGAAAGCGCGCTGGGCGAGTATTGTATTGAAGACTGTTATCCTGACTTGTGTTTTTAGAGTTTTCTCCTGTATAGAAGACAGTTGTTACGTGTTTTCTGTATAAAATTTGTGTATGCGCCTGAAGAATTTACAGAATAATAAATTTTATTTTGTGTGCACTTTCTGAAGAGAATTTGTTCAATCCCATCGAACCCAGAAAACGGAACATTTTGGTGTCAGGAGTGGGGTAGGGATTGAATGCCTATTACAAGATCAATGGCTGATCAGACTGTTACCGCTCAAGATTTGGAAGACAAATTTCAACAGATGATTTCTGCTATGATGGCTATGCAAAACAACATTGCGACAGAGATAAAGAAAGAAGTATCTGCAGGTCAAGAAGAGATAAAGAAAGAAATGTCTGCAGGTCAAGAAGAGATAAAGAAGGAAATGTCGGTGGGGGTCAGTTAATTTATTAATGTAATTTTATATCGGAGTGGACTGTATGAGTTTCCATTACCAAAAGAAAATATTTAATGTACTTGTTTAAATGCAGTTAAATCAATCTTCTTAATTCTTTTAATACAAATAATATTGGAATGGCTTACCTTTTACCATCATCTGAATAATTGTTGAATAAATCAATGCAAAAACTAAGACTTCAATGCATGTATCCATTAGGGTTTGACGGTTTTTCAAACCCGGTTTTAAAAAACCGGTTTTTAAAATAAATTTGTCACATTGGAAAACCGGTTTAAAAGAATTCAAATTGTTATGTAAAATTATTTTTTAACTTATATTATTTCTTGAAGATCCTGAAAAAAAACTTACAAATCCAAAGACATTGAAAGCTGAATTTTCATTATTTGAGGCAATGAATGAAAGAACCAAAAACTTAGATTTGTTATTTGATGCGCTGAAAACTATAAAACCAAGCTCAGTAGCTAGTGAACAAGTATTTTCAATTTCAGGTTCTTATTTGTGTCCAAAATAAGAACAAGACTTAGCCACCGTTCAGTGGATATTTTATGTTTTTTAAAATCCTATTTTCTTAGGAGAAATTAAAATTAGTGAAATAAATATAAATATTATTTGTAATTTGAAATTTTTGTTTGAGTTTTCGGTATTTTGTGTAAGTAATGTGTAATCCTTAATTGAGGCGGTGAAAGGCAAAGTGGTGTAAGTCAGTAAGTCAAGTGGTGTAAGTCAAAAGCGTTTTACTGCAAAAACTACAAAAAATGCCACTATAAATTGAACAAATTATAATTCATAATAATTATTATATTATTGCAAATCATAATTATTTTCAATTCTACTATAAACTGAACATGGAGATTAAATTTTTGCCCTCAAATAAAAAAAGTTGAAAATGTGACTTACACCACTTTGCCTTTCACCGCCTCAATTGTCTTTTATATTTTGACTTTGATATTGATTTCGTTTTTTGTTATTTTATATAAATTAAATAAAATATTTTTCCCTATTCTGTTTTTTTGACAAAAATTCGAAAACCGGCTAAAACCGGTTTTTCAAAATGTAGGTTTTTGTATAAACCCTAGTATCTATACGGTAAATTTAATAAATGACTTCAGTTTTTGCACATAACTTGAATTTTTGACATAAAGAATAAATATTCCAACTCAGAGTGAATATCATGAATCATTGACTTCAAAATGTCAAACCTTTACAAAAGAATAGGAATGGAATCGCATCCAACATAGCGAATAGCCATTCTTTTTTGCATTGCTTAGCGTCGAATCAACAACAAAAATAAACAAACATTTTAGCTTGAAGAAAAAATAAAGTTGCATAGTGACGCCATCTAGTGAACAAGAACTTAACTAAAATACAATGTTCAAATGCCGTAGCGCTTGTGCGGGGATTTGAAACGTGGACCTCTCGATCTGCTGTCCGATACTATAACAATTCAGCCACGGAGTCCTTGAGAGAAAGCTCTTATGAAGGGGACATAACGCTTTTTCGTTACGTGACGATTCCTGCCAGTTCACTCTAAAAGGACTTCGTTCCAAAAATCATGAAATTAGGGAAATAATAATAGGATTTTCTGGGGGCCTAACACGAACCTGTGCTTAAATAATAAAACCACAGATCAATTGTCACTGCAGTGTTAATAAACAAATAGATTTAATTTAAACTAAAATAACAATCAGTGTTACCAGATTCTACCTGAGTATTAATTCACTCAACCGGTTCTCCCCTTTTCCAAATAAAATTAACGTAAGTACAATTTTGGTCAGCTTACATTTTACATCTCACATTTATATCTGAATCATGAAGCTATAAGAAGGATCGTAAGCTTGATTGGGGAATTCCTTCCGTTATATGTCTAATGAAACCTGACGACGAGACTTCAGCATCCTTTCCTTCAAGGAAACTGCACTTAAACTCTCTAAGAATTTTTTTGATAATATTCCTAACATTCGCAATGAGATTATAGCTCAGTTTCCCGACTATGACTACTCCCACCGTGCTAACCGCAAACGCCCTCAGGCGTGTCTTCTTAAGAGCTAACACTGTCTCTTCTATCTTGCTTACTTATTCTTATTTTTATACTTCTCCCTCTTGTATTTTTACCAACCCCCTAGAACTTTACTATATTCTCAGTGCAAATATCTTCCTCATTTTTCTTAAATAACTGTGGCAACTCTGGCCCAGTGGATGCGCGTGCGCCTTGTTATTTTTCACCCGGGTGCGATTCCCGACGTTTGCTTTTATTTTACTATTACTTATTTTACTTTTATTATGTTTTTTCTGATAAGGGCCTATTTATGATATTTAATTACCTGCTGAACAAATATATTTCTGATGCATAATGTTACAATTGGAGATAAAATCCTACAGACCTTGGAGCTCCGACAAGTTGATATACCTGAACCTGGGGAATTCCTCGAAAAATGGACCGATTATGGTCGCTCACCGGCAGATGGCGTCTTTTTCATTGCGTTGTATGGACGCGCGGTTTTTAAAATCGTTTATCAAAAAAAAATTTTTAAATATATATATATATATATATATATATATATATACAGTGGCGTAGCTACATATTCAGCGCCCTGGAGCAAATAAAATCGGTGTGCCCACTTGTTTCTTGGAAGAGTTCTGGCGAAATTTGTTTTCTATCTACTCTTATTTCGATTTAAAACCTTACTTAATAACAATTTATTTGAAATTCAAGACATTTCAACAGTAAGAAATTCAATTTAATAAATATGAATATAATAATAAAACAAATTATAATTCTTTAAGTACGGAGTACCCACTAATATTTACTACATATTTTATAAACTTATTGACAAAATGTATTTGAGCATGTTTAGTTTACACATAAAAAAAACATTCAAAATTGTTGTTTTCTAGTTTGCAACTCGGTCAATCATTTTCTCCAGATCAAGTTGACAAGCTATTGTTCTTTCAATTGATATCGTGGCCAAAGGGCTAAGACGGTGTTGTGACATGTTGCTTCTTAAATATGTTTTGATTAATTTCACCTTTGAAAAACTTCGTTCTGGTGTCGCTGTCGTCACCGGTAAAGTTAAAAAAATCATGCATGCTGTAATAATGTCAGAGAAGCTACTTGAGGCTGCGGTGGGAATTAAAAGAAGTCAGCAACTTCGAGTATCGAAGCAATTTGTTTTAATTGAACATAAAAACACATTTTAAATCGAAGCTGTTGAGGTCCCAAACTAGGTGAAATATCGGAAAGATATGCCGATTGTAACAATTCTGATCCTTCCAGGATACTTTTATCAGGTGACGCGACGAGATATGCAGGTGATAGATATTTAAAAAGTGTACATCAGGGGTGTCAAACTCAAAGACTACCTTGGGCCAAACAAACAAGGTTTAACTATAGGTGGGCCGCAAAAAAAATTCAATATTAATAGAAACGTAGGTTTATTTACCTAATTGCAGTATATTCAACATAAATATATGAATTTTGTTTAATAATAGCAAAAAAAGAGTATCATTAAAAAAACATTTAGAGAATTCTTCCTATCTTATTATAATTCTGCGTCGGTTATTTTATTATATATTATTGTGTGCCAATATATTGGCCGGGCCGCAAAAATGTTCGTCGCGGGCTGCGAGTTTGACACCCCTGGTGTACATAATTGTCGAACGGATTTAAACCTAATAGTTAATTGATTAATTATTAAATCCACTTCTCTATAAAACACCTCGACATTGAACACATTATTCACTGTTTTCAATGTGTTCGTCTATTTGTAATTCATCAAAGAATTTTTTCACACGACGCAATCTTTTTTGGAGAAAACAAGGTTCAGTATTCCATAGAGCTGATAACTCAAGGGCATCGTTTTTAACAAACTCACAATTATTCCTTGAGTTCTGGAATTGGGTTAGGAGTGATGAAAGAATCTCAACAGATTTCTATATATTTTCATGAGTACCTTGCAGTATTTTCGAGACTGTACTCATAGGTTCGAGTATTTTACTTTGTACAATTATCAAAAAAATTGTTGAAAATTGTTCAAAATAAAATATCAAGTTTTTAGTTTCACGTTGCTCGTTATAATTTTTCCCATTCAATGATAAATACACTCTTAGACCAAAAAAAATAACGGCGCACCAAGAAAGGGTAATGCAAATTGGACACAAGTTTATATGCATACAGGTTTCAACGGAAAATGCAAAATATTTGAAGTTTGGCGGCCAATGAAGGAACATGTGACGCTGCAACGCATCTTAACTGCGCAACTGACAGAATATTATAGAAGAGAAAATTCGATTCCAGGTCATAAATTCTTTGCGAATTTCATTCCGTGTACTCACGTAGACAGTAACTATGCCTCGCATACAGGTGCGTGAACAATATGCGCAGATGTCAGAATTTGAGAGAGTACGTGTAGTTGGGCTCAAAGAAGCCGGTTGATCTAATCTGCGAATCGCTCGACATTTGGATAGAAGCGATGCCACTATTAGACGATGTTGGCAGGAATGGGTGAACCATGGCCGAACACAGCGCCAAGAAAGAAGCGGTAGACCGAGAGAAACGATAGAACTCGAGGACCAAGCAATCGTGAGAGCGGCACTCACAGCCCCAGATTCATCATTATCATCGGTCGTACGTGCAACTGGTACTTCAGTGACCACAAGGACCATTCATAGGCGGCTCAGAGAAAGGGGGCTTAGCTCACGGTGCCCCTTGCGCCGACTAACATTGACCTCTGTACACCGACAAGCCCGTTTGCAGTGGTGTCGGGCACATTCGACCTGGAATGTCACTGACTGGAGTAGAATTCTCTTCAGTGATTAGTTCCGCTTCGAATGGAGCCCCGATGACCAGCGAAAACGTGTCTGGAGATGCCCCGGACAGCAGTGGATATCAACTTGACTGTCTTCCGCCATACGAGCCGACAACCAAGAGTGATGGTCTGGGGTGGCATTGCATTTCATAGCAGGACCCCTTTGGTTGTCACCCGCGGCACCCTTGCAGCACAGCGGTACGTCGACGATATTCTACTCCCCGTTTTGTTGCCCTTCATATCACGCCAACCTGGGCTTACATTTCAACAAGATAAGGCCCGCCCTCACACGGCGAGAGTTTTTACTGCTTGTCCAACGCCACCGTGACCAGCAAGGTCGCCGGATTTCCCCTCCGTTGAGCATGTTTCGAGCATTATGGCCAGGGTCCTCCAACCAGCTCGAGATTTTGACGATTTGACGCGCCAATTGAACAGAATTTGGCACGATATCCCTCAGGAGGACATCCGCCACCTCTATCAATCAATGCCAAGCCGAATAACTGCCTGCATAAGGGCCAGAGGTGGACCGACGCGTTATTGACTTTTTCACTTTGTAAAGCTCTTTCTCTTGAATAAATCATCCAGTTTTTCTCAAATTGTAATCATTTGTTTTTCTGTACATGTACATCACATCTACCGATTTTCGTCTCATTCGGATAACTCTTTGGTGCGTCGTGTTTTTTTTGTTTTTTTTTTTTTGGGGGGGGGGGGGTTGTGTGTGTGTCTGTCTGTGTCTGTCTGTCTGTCTGTCTGCCTGTCTAACTGTGTATGTCAATATTTTAATTACATCAAAATAACGAGAATGTGGTACATCGAGGGCTTGAACACGGTCCCCAAACAATCGTGTTGGACAAACTTGTTTTAATGTTTTTGCTAGGTTGGTTTCATTCGTTTCTCAACGCCTAACAGAACTGAAAAAACGTAAATTTTTTCTAGCTGTTCATAAAATTGTCTGACTTCTTGTACATTGGTGATGCTGTCAATTCACTGTTAATTACCCGTACCTAACCAAGAGCATTTAATAAACAGTGTATTGTAATTTAATTAATAGCTAGTCTGGCTGTTAATTTAATTTCACGTATCCTGTGAAACGCGCTACCTGGGGTATTGAATACAACTCTAAAGTCACAGGTAAAATACGCTACATCCCTTAAAAATTTTTTAAAAATATTTCTTAGGGAGCATCTAGGGCCTAAGAGCAACACCATACACAATTTTAATTTTCTAGAAAACATGTACCAGAGGTAGGTTTTGTTGTTGTTTTGGGGGGACTAAGCTCCTTTTAACCCCTTAAATTTTGTATTTTTAAAAATATTTCTTTGTGCGCACTTAGGGTCTAAGAGAAACTATCGTATAAAAATTCAGCTTCCTAGGTCTCATGGTTCTAGAGATATAGTGTGTGTGTGTGTGTTGGTTTTAGGAGGGAGGATTAGACCAGCCCCCTTAAAATTCTAATTTATTAAAAATATTTCTTAACGAGCATCTAGGGCATAATAGCAACCTCCATGCAAGCATCCTAAGACTTATTGTTCTAATGATTTGAGTTTCTTTTAACACTCATTTTGAACATATTTTGAGTATTTCTGTTTTGTCATTAGCACGCAATTTTTAATTAGATCTAAAATTATTTTTGATGGAAATTTAATTCTTCTTATGCCGATTTTTTAAAAATTAACCTCATGCATGTTAAAAAAATACACATTTGTATTTTTATGACATGCTGCTGCTAAAAATGTTTGCCGTCAACTTTCAGCTATAATACGTAACTGTTAGGTAGTACCTATTATTATTTTTGTTGCAACATCAATTAACATACTTCATAAACAAATCACTTACTTTTAAAATTATACGCCGGTGAATCCAACAACACGCTGTAGATAAGTAATTTAGTTAAATAATAGTCATAAATTGTACAAAGTCACTTAAACAGAGCAATAAATTACAATCCACAGTCTCAATAAGTTTTAAAAATTGTATAACACATTCATTCAAGAATCATCTTGAAATTCTTATACTGCAAAAAGTAAACAATGGGAATATGAAGCGCTAAACACTAAACTTGCTTTCAAAAAATCCCCGAATATTTGCCTCTATTCTGCGCAGATGTTAAGGCTGCTATGTACTAAGAAAAAAAATCTTTGTTTGGACCCCTGCATGTTTTTGACTCTTGTAGTGGGAGGAGTCAGTAAGTTGACCCTAGAGAATTCTACCCCCGCTTGTTTAGAATGACATTTGAAGGATTGTAATGACTCTCGCCATGGGGGGGGGGAGATGCTCCGGCGATCTCCCTTTTCCTGATAAGACACTCAACTGGTAACGTTTGAGAATATCTAGCGTCCAACACCGGGCAAAAATTCAAAGCGCGGCCTGGCAAAGTTTTATTTACTTAAAAATATTTCATTTATTTTTTGCATATTTTATAGAAAATCTGACATCGAAATTATTTATACAAAAGTTTTCACAAATTTTTACTTCACTCTTTCAAATTTTGCGCCCCTCATGATTGGTGCGCCTGGAGCAGTTCACTCCAACTGCTCCACGGTAGCTTCGCCCCTGTATATATATATATATATATATATATATATATATATATATATATATATATATATATATATATATATATATATATTAATATGTATACTAGCATTATTGCCCGGCGTTGCCCGGGTAGATATATAGATATAAAATTTTCATGCATTCCATCAAAAAAATACTGGGCTGCACCCCCCGCTCTTCATGTTCATCTGGCCAGACAGAATGCGATTAGCGCGTTTCTACTGAAATGATATACCCAGTATTCTTTTGATGGAAAGCATGAAAAATTTTATATCTATATATCTACCCGGGCAATCATTCTTTAAAAATAATTTCATTAATTTTCTTATGTCTTAATATAACTAATGAACTTATAGTTCGGTATGAAAGTTATGTGTCGTTATGTTTCTCTGTTTAAAGAGCTTTTCCTCCCACTGCTTAAAAAAACCCAAAACTCTAAAAGATTTATCTTATATGATTTCACCAAATAAGTAATGCAAATACATATCGTATGTTAACTATGTTTCGCGAACTTAGGGGAAAAAACCTGTAGAACTCTTAAACTTCTTCCCATTTTATGATCCTCAAACAAGTAATATATTTAGATCAACAGAAGGCTTCCAAAAACTGGCCATGGGACAAACTTAATTTTTCTTTTTTTTCTTCCTTTTTTTTCCCAAATTTTATTAAGTTCTATTAGTTTGAACGCCATTGTCTAAAATTGTCTAAAGCAGCGGTTCTCAACTTTTTTAGACTCACGACTCCACTAAACGCAAGAAAAATAAAATAAACACTTCGCCCTCAGAACAACTCTCAAACCACCCCAGATCACCCCTCAGAACAAACCTCTTTTCCCCCGCGTATCGAATTTGACTGGTTGTGGTGAAGGGGCAGTATCCACATTTAAGAGGTGCGCTTAGGGGCATAAAAATCATTAAAAAATTAATTTAAAAAACTAACTGAGCTCCAAATTTCGTTTTTCTTGATTTAAGTTTCTCGGGTACTAAACATTAACTGTGCTGAATTTGGTCCCGGTGGGTGAAACAGTCTATGATTCTATAGCGGACAAACAAACAGACAAGCTCTTTTTTTTTTTTTTGGTGTGTGTGTGTGTGTGTGTGTGTGTGTGTGCGTGCGTGCGTGCTTGCGTGTGTGTGTGTGAACTTTTCACACTAATCACTCTGTATAAGACTGATCTAAGGCCCATCTTTCTATATGCTGCTCCGGTTTGGGGCTCAGCAGTGCACACTCACATTCAAAGCATGCAGACTATACAAAATAAAACTCTCCGCGGAATTAGGAACGCCCCTTGGTACCTGCGTAATGAAGTAATACATAGAGATATGACAACAGCACACCCATCTTGCACCACATCAAAGAACTCGCAATAAACTTCTACGAAAATATAAATATAAAAAATGAAGACCTAGCTAACCTCCCGGATTATGACCCGAGGAAATTTCCCAGGCGTCCTATAGCCACACTGATGATAAACCCTGGGCATGTTCTCGCTCTCAATGGCTTATCTCCCCTCCCTCTTCTAAATGCAAAACTCTCAATAGTCCGACTGCTTCTGGTTTCCCAAAACCCGATAGCTCTCCGCCATAGACTTCTCTACCCGCTCTTGGTGGATTTCGGTCTAATCGTCCTTCCTTTTGCTTTGAAACTTGCCTCGATCGCCAGCCCCGGATCTTGAATTTTTTCGAGGCGGGGCAAATACCTAAAACTGCCGCCCCACCAATCCTTTAACCTTATGTTTCTCGATTAAACCTTATTTTTTTTTTAAATATACATGGACATGTATGAATCTATTTTAATTACGATAGGACAGGATAGAGATTAAAGCAAAACTTGAGATTATGTTATGTCTTTAAAAAATTAAATTAAAGAAAAGAAAATTAAAGTGAACTACTCCCCTTAAAAGGAGACGACTTAAAAATGCACCAAAGAACAACATCTCCAAAAATAGCAATTATACCTGCTGAAATAGAATTAAACTGAGGGCAGCTGAAAATAACACTTAAATTCAAAAAGACAAAAAGACTGGACAATTAGATACTTTTTTTTACTTAACAAGTTTTTATTATTAACATAACATGATTAGTACTTACAATGCTTAAGAAACTTAATACCATCCTCATCATAAAAAATAAAACTACACTTATCCATTTCCTCATATATAGATATATATATTAAAAACAATGGTTACACTCACATATTGCACAAAAATGGGTGGCTGGTGACCTGTAGCTATTTAACACTTTATATGAGCTCATAATAAATTTTGAAAAAAATGCATATTACCTAATTCGACTTTAAGCTATATTATTAAAAAAAAGGAGTTGACAAAGAAAGGCAAGATAGCTAAGATTAAAGTTGGGCATGCCCAGTAGACTAAGACATCTCTGGATCTTTCGCAACGGACCTTCTTCATGGGTTCCAAGGGGTGAAGCCCGGCATCTAGGACGGCAATTGGTGACGATCTTCTATGTAGCTGCAGGAGAACCAGTCTGATTCTCCCCACAGAGCAAAACGTTTTTTCGCCCCCCGCTTTGCATGAGCGCTGGCAAGGGATACACGTAAAAGAGTGCTACCTCGCACCGAGCATTGAGGCCAGATGATGATTTCGAACGCTGATATTCTTTCATATTTGTGGGAGTTAAATTCCAAATTATTTTTTTCTTGAATTATTCCTTGGTTTCTTGTTAGATTTTATTTATTTATTTTTTCTACGGCGGACCCCGCCGTCCACAAGCACTGTATTCATCCGCGGGTGTAGTGGACGCTCCTAGCATGCGATGGGGAAGTAATCAACATTCCATTGATCTGTTACACAGATTCTTGCCATTCCCCTTTTTTAAAGGGACTCCTGCGAACGTGAGAGAGGACGTGACGAGAACGTGACGAGAAATGGCACACAAGTACGTATTGAATTACCGCTTAGCAACAGAGAGAAAGAAGTTTACCAACGAACTTACAGTGTTTTAAGGGGGGAAATGGAATACAAGAACATTTACATTTTAATAATTTAAAATTTTAATACTTAATAATTACTTAATAAATAATTTCTTAATAATTTCAAATTTTAACCACTCACCAGCCAGCCAACAGTACATATCAGCTACCTTACAAATTTTTTCTCTTACTTAAGAGCAACTGCGCGCATAATAACAAGTACTTCTTACATTAAATGACAATTTTGAATACATAACCTCTGTGAGGTGTGTTGAATACCAACTAATAGAGTGACCTTCCACCAGTGGCCATATTGAGACCAATACATTTCATTAATTGTAGCACAACAACAGACATAACTTTCAAATATTATATATTACAACCAAACGTTAAAAAATCCCTAAAAGACAAGTTTAAGGGTCCTAAATGAACCATAACAATTATAGCATATTTGAATTACAATTTTACTCTTCGAGCCTTTTGTTCTACAAACAAATCTATGGCCTTGTCATACTTAATCTGATCTGCGGTCCGATTTTCGATTGCTAGGCTCGCGAGACACGATAAACGAGGAACGAAGATAGTTTTTAATAAGTTTAAGTTTGCTAAAACTTCGCTCACAGCTTGCGGATGTAGTCGGAAGCGTAGAGTAAATCCGCAGCGCAATACTAATATTGGGAAAGGCATCCTGCAAATCATGCGTATAGATTTGTTGCAAGAGATGGAAAGCACTAGCCTTTTTTATATCACCAAATAAAAGTGGAGCTTGTTCTTTAAAAATGGAGAGTTCCTGACAAAATTCATCTGTGTTTAAGTCTCGTTCAAATTTTCGTTCGAGATCTGCTCCATGCTTCTGCAGTTCTTCAGTCGACTTATTCAAGATTTCAATTCCATTGAGAAAAGCAAAATTTAGATTTAGGGTGGTAGCACTATCAACCCTCTTTTTAATTTCTGATATGATTCGATCAAATACCATCATTGTTGCCTTAGAAAAAAGCTGAACAGGTTGAAGTGTTCGTGATTAGTCATCGCACAATTCATCAAATTGTTTTTTGCGCTTCGGAATTTGTTTATTTGGCAGAATAGGCTCAACGCTAACTTTTTCGGCTACTTCTTTAGCCTCTTCTATCCAATATTCCATTGAATTTTCTCTCATTTTTTGCAAAGTTTTGGTCAGGCCGTCCATTAAAGCGATGGAACGCGCGAGGATTATATCTTCCTTTTGAAATTCAATATTTACTCGATTAATTTCTCGGAGAATATTAGCCCAAATTGTTAAATTGAGGATAAATTCAAAATTCTTTACAGCATGTAACAGATGACCTGCCTCGTATTTTGCTTCCGGAGTACGAGAAATTTCTTTAACTTCTTCCAAGGATTTCACTACTTCTGGCAAATTATTTAAAAGAGCTTTCACAGCAACATGTTTTGCCGACCATCTTGTCTGACTGCTTCCTTTTAAATTGGTTTTGGCACATTTTTTCATAATATCCCATCGAGTAGTGGATCCGACAAAAAAGCAATATACTTTTTGAATGACTCCAAATAGGTTTATTGCTTCTGGGCACGATGAGGCAGAGTGGACACCGACAAGATTCAAGGAGTGATCCAAACATGACACGAACTCCTCCAACTCCTTTCTTTCTACAATCCTGGCTTGCACTCCTTCGTAGGTACCGGCCATATTAGACCCGTTATCGTAAGATTGGCCACGACATTGCCCAATATCTAAACCATCAACTGCCAATTTTTCCACAATCCGTTGACAGATATATTCTCCTGTCTTTCCGGTAATTTATATGAAATCAATGAAACTTTCTTTTATTTCGTACACATCACCAGATATTTTTACGTATCGAATTAACTGGCTCATTTGTTCTGTATGCGACACATCTGGAGTGCAGTCGAACATTATTGTGTAGTATTTGGCTTCTTTGATGTCGTTTAAAATGCTATTTCGAACTGTTTTCGCCATTATGTCGATAATTTCATTTTGTATTGTCTTTGATAAATATGATACCTGGCCCTTTTTTAGGTGTTCTAATTGGAACTTAAGAGTTAAATTATATTTGGCGAGTAGGGAAATTAAATTCAAGAAGTTTCCTTGACTAGGCTGAGGACAATCTATGATGAGGTCGCTAGGGGTTTCGTGGGACCCACAAAACGAAAGACAGTTTGTTGATAGATACAGTACAGCATCCATAACTATACGCAAGATCTGTCTCCATTTTACTTTCTCTGTGTGAATTACTCGCTCAATGTCTTTATCGATACCCTGGCAAGATTTAATTTGTTGTACTCGAGTTTTCCACTCAATCATACACTCTCTGTGCATTTGAGATGCTTCGTGCTCTGTTAATCTTTCTGAAGCTTTTTTTCCAATTAATGAATCCTGTAGTACACAACGCAGATGTAGCGACAGGGGCAGATTTCTGGTAAATCTTGCAAGGCGTACAAAAAATTGCATTTTTAGTCTTAGAATATATAAGCCAAGATCTTTTAACCTTTTCGCTATTTGCGAACTTTCTATACCACATAAAAGATGTCAAATGTCTGCCGTCGCGTTTGGTTGACCTAAACTCTAAGTTTTCTGGGTTATTTTCTGCTAATAACACAGCTTGACTGCTAAAGAAAGATCGTTGTTGATCGGTCATTTTTTCCATGTCTGGCCAACTGCCTGGGTCCGTCAAATCAACTCTGATATTTTGCTGCTCATCCGACACCGAATGAGCTGATTCAGATTCTTTGTATCCTGTCTCTATTTCCTCGAGCTGCTCGTTGGAGATGGATGAAGAATATTGCACTCCCGAGTCAGCACTCGTAGACTGTTTGGAGATGGTAGATGAAAAATCTTGGTCCGCTTGGTCGTGCAAACTGCAAGAAATATCCTCCATTTGAACATCATTTTCAGAAGTTACGACAGAGACTGACCGTGAACCTCCTCCGCCAAGCCACTTTTTCATCTTATCCGCAATATGCTTTCTCTGTTCGGCCCTATCTTTGGCTTTTTTCCTATATCCCGCTCCTGATAGTTTTTTTCTTGGCGCGCTCATAATTTCAACCTATGAAATATAAAGATAATGAAAAATTTACCCTTAAGAATAAGAAAAGCTTTATCATTGTCATTATCATAATTTTTTTGACGTACCTCTAAAATCTATACATTGCCTTGCCAAATATTGTATCATATAAATTAATCTTTCTATAACAGATTGTACATAGTTTTTATCAGTTTCATTTAAGGAGATTTAAGGGGGCAGGGTTATGATAATGGTATGAATATGAAGGGTGCAATAATGGTTTACGAAAAAAAATTCTTGACTTAAACCCTAGAGTAGAGCTTTTTGTGTGCCTTGTGCAGCCCATAGTTCAAACTTAGTTCTTAATGACGCTGCAAATGCGTCTTTAGAAATTACAAGCTTTTTTGTAATTGTACAGGAGCTATACGTTTTCTTCTCCGCATCGGCTAAACGTTGGAAGGTCTTAAAAAATGAAATCCCAACTTTAAGACTTAAACCCCTTTCAGATACTAGATGGGAAAGCAGAATACTATATGCGCTAAAAGTTCTTAGATGCAATCTAACAAAAATATATGATGCTTTATATACCCTATATTCTGATAATACTAGGGACTCTGAAACTAGAAACATGGCACTTTTGAAAATTAAGTCGTTTAAATTTATTTGTTCTATTGTTACATGGTATAATGTGTTAAAAACACAGTATTCAATTTTCTCAACGACCTATATAATTTCCTTAAAACAGATAAATCAAATAGGTCTACAAAATGTAAATCTGCGGAAAGTATGTTACATGATCCATTTAAAAATGAAAAAGATATTATAGCTGAAGATATATGCGATGAAATTGACAACGTTGCACCCTATATTTCCCCTGAAATGAACGCGTTAAATGTGATTCAATACCTATTTACAAATAACCCCATCTGTTTCCAAATTTAGTGATTGCCATACGAATTTTTTTAACATTACCCGTGACTGTGGCTAGCGGGGAAAGAAGCTTTTCAAAACTTAAAATAATAAATATTTATTTGAGATCAACAATTGGACAAGAAAGCCTTTCAGACTTATCTACTATCAGTATCGAAAAGGACATTTCGGAAGATATAGATGTAGATGTATCAGATATTATAACAGAATTTGCATTAAAAAAGGCAAGAAAAGCAAAGATTATTTAATCTTTTGGACTGACTTATTAAGTATATGTATTAATAAATATGTGTTGTATGTATTTAATATAACGTATTCATTTGGTTATTATATCAATACATTAATAATTATTATGTTAGTTTGTAAAATTAAAAAATAAACTGAATTTATAGTATTTTCTGTAATTCGTTGTTTCATTTAAGGTAAAAATATTTCAGAGAAATTTCAATTAATCCATACGGTATGAGGGGAGAGGGCAAAATTACTCTCGCACACGGGGCGGCAGCTACCCTGGGAACGGCCCTGTACAGTTTCATGTATATACACTCTCAATATCATTATACATTCATCTTACATTATTATTAGGTATTCGTAAAAGTTAAGCCGACCACTTCATTAGCATACTCAGCAATTTAAGAACATCCATCGCAAGACATTGCGAAACAAGGTACTGTCAAACAAGAGACATTAAAATTACAAACTAACACATTAACCACTCCGTGGCAACAGCCCCCAGCCAGGACACCCCCCCCCCCCAAAAAAAAAAAAAAGCAAAAAGAAAGAAAATAAAAAGAAGTTTCTAGCTACCCGCTCCTGGTTCCACTTGACTGTTCTATCTTAATTTTTTTAAAACTAAACATGTACATAAATAATTAAACAATACATTTCTGTAATTTGCTTTACATTAATAACAAGGCTTCATGCTGCAATAGAAAATATGCATAGGTAAAACTCGTACCTGTACATTACTACCAACTAACAGAAATCATACATAGATAATGAACAACAACAAATAATCGACAAATAAATGACATTGCGCCTCAACCGTGCACACTTATTAATAGTACATTGCAGTAAGAGCGGCTACAATCTACAGCAGCGAACAAGGCTACTGTATAACGTAAGTTTGCTTAGCTTTCCTTATTGCTTACAATAACACATACACGTAATAAAACACTTAACTAATCATTTAAAAATTAATTCTATAAATGTACACTACTTTAACTTCTCTTTTTAGCCTGTACTGTATTTACATTTATACTATCAATGTGTCTTTAACAAATTTCAACAATTTCACATTCTACAATTTTATCACATAAAAGATATGTTATAATGCTATACACAACAAACAACAATATTAAATTTTACAGTACTGTACTTTACACGTTACTTTTACATTCTAACTTTTACCATTGACACTTAACACAAATTACTGATAAGGTAGCACTCAATAGGTTTTCACATTGCTTATTATATACAGTACTTTACTGAAGTAACTTCCTTTTACTGAAGGTACTTAGAGTACTTTATTATTAGGTATTTCACTCTTGATTACTTATTATTACAGTTAGTATTATTATTTAACAAATTTCTTTGATTTTAATATTTAGCATATAATTAATGGAATCACAATAAGGCATACGTTCTACGTGAAATGATAACCAAAACGGATTTACCTTTGGAGGATCTAACTCGGCAATAGGCGGTTATTGTTCAGGATCGGGCACACTATTTATCTCCCTTTAGCATGGGTACAGGAGGATATAGGTAGCTTGTCTCTCGGGAATCATTTATTGAAGATATCCACACTGGCGGCGTACTCTCGGCGTGGGGGGGGGGGGTGTCAATCACCGGCCGTAATGATGTCTGCACACACCTCGCTTCCTCGTTGCTTTTTCCGAAACTTAGAGTCAGTTATCTGCCGCCTAGCTTGGCATCCTCCGTCGTCATGGATCTGTTCTCTCCGTCGGTTGTTTGAAGGGGCTGAGGGTCTCCACTCTTGAAATTGGAGTCAAGTCTCTGCAATACTTCTATACCGGGGCTAGGGCGCTCGTCTGATCTCGGATAGTTCTCACTCGACTTATATTTCTACTCGTTCCCTCAGCCTATTCTTCTTCTTTTCTTATTGTCTGGTGGCTTCTCTTGCCGGCTTAGATCCTATGTCCCTTTTCACTCCATTCACACTTGGTTCTCTGCTTATTTCAATTTTCTTCCTACTTTCGCTTCACCGTACCCTTTTGTCCGCTACCGCCCCATTCAACTATGCTTCTATTCTTCGCTTTGGCTGGTTGTTCAGATGTATTATTTATTCCTCCTTGCCTTGGATCCCTTTTAACGGCATCTCTAACCATCCCATTCAACTATGCTTCTATTCTTCGCTTTGGCTGGTTGTTCAGATGTATTATTTATCCTCCTTGCCTTGGATCCCTTTTAACGGCATCTCTAACCATCCCATTCAACTATGCTTCTATTCTTCGCTTCGGCTGGTTGTTCAGATGTATTATTTATTCCTCCTTTCCTTGGATCCTTTTTAACGGCATCTATAACCATGCTTCTTCAAATATCTATACATCGTTCCGCGCCTGACATTTATTTATTATCTTCTTTTCTGTTGCTCAGCCCGTGCTCCGTTTGTCCCTCTTTTCACGCGTTTAGCATTCGATCCGATGATACATCTTCCTGTATTTTCCTGATCTAACGCTGTGCATCCTTTGTTGTCCACAACAGCGACCATCTATTTCTCGTCTCTTTTCTGTCACGGCACAAATTCTCTGACAATAATAAAATTATTTGTTATAACATAATCAGTGATGCCTCTGCAAGACTGTAAATTAAACATATAAATTTCGTCTTTATTGACACTTTCCGACAGGCTTGATGCTGACAAAACAGATAAATAAAATAGATACTTAATACAATTTTACTATCATGCACGTTTATATTTACAAATAAAATAATATTTTACGCTACGCTTGAATTTTCCGCCCCCTGAAGTTGGCGCCAGGGGCACGGGCCCCGGCTTGCCCCCCTCCCCTCCTAGATCCGGGGCTGTCGATCGCCCTAGCTTAAATACTGTTTCCAAAATCTTCCCTTACTTTTTATTAATTTTCTCTCTATACCCCCAGTTATTTCGTCCTTACCAATCAACCTAAATTCTTAAAACTACTTTTAATTTAATATAACTTTTTTTTACACACATTTTTAGTACTTTTGTAATCATTATTGAGAAGGGTAATCATGAAACATTCCATTATGCATACCGAGGATAAGAAGCTCTAGCTCCGAGGAGCCTTAATAGTTTTTATGTCAATGTCAATGTTTATGTCAATGCTGAAAGCGCAGTTTGTTTAGTTTTGCGCATCCTACTGCGCAGTTTATTTTCCCACTGTTATCCCTCTTATAACAGACAGAATTGCTTGAAATGCATTCACTTTGATTCTTTTCTCATTGAATCGGTTTACAGTACAGTTAATTGTTCATAATGAAACCACCGTTTGAATTTTGAAGTTAAAATCGCATTGGTATTGCGTAATTTTCAGCTTCACTGTTTACATCCTGGTTGAAAATTCGAAATGATGTCATGAAATTTAGAATGATGCACAATTAGCGAATGTAATGCGTTCCTGTTATTAAGGTCTCTTTTATAATTGGTAATTATAAGTAATTTTTGTTTACGAAATTTCTTTGTTTATATTTTGAAACGCTTTATTTTTTTAAATTGAATAGTAACATTTTTAAAAGAAAAGAAAAAAAGAGGTCAGTTTGAATTTACTATTTGTTTGAATTATTTGTTTCAGGTTAGATGTACCCATATTTGTGATGTATTTCCGAAATCATCCCTGAGCATCTATAATTTTGGACTATGTTATATTAATACAGTTGGATATATAGTAAGTTACAATCGCAAACATGCATGTTATGTAACGTCGATAATACTATGTATCCATATTAATCCATTTGATTTCCGCATTTGGTTTTTCTCTTAGTTTCATAGTTTCTTTCATTAGTTCGCTTTAACGTACCAGGTCTCTATGATAAATTAGCAGTTCTCGATTTCCTCATTACATCCTTTTGGAATGTTTTGTAATTTTAAATACTATTTTGGCACCTAAAAACTTATTTTCTTTTATGTTACTTTAAGCGGGAATTTTTTTTTTTCACATGCAACATCATTTTCTCATTTACATCTGCATTTTTCTTTATAATTCTAACCAGGTCCAGTTGTTTTCACAATTTATTTAAGTTCTTGTCTTTAGTTCATATGTTTATTAATATACCAATTGTAATCCTTATGAAATTCTATTTGGAAATTTATATACTGACTAAAAAGAAGAAAGAGAATTTCTGTTATTTTAAAAATGAGCTGCAGCAAATCATTTTAGCTTTAAAAAGTAATAGTTAAATCAGTTGATAAGCAATATTATGATTTTAAGAAATAAATTTTATTGCTAATAACTATGGAATCATAGTTATATCATTCATTGAATTTTAGTTATAAATGTTCGGCATCATCGGAAGATTGGAAGAAGTCAAGAAACTGAAATTGACAAAGTGTCCGTATGAAAAAGGATCGTCCTGCCATGGTGAACTACTTATATGATATGGTTGAAAAAGTTGGAAATTTTACATATGAAACATTGCATTTGGAATATCTTGAACAGTATATTGATATTCCATTTGTATCGTGGCTTATATGGCTCTTTACACCAATCATAGTAAGTTAATTTTCAACACTTTTCTAAGTCTTATATACTAATATTAATCACTACATATAAAAATTACTTAATATTATTAGAGTATTAAAATATGGATTTGGTTTTTTATATTCATATAATTAATTGCAGAAGTTTTTAACTAAATTAAGCTTTTGTATAGATAGCATTTCTAATAATAAATATTTCTTTTATGAGTTTACTAGGTATAGTAAATTTTAATAAATAATATGAAAGGATTGTATCAATTTCTCATGAAGGTCTAATATTTGCATAAATTAAAATTTTAATTAGAAGTAGTCATAGATACATTATACTAAATAGTTATATGAAAAAAAAAATTAACTTTTATGCAGATACACATGGAATTGTGAACTCTATGAAAACCAGAAATTGTCAGAAAAAAGAAATCAATTCTCCTTAAACATGGAATTGTCAAAAGTTTCTTATAGCAACTTCCTGTGGAAGTTGAGGGAATTTTTTTTTAAATTCTAGTTTTGATCTGTCATAATTTCTGGAAGAAATACATTATTACATTAAATCAAACAGAAATTTAGAAATCAAAACATTTATGTAAGAAATGTTGAAAAAAATATATATGCCTTACTATATAAGTAACTAAGTCATTATGATCTAATGGATCTGACCAGGCCTAGGTGACTGCTGTATTTGCAGGCCCTTTCTGGGCCTTAGATAAATATAGTATCTAGAAATATACCAGAATATATATATTTCCTGTAGCTAGTTGAAGTTTTAGGATAATTTTAAAGAACTGCATATAAATACTACATTGGCAGAAATGCCATACTTGCTGAAGTTAATCTTTTACCAGGCATTTTATCTGAAATAAAGATATTTTATTCCTATTTCACCAGTCCTTTCTTATAGCAAATAAGCATATAGTTTAATCAAAAGGAGAACAATTATTAAATTTTTGCATATACAGTAGAAGCTCTTTAATCCGACATTATATGGTTCGGCTCATTATGTAATCTTGCACCGATTGAGCTGTCTGCGTTCATAATTTTTCGGGTGGATTCGACATCCCCCATTACACTGGTTGCACATGCTGGCTTTTCAGTTCGTCTATGTTTCATGCAGTTATACAGTGTTGTCTAGGACCCTGCGTTTTTAGTTCGCTCAGTGTTTATCGTAACTGTCAGTTCAGTGTTCATTGGTACAGTGTTTCCTGTTTTCTTATGGTTACAAATCATGTTTGCACAATGTTCTCGAAGCTCAGCATGAGTTCTTTGAGTGTTAATGTAACTAATAAGCATAAGCATGTGACTCACTCTCTATACATGGACCTAAAGGGCTGAAATTTTGCATGGCTATTCTTCTTATGGTCTAGGGGTTCACTAAGAAAGATTTTTGAAAAATTAAGTTTGCATTTAAAATAATAATTTGAGGGTTATAAAATTTATATCACGAGAAAGATCATAAAAATTTCTTTAAAATGAAATCTTTTTCGAACCTTTACCTCAATTTTCTGATTTTTAGTGAATTTTTAAAGATTAATTTTTAGAATTTAATTTATTAAATGCTGATCACGTGATTTCTTTTTCTGGTACTTTAAATAAATTTATTGTCAAGTGCATAACAACTAAATAGACAAAAAAAAATTTTTTTTCTAATGCAGCAGATGATTGGATATATTATCCAAAAAAAATAAATATCACTTACGATTTTTTTATAAATATATAGATATATATATATTTTTTACATCAATTGTATACATTGATTGTCACATTTATTATAAATATATATACAGTCAAACCTCCATATATCGAACATCCCCATATCGAAATTTTTTATATATCAAACTCTTAGCGAATCTCCATGTTCATTACATAGAAAAATTGTTTCTATATATCGAAATTGTTTTCAAGACAAATTGGGAAATTTTATTCCACTTTAGAATAAAATCTCCCAATTTTTGGCATTTGAAACAATACGTCGTGAACTTCAATTCGCGGAAAATGTCCCTGATGAAGTTTTTAGTGGACTGAATAAATACGAACATTTCTTTGAACTTTCTGCAAAACTGGCTGTTCAGCAAGATAAAAGAATGTAACTGTGATCATTGTAACCACTGTCTGCATTATCATTTTTTTTTTTTAAGATATGTAGTACTCAATAAATCTTTCATATTAATTCATTTTATAGTTATTAACTTTCATTTAGTGGGATTCGCATATAAATTAGAAATGGAGTTTCATATATGAAAATTAGCTTTAAATTTTTTTAGGAGAATTATGATAAAACTAAGCTCAATTCTATATATCGGAATTTTTTTCCGGCAATTTGCTACTTCGATATATGGAGGTTCGACTGTATTTATTTTTTTTGGCATTAATTGCATACATTGACCGTTGTATTTTGAATGTACTCCGTAGTGAAGCGCAGGTGTTCAGCTAGTAGTAGATATATTTTCTCCATAGGTTAACATTTAGTTGATCAAATCCATTAGGGTTAGTACACAGCAGCCTTTATAAAATGTATTAATGTTTAATATCCATCCTCCACTTTTGTTCCTTTTCTTATGTTAACTAAGTGATTGAATTTGTTAAAGTATTGTATATTTTTATATATGGCAAGGAATAATAACTTAAAAGCAATTTGATTTAATTAAAAATTTTAAGGCTCTATTCTTATCAAATTTTACATTTAAAAATGGATAATTCAATGAAATGCAGTTAAACTTATATATATATATTTATATAAATTTTATGCAAAATTGTCTTGGAAACCTATAATAGTGAGGGGGGGGGGAATCTTCTGGAGTTTGATCTCTATACACATAATAATGTATAAACTAAATGTAATTTCAATAAATATGTCATAAATTATGTTATGAAATGATTTCTGTCTTTTAAACTGTAGCTAACGGTGGTAACAATATTGTTTGAAAAGGCATTCTTTTGAATTAGTCACATATGGTTTATTATGTTGTAGCTGAGATTTTATAGTTTGTCCTGAAAATGAAAATTCCAGATTATTTATTTTGAACTAAATATATATTGTAAAATTAGAATGATAATGTGTTTTACTCCAAAGTCTCTAAAAAGAAAAGTGGCTAAAAATGTTTAAAAGAAATGAAGGCATATTAATTTGAAAGAAAGTAAATCTGTTGTGAATTCTTTTTATTATGTGCTTAATTTTAATATTTCAGGTTGCTTTTCTTTTTCCATTTGTGCTGTTTATTTTATTCTTCCTGTCTGCTTTATTTGTTCGATTTTATCGTTACCGCTATCGCCTAAGAGATGCATATAACAGAGATGTATGGGATGGTGCGAGAAATACTTTGGCAACAGCCTGGGATGCTTTGGGCTGGTTATGGCATGGCAAGTATTTTGGAATTGTTATAAAACTTTTAAGACTTGTTTTCATATCTAAAGCATTTAAATCATAAATAACTGTAAACTGCTAAAAATTTTATCTCATTTTAATATAAATTTTCGGTTTAATGTAATCCTGTGATCGAAAATATGGAAGCTTATTGGAAAAATTCATTATTTTTCATTTTCAGAATAAAATTCCTTGACAGTTTCTATATAAATCTGATTAAACTACATTAATATTAGTTTATATTTAATAAAAGTATTTTTTGCTGAGAATAATTAATTTTAAGCTTCATACTTTTATATTAAGTATTTTTCCTGTATATTAAAGGGAAAGTATTCAGTAGATTAAAATTTGTTCAAATTCTTGTTATACGAGGGTCACACCAAAATTTTGAGACCGAGGCAGAGGATATGCACTAAAAAAATTATTGGTCAGATATTTAAATTTGAACTCTTTTATGTCTGCAGATGATAATTTGTGGCAACAATTGCAATTTAGTTATTATAGAATATATTTTGAAAGAAGAGAAAACGGAGTGGACGTGAGAGCATTATCAAGCTATGATTTTCTATGACTTTAAAGTAGGGCTCAATCAAGAAGAAAGCCTTCAATGTCTACAGTTAGCATATGGAAGTGAAGTTTCATCTCATGCCACTCTATTCAGAGGGTTTAATGAATTCAATAGAGGTTGAAATTCTCTCCTGGATGAAGAATGCACTGGAAGACTTTGTCAGCTGTAGTAAAATGTTAATCGCTGATAATCGCTGTTCCTACCAAATGATACAGAACTTAACATTAGATCCATAGCTATACATAAAATGATTGAAGAAGATCTGCATATGAAAAAATTAGATTGTCGTTGGGTCCCCCATAATTTAACATAACAACGAAAAGTAGATCATGTCAGAATCAGTAAAGAAACTCTTAAATTACTTAATGATGGTGGACACCACATTATTTCTAAATTCATAACTGGTGATAACTGAGCAGTACATATCTTTTTTAGACATTCCAACACGTCACTTTGAAGATGATTCCAAACCAACAATGGTTAAAAGACAACAATCAATGAAAAAAAGTAATGTATGCCATATTCTTTAGAAATGCAGGGCTGGTGAAAGCTGTAAAGCTAGAGGGACAGAAGACAGTGACAGCTAACTGGTACACCACTAAGTGTTTTCCAGAAATTCTTCAAGAGGTGAATTTTAAGGGACTCATGCCTCACCGTCAAAATGCATCTTCTCCTACAGCAAGGATTACAGTCGAATTTCTTGGAACAAAAAAACATCAGAGTGATAGAACATCCACCCTATTCTCCTGATCTTGCTAAATGGAACTTCTGGCTATTTTTTTATCTTAAAAAAAGAATTGACGTGAGCATCATTTTCATTCTGAAGATGAAATTCATGAGGCTTGAACAGCATATTTTTCATCTGTTCCAAGAAATGGAGGGCTTGGAGATTTAATTATTGGGAAATTCGCCTTCAAAAATGCAATTTTCTTGGGGGGAACTACTTTGAACACTCCTAAGAATTGGTAAATTGAACTTTTTCCATTTAGCTGTACCTCAATAATATCAATGTTGTTAGGGTGCTAATGGTCAGTTTTATTTGTTAAAGATTAAAAATATACAGTCATTGCACCATTTGTTAGGGTGCTAAAAAACTGATAAGCATAGTAATAAGAAATTATTTATAAAACATAAGGAAATAGGAAAGAAAAGCCATTCTAAAAATCATTAAGTTATGTTAGATGTTAAAAGCATATTTTGTTATGCAATAACCAAAATATACAGGTTCTAACTTATGCTCCCACTATGGTTATGAATCAAATAAAACTTTATGAATTTAAAGTATGAAACCTGAAAAAAAACTAGAAGGGAAAATATCTGACTCATAAAATCTTAATACAATTGCTGATAGTCAAGAATGACATGACTCAGAATTAAAGAAAATAATTTAAAAGAATTATTAGATATAAAATAGTACATTTTTAGCTGAAACATAAACATCACCAAATGAAACCATCCTTAATTACAATAGGAGACAAACACTACCTAGGTTAAATCATCATTAATTACATTAAGAAACAAATTAAATTTTGGGCCCATAGAGTTAGCTGGTGATTTAAAAAAAGACTTCCAACTATTAAGTTAAATAGAAAAAAGACAATAAAAATATTACCAGCTACAGCAAAAAGAAAAAAGGGAAAGGAGAAGATTGGGCATGCCCATAAAAGTAACTTTAACTCTTGAGGCTAGAATGATCTATGGAGTGCATCTCCTAGATTGTAGAAGACTGGATCATAGAACCTCTCTTTCCAGGTAGCCTCCTGTGTGAAAAATCCTCTAAAAAACTCCTTCGCCCCCAAACTAGACCTTTTTTTTTACCCCTTTTCGTTTTCTAACACCATGAACATTGCACAAAACAGAGACCGCTGGCACATCATGAAATTAGGACTGAAAAATATAGTTACATATAAAAAATCTACATAATTGGAGCTGTTGATTAACTTAATTTCCATTTAGCATCTTGTTTTATTGAGAACTTGGCTGATTTCCAAAGCCTCCTACCACTGTGCACTTTAGTAGACCTCCTCGGATGTGGCTGCAAAATAGCTTCCTTTCCTTTTCCTGTTCCTGGGAAAGTTGGGGAAATGCAAAAACAATGGCGAAACTGTGCATCTTAGGTTACAGGGGCTTTGGATTTCTGCTTATATTGAGTAGGATAGGATAATAGAAGAAAGGAATTAAAACTAAAAAAAGGATAAAATTTTAGAAAAAAATAATAAAAAAACATATTCCCAAAAATTAATATTCAAACTTATATTAGTCAAACTAAAGTAAAAAAATTCACCAGCCAACAAAAAATAAAAATTCACCAGCTACTTTACATAATATTTCAAGCAATACTTATTTTTAAAAAAAATCAAAACTTTTACGACCAATTAATCGCTATCACTCTTACAATGTGTAGGAGATTCAGGAAAATTGTGCACTTTTCTGAAAACCCATTTACACTATTTAGGCAATTAAAAGTTAGATCAAAGCCAGTTTAAACAAATTACAGCAGGGGCTTAAAAAGATGTAGGTAAAACAAAGCTGTTATATTTAAGGTCAATTGGTATTAAACTCTTAATTTAAAGCCTACTGTTAAAAAAACTGATCTTAAGGATATTTATCTCATATTAAGATACCATAATTAAAGGTTAATTTAGTGATACAACAGTGTGACCTTCGTACTGCTGATAATTTTTTTAAAATTTAGCACTTCTTCTCTCATGTATTTTATATATATAAACGAAATGCTGATGGATTCATAGCTAAAACTTTCATGCTTAAAAAGTCAAAAACGAAAATGTTTCTTGTATTTTATTGTGTGTAAACATCTTTCATAATTTTGTTGTGATTTCAGTTTTTTATTTTAGGTTATGAAATGGTTGGCCTAGAAAATATACCAGAATCGAAAGAGGGAGGTGCTTTATTAATTTTCTATCATGGAGCCATTCCCATAGATTATTATTACATTTTAGCCAAAACGATACTTATAAAAAGGAGATGCATTCGATCCGTTGGGGATCATTTCCTTTTCAAAATACCAGGTATTATTCTTCTCAATGTATGCATGATAAACCAGGCTATATGAACAGGCTTGTATCATTTAAAATAGGATTTGTACAGAGGTTTCTAATGAACTATGTATAGTAATTTAAATAAGTTTTAAAACAATATCTCATTTGGTGAAAGTTTGTTTCTTTCACTAGAATGTTAGTTCTTTTTCTTTTGTAATGCATGAATAACTGGCAAAGTGGGACCCATGAATAATCAGGTTGGTTAATTGGTTAGTAGGCAGCCCTATGGTCATCTCTTGCAGTACAGGGGCTAAACCGACAGATCAAAGCTGATTCTGAATGGCTCTAAATACCCAGACCCTGTTGTGGGACTTGGGATTCACAGTCACTGTATATTTGGGTGAGCAGTTTAACAAATTTTTGTTGTCTTTTCTTGATTATGGGAATATCTTCTAATATGCATAGTTTTTATTGTCAAATTCTTTTATGCTATAGTTTTTTTTTAATTATGAGAATGGTAAAAAAAAGTTTTTTTTAAAAGCTGTTTATATATATGTAAAAATATCTTAATGCCAATGAAGGCTTTTTTTGAGTCCTGTCACTGCTGTCTGATGATATTTGTTAACATTAAAGTATCTGCTAATGTTCAGAGCACTTTTTTTCAAAAATGAATCAAAGTATAATGCTTCTATATATGTGTGTCTCTAAAGAATTGAGAAAAACCATTTTGTTGCATTTAGCTCACAGGTTCTGAACTTGTAGGTCATAACCTCCAAGGGCATGTATTAACCCCTTCCTACCCCTCTCCTGTCAAAATCACGTGGTGAGGTTTCACCTTCTATTTCTTGTGCCTGTGATATTTCCAGGCTAGAGTGTTTAAAAGTATTGCACCAAAAAGATTAAAACAATCCATTTCATTTACCCTAAATTTTTTATTTCTTATTTTACATACCAGATGGCAGCACCAGACGATTTATAATATAATTGGTGATTTTTTTTTTTTTTAAACTAGATGTGGCAGATCAAGAAATAAATGGAATCCTCCAGAAAATGTGGGCCCTTTTATCACTGTTTTCTTGAAAATTATGCAATCGTTAAGGGGTTAAAGGCCATATGAGGTGTTTGCTCTTGTTTTATATATGAGAAATTCAACCATAAAGATTTTTAACACTTGTATTTATTTTAATATGGCTATTCTGTAACATTGCCATTTGATAGGAATTGAAATGACCCCCCATCTGGATATTTTATGTAATTCCTTCCTCAGACTCCAAAGTTTCTTGAATGCAATCTTGCTGTTTCTCTCAGAGAGGAATAAAACATGTTATCTGGAACGATGTTATGGATAGTTTTTTGCTTGATCTTAATAGGCTGGTTTAGTTTTGGATGTTTTATATGTTCATTTCTTGAATTTGCTTTAAAGAAATGCTCATGGTCTCCTTTAGAGGAGCTAAATATCTCATTTAAAATGGGATTTTTAAAACCCATAAAAAATTTTTTTTTTTCAATCCAGATATTGAAACTGAAAAAAAGTAAGAAATAAAATTCTGCATTAGGTTCTGTTGAACTGTATAATGTTGATGACATTCGTGTTGTTCAGTGTTTGGGTGATTTTAACTTCTGATTAAAAAAAAAAAAAAATTACAGTAGAGTTTTCAATGAATTATAATTTTAAATTAAAATGTGTTACTTATTAGATATAGTTAATTTAAGTGGAAACACATAGTTAATAGAATTCACAATTCTAATTGTACACCAAATTTCTGGAAAGCTATTGGAATAATTGTCATAGGAATCTCTCTCTTGTCTTATTTATTTTTTAAATTAAGATTTGTCAGTTTTATCAGCTATTGAAAACAGTTATGTTCAGTTATTCTAACTTTGAGTATAGGAAGCAGTACATACTTTAATGCTTGTGAGGTGTCAAATGTTCTACCTGTTGAATGTTCAGTGTTCTCCACAATCCACATTACCTAACAATGCAAGAAAACTGTATACCTGTGATGGGCACATATGAGGTCAAAGAGAGCCACAATCTGCTTTTTTATATTTTGTAAAGAGCCACATGTAGATGCACAAATTAAAAATTTTTTATTTAATATAATTGCATATTTTCACAAATCACATATCCCTCACTCCTTTTAACAACGTCGTATCTCAAAAAACAAGATTTTTCAGGAGAGTGATTTGAAAGTTGAAAAATTCATTGAAATGTATTGAAAATGAATTTTAATTCTGCTCTCTAGCAGCTAAATATTGAGCGGTGAGATAGGACGATCTAGCAGGGATGTACTACTCTTTCAGGGCATTCTGAAAACAAGCATAACTAAAAATCGCCGATTTTAGATATGACGTTGTTGAAAGGAGTGATCGATATAAGAACATATAAAGAATATAATTATAAAACAGAAAATAATTATTTCAAAATTTTAGCAATAAAATTAAAATACTATAAAAATATAACAAAAATCAAATATAATAAAAATATATTTATTAATAAAAAGTATAATTACATCTAATGACTATCTTTGGCAAAATTTTTCCAAAAAGCCAAAGATTTTTCCAAAGGCCAAATTTTTAAAATTTGGCATAAAATTAGTTAAAGCTGTCTGCAGAAATTCTGTAAGATGTTGATTGGTCAACTGTGAACGTTTCAACTTCATGAACTTCATACAATGATTCACTACAATATGTTGTACTAAAAATCGAAAATAGACAACAAGCAGGTCGTCTATTTTCGAAGTTTGGATATTTTGATTCTGGTACAAGTTTCCAAAATTCAAACATAGAAAACTGGCTTATACGGTTTGCGCGCACACACACCACAAATGGTTGAGGGAAAAATAAGACTAAAATTTTAATGGGAGCCGCATTTGTCCACCATTGCTATATACAGTGGTACCTCATTACTCGTCGTTAATTGGTTCCAGAAGACACGACAAGTACTGAACAAATTTTTCCCATGAGGAATAATGTCAATTGAATTTATTCGTTCCTGGAAACCAGACATTTTACTGGGTAATTTTTAAATAGATTGAGTTGTTTTTTTTATACAAAATGTTTAAACTAGACAGACATAATTTAAAACATTTATTAGATGAAATAAAATGAAATCTTTACTCAACCTGTAATGAAAGGAGTGGATGTCCTCATGAGATAGTAACAAAGTAGAGGAGGAAAGGGGTTATTGCTTGGAAGGGGAATCTCCTTCTTATAAAACATCAGGTATTTGCACAGATATTCTTTCTCTTCTCTGTCTTTTAACACCACCAATCCCTGTTGTAGACTCAGATATAGGAAGTTTCACTACAAACCTATCAAGAGAAACTTGCTTCTGCATATGTTTCAATATGTTTCTGAAGTGAAACATTATTTGATCATTAAATAATTGCCCATCTCAGCATGCTAGAGCTTTGTCAGGGTGATACTTTTGAACAAAGTTTTGTAATCAAACCCATTTAGAATACAATTCAGCATATGTGACGAGTACTGAGCAAACATAGAGTACAAAAACAATTTTTTTGCGTCCAAATGTGACGAGTACCGAAGTATGAATGTATATGTAATAATTATATAGCTAACTAGATACCTCTAATGAAAGAAAATAATAGTATGTTGTTCTTGAAGAATATCATTAAACAAGAAAAGTAATAATAACTGAATATAACTGGTTTTAATAGCTGATAAAAACTGACAAACTGTAATTATAACAAAAGGAAAGTGATTCTTATGACAATTTTTTCCTTCCCCTAAAAACCTAGAAGTTCTCTACCTCAAAAATTATCTCTTCTTAAAAAAAAGTTGTGCTCCTGCTTTTTTATGTACTTCAGCTCACATAAACTGCCAATACACAATTATATATAACAACTGATATTTGACCTAATTTTACTTGGTGCAAGGATGATATTTTGTTTTGTTAGTGAGGATCTATGAACTTTTTTTTTTTTTTGGGGGGGGGGGGGAGGGTTTGCAAGAAGAGGATCACTTTCTCGGGGCCTCCCAATATTTCCTTCATTAGAAGATTCTTTTTTAAGTATTTGTCTTTTACACAAAATTCCGGCTTGGATATGATGCATATTTATTACATCAATCAGTCTTTTATGATTTCCATTTTTTTTCTTGAGTTCCCTTGTGTTGACTTACGTTTAACATATGTTGCCAGCGAGTCCAATTCATTTTTGCCCCCAAATAACTCGCATTTTATAAAAAGGCTTACATACATGATTGAGATCATTTTTAATTGAATTAGAGAGAGATAACAATGACCATGTTAAGAATTTTTCAGTTTTGATGCATTCCTTATTTTAATCAAAATAAAAGAACAGAGTCAGCAGAACAATTCATTTAATTTTTTATTGCTCGTCATAAAAAAAGTATTGAATTTATGGAGTGATAGAAAAATAAGTGTACTCCTTTTTCTTTGTCTTTGTATTATAGGGTTGTTAAATTAGGTAATTTAATGTTAGGTCATTTATTTATAAATTTTTTTTAAATGTTTATCAAAAAGATAAGGATAAAAATTTGTTTGTTATTAGGTAAGCTAAAATATAAATATGACCCTCCCTATTGAAAAAAGTATATATTAAGTAGTCATAAAGGTTACCAAATTTCATACATAACAGTAATTTTCCTTTTAAGATAATACTATATGACCAACACAGTAGTAGAGTATTACATTATAGTATGCATTCTGTCAAATAAAAATGGGGAAAGATTCATTTAAAACGCTAAGTAAAGCCAGCATGTTATATTCATTCAAAACCACGTGTGCATCTGGCTGATTTGTATAAACGTAATTACATATGCAGAAAACAGAAAAAGTTTATGCCAAATAAACATCTATATAGTTGTTACACAGAAATACACTTACAATAAATAACAGATATTAAAAAAATATATAAACATAAAAAAATTAGAAATATTAAATTGAAACATTGCAATTTGCGATCATAATTAAATGGTTACATTACGCCATCCCTGAAGCTGGTATCTCGTATGCTGTACAGGAAAAATAACATAAAGTTTAATTTCTAAATTGGAAAGACGGAAAGTGGGGAGTATCCTAACACTTACATTAAAAGAATTTAAAACAAAACTTGATGTAAGATTGGACCAGGGCACCTAATTGTCACCTACAGTTTTGACATCGTTTTGTCAACCATTTTTCCACCTGCTGTAGTTTTTGTTAGTTGTACTCAAGTATTCTCTGATATTTTAAAAATAGATAAAAGTATTGAGCAAAGAGCTCTCCTCAAATTTTGTGTTGCCAACGAAATTTCTTGTGGTAAATCATTGACGATCTTGGGGAAGGCCTACAGTGAGTCAGATTTATCAAAAACACAAACATATGAGCGGTACTAAGCAATCAAAGAAGGCCGAGAAGAGTTGTCTTGTTCAGGTCAATGTCTTCAACTGACAAAAACATCGGCAAAGCAGTCATGGTGTTTGCCACCCGGAATTCCTTCTGGAGAGGCAATCAGTCAACAATCAATATTTTCTGGGCATAATGAAGCATTTGAGAGAGAATGTTCGACAGAAAAGGCTAGAGTTTGAGAACAACATTTCTTAGATTCTGCACCATGATAATGCACTAGCACACACATTAATCCTTGTATGCAGTTTTTTTATCAATAACTCAACGAATGTCATCGACCAAGCACCAGATATGGCACAAACTGACTTATTTGTATTCCCCAAACTCAAATTATCACTTTGTGGAAAACGTTTTGAGTCCACTGAATAAATAAAACAAAATTCGCTGAAGGAGCTCAAGGCCATACTGATAAGAGCCTATAAGATGTGTTTCGATGACTGGATTATTCGTTGGCATAAGTGTTTCATCAAATGGGCAACAAAGTAAATTTGGATGATTAAACGAATATTTTGTGTTTAATTGAATAATTCCCGGTATTTATTTGACAGAATGTAATAAATAAAGTGGCAAGATGCAAGAAGCATTGAGAAAGACTGAAAATTGCATACGTACCAAACGTGAATGACGACAAATATGACCAGTAGTGCAATTTTGTCAGTTCTTGCTTTAGATAGGAGGGCCAAAATATCTCCTTTACACTTTTCATGTATCTTTTAATGAATAAATGTCCCCTCAAAATATCATTCTTCAAAAAAAAAACTCATGATTTTTTTTCGGTTTTGTTATGCATGAAGAATATACCTATGTAATATATGCTCCAGATAGTTGCATTTGCAAAACCCAATCCCAAAAATGCCATTGTAATGAATTGTTTTAATGTAAATTCTATATACTTCTTGTTGAAGTGGTCATGAAGTGAATGATAAAGATTTTATTAACAAGTTATAGAATTTGTTCAGAATTAAAATGTTGAAAATAGTTTTAATGAGGGTTTTAATTTTTGAAAGGAAGGGAATCTTACTTATACAGTGGAACCTTGATCGATTGTTTTCCTGTATGTGTCGTTTATTTCATACAGTCTCGATGGTCATATTTCTTTGTTACTGCATCCATAGTTTCCCTACATGTATCGTTCAGTACAATAGGTCCGTTGAAAAACAACAGATCAAGTTTCCACTGTGTGTATATATATATATATATATATATATATATATATATAAATAAATGTATGTATGTACAGTGGAACCTCGATTGATCATTCCCCGAATCATTGTTTTCCTGTATGTATCATTTATTTCATCCAGTCTTGATGATCCTATTTTGTTGCTCTGTGCAATAGATCCCTTTAAAAGCAATGAATTGAGGTTTGACTGTATTTATGTGAAGTCAGCCCTTTGGTAGTCTGTTTGGAGTGTTATTGTGAATGAATTTGTTGTGTTGATGATTTCTAGGTTGGAATTTATTGATGGATGTGTGCCATGTATTTACTGGATCTTTCCAAGCATGTGTTCAATATTTGAAGGAAGGCCATCTTGTCGCCGTCGCTCCAGGTGGAGTTTTAGAAGCTCAGTTTGGGGATGAAGAATATCATCTGATATGGGGTAAAAGGGTTGGCTTTGCAAAAGTAGCCCTTGAAGCTCAAGTTGTAAGCTTATTTTATTTTTTTGAAATATTTGTTGCTCATTTTGGATTGCTAACATTAATAGCTATTCAGAAAATATAATGTGTCATAATAATGAGTAGTGACTTAGTGATATAAAGTACGGTATGTGTAACTTCAGTATTTTTTCGAAACATTAGTTGTTTGCATTGAATTGTCATCATTTAAGAGTAGTAAAATTTGAGGGTGGGTGCTCAAATCACTGTGGTTGTAGCCATGCATGAACAGAGCGTCCTTAGCATATATTTTGCATCAGAATCTCTGTAAATGACAAAAATCCGAGGCTATTTCTACATTTTTTTAACTGTCACTGTGAATTCTGTTAACATACATAAGAAAAGATAGCAGTGTTCTCTGCTGCTGCTTTCAATTTAAAGTTGCTGTAGGAACAAGATAGGCTGCCACACATATTCGAAAAAGTGAGTGAGTAAGGCAATTCAGCACGAGTATAGTGTGATGTATAATACTTACTCAGGTTTTGGAAATATCAGTGAAATTATCAAAGTTTAAAGAACTCAATAATATAGAGTACTATATATTATAAATTTTAATATTTGTAGTTTAGCAGTTGTTGTTATTGATAGAAACTTATAATTACCAAATTATATTTATATGTATTTTTTCCAATGCAGCTACATATGAAAGGGCAATGTCCTTAAGGTTCAAGCACAAAATACAAAATAAAGCAGAAATACAAAATAGTAAGAATAGAAATACAGCATTACCTTTGTAGAATCGTACAGAAAAGTCAAATGGATTTTTAAAACTATATATTAAACTCATGAAAGTTGAGGGTTCATAGCATTAACTTAAATACATTTCACTTTTATTTAAAACCTCCACTCAAAAGGATATCATGACCTTCATGTGTATTGATCCAATTGATAAATGACAAGTCTTGAGGGGAGATTTCAAACAGTAGAATATATTGAAAATTTAAAATACATATATAAATGAACCATTCAAAATTAAAAAGAAAAGGTTTCATTGATATGTCACTTTTTAAGTTTACAAATTGCAGTCAATGCAGCTTTGAGCATGGATTGACTCAGTTTAGGGATATCCAGGTTCATTTTTTTCAAAAGTGATCCAGTTGTTGTTGCTAAGCCCCCTAGACCAGGTTCATTAGGCTCTGTTGTGTGAACGGTGGGAGGCTTCTGCAAGCATGCTGACGGGGATACCTAAACAGTACACAATGTAGGAAGGATTCGCAAAATAGCAATGTAGATTTCTCGAAGCACATACTTTTTGTATGGCCACTTCAAAGACGAGCCAAGGCACTATTGATGAGTAGGAGGCTCTCTCCAAACACTGGTCCTAAAAATGGATTGAGCCTCCGATACAGTTAGGATTTTAAACAGCCCTCATTTGCTAGTTGATCAGCCTGATTATTGCCTAACAAAACCACATGTGATGGGATCCACTGGAAAGTAGTCCATTGAGAGTACGCCATACGAGAAAGGAGAAAGACTTGTTTTATCAGTGATAAGCGGCCGGTTCATTAGGAGTTGAATGGCTCTCTTGCCGTCTGTCAAGATCCAAAAACTGATCTTGATTTCACATATCATAGACAAAATCATGAAATCAAAACTGATCCTGATTTCATCTATATGTGATCATTATAGAAAGAGAGCAAGGCTTGGGGATAATGTAAAATATAAAAGTAGTTAGTCAAACTATTGATCAGGTAAAATCTTTGTTCCTTTTCTATGAAAAAAAGACTTTTAACTTATATACTTTAATTGAAGTTTCTTTCTTCTTTTTTTTAAAACAATTTTAGGTACATATTGCTTTATTAAAAAGAAGCATATGCTGTACAACTTAAAAATTTTAATCAACATAATAAAATTTCACAATGGAGTAACCAAAATAATGTTTCTATTTGCATTATTCTTTTTAATAGATAAATTATCAGAATTGTTAAAAGAACTTGCCGTAGCAATGCAGAGCATATATTGCTCATCCATTTACTTACTCATAAAATGTGTTTAAATCTTTAATAAATATTTCTGTTTTTTGTTGGAAAAAAGTGACTCTATTGTTTTTGAAGATGCTAATAATATATATTATGATCTTTTATTTTATTTTCTAACGAAATCCTCTTGAAATATTTATCTGCTGTTAATATATTTTATACAGAGCTGCAGAGCCGGGCGGATCAATTGTGGCCCCTTAGGCAAGTTTTAAAAATGGCGCCTTTACAAATTTTTGGAGAGATTCTTAAGTAATAAATGTATCTCTATTTAGAAATAATCTACTGAATAGAATAATAGAATTTTTGGAAAAATATGTATTTTTTTTAAATATAAAAATTTAAAAATTGTAGAACTTTAAAAAAGTAGTATAGTTACAGGTAGAGTTAGTAGAGTTCTTAGAGCTACAACGTTTGGAAATAGGCATTCAAAGTTTAATTCTCATAATCTCAAGTTCAGGAGTTTTTTAAAAAATGTCTAAATATTCATTTGTGTATGTATATTTTTATGAATTTCTTCATTTATTAAATTAATATTTTTTGTTAAATGTTAAAATTTTCGTATTTTTACTATGTCTCATTTTGGGGCCTATTTCAGTCTGGCACCTGAGGCAGTTGTTGGCTAGACAACTTCTGGTACCAATTCTAATTTGGTAGAGATGTGACAATGTTGCAATCGCAAGGGGAATGTATCGATGTATCTTCTTGAATAACCTTGACTTGGTTAATCTAAAACTAACATAAAGAAAGCCAGATGCATAGAAATAGAACTGAGTGCAATGTTTTGAAAAAAAATAGCTAAATAAGTTAAAATAAAGTTCAGTCTTTTATTTTGATTAAAAAAAAAGTAGCATAAATGAATAAAATAGTAAAAGATATTTAAACATTAACAACATATCATGACATACATTGGCTTGACTTTATATTTCTTAAGTTCCCTTATGCATAAATACTGCAATAAAGTTAAAGAAACAAACCCCATTTCAAGTAATGTCAAATAACACAAAATACAGTGATAAAAACTTCCCTGGTACACCACGACATTGGATGTCACATCAGCTGCAGTGGTATGCCTAGACCATCTGGGGCCCAGGGCAGATTAATTTTTGAGGCCCCTACCCCCCCCCCAAAAAAAAAATAAATTAATAATGATAATAATAACCTGGCAATTTTTAACTTTTTCTAATGACAGCTAGCCTTTGTTTGCCTTAATCAGACTGTCTCCACAGGTTATTGACCTGTAGAGAAAAATTATACAGAATAAGGAAGCAAACTCATGCAGTATTATAATTTGTTAATTAAAATAATGCTGGACATGTTAAAAACTATAAATAACCTTAAGTTTTCTAACCTGCATGAGAGGCATTACAAAGCAACATGATTGTATAGTTGAATTACCTAAATAATTAATTTCTTTTCACATGATTAACTATGATGAACACTAACTTCCACTTAATTTTTACTTGGAATAAAGCAAAACATGTAGGCCCACTAATCAAAGACAAACTCAAAATTTACTACACACTAGGTTAGAGACAAAAACAATATTTATTTATGGAATTAATTTTAACACATTACAGATTTACTTGGAAATAATTCTAACACTTACATATTTATACTTTCTCCATTAATTTTGATTAATAACACAAATTCTAATATGGACAATTTCATAAATATGTGTTAGTAATAAGCGGCTCATTTTCCATTTAAAAAATGAGAACTAGTCGATCGCCGAATAAAAAATTATAGAAAAGTTGATCACCATCTAAAAAAGGTTGGCCAGCCCTGATCTATGGGACCGGCTCTGCAGAGCTGCTTCAATAAGGATTTAATAGGTTAGAATGAGTCAGTGAAAACCTGTTTAGAACTTATTGAAAATTATTTTCTGGCTACACCTTTAGTGTCATTTCAGTGTATTTTGTCCATTACTTTGACATAAATATCTGCAATAGTAAAGGATTTTTAGCTTAGAGTTTTTAATTATTACCTATATATTTCTATAATTTGATAGTATAGATTTTTATTTTGTTCTTTTACAGCCAATTATTCCCATCTTCACCCAAAATTTAAGGGAAGCATTTAGATCTGTGAAAATTGGTAATCGTAAGTTTCAGGTCTCCTTATATTTATAATTCTTTCCAAAGTTTCTTGATGACTTTAAAAAATTTTAAGAATTGTATTAATAATTTAGCAAATGTAAATTAAGAAAATTAGAGATCTTTAATTTAGGCTGTATGTCATAAAGGTGCTATTTGAGGAAATACAGGTATCCTGTAAGTGTTAATTATTCTCATTTTAAGTTTGCAATATATCTCTTCAGATGTGGGGTCCTATCTCCAGTGTTTAATTTTTCATTATTTATTTATTTATTTATATTATTTATTTATTTATTTATTTATTTGACTAGTAGTTGGGCGATACAAGACCACTGGAAAATTGCTTGTCGCATTTAGTAAATTTTGAAAACAGTTGGATTTGGCCATTGGGGTTATATTGAAACAATGGTTGCCATCACTACTCACCCAACAGTTGGCTCAACCATTGGGAAAGCATTGCAGTTGGGACAATAACATTTTATAATTGTTGGCCCAACAGTAATTATTTGCAGATGCTACAACAACATTTTATAATTGTTGGCCCAGCATAAACATTTTGCAGTTGGACCCTGATTATTTCTGGAAGTTTTTCCAATGGTAACCATTCTCCAATGAAAATTTTCTTTTGGGCCAACGATGTGTGTTACTGGGGAAAACTCTTGTATAGTGTCCTTTTGTTAAAATGAGTGAATTTCTCATAAATTGCTGTTAAAAAGTTTTAAATATAATTATAATGGAGATGAATTTTGATGTATTATTTTTACTAGGATGGTTGAGAAAAGTATATGAAAAAACTAGATTACCAGTTGTTCCAATATATGGAGGATTTCCTGTGAAACTGAGGTAAGAAATTTAACTTTTCCTACCATTTAAGATAGGATTATGTTGAAATTATAAAATATATATATATATGTAATATATCAATTACATCTCTTTCTTAAATGCAACCTGAAAAGGAAAACTAGCTCAAATTTACATGGCTGGAGCTAGACTCAGCCTGAAAGGAATTAAAATTTTGAAGCAGTCGTGTCGAATAGTTTTATTAGAGCGATAATAACATCTGTCCATCTCAGACGACAGCTCGGAGCGAAGTGTAATATCACCTTTCAACCTTACGCGCTAGAAGCGAGGTACATGTGGCTGTTGTTTTGAAATGTCAGCGGAATTTGGGGCGAACCCACGCCTTTATCGAGACGTATACATGTGTAGAAATGCAACGTTTGCTGTTTTATGGGGAGTTCTGTTGCTATGGGTTTTTGAAGCGCTAAAGTAATGTTACTGGGGATTGGATTTAGGAAAGGGAATTTAAATGATAGAATGGAGGGCCTAATATTTAATTTATTACATATATATATATATATATATATATATTTATGAGATGTTATTGGTTAAACATATGTGTTGATATTAATTATCAGTGTCAAGTAATTAAGATGAATCTAGGTCATGCATTTTGTCAGTTTATCATAAATAATCTCTTCCTAAAATTTCTAATAATTGGAAAGTATTATGGGCATTTTATGGTAATCATCATAGAGTTAAGGGGCAACCTTTATTTATTTATTTTAAATCAGTTGAAAGTCAGTAATTTTACAAAGAAAATTGTCTTGTGTTTGTATGTCACTAACTTTTCCTATCATTTATAATAAGACTATGTTGAAATTATTAAAAAAAATTATGAGATATTACTGCTAAACATAATACAGTGGTGCTTGGTACTTGTCATTAATTGGTTCCAGAAGGCATGACGAGTACCGAATGCATTTTTCCCATACGGAGTAATGTGAATTTAATTAATTTGTTCCTGAAAACCATAAATTTCACATTTTACTGGGCAATTTATAAACTGATGGGCTTGTTTTTTATATAGTATGTTTAAACTAGACAGACATAATTTAAGACAATAGCCTGTTGTGGCCTTGTGGTACAACATGCTGGCTTTTGGTGCTGAGGGTGCTCGGATCGAATCCTGGCATCGCGCCACTAAAATACCTCCATTTGTGTCGTTTCTTCATAGGGAGTAATGCTGGTGCTCCCATAATAAAATGGCCAGCAAAAACTACAATGAATGTCTGTCTAACAAGTGCCTTCGCATTGGAAATAAATTTAAAAAAATAATTAGATAAAATAAAATTTATCTTCACTCAACCTGTAGTGAAAGAAGTTGATGGCTTCATTGGATAGTTGCAGAGTGGAGGAGAAAGGTTATTGCTTGGAAGGGGAGTTTCTTTCCAATAAAACATCAAGTGCTTGTACATGGATTCATTGTCTTTTCTATCTCTTAACACCGCCGATCCTAGTTGTAGACTCAGATTCAGGGACTTTCATTACAAATCTATCAAGATAAACTTGCTTATCTACATTTCGAAATGTTTCTGAGCTGAGACATTGTTTGATCATTAAAGAAGTTCACATTTTGATTTTGTCAGAGTTTTGTCAGCTTGATACTTTGATCAAAATTTTGTAATTCAACCTGTTTTGGTCTTTCTTTTCATCCCAAGAGACAGGATTTGGGGGAAGAGTCATCTTGTCTTATACGTGTTTTAGCATGGGTGATGAGTACCGAGCAAATGATGAGTCAAGCCGAAGCTTTTTTTTTTTCTGCTTCAAAATGCGATGAGTATGGAGGTATGACTGTATGTTGATCATAATTATTGAAGTGAAGTAATTAAAATAAATCCAGGTCATGCATTTTGTCAGTTTATCATAAACAATCTTTTCCTAAAATTTCTAATAATTGAATTTTTTATCATTAAATTAAATTGGGAGTAGAATAAAGTCTTATAGTTTTATGTTTACGATTGTCAGGGTACCTAAATCTTTAAATTATTTAAGAAGTTCATTAAAATGTTTATCCATTTAATTTTGACTTGAACTGAAAGACGCAACTTTCGGTAGTCAATCTGAAGAGAATAAGTTGGTCTCTTGATGTCTCGGGATGTTAGGATTTTTTTTAAAAAGATGAATGTTTATTTATGCGTTTAGTTTTCTTGACAAATCGAGTGTTATTCTAACTGTTGCTCGAGATCACTGTAGTAGTGCATTGCTGTATTTCACTTGTCCTCTTGAACACACATGCTATTGACAAAAACTTATTTTAAAATAGAGGGAATTTTTAATACAAATGAGACCCTACACTCTATTTGACTCAATATATTTTAATTTTCTTTATACCATATACTACTGGGAAACTTACCTGTGTTCGGAAATAAAAGTTTTTCGATATTTTGAAAAATTGCTGATATATACCAGAAAAAGTGAAAGAAAACAATGTTTAAAAAATATATATAGCTTTTCATAAGTGTGGTTTTCTGTAGAATGATTCAATTTACACGTAGCTTTGCTTTTAGGTCAAAACACAGTTATATGTAAAATACTATTGCAAAATTTCATTGGAATTTATTGAAAACTTTAATTAGCTTTCTTGTTTAACTGAAAAATGAGTTTTCTGGAAAATGCATTTCAAGATGCTACTTCCAGTCTCTTAATATTGCTTTTGGTTTATTAAATGGGTCATAAATTCTCATCCAATAATCATGCAGATAAAAGTGAAGCAGTTTTAGAATCTTAAAAGAGAAAGTGAACAATAAAAAATCCAAACAGCCATTTCAACGTAGGCAGATACCTTAAGCATATACAAGCAGATGAAGATTTATGTCATAGTTTAGACTCATTTCCATTTTCTTCTGAAGTTTCTGGAATATATATCATGTGTATTATCTTTTCCAGGTCTAATTTATGAAATCTGTTAAGTGCTTTAATTTCTGTGTTATAGGACTTACGTTGGCAAACCCATTCCTTATGATCCAAATTTAACTCCTGAAGAATTAGCTTCCAAGGTAAGCTTCCAGTCATTTAAAATAATTTTAGAAATTTTGTGTCCCAAAGGAAATTATTTGTGTTTAAGGGGTCAGGTAGCTTTTGAAAGCCAAGATTACGACAAACATATCCCTATTTTCAGTCATCAGTAGTTATGAAAATCATATATTCAGAAATATGAAAATTTTACTGTGAGTTAAACACTTTCAGAAATATGGCTTTAATTTTTTTCTACCTTGAAGAGAAATTTTTAAAATTTCAACCAGTTTTTTGTTCAATGTTATGTTATTGTTTGCAGACTTGCATCTGTATATTAATGAATAGACATTTTTTTAGGTTTGAAGTTGTATAATATATCTTTAAAATGACAAACTTTGAAATTAAAATTCTTCATCCTTTATTGAAAATTTTTTTTTAAATTTTAAATTAAAAAAATTTTTTTGATAAAGTTAACTGTAATTAAAATTTTAGTTATAGGAATGACATAATAGTACATCATTTTAATTATATATTTTAAAATTACATATGTCTGAGATTTCATGGTATTCTAGCCATCCGTTCTGGTGATATCATGTGTGTAACGACATAACAATGAATAAAACTGTTAGGCACAGGTTTTAAAAAGAAGTAAATGTGGGGTTTGAAATTTATTTTTATTAAATATTATTGATACTAGCTTTAGTATACAGCAACGAAACAAAATAAAAATAAACGTATGTCAGGTCAACAAAAGAAATCATCAAAAAATAACATCAACACATATATAATATAAACCGAGTGAGAGAGGAAAAACCAACAACACTAGTGAGTTTTCCCCCCAGCATCGTGTATATATCGTGAAACCTGGAAGCGGGCAACTCCCCCTTATGGGTACTACGCATGTGCAGCACACCATTTAGTGGGCAGATCGATAATAAGCTGAGGTTTCACTTGAACAAGTGATAAGATTTACATGTGTGTTTGGGCTAAAAATGACCCCCCCTCCTCTTGTCACTTAGCCAACAATATTGTACAAAAAATAGTTCATATATTGCCTATAGTTGTACAGATTCATCTCAAAAAGTACATTTATGTACAACTATTTGAAATATTCCATTACATTTTTAACCCTGAAACTTTATAACACTATTTACAGTTTCAATTTCATTATTCTAAACAATATAAGAAAAACTTCAAATTTAACATTAATCCAGATTGGATACATTAACAGATTTTTGAAGGCACACACATATTCATAAAAGTACATCAAATACATTTAAATTACTGCAATGGTATACTTTGAGTTTTTAGTCTATATAAATAAAACAGAGTGTCTCTATGTATGTATGTATATAATGTATACAAATCTACATTTCTTGACGAATCTGGTTGAAACTTCGTATATTTATGTTTTGAAGCCTGGAGATAATTCTAATATAAGTTTGAAGCTTTAAAACGCTTATATAGAAATACAGTTTTTAAATAATATTTCATCTCAAGCAGTTGGAATCAATCATTCATAAGAACTGTGCATGCACACCTAGATGTTACAAGGTAAATGAACGCATTGAATATTTTTAATTTGTAGTTGTTTGGTGTTATTTAAAGTTAATTTTCTTATATTACTCCTTTTGTTTTCTTTTCATTAATCCTTTTTTCCTTGATTAATTTTCAGTATACGGATTACCGTTGAAACCCCTATGTGACTTGCTAACTTTTGATTATTTACTTTCTGAAATTTGGTTATTAGGTATTTTACATATTGTGTTTGTACTTTAGAATGTTTAGTATACTGTATTTTATATTGTTCTTAATTTTATAATTCATGATGTACTTTTCTGGAGTACCGCCACATATATTGGAATTAAAAATTGGTGCACCTATTATGCTTCTCAGGAATTTGGATACACCTTCACTGTGTAATGGGACAAGATTATGTATAAAGAGATTGATGAAAAACTTTATAGAAGCGACTATAATAGGTGGCCAAGCCGCAGGCAAAGATAACTGTCACATGTATCATGTGTGAGAAGGAAATTAAAATATTAGCATTAGGATTTTTGTGCAGAGTGATAGGCGTTTTAGCTAAATTTCAGATTAATATTCTATGTTTCGAGTCAATTTTTAAAAAGAAAATAATTTTTTAAAGGTTTTTTTTGGTCTTTTATGGGAAAATAGCACTTAAAAATTTTAAAAAGGAACAGAAACTTACCTGTAAATAGCATACTTTTTCTATAAATTGGTCAATTTGAAGTAATTTTTATTGAAATTTAGCTAAAATGCCTATAACTCTGCATAAAAATCTTAATGCTACTATTTTCCTTCTCACACATGATACATATGACAGTTATATTCAAAATGACCTACAATCTAAGAGAAAATTTGAAAATGCAAAAATAATACATGCAATTTTATGTTCTGATATGAAAATATTCCCCGATTCGTCATTCCTTTCCTTATAAAAACAGCTCAAAATTTTAAAAAAAACTACAATTATATCACAGAAATATTGCAAAGAGTTGCAGACAGAAGCATAAAAAGAAAGAATATTCAAATAAAGTAACTAAATTAAGCAAAAAATGGCAGAAAGTTCAAATTCCACTTTACTATGCCATTGAAATAATATTTAAAGGAATAAATTCTGGTTTAACTATTAATTTATGCACAATTAGAAAATTAACTAAATCTCAAATAGAAAAGTAAATAAAACTTTTCCTTACTCCTTTAGTTTTCTTTTTTTCATTAATCCTTTTTTACTGGGTTAATTCCCAGTATACGGATTACCGTTGTACTCTGGAATATTTCTGTGATAGTCACATACTCTTTTCACTTTTTGCTTGTTTTGTATTGTTAAGGAAATTGTGTTATTATAGGATATTTTTGAAGGGCAGTGAAATATAATTAACTATTAATTTATGCACAATTAGAAAATTAACTAAATCTCAAATAGAAAAGTAAATAAAACTTAATTATATTTCACTGCCCTTCAAAAATATCCTATAATAACACAATTTCCTTAACAATACAAAACAAGCAAAAAGTGAAAAGAGTATGTGACTATCACAGAAATATTCCAGAGTACAACGGTAATCCGTATACTGGGAATTAACCCAGTAAAAAAGGATTAATGAAAAAAAGAAAACTAAAGGAGTAATATTAGAAAATTAACTTTAAATAACTCCAAATAACTACAAAATAACAAATCCATGTGTTCACTTACCCTGGATATCTAGAACAGTGACATAGCGAGCATAACTGGCGCCCGTTGAACGATACCTTTTTGGTGCCCCCTCTCCAAAAAACATAATAGTAATATTATATATAGAATTTGTGAAAAGGACCATTTGGTGCCCAGGGCGATAGACCCCTTGACCCCCTCTCGCTATGCCACTGATCTCGAATTAACATCCAATAGGTGCGCATGCGCAGTTCTTATGAATGATTGATTCCATCTTCTGGAGATGAAATATTATTTAAAAACTGTATTTATTTAGAATTATTTTAAAGCTTCCAAACTTATCTTAGAATTATCTTAAGGTTTCAAAACATAAGTATACCAAGTTTCAACCAGATTCATCAAGAAATGTAGATTTGTATACTTTACATACATACATAGAGACACCTTGCTTTATTTATATAGATAGCTATATGTTTTGCCCCGTTAAATAGAAATATATTTATTGTATTATTTTAGTCCTTTTTGTTAAAAAAAAATATGTTAAAAGCTGAATGCTTCAAAGGAAATATATTTTTAAAAATATTAATATGTTTACATTTGAATCCTTTTAAGTTAGATTCTCTTCATGGTTCCAATTCTTTAGAAATGTGTCCAACTTATAGATTTCGTTATGCATTATTGGAACTATTGCTTTTTGCAGTAAATGTCTTGAACTCGGAACAATATCCACCCTCCTGGAAATAATATTTAATATGTAATAACTATTTTTTTCCATTATAATATACCTAACTGGTTTAATATAGTCAAATGATTAACATATTTCATTTTAATGTAACTAAATATAGTCTAATTTTTATATTATTAGTTTCACTTTTAATTTACTTAAATTCAAGTTGAATACATTTAAAATTAATGCATCTTCCCCTCAAAAAAGAGGAGAATAGAATAAACAAACTGAAAAACTTTGCTCACCATATTTATATATATAATAAAAAAAAACCTTAATTTACCAATAAATATTTTTATGTGCTATGAAAGCAATAATTTTTTTTGTTGTTAATTTGATTTTAAAAAGACTCATGTTTTTTAATTTCTTAATCTCACATATTACATACAATATTTATGTTTAACCATATGTTACTCTTACGTTTAGCTTCATCTCTATATTTTGACCCTTTCAACATAAGGATTATATTAATGAATGTGTGAAAAATAGCATGTTTGGTTATATTAGTTGTTTGAAAACAACTGATCTTGCATTTATGGTGCATGGAGCCCTAATTGCAGATTTCTATTAATTTTTACATTTGTCAGTGGCTTCTACCTATACTTTAATTTTTTCTTTTCTGAAGAATCTTGCATTTATGGTGCATGGAACTCTTAATTGCAGATTTCTATTAATTTTTTTTGTTTGTCAATGCCTTCTAGCTATACTTTAATATTTTTGCTACAAAATCTTGCATTTATGGAGACATTTATTATGCAGATATTAATTATGGAGATGTTTATTGCTACAGAATCTTGCATTTATGGTGTGTGGAGCCCTAATTGCAGATTTTTATTAATTTTTACGTTTGTCAGGGTCTTTTACCTATATTTTAATACAGGGTGTCCAGCCCGCAGGCCGCATGCGGCCCAAAGCAAGTGTTAGTGAGGCCCAGAGAGAGAGAGAGAGCTCAAAGCGAAAAAAAAAAGTAGCCTGCCTTGATATAAAAAGTAATTTAGAAAAGGAAAAAAATGGACCATGTTATGCAAATCATCTTCAAAATGGTGAATTTTATGAAGGCTTGGGGATTGATTCATAGCCAGTTTCAGGAATTCCTTAAAAGCTTGGATGCTGAATATGGTGATACTTTTAAGAAATAAGGTAGCTCAGTGGAGAAAATATTAAAAAGGTTTTATAGCCTACTTGATGATATCAAATTGTTTATGACATTGAAAAGTAATCTGTGCCAGAACTTTATGATAACTGGCTTGCAGATTTTGATAGATCTGAATGCCCATTTAAATGACTCAAACACCCGTCACTTCATGGATTTTACACTGAAGTTGAAATTATGGCAAGCCAAATTAAATGTTAAAAATTTTTTGCATTTTGCGACGCTGACCAAGCACAATTCTAAAAATGCTACAAAATGCGCAGCCCTACTTTCCAATTTAGTACAAGAATTTAAAATTGATTTCAGGACTTTTGGGAAAATAAACAATTGGGTTTTTTTTGTTTCTGCATGTTTTCTACTCTATTTACAGTCCATATAGATATAATGCTAGCAAATTGTCAAATGGAATGCATAGAGTTGCAATCTGACATCTAACTTAAAGAGAAATTCAATCGAGTCTCTTTGTTGTACTCATAAATCATACCTGCCCAGATATAAATATCCTTCACTGCATAGTCAAGCGTTATTCTGGTCATCAACGTTTGGAAGCATGTACATCTGTGAACAACTATTTTCAAGAGTGAAGCACACTAAGAGTCAAATTAGAACCAAAATTTATTCATTGTTTTTTAGTATTGATGTGTATGACATTTCCCATCCCTTTTTTATACTGTTATTTATACTGTGTTTAATTTTTCATGCAGAGTTCACAAGGCAAAAGACAATTTGACATTTTTACTTATCAGCTTTTAGTGATGAAAGGCTGAATCTATCTAAATTCTGAGATGTGTATAACATTTCACATGTTTTTTTCCTATGTTATTTATACTGTGTTTAGTTTTTAAGTTGACTTTGGTTAACAAACATTCATATTGAACCCCGAATCAAAAAACGAGAAACATAGTTTATGAAGGTACTTGAGATAATATTTGGATCAGTTTAATTGAAGAGATTTATATGGAGTTTAATAAGGACAGGATGTTTCTAATATTGCTACAGAATCTTGCATTTATGGTGCATGTAGCCCAAATTGCAGATTTCTGTTAATTTTTTCATCAGTCAGTGCCTTTAACCAATACTTTAATACTTTATTTATTTATTTATTTTTTTTTTGGCTACAGAATCCTGCATTTATGGAGGTATTTATATGGACAATTAGACATTGTTACTTTTAAGCTTTTAGTGATTTATTATAAATGTATATATTTTATGATATTTATAATGTTATTAAATCTATGTTATCTATACTGTGTTTAGTTTTTAAATTAATTTTTGTTAACAAACATTAGACAATTTGACATTTTTACTTTTAAACTTTTAGTGGTAGAATAATGAAAAGCTGAATCTACTAAAATTCTGAGATGTGTATAACATTTCACATGTTTTTTTTAACGTTATTTATGCTGTGTTTACTTTTTTAATCAATTTTGTTTAACAAACATTCGACAAAATGACATTTTTACTTTTTAAAACTCTTTACTTTCCAAGAGACAATTTAACATTTTTTCCTTTTCAGCTTTTAGTGGTTTATTATAAATGTATATATTTTATGTTTTACTTTTCAGCTTCTTTTGCTCCAAAGATGAAAGGTTAAATCTAGCTGAATTCTGAGGAGTTAATTATAAATTTATATATTTTTATATTGGATTTTTTTATTATTTGGGTGTATAACATTTCACATACTTATTTTTCTATGTTATTTATACTGTGTTTAGTTTTTAAATTGATTTTGGTTAACAAACATTCGACAAATTGACATTTTTACTTTTCAGCTTTACTTTCCAAAAGACAATTTGACGTTTTTCCTTTTCAGCTTTTAGTGGTACAATGATGAAAGACTGCATCTACCTAAATACTGAGATATGTATAACATTTCACATGTTTTTTTTTTTCTTTTTATATATGTAATTTTTACTATGTTAAGTTTTTAAATTGATTTTGGTTAACAAACCTTCTTAAAATTCCGGGCAACACCGGGTACTTCAGCTAGTACAAACATAAAATCTAATTACACTGAGATTGATCTTATCATCAAAACTTATTTTACATAGTTCAGGATATGGGCTTGTGGTGGCCCTGTGGTACAGTGCACTGATTTTCGGTGTTGAGGGTGCTCAAATGTAATTCCGGCCACTAAAAGCCTCCATTTGTGTCGTCCCTTCATAGGGGGTAATGATAGTCCGCCTATATGATGCTCCAATAATAAAATGGCTAGGAAACTGCGGTGTACTATGGCGGTAAAGGATGTTGTCCAAGATACCATCTGCTGCATTGGGAAAAAAAATTGTTCAGGATATGTCCTTAACAATTATTTTTTTACAGAAAAAGGATACTAAGCATAAACACACATAAACACCCATTTAGTTCAATGAACATTGCTTTCAAAATCCCCATTTATTTGGCAACTTTTTTGTATGTGGTGCCGGACCACTCCCGAGGCTCTCACAGACCACCTGTTGGGAACCACTGCTCTAGATGATTCCTTTTCATTAAAAATTTCAGTATGCCAGTAGAATAAAATGACCACTTACTTTTTTAAACAATATTACAATGTTTAGTAATATTGAATTTTGTTTTCAGGAATACTGATTTGTATTAAAGCCTTAAAAATTATTGTACATAGTAATGATACCCTGCTAAAAATGATCAGTATAAGTTATTCTGTTTACTATCTGCTGGTATGAATAAGGATCTGCTTAAATCAGTAAGAATTTATAGGTAGTAGAAGTTGGTTGTTTTATTTTATTTATTTTTTATTTTACTTATTTATTTATGTGTATGTTTATGTATTGAAAATGACAGTAAAATCCATAGGAATCCAAAATAACTGACAAAAATATGTTTGTATCCTTAAAAGACTTACCCTTAAAATTGTTTATTGATATCTTATTAGATATCGATTCTTAGCATAGGTGTATTAATCAAAATTGAAATAATATTGTACCACTGTTAATTTTTTTATATTAGAAATAAATGTTTTACAATCTCATTTTTTTTTTAAATTTATGCCCGTTAGAGTATGATACCTAACAGTCAGAAATTCACCAGGTGGGAGGGAGTGTCCATGTTTGACTGACAGTTGAGTGTTCCTTAAAGCTCTCCATTTCTAAAATTTCTTGCAAATTCCTTTTTTGTTAAATTAAACAATTAGTTGGTATTTTAGTTTTTTTTTTTTTTTTTTTTTTTTTTTTTTTTTTGTCTTAAAGGAGGGAGGGGGGAACACTCCTAGAAAATAGGGCAGGCAGAAAGATATTCCCCAGTTATAGGGGCTGATGAACTTTCAAAATGGACAGTGGGAAGATGGCGAGAGCAGTCACTCATCTGAAAATGAAATGGGACTGTTGTATGATATTCTTTCTTTGGATGTTCCTATCTGATTTTATCTGTTTTGCACCCCTCATCTTACTGTGTGTGGGCAAGTGCACATTAATGATGACAAAAGAGTTCAAAATAAACATTGCTTCATTTGAGAAAAGAAATATATAGTTATACATTCTGTATGTCATTTTAATTTCAAGTGTGAAAGTGTTTTATAATGGTATCAAGCAGCCCTTAATAAAACACAAGGCTTTACCCATTCATGTTTTTTAAATCCAATTATTTTTGTTCATAAAATGGACAATGTTTATATTTCAGACTGCACAAGCCATTGAAAACCTCATCAGCATGCATCAAAGAGTTCCAGGCAATATTTTGAAAGCCATATTTGACAGAATTTATGAGAAGCCAAAACAAAAAAATGTATAGTTCTATGGTGTTTATAATGAACATGTGTATATAAGGAATCTTTTTGGAGTCTACTTATGTCAAAGACATTCTACTCATAGTGATTTATATGTTGTTTTATATGACAATACTTTCTCAAACGGCTGCATTTTGTAAAAGCCTTTAAAAAAAATGGACTTTTCCCTGCTCTCTCTACCTTACCAGACACACATTTATATTTACAGAGTGATTTTTTTGTAGATATCATTATATATTTCCTAAAGTCATATAATTTAAAATGCTTTTTTGATTTTGATGATGGTTTGTGGCTTATAATATATATGAGGTATGTCTATTGAAATATGAGACTGATTAAATAACTCACCTTCATTTATTGGTATTACGAATTTAATGGTTGTCCTCATCAATATACACCCCATTTGCAGTAATGCATTGTTGTAGTTTTGTTTCCACCGATTGAGGGCATGGAGAAAATCAATTTCTGTCTGTTGTCTCCACATATCTGCTGTTTTCTTTACAGCATCAACTGCCTCAAAATGTGTCCCTTTAACCACTGATTTAGTTTTTGGGTAAAGATGGGTGTTAAATCGGGCAATTATGAAAAAGGTTCATGTGTAGTAATGTGATTGTTGGTCAAAAACTGCTTCACAGAGATTGCTGTGTTAGCAGGTGCATTGTCCTGGCGAAGAATGAAACCATTTTTCCATAATTGCAGCCATTTCTGTCTAACTCCTTCTCTCAGCTTTTTCAAAACTTCCTTATAATAATGCTGGTCAAACTGTTGTGCCTTCTGGAACCTGTTCTTCCATAATTACACCCTAGATATCGAAAAAAACGATCATTATTTTGAATTTTGACTTATTTTGGCGAGCTTTTTTCATTCTTGGTGATGACCTGTGTTTTACAGTGCATTCATTGTCTTTTAGTTTCAGGATTGTACTGGAAGATCCAGGTCTCATCACAAGTCATTACTTTATGAAACAGGTTTGGATCTAAGTCAAGTTGCTGCAGAATTTCAACACAACATTCCTTGCAATATTCTTTTTGTTCTGGTGTGAAAACCTGTGGGACCTTATTTGCACAACTTTCATCGTGTTAAGATCCTCACACAAAATTTCCTTACGGTGTCTTTGTTAATGTTCACGAATTCAGCTAACATTCGAACACTGAGTCAGTGGTCCTTTCAAACAATCTAACTGATTTTTTCAACTTTTCTTTGGTTCTTGAAGTGCAAGGACATCCCTCGCTGAATCTTTTGTGGCAATAAAGTATGTGTGCATGATACAGGCAATCATTCCCATAGGCTGTAGTGAGCATTTGAAAACATTCTGTTGATGTTTTGTACAATTTTACTAAAATTTTCAAATTGCCACATTGTTCAACTTTTAAACTTAGCATTTTTTCGGCACTCTAGAAAAAACACAAACTAAATGGCTACTCACAATCAACTGAGCATCAGAGAGTGTTGCTGCTTGTCATGCAGGTTCAGACATGTTCAAGATCACTGCACATGCAGTTTTAACCGGTTCTGACTGCTTTGTTTACTAGGTGGAATCACAGTCTTGTTATTTAATAGCCATATCTCTATATATACATATATATATATAATATTAATAGCCATATCTCTATATATACATATATATATAATATTAATATATATATATATATTATATATATATATCTATACATACAAGAACTTTTGAAAGAATAGCACACAGTATAATTTAAGTTAGTATGCTGATATATTAGATTTCATTATTTGCTCCATACCCATAAAGACTTGTATTGACCTTATTAAAAAAGTTTCATGATATTTCAAAACTTTCATCCCATGGATTTCTTGTCAATAACTTGAGCTAAGATTCTGCAAAACTAATGTGTAGTTCAGGATATGTAACTTTTTCCATCCTCTTGAAAGATTAATTTATATAAATATATACCTGTTATGTTGTTCCTATAGAGAAGTTATTTTCAAGTGAATACATGTTGTCATATTCCTATTATTCAAATAGTGAGATTATATTGTTTATTAGACTAATATATATGTATATATATATATATATAATTATATATATATATGAATTTATGTGTGTGCCATGAAAAACATTTTTAAAGGAATAAATGTAATGAATGTTTTTTAATAAATTTTAACAAAATTATTTTAAACATCATGCACAAAAGAAATTACATAGAGTACATTTAGTCTTTATAATATACCATTTAATATTAACGAATCCAACCAATCAAAAATCTCCATAGTTAGAAATATTGCAAATATAAAAATGAGAGGTGATAACCATATGGAATGTTAAAATTTTATATATTATTTGAAACTTCCCTTTTTAGCCTCTTTGCTTATTTATTCGTTGAATTTTGACCTCAAAGTCCTGGCAGAGTGAGTCATTTATAGACTTAAATGACTCACTCTGCCAGAAATAGGGGGATGACACGCTTTAGGGTTTTTTGGTCAATTAGTCTTGTAGGCATACAAACACATTCTCATATATTACATTTTAGCTTCTGTCAGTTTTCTCCTATGTAACAGAAAAATGGCCCAGTAGCATTTTTAGTGTTTGTTATCGACAATTATCAAATTGGACTAAAAAAAATGTTTGTTATTTACTAGAGCTTACGATATTTTTGTTGTAGTAATGGACAGTAAATGATGTTAAATTTGGATTTTGTAATGTTACGTATTTTTAATTTTTTTTTTATTTTATGACGTGATATTAATTTTTAGTATTAGTTTTATTTTCTTTTACTTGTGGCATTTTTATTATTTGTAATGAAAATCTTATTTATATATATTCTTTATTTTAATGAAGATAGAGTTAAATAATTTTTTATGATCGTAGAAATGGAGGAACTAGATTTTCAATTCTTTTGTACAGAGCTGAAAGAGGAAAAGGTTTTTCATTGTTCTGAATACATAAAGAGTGCTTATTCTGATACAGTTTTTGCTTTATTCTTTAAGGATCAGCTGTATTTTCTTTGGCGTGATAGGATAAAGATTGTGTCAAGTTCAAGTTGGCTGCAGTATGTGTATTACAATAAGATTTCACTACTTTGAAAGCATTCATGTCAATGAACTACATTGGTACCTTGGCACTTGTCATTAATGGGTACCAGAGTACTGAATGAATGTTTCCCATAAGGAGTCATGTAACAACCCCGATCTCTGTTGTAGACTCAGATTTAGGGAATTCCGCTACAAACCTATCAATTGAAACTTGCTTTTGCCTATGTTCCAAAATGCTTCTCAAATGAGACATTGCTTGATCATTCAACAAGTCCACGTCTTGGCATGCTAGAGCTTTGTCGAGGTGATACTTTTGAATACAATTTTGCCATTCCACCCATTTCGGTCTCTTTTTTTTTTTTTTTTTTTTTTTTTTTTTTTTTTTTTTTTGGTCTGGAGAGACAGGATGCAGGGGCATCGTCTTGTCTTGTACGTGTTTTGATAGTGTGACAAGCACCAAGCAATTTTTTTGCATGAAAATGCGATAAGTACCAAGGTAGGACTGTATAAAAGTAATCTCATTAATGTGTTCATTTATGTCATGATGTGTTACAAAGTACAGTGATATGCAGGATGTTAAAATGAATGAAGCTTCACAATCAAGATTTACAAAATACTATGTTTAAACATCATTATAAAAATTCCAAAACTTTTTGTATAATGTGTGAGATCTTATTCAAAAATGTTTGAACCCATGATGTGTCTTATTGGATGGAAATAACTCAAATGAATTGTTTTCTTGGATGTCCCATTTTGTATACTCTTCAAAGGTCAGTGACATGTCAAGTCATCGTGGACCAGTGAACTCAGTAAACAACAAAAATTGAGTCTTAAAAAAGAACCTTAAGAATTTATTATTTGAATCAGTTAGCACTCAATAGCCGGCTTTATTATAAACTGCTCATATGCATAGCCATCTCCTGAGCGTTGACTAGATATTATTAACACCTCCTCCATGTTACCTTATAAATTATAGTATTAGAGGTTTGAACCACTTAGACATTATAATTTAGTCATTATTCTTGAAATTGACTGCAGAAATTTTAGATCCTTTTTTTTAATGGATATTTTTACTGCATGAATGAAACATTGGTGTAAGAAATCTGGAGTTTTTTTGAAGGGACCCTTTCTTAGTTCCAGAAACAGTAACCATTCAATTTCATTGCTGATTTATTTGTACTACATATACATATATATATGTATATATATATATTTATGTATACATATATATTTATGTATACATATGTGTCTATATATATCTGTATGTATATTTATATATATATATATGTCTATACGTATGTATATATATCTGTGTGTGTGTCAGTCAATAAAATGAGGACCAAGCATGCTTGGGAACTAACTCTGGAGGTTCCACATTAGTTTGGCCACCTGACCAAGACTTATGCTATATGGCACCCTAATCCCAAGGTCATGAAAGTGGAGATGGCTACCACAGGCCTTGGTCCACATTCGGACTATTGTGCTATGAGTGAATGAGTTAGCTTATAGTAGAGGAGATTGTGAAAAGGTTCTTTATTTTATTTATTTTTTTCAAGAATCTCAGGGTTTGTGTAGTTCTTAATACCCCCTTTTATTCAGTTTGTGCTTTTAAGGGGCCAGTTTTTAAAAGTACTTATTTCTGCATTCCAGATCCTTCCTTTTTTCATTTACTCTCCAACACTTGAAAAGTACTGATTCTTAAGTTTTTTAAAGAACTTTTAGTTTATAACTGTCAACAATTGGCTTTGGGAAAATGTACATCATTTTTTTTTTGTTTTTTGTGTGTGTGTGTGTGTGAGAAAGAGAGAGAGAGAGATTTACGATGAGTTCATTTATTTGATATTTTCCGTCCAACCTCCCCATACAATACATTTTATTAAAAAAAGCTACTTATTTACTCAACTACAACACCACTTATAGGTGTAAATTACTTGAGTTAAACACAGGGAAGGTCAAACTAAGTACAAACAGTGTAAAATTAGTTTTGAAGTCTGATCATCATTATTATGAATACTTAGAGAAAGTTTGCATTTAAGGAGACATTATTTCAAAATTGGGGTCCTAATACTCTGATAATTTTGGATGTCTTAATTTTAGGAGGAAAACATATAATATAGGATTTTCTTCCTAATGGTGCTTCAAAATTCCTGAAGAGCTCCTTATTTTTTATTTCTGGACATGAATATGAACACTTTTTGTTATTGGTTCTCTGAACTTTTCTTATTAAGGTACCTGCCTATGTTGAAATGGGTGCAACATTTCGAAATTTTTCTTATTGCTCTCTTTCAGAATACTAAAACTGCTCTACTTTGATTCGTACAATCGTTGGATGAGAATGTAATAAACTGAAAGACCGAAAAGAGCCTGTGGAAATGCATTTTTGAGAAAACTCATTTTTTATAAACAAGAAACCTTATCATTTAAAAAGTTTTCAATAGATTTGCAGTAGTGTTTGACTTACAACTCGTTATGTTTTGACTGAAAAGCCAAGGTATATGTGTTCAATGAATCATTCGCCAGACTCCTGCACATATAAAATAGATAATTTTAAAAAAGGAAAAAAGTGAGTGTTTTTTCACTTTTTTGGCGTATTTCGGTGATTTTTGGAAATATTGTCAAACTTTGACTTGGGAACACAGGTCAGTGTCCGTATAGTATTAAAATCTATTGAGTTGAATGGAGTGTAGGGTCTGTAGCATAAGCACTCCATTGTACTCAAAATTGATGAACAGTTCCCTCTATTTTAATATTTTATGATATTTCTTTTTAAGATTTTCTATCCCATTTGAACTCAAAATCTATGTATTTTATTAGGACTATCTATTTTGGAAGTGCTCTGAATGTTATGCCTCATAATTCAAATAATAATTTATCTTCACTTATTTTGAAATGAAGCTTCGAGGGAGGTTCTGCTAATTTGTGCTTTTATTTAAAGCAAAAACTGTACTCATCCAAACCTAAACAATAATGCTCTCTACAAAGTTCTCCAAAAATTGTGTTGAGATATTTAAAAGGCTCACAATCTCATTGTATTAGATCTTGAGTAGGAATAATTTTCTGGTCTCTAATTGAACCATTTCTGTATGCAGATGTGAGGAAAATGGCAACAGAAATATCTAGGGTATTAAGTTTGTTACTATTCAATGATTTTGTCGAGGGAACGTGTCTGTTGAACAACATTATGCTTTGTTAATGAGTATTTTTTTTTAAATTTGTGTTTGTGATATATATGTATTAAAAGTATTTTTTTTTTCTCTTTCAACTGTTATTATTCTACGGAGGGATCAGTGACAATTTTATATATTTTTTAGAACCAGTCATTATGTAAACTGTTGTTATTGTTGTTGTTATGATTAAATATTTAGTTTTTATGTTTGTTTTTATTAATTTCTCTGTAAGTGTGTGTGTTTTAAAATTTAGATTTTTTACCCTTATAAATAATTTATAGAGAAAAATGTTAATTAGAATTATAGTACTGTGATTTTCTGTTATCGAAATACATTTTTTTGCCTTTGTTTTCATCTGGAAGCATACATTCAAGATATAAAAAGTATCGCTTCATTTCTAATTTGTGTTTCACATTATTAATTTTAACATTTTAATCAGGGTTCATATAATCCTTAAAAGTTCATTAGAACTCTCTATTTTCAATTTCTGTTTTTGAGAAAATTTTTGAGAAGTACAGGTAACCCTCGAGTGACACGATGAATGGGTTTCATGTCACTCAATACTCAGAAATAGTGTCAATTAAAAGATTAGGCACCGTGCTACTCAGTCCTTGAAAATCATTTAAAAAACTAGCTTCCACTTCTAGTGTAAAAATAGGAAAGTGGTTTATGAAAAAATATTTTATATTATTTTAAAGGTAAGTACATTTTAAAATAAGACCCTATGTGTATACAATTATGCTAATTGACTTCCATTGTTTAAAAATTTTTTTTAAAGTTGAGTGCTACTATAATTAATATTACAAGTGTAGAATATTTAAGATATTTGGCTATAAGCCAGTCAGTATTAAATATGGGAAAAGGAAATGCCTTCTTCCGTTTCAATATCCGAGAAAAAAAAAATTTCTTAAATAATATGTTGTTATCGGATCAGAAGCCATGTTACTCAAGGGAATGCTGCAATTTTTTTTTTTTCTCCATGTCATTGGAGGGTTAACTGTACTCACTTTATCATCGAAGATGCATACTGTTTTCAAGTTTAACAAGATTGCAGTTTGTGGAATTCAATTCTAAATAGTGGGACTTGATAAAATTAATATGGTTTTGATTGTAAACATTAGAAATGGAACATGTTTGAAAAACTGTTGGCAGTCCTCAAAAATGGTATTCAGATTCCTTGTTTTTGATTTCTTGAAATGAATATGAAGCCTGTTTGTTTCTGAATGCTTGTAGCAGAGACAAACGTGAATGGCCTCATCTCATTTAGCCATAGTAATCGAGTCAGGTTTGAAATTTCTATCATTATCTTTGGATGCACTATGTAAAATGTGTCATTGTGAAATTCTATTCTTGTCACTAGTATTAATGAAAAGTTTTATTCTTTTACTGTAGCCATATAAAGACACAGATTGAAATAAATAGGATAAAGTTTTGTTTATCCTCATGTAGGACAAAAAATTGAACAAATATTCCAAAGCAGAGTGCGCATTCATAACTTAAGCAATTGGATTGCTTTCTTTATGCAATTTTATTAAAAGTATGGCTGATCTGTTTTGTTTTATTATTATTATTATTGTTGTTGTTGTTAAGGTGTCTGCCTATGTTAAAATGGGTGCAAAATTTCGAAATTAATTTTATTGCTCTGTTTCAACTGCCAATCTTTTTGGATCCTAAAACTGCTTTACTTCGATTTGAACGATCATTGGATGGCCCCTTTAATAAACCGAAAGCGATACCGGTAGGAGCTTCTCGAAATGCATCCTAGAGAAAAACTCATTTTTTAGGTAAACGAGAAAGCAAATCATTTAAAAACTTTTCAATAGATTTCAATGAAATTTTGCAATAGTGTTTTACATATAACTCACTATATTTTGACCTAAAATGTGTTCATTAAATCATTCTACGGATACAAAAAGATTAATTTTTTTTAAAAATCAGTGTTTTTCACCCTTTTTTTTTGGTATATTTTGATGTTTTTTGGAGATAGTGTCAAACTTTTACTTCGGAATCCCTGAGAAAGTGGTTACTCGGGAACAGTTCTTTTTTCATGAGGGGTGGCGGGAGAGTCACCAAACATCCTCCACTTTTCGCCAAATAACAGCATTGCCCCGAACAGGTGTTTCTTTCTGCCGATGGAAAAGGCAGTGTTTACAAGAGACAGGTGGGAAGGAATACACCTCTGCAGTTAACAATTAAAAGGTAATTTTCAAAACTATATTGGAATATTAACTGCCGTGATTTGCTGTAGAATCTGAAATGCTGATTTCTTATGTCTATTTTCCAAGTTATAAACCTGCAAATAAGCAAAACATCTTCCACGTTTTCTTTTCATAATTTGAAACTGAGCAAAAATATGGCTAACAAAAACAGAGTTACAAGAAAATATTTCACAGAGGATGAAATTGGAATTTGACGAAATTTTTCCTTAGTCAAATTGTAGAAAATGGGGAAATTTAATAGTGTTGAAAAAAATGAGTCTCATGTGATTTTTCATTAAAAGGGGTCATTAGTGTAGTCATCGTAACACTTTAAAGGGATGTACCTATTAGATTAGGAAAATTAAAAATATGTTTAAAAGAAAATTGCCTGAACAGATGTAAAAATTAGTCAGAATAACGACCAAACGAAGTGTGTAAAATATGCAGTTGTAGATCTCTATATGCTGGTTAAAGAAATTAAAACATATTCTTCCATCTTCATATTTCTGAAATCCATTAAAACTCTACAACTCCTCTCTACGAATGACAGGGCTGCTAGCTTTCCAAATGGGGACAGGGGGCAGAAGCTTTTCGAGATTAAAATTAATTAAAACATATCTCAGATCAACAATATCGCAGTCTTGCAATACTCTACTCTCTAGAGCATAGGGATATTAAAATTGGATCAAATCATAAATGATTTTTCTTATCATTTATTCATGCTGTCATCGGTTTCTAAACGTTCATTTGTTTTATATTTGCATCATTTATAAGTGACCACACTTATTATTTTAAATGAAAACCAAATTACCAAAACAGATCACGTTTCCTATAGCGAAAGAAAAAAGCTAACAATTGCAAAAAAATCCAAGTACACAGAAATCTCAAAATATGTTGATTACATGAAAATAGAAATGTGATGGTTTTCGCGGGTTTGGTAATGAGGTGTTGATTCTTAAAACTGGTCTAAGTGTCACAAAAGTCTTAAAATCTATTGAGTTGAATTGTCTATGGCATAAAATGTTCTGAAATGGTAGCAAGATGCTATTTGTTTTGGTGATTTTCTATCCCATCTCCGTCCTTAGGCAGATACCTTCCATTTATGATGAAATGTTATATTCTTCAGTGTATGGTGAAAGAAATGTGTAAATGACATCTTGCTGCTCGAGTGGTGACATACAGGCACGTTTAGACTCGATTCAAGGTTCAGGTACTTGCTAAATGATGGATCGACAGAAACTCAAATCGGTACAAATGATTGCAGTTATATTTTGGAATAATAACTCCTTTTTTTAGCCGTATACACTATTGCATTTTACAGTCAGCTTATTGTGCTTACTTAAAAATTGTTCCTTGTTAAAATAGGAAAATTAAGAGAGAAAATTGTTTCCCGAAATATTGCATTACATGAATAATGAAAATTTGTTTCGATTCAAGTCAGTATTTCTGGCACATGTTTATTAAATAATTCATCCATTATTAATGATACAAAGTTTTATAAAATTGTAAGGAATAAAATAATTTTAAGCTGTTTTACAGAACACATTGTTAATCCTACCAAGTTGCATTTGGTAGGAGTTGAGCTTAGCAGTATTTAAAATTTTCTCCTTCCTGCAAGTTCCATTATAAGCATTTTTTATTGTAGTATTTCAATTTTGGATTCAAGTAATAAGATAATGTATTTTAATTTCCAGAAGATTGCCACATGCATGAGAGATTTTTATAAATTTGACCACTCAAACAGAAAAAGTGTTTCAAAACAAATGCTTTCATAGTGAGAAATCTTGCATGTTATTTTAAACTTGGTTGGAAAATGTTGCAGCCAGTGGTATTATTAAAAATATTAATTTTGTGTGATAGAATTGATTTAAGTTAGATAATTACAAGATAAAAAGAACTTTTTATATACCATGTTTTTAAATTTTCTGTTGAATCATATAAACTTGACAATTCTATGTATTAATAAATACTTTAAAAAATAATTTTGGTGAATTATCCCATCCACTTGAAAAAAATGAAGTTAATTGGAACTTAACTTTCATTTAACTTTTCGTGCCCGTTCCGGCCGATAGATGGCTGTACCAGTCTACAAGACAAAATTAACTTAAAATTAATTTAATTCTGCTTAAAGATGGTTAAAAGTATTAAAAAATGCATTGTCATCGTGTTCTGAGCTATTCTAAAAGTTTCAAATGTCTAGCTAGTCGGGAAGTTAGTTAAAAATCGATTGCAAGATTTGTACGAGACAAACACACACACAAACAAGAAAGCAAGTTAATAAAAACATGGTAAAAAGTAGTGCACACGCTATGAAATGCATAGTTTTACTTCCAAGCTATGTAAGTCACCACTCTTCCCACCTTCGCCACCGTTGCAAAACAAAATTCATCCAATTTTTGTATCAATCGGTTGGAATGACGTGCCATTTCTATCGATGAAAAATTCGAGATGCTATAATTTTGTTTGTTGATCATGATTTGAATTTTTTTTATTCATTTAAGATTTGCGTAAGTTTCTAATTGAAATCATTCAAGTTTTTTCACTTTCAGACTGAATGGTAGATTTTTATATTTTAGGAAGCAATGAAAAGTAATTTAATTTTTATGATTGTGCTTCGTTTTTGCTTTTAAATGATGCTCTAGAAAGCAAATTAGAAAAGTGCATATTCTCCTGTGAAATATTTTTCTACTTTAATCCTGTATCAGAAACTCGAAACAATGTAATTTAGCTCAAAATGCCCAACTTGTATTGACTGTAAAAGAGAAATTAAAGCTAACGGTTTATGACTTGTGAGTATTTTCAAATAGTACGAAATATGGGATTTGACTGCATGCAAAATACATGCAATAAAAAAAAATAGTTAACAACAGACTCATAGTGTTGGAACATTTGTAGCTATAATATAAGGTATCTTGTATTTTTCACATATTCCCTCATATCTCAAAGAAAGAATCGGATATCCATAAGATTCTTGCTTTAAATTGTAAGGAACATGCATACCTAAAAACCAATTTAAAGATTTTTCAAAATTCGGCCCCCAAGGGGTTAATGGGGCTAAACGTGTTTTTTACATATTCCGTCATATCTCGAAGAAACAGATATCCATAAGATTCTTGATTTAAAATGTAAGAAACACGATTAAATGTAACAAACACTATCAATGTCACGATTTTTCGACATTCGCTTTAGATTTTGTAAAAATTGCTAGAAACAATCCAATAATTTATATTTTCTGTATATCACTATTTTGAACACCAAATTGGTGGTAGGAGAAAAGAGAGAGATCAACCATAATTAAATAAAGTGTGGAAAGATGTGTGTGTGTGTGAATTGTATATATTTCGGTTGTTAGTACGTATACATCTAGAGCTCAGGTTAACTCCATTTTTTAATCCTGGGCAACGCCAGGTAATTCTTTGTTTATGAAACCGGCGATTTTCACAAGGGTTTACGGGGAAGCCCTCAAACTCCTCGAAGGGCCAGGATTCAGTGGGATATCAAAATTGAAAGAAGCATTTTAATGCTGACATCAGCAAGGGGGTGGGGGATATTATAATATGCTAATGGGATGCTGACCAGTGGAGAGGGGTATCGATTGGCATAAAATACAAATATACATATCATACAAGTAAGCTTTATTAAGGGTACACCTGTGCAACGCCGGGTATATAAAACTAGTTTATTCATATGACACGAGTCCTGCTCCGAAGTCGGAGCTCATTCTCCTACAAAGAAAAACACTCAACTGCCAGTCTGGCGTCATGAACAGCGGCACTCAAGCTCATAACAAACATTATTGAAAAGATCAAGTCTTTTTGGAGCTCTTACAGATCTTCTAGAGGAGGTGTATCGTTGCATTACCTTCTTATCAGGTACAGATACCTTCAAAATTACAAACAGCGCCAGAATTAGATTCCTCTACACCCAGTTTCTTATCAGCATTTACACTTCTTTCATCTCCAAAGGGAAGATACGGTCTATTGGACATAAAACTTTTCTGTGCGGGGTCTTAAGTTTAACTGTACGAATCTTTCCATCGCGTCCTGGAATCAACTCAATAATTTTAGCTAAGGGCCAAAATAAACTTTTTTTTTTTTTTTTTTTTATCTCCCGTGGACTATTTCTTCAACGATGGGCTCACGAGATCGTTTTTCGTTATGCTTTTGAACCAGCTGACTAAGATATTCTTTTCTAAAGCGTAGTCGTAGATCATTCAACAATTTACTTCTATATTTTATTCTTTTATTAAGACAACGAATTTAATTCATCAATATCCCCAACATTGGAACTCCGGTTCTCGATAAGAAACATGGCGGATGTCGGAACGACCAATTCCTGCGGATCTTCAGATACATGGGTTAAAGGTCCACAATTAATTATGGATTCACAATCGCAAATTACAGTATAGAGTACTTCATAAGATAATACCGATTTACCCAAAATGCATTTTTAACAGTTCTTTTACCGTGCGAGCCAACCTCTCCCAAGCCGTGGTAGGAGGAATAAATTTGCAAAGTATTTTATCAGTTCTCGTTTCTTTTAATATTTTAGCCCTATTCAATTTTGAAAGATCATTAGATTTCTCTTTACTATTATGCCTTTTTCTAATTTCTTTTCTTATTTTTTTATACTAATGTCGTTAACCGGTAATATGATTTTTAGTTGATTTTCTTTTATTAAAGTTTAACTTATGTAATTTTTATTTTATTTTTTGTTTTTCACCAGTCACCAATTATTTTATTCTATTTTTTATTATGTTTTGTATTTATTATGAATATATAATGTGTCATCAAGTAATTGTGCAGTTATTACAAATTAAGTTTTAATTTTGGTTTTGTGAATACGTCATGAATAACAGTAAATTAATGTTTAAATAAAATGTGATTATTACCCCCTAAGCTCGTGTTTTGTCTTTAATTCCTTTTAGAAGAGTAAGTTTTAGTTATTTATAATTTTTATTTTCTTTTAGGTTTAATTACAGTTTTGTTTCGATACTCGCTACTCCCTTTGAACCTGGATATTGCTGATAAAATTAAATTCTTATTTTTATTGAGGTTTTCACAACGCGCCTCAATCTAACTTTAATCTTCAAGATAAACAAACTTTAAATCTATAATCTATAAGATAAAATCTTTAGTAAAAATTAATTATATTCTTTAGTCCAAACAATTAGAAAAAAATCCTTTTAGTTACAACATGCTAGCTCTTCAGAATTATGATTTTGATATTGAACATTTACCAGGGAAGAGCAATGTACCGGCTGATGTTTTGTCGGGGTTAGTTAATGTAGTTACAGTTCAAGAAGTTGAGACAAAAATTAACCCTTTTCCTATTTATAGACTTAAATTAATGCAATATACTTGATAGTAAATGTAAAAAGTTAATTGATCAATTAAAGACTGTTTCAGAATTAAATATTAAAGGTAATACTTATTTTTTAAGAGATGATATTTTATATTGCATCCCAAGGTATAATAAGTCAAAATTTAACATGGAAAAACTATTTGTTCCCAAAACTTTAATATCAGAGGTACTTACTCTTCCCACGACTCCATAACTTCAGCACATCCAGGTTTTAAGAAAACATTATATCGAGTGAAACAAAATTACTTTTGGCCAGGGATGTATAGACACATTGAAAATTATGTTTTATCCTGTGTATCGTGTCTTGAAAGGAGAGTGTAGCGAACTGAGGTTCGTAGTGTCAACCAGAAAATGATTTAAACACACCAGGTATACATCACTCATTACATAAACAAAACAAAAGCAATTTATTAATAAAGTTGATGATGATGAGATATGTACACTGCACAGATGTAAGATGAACTTCGTAACATAAGTGATCACACTCGATTTAATCGGCGTGGGGCGGAGTAAGAACACAGAAGTCCGCTAGGCTAGCAGAACTGGCTCTGCTTCAATGATGAAGAAACGGCACTTCTCCTGACGGGAAAGGGCTCCCCAATAATATCAACGGCGGTGATCACTGCACGCACCCGGTAGCGATGAAATTATTAAATTAAGGAGAAAGGACTCCTCACTGGAAAATAAGGTAGCAAAGGCTCCTTCCACGAAGACTGGTCTCCGACAAATTAGTGGAGTATGTTTACTCCTGCAGGAACTAGATCGTCGCTGCAAAACAGTCACAAGGGACGCTGAACCGATAAGGGCGGCAAACCCGGCTGCTCTTAGAACTGGATCCGCTACGTGTCAGGAACTAAAAAGACGCAAGCCTCGACTGAGGGGTCCATTCTCTTTTTATAGAAGACCTCCACCGGATATTGCATCACTCTCCAGAAAGTCGAACGATCTAGAACAAGTGAGCAACGGAAATGGGTTTCCTGGGGCGATAATGAAATATTTTCCCCGGGTCTAAAGCGGCCGCCTTTTTAGTTTGTCCTCCAAGCCACTTCAAAGAGTCTCAAAAGGGCCGCTTCGGTAAAATGCGAAAGGCACGAGTCCTTTTGTTTAGGCACGCGACGCCTCCAGGATGCTGCTTAACAATTGATAGTTCATGAATGAAAGCACCTGGGGGGTCTCCTGTCATTTATAATAAATACCAGCGGCGTCGCCCGGTGGCGATGACTAAATCAAGAAAAATGACCACGTCCCCTGAGGTCCTGTGGAACAAGTCTATCGGATGAACAAAAGGAAAATTGCTGTCAGCATATTGCCACCCAAGCCGTCGGAAATCTTTTGAAGTGTCTCAGGCCGAGATAGAAGAATTTCTTTTGTTAACGGAGAGGTTGAAATGCAATACTCTACATAACCCCCCTGCCGTTAAAGTTTTCAATGTGGTTGCATATTGAAAACCAACGTTTCGTGTGGGTGGTTCCCATTTCTGCTATCTAATGTACCAGTTCCAACAGTTTTTTTTTCTACTACACAAAAAAAAAATACACAATTCTAACAAGTACGTACACATGCACTAACTGGATTACTAAATACAAACACAAATAAATTCATGGTACTAACAATTAATTCTCTAGGTTACTACATTTACAAATCTAGGTAATTCGCGGACGTTTAAGGAATGTATCTGCTTAAAGCGTCAGCGTTTGTATTCTGTCTTCCCGGCTTGTGTTCTACCCGAAAACAAAATTGCTGCAACATAAGTTGCCACCGAAAAAGACGGCCATTTGAACTGGCATTCTTCTTGAGCCATACCAATGGGTTATGGTCGGTCACGATTTTGAATTCGCTTCCGTCCAGATAGTAGTGAAGTTTTTTTAACGCGAATATGATCGCCAAGCACTCTTTCTCTGTGGTGCTGTATTTCCTTTCGGGTTCAGAGAACTTCCTACTCAGGTACAGGATAGGATGTTCCTTATCACCTATTTGTTGGGCCAACACTACCCCGGCTCCCAGATCGGATGCGTCCGTTTGGACAATAAATGGAACAGTAAAATCAGGAGCTCGTAGCACAGGTGTTTTTATAAGAGCGTCTTTCAGAGTGGTGAACGCTGCCTCGCAAGCTTCGTCCCACACAACCGCCGCGCGTTTCTCCCGTCCCTTTAACGCATCGGTTAAGGGGGCCGCTATCATAGAATAATTTGGAATATAGTGCGCGTAATACCCAGTGAGACCCAGAAATGCCCGAATACTCGTCTTTGTCTCTGGCCGGGGAAATTCCCTAATGCATTTTACCTTTAATTCGGCGGGATTTCGATAACCTCCGCCGACCATGTGCCCCAAGTATTTTACATGGTTTTGGGCGAACCGACATTTTGATGATTTGATTGTGAGCTGCGCTTGCGCTACACGACTTAACACGATATCTAAATGCTTCAGATGCTCGTCCCAGGTCTTAGAAAATATCGCGATGTCGTCGATATATGGAACGGCATACTCCTCACACCCATTTAGAACGTCAGCCATGAGCTTACTGAAAAAGAAAGGTGCGTTTTTAAGCCCGAAAGGCATCCGCAAAGGCCTGAATGTCCCGAATGAGGTGACAAAAGCCGCAATGCGTTGGGCCCTTTCTGTCAAGGGGATTTGCCAATACCCCTTTGCAAGATCGAGTATTGTTATGAAATCAGATCCTGCAACTTGTTCAACCCTTTCCTCTATGTTGGGGAGGGGGTAATATTCGGTGCGAATTATTTCGTTCAACCTACGATAATCAATACAGGGTCTCGGTTCACGACCATCGGTTTCTACCAAAATGATAGGCGAGGTATAATCAGACTCACCTACTTGTATCACTCCTAATTTTAACATTTTGTCAATCTCCAACTTCAAGATTTCGTTCTGTCGGTGTGACGTTTTGTATGGTCTAGACCTAACGACCTTATCCGAGATCAGCTCTATGTCATGCGTAACTTTCTCGGTTTTTCCTGGGTTATTAGAAAAAATATTTGCATGGCGACACAATAATTTCTTTAATTCCCTTTTTTGAGTGAGATTTAGACGAGCGTCAAGTTCGCTCTCGCGCACAATCTCCTCGTAATCGAAATCGGTAGCACCGGTTTCAAAAACGTGGATTGCGAAATCATCCTCAGTACCAATTTCGACTTTACCTTCATAAACCCAATTTATAGTTTCGGGACGCCTGATATAGGGCTTCAGCATATTAATATGGTAAATGCTGGATTTCTGTCTAGGCCCGGGAGTTTGCACTCGATAATTCGTCTCGGATATGCGAGCTTCAATTTTCGCTGGGCCTATCCACTTCGGCGCCATTTTGCTAGGTCGAGATAAAGAGAAAATCAGAACTAAATCTCCAACCTCGAAATGCCTTTTAACTGCGCTCTTATCATACGCTTCCTTACGCTTAGATTGTTCTTCACCCATTTTCTGAGCAGCTAATTCTCGCGCTCTTTTTAATCTATTCACTAGGGTAAGGACGTGCTCTGTCACGGGTCTCTCTTCCTCACAACCTCCCATCCAACCTTCGTACAATAAAACTTCGGGTGTTCGTAGGTTTTTTTCATACAACAGTTTCTCCCTGAATACCTGTGGGACAACTAAAGGACTTCGTGTATCCCCAAAGTGGTCCCTCTGTTGTTTACACAATAACCCGTTTATCACTACATAACCCTTCTCGCCGGTTTGACTTGGACTTTCGACTTTTTTTAACAATGCGGCCAATTCTACACATTCCCGCTGTGCGTCTGCGAATTTCTCTGGGGAAACATTTAATAGACTCAACGCTGGGTCTTCGCGGTCGAGGGGGGGTAAAACTAACAATTTCGCCTGTTCCTCCCTTTCCAGTTGTGTCAAAACGATTGACTCCCCATCTGAGGGACTATTGTCCGAACGCTCTCGAAGAGAATCGTTTGACTGAAGTGTCTGTGTACAGCTCTCTTGACATTTGGAACGCGAGCGCGTTATTGCATTGATTTGCATGCTCTTAGAGTTTTGTTGACCCTGTCTTAGAAGAGCTGCCGTTTGATTTCCCAGTATGTATCTTTGTTGATTTGACCTGTCGCTAATGACACAGGCCTTTGTTGTTATATTTCCATACTGGGAGTTCAGAATTACGCGCGCTAGGGGCACGTTAATGGCACGAGTGTCTAACGGCTGAGTGAGCCAGACTGTTTCGCCGAGGTAGTCGTCGGGCGAAATAAATCTTTTACAAACCAGATCAATCGTACTACCCGTATCTCTAAGTATCTCACATACCTGGCCGTTCACAGTCCCTATACTCACATATGGTTTTAAGGGATCTGTGATTTCCAAATCGGCACCTATGGAGTTAACCTCTTCTTTTTTTGTTAATAACGGACACTGGGGCCTAACATGCCCGACCTCGTGGCAAAAATAGCACTTAATGTCTGTCACACGCCTTTTGTCGAACTCTTTATGGTTCCATTCTTTACGGCGGTTTTCTTTTGGGCGAGGGGAGCTCACCTTATCTAAATTTCGTTCGGGTTCGTGTTGTTCGGGGGATTTTTCAACTTTCTCTCCCGTTTTTACAGCCCCAAACATTTTACGTTGGTCGGGCGCGCGTCCCTCGAATTTCTTCGGCTGGTTGGGGGGCTTACCTGTTTTTCTGATAAGCTCAAACTGATCCGCGTCTTTGACCAAGGTTTCAGGGGACGTGTAATTCTCCCAATCCCTTATATTTTGCTCCCGGATTTCACTTCCCATTTTCCGTTTCAATTGGTCGACCAGAAAGAGATCTTTTAACGACTCAAAAGTTGTAACACCGAGACCCTCTAACCAACCTTCGAAATACGTCTTTATTTCGAAAAGATAATCTTTCCATAGGGTTCCTGGCTTACGCTGGTGTCTAACAAACTTCTGACGAAAAGCTTCAGGACTGAGCCTAAATCGCTCGAGAAGCACGCTCTTAACATGGGAATATTTTTGTGTGTCCTCGACTTTTTCCCGTAACACAATGGCCGCTACTGATAATGGTAACAGGCTAATTAAACTGCCTGACCATTCAGCTTCCGGTATTTTTAAATGCTGTGCCTGCCGTTCAAAAAGGCAAAGGTACAGGCTTATATCAGTTTCTTCCGGGTCGAATTTTTGCATTATGTGCCTTAATGAGTGTCCCGCAGGTCTCGGAGGACTAACAGACGGGCTTTCTTGGGGGGCTTCCCTACTCAGTCTTAATTTGGCTAGCTCAAACTCTCGCTCTTGTTGAGCTAACCTATCCTCCCGTTCTTGTTGAGCTAATTCATCTTCCCGTTTTTTCCGGGCTCGTTGCTCGTTTTCTATACGGGTCTCCATAATTTCAGCTAACAACCCTTCAGCCAATTTTACATTGTAATCTGCTGAACTTTCAATTTTTTTGATTATCTCAAGCTTCAGCATTCCCAAATCTACCTCACAACTCATTTCTATAGCGAGGTTAACTAAGTCCTCTTTCTTTGCACGAACAAGAGAACCCATGTTTGACAGAATACAAAGCTATTACAATACTACACAGAATAATACACACTATTATAAACCCTGAGGTAGTAATTACTTTAAAACCTGAACACAAAATGCAACTACACAACACAATCAATTAACGTACACATGCAATGTATTAACAAATATGAACTAAATTACTTTTAACATTCCGCTTGCGATGTTACTATTTTAAGGTTCATAAAAGATAAATCACTTTGCTTTTAACATATCACAACAATACACAATGCAAAATAGTTAAACACAATGTAGTTACACTATTTCTTTTTGAGCACAGTTACATTCCTTAATTTCTGAGAACTAATTTAACACACTACTATTTCAATAACAATTCTACTTTACACAATAACACTAGTTCTTATTTTACCTCAAATTAAAAAAAATTTTAACACCTTTTAAGTTCAGATCAAGCTATTAATTACGGTTATTAAATTCAACCATTTAATTCTCCTACTTCTGAGAAAACAACCAAAATTATTTACTAAACTACTGTTGGATACCAGCACAAAAGAGAAACAGAATGGTACTCACAATTTGATGTGAAGACTGGCATCTAGTTGGCACTGCAGCAAGTTTATCAGATGGCACAAGAACGTCAAACGTTCTATTCTAATTCACAGGATACACACACCCGCGATAGCACTTTCACACAGTCTCAGTTCTGAAACACGCGCGAATGTCACTAAGGAAATTAACACTGCAGCAGTTTAGCAGATTTCACAAGAACGTCAGCCGCTCTACACTACTTCACAGGATACACACCAGCAATAGCACTTTCGCACAGTCACAGTTCTGAACACACGCGACTGTCACTATAAAAAACAAAATGTTCTTACTGTCGCTTTTTTTTTCGTCGAAACGCTGCCACCAAAATTATGAATGAATATATACCTTCTGTAGCGAACTGAGGTTCGTAGTGTCAACCAGAAAATGATTTAAACACACCAGGTATACATCACTCATTACATAAACAAAACAAAAGCAATTTATTAATAAAGTTGATGATGATGAGATATGTACACTGCACAGATGTAAGATGAACTTCGTAACATAAGTGATCACACTCGATTTAATCGGCGTGGGGCGGAGTAAGAACACAGAAGTCCGCTAGGCTAGCAGAACTGGCTCTGCTTCAATGATGAAGAAACGGCACTTCTCCTGACGGGAAAGGGCTCCCCAATAATATCAACGGCGGTGATCACTGCACGCACCCGGTAGCGATGAAATTATTAAATTAAGGAGAAAGGACTCCTCACTGGAAAATAAGGTAGCAAAGGCTCCTTCCACGAAGACTGGTCTCCGACAAATTAGTGGAGTATGTTTACTCCTGCAGGAACTAGATCGTCGCTGCAAAACAGTCACAAGGGACGCTGAACCGATAAGGGCGGCAAACCCGGCTGCTCTTAGAACTGGATCCGCTACGTGTCAGGAACTAAAAAGACGCAAGCCTCGACTGAGGGGTCCATTCTCTTTTTATAGAAGACCTCCACCGGATATTGCATCACTCTCCAGAAAGTCGAACGATCTAGAACAAGTGAGCAACGGAAATGGGTTTCCTGGGGCGATAATGAAATATTTTCCCCGGGTCTAAAGCGGCCGCCTTTTTAGTTTGTCCTCCAAGCCACTTCAAAGAGTCTCAAAAGGGCCGCTTCGGTAAAATGCGAAAGGCACGAGTCCTTTTGTTTAGGCACGCGACGCCTCCAGGATGCTGCTTAACAATTGATAGTTCATGAATGAAAGCACCTGGGGGGTCTCCTGTCATTTATAATAAATACCAGCGGCGTCGCCCGGTGGCGATGACTAAATCAAGAAAAATGACCACGTCCCCTGAGGTCCTGTGGAACAAGTCTATCGGATGAACAAAAGGAAAATTGCTGTCAGCATATTGCCACCCAAGCCGTCGGAAATCTTTTGAAGTGTCTCAGGCCGAGATAGAAGAATTTCTTTTGTTAACGGAGAGGTTGAAATGCAATACTCTACAAGAGGTTTTAAAAACAAACAAAGGGCTCCATTACAAAGAATTCAGATAACTAGTAGACCTTTTGAAAGAATAGGTATGGTTGCTGTTGGTCCTCTACCAATCACTGAGGTAGGGAATAAATACATTCTGGTCATTGGCGATTATCTTACAAGATGGGTTGAGGCTTACCCAGTCACTGACATTAAGACTTAAACAGTAACAGCTATATTAGAAAAATTCATTTGCACGCATGGTATACCTGAACACATGATAACAGACAGGGGGGTCTTCATTTTTAGCACATAGTATTCAAAAAGTATACGAAAAGTTAGGTATAAATAACATTTTTCTACAAGTTATCACCCTGTCACTGATGGTGTTGTGGAAAGGGTTAATGCTACCATCATTAACTCACTTAAACATCTGGTTGACTCCACTGAAAATGAGTGGGATAGGTACCTTCATTTTGCAGTTCTAGCTCACAGGACTACTTTTCATTGAGCCATACAAGATACACCCGCACATCTGGTGTATGGTAGGGACCTAACTTTACCGTTAACCCTTCTCACATCGCCATCTGCTAGATCATATGCAGATCAACGAGATTTAGCAGAAGACTTAACAATAAGAATACAAGAAGCTTTTAAAACAGTAAAAGAAAACTTAATTATTGCAGCCGAAAAACAAGAGAGTTATCGTTTCAAAAATTGTAAAGATAAGAATATAAAAGTGGGCGATCTAGTTATGTTGTTTACCCCAGCCACTAAGGTTCGACAATCAAAAAAGTTCACTAAATTCAATAGGGGCACGTATAGAGTAAAGGAACAAGCTAGTCCTGGTAATTTTTAAATTGTTAATATTGTCGCGTAGATGGTAGTCGTATGGATTGAACACACACGTAGAGGGAATACAACGCTGTTTATTAGCACACAACACTTAGCTGATAGAACTCAGAACTGAACCCACAGGTTGAGCTACTTGCTCTTTTATCCATCAACAGAATATTCTGGAACGCCGTTCCAGGAAATTAAAGAATGTTCTAGCAACTTCTAGAACTAACAGAAATAGAATTAGAATTAAATTAAATTAAAATAATGTAGAGCTTCGAACCGGGGACCTCTTGCTCAGCAGTCCGGTGCGTTGACCATTCAGCAACAGAGTCTTTGACGGGAAAAGCTTTAAGCGGCATTGCTCCCTCCTTAGAAGAACAGCGTCCCGCTGTCCTAGGTTGCCTAACTGCTAGCAACGTTTGATCTGGAACGTGTCTGTGGTCCGGTGTAATCATTCTTTACATTGGTAGGCGGATCCTCTCCACAATGGCCGTCTTCAGATGTTGAAGAATCACCATTCGGATGTTGTGCTTGTAATTCAGGGTCGTAGTAAGGCTTCATTCTAAGAACATGGACGGTGTCTATCGTTTTCCGGCGTCTTGATGTTGGCTCATAGTCTTGGACTTCGTAGGTTACGTCAGATAATCGTCGTAACACCTGGTATGGTCCGAAGTATTTTTTAAGTAGTTTCTCGGACAAGCCTACTTTCCGAACAGGCGTGAAAATCCATACTAAATCTCCAGGTGAATAGGACACCACCCTGTGCTTGGAATTATAACGCCGACGGTCCTTTTCTTGCGCCTCTAGGGTTCGTAGTCTGGCTAACTGCCTTGCCTCTTCGGTTTTCACGACAAGATGCTTAGTATAGTCGTTCTCCACGTCAGGGCAGAAGGGGAAAAGAGTGTCAAGCGTTGTTTCGGCTTCTCGGCCATGAAGTAAATAGAAAGGTGTGAATCCGGTTACATCCTGTTTAGCGGTGTTGTAAGCGAAGGTCACAAACGGCAGTATCTCGTCCCAGTTTCTCTGTTCTACGTCTACGTACATGGATAACATGTCGCCTAGTGTTTTGTTGAATCGCTCAGTAAGGCCATTGGTCTGGGGATGGTAGGCTGTCGTCATTCGATGACTAATGTTACACAACCGGATGATATCTGAAACAAGTCTTGATTGAAACACTTGCCCTCGATCGGTGATGATAACTCGGGGCGCTCCATGTTTTAGAAGTATATCTTCGACGAGGAACCTCGCTAATTCCGCAGCTTCAGCAGTTTTCAGGACTTTTGTAATAGCATAGCGACTCAAATAGTCGGTGCAGACTACGATCCATTTATTTCCAGTGGTCGAATTTGGAAAACGCCCAAGGAGATCTATCCCAATGCGATGAAATGGCGCAACAGCAGGCGGTATAGGCATTAGATGACCCGGTGGCTTCTGTGGAACGGCTTTCCTACGCTGGCATTCCCGGCAGTGAATGACATATCGTCGCACATTTCGGTAGAGCCCTGGCCAGTGAAACCGCTTCCTTATTCTGTCGTACGTTTTGACGAATCCTAGATGTCCGGCCGTGGGTGCGTCATGGAAACATTGAAGAATGTCTTGACGTAGATGCTTTGGAATGACAGGAAGCCATTTCTTGCCGGTTGGATCGAAACTCTTTTTACATAGTACGTCTTCAATCAGCTCAAATTCTCCTTTCACTGTTTCGCCATTTCCTAGAGTCCGTATTAACTCCGCAAGTCTTGGATCTTTTCTTTGTTCGCCAGCAACGTTAGCAAAATCTATAGCGGCGATGACTTCCGATGGTATATTGTCTTCTTCCAATGGATTTCCGGACAAACTATCAGCGTCCTTGTGTTTCTTTCCGCTCTTGTAAACAATCGAGATGTCATACTCTTGTAGTCGCAAGGCCCACCTCGCAAGTCTTCCTGAGGGATCCTTTAGATTAGTTAGCCAACACAGCGAATGGTGGTCTGTTACGATTGAAAAGTGTTTGCCAAAGAGGTATGGTCTAAACTTGTGAACAGCCCATACGGCGGCAAGGCATTCTCTTTCAGTCGTGGAATAATTTTTCTCTGCTTTGGTTAGTATCCGCGAAGCATAGGCAATAACTGTTTCTTTTCCATGCTGTATTTGAACCAAGACTGCTCCAATACCATAGCCGCTGGCGTCCGTTCGCAATTCTGTTTCGGCGTTTTCGTCGTAAAGTCCCAGTATAGGGTCAGATATCAGTGCTTCCTTTAGCCGGTCGAAAGCATCCGACTGCTCACGTCCCCAACGAAATTTAGAGTCACCTTTCAGCAACATTTGTAAGGGTTGAGCTTGATGACAAAAATCCTTGATGAAGCGGCGGTAATAAGAACAGAGTCCTAGGAAACATCTGACGTCGTGCACACTTTTGGGTGTGGGAAAACACTTCACGGCCTTTACTTTATCTGGATCGGGGCGGACACCTCCTTCCGATACTAGATGTCCCAAAATCTTAATTTGTTCAGCCCCGAAGAGACATTTTTTTGGATTTAGGACAAGCCCAGCTTCTTGGATGCATTTAAGTACGACATTCAGACGTTTAAGATGGTCGTCGAAGGTCTCGGAAAACACGACAATGTCGTCTAGATAACAGAGACACATGGTCCATTTTAGGTGTCGTAGCAAGTTATCCATCATTCTTTCAAAGGTTGCCGGCGCATTGCACAGACCAAAGGGCATGACCTTGAACTCGTAAAGTCCTTCTGGTGTGATAAAAGCTGTCTTTTCGCGATCTGCCTCGTCCACTTCAATCTGCCAGTAGCCAGAATAGAGATCGATCGACGAAAAGAACTTGGCTCCTTTTAAGCTGTCTAATGTGTCGTCAATACGGGGCAGAGGGTAGGCATCTTTTTTCGTAATTTTGTTGAGCCGACGATAATCGACACAAAATCGCCAACTTCCATCCTTTTTCTTCACGAGGACAACTGGGGACGACCATGGGCTCTCCGATGGTTGAATAACATCTCTGTCTAGCATCTTTTCTACTTCCTCTTGAATAATTCGACGCTCCGCAGGAGATACTCTGTAAGCCCTTTGGCTAATCGGTAGATGATTGCCAGTGATTATACGATGTTTCACATTTACTTTTGTTCCGGCTTTTCTTGATTGATCAAAAATTTCAGGAAACTCAGAAAGTAATTCTAAGAGTCGCTGTTTTCGTTCTACCGTGAGATCTTGGGCTAGCATTTGGGAATAGTCGACCGGAGAAGGGCTCGATTTCAACTTGGCGGCTGAGCACATATGCGCACTGGAGATGCAGTTCAGATACCTCTCGTCTAGAGTCTCTGCATAGCCCACACACATGCCTTTGGGAATGAACCTAGCTTCTGGTTGAGCATTCGTGACCCAGAGTTCGGCTGTACCGTCGTAAAACGTCAGGATCGTTGAGGGCACCGCAACTTCTTTGTCCAGCAGCAGTAGTCGATTTCCCTCCACCATGACGTCTGTGATCGCATTAATTTTGGGATTCGTGACAATTACTTTAGAAATAGAGTGCGGAGGTACGACGCAGTCTTGAAGGGTGTTCACTCGCCATGTCTCAGCAGATTCAGGATCTGACATCATTTCGTCAAACACTAGTTCCGATCGGCCACAGTCGACGACTGCTCTCGAGGCTTCGAGAAAATCCCAACCAAGTATAACATTGTGACTGCAGTTCGGCATAACTGTAAACTCAAAGGGACGTATTAGACCATTGATGGTTAAGCGAAGAACACATTTCCCTATTGGACGGACGTGACTTCCGTCGGCGACCTTGAGGATTATGCTTCCGTTGATTGGGAACATAATCTTTCGCAGCTGACGTCTATATTGGTCTGAGATGACAGAAAATGATGCGCCGGAGTCCACGAGTGCACGTACTGGTTGACTGTCAATGTTTAGTTCTAGATAATTCTTCGTCATCTTTACGGCAGCGGGAGGATTTTGTTTTTCAGCGGCCTCACCTCCAGGGAAGGTCGCACTGCTTAGTTTTCCTCATTTCTTCGGCCAGGTGAGACACTGGAACGTCTATACGGCGATGGGGATCTGAAGCGACGAGTAGGCGATCGACCTAGGTTAGGGCTAGGCGACAGACTTCTTTCAAACGTTCGGCTGGATTCGTCGGCGGTGTTCTGGGAGATCGTGCGTCGCTGGGCTGTGTTTCCTCTATCAGCTCTGTAAGCATTAAAAATTGCTCTTCTATCCCGGCAATAGCGAACGACATGTCCGGGGCGGCCACAGTGAAAGCAAACGGGACGATTGTCGGTCGTACGCCACACGTCGGTTTTTCGGTTAATTGTTCCTGTGCCGGCTCCGGCCTGTTATACGTCGAGTGTATGCTGCGGTTATATGTGGGAGTCGACCTTCGGAAGCTTCCACTAGATATGGGAGCCAAAGATTTCTCAACCTCATCTCGCACAATTGCTTCTATGGTTTGTACGCCTGTTTGGGGCTCTTCAATTTGGGGTGTAGTTAATCGCTGTATCTCTTCACGGACAATTTTACGGATCAGTGAGGTTAGATCCTGTTCCTCGTCGACGGAGGCAATTGGGACAACATTCGGCAAGCGACTGAATTTCTGACGTCCTATTCGCTTTTGCTGCATTTCCTCAATGTACTGACACCATTTACTGAAATCGACTGTCGTTTTTATCTCCTTAGTTAATAAGGCCTGGTACACCTCTTCTGCGATGCCCTTCATTAAGTGGGACACTTTATCGTCTTCTCACATGGCCGGGTCAATTTGGTTGCAGAGTCCTAAAACGTCTTGGATATAAGATTGTGTAGCTTCCCCAGCTCTCTGCGCTCGGCATTTTAAGCAATCCTTAGCTCGCCGTATATATAGCTGAGAGTCACCAAAAGTTTTTTCAGTTCTCTTTCGAAGTCGTCCCATGAATTCAGCAGGTCTTCGTTATTTTCAAACCATATTTTGGCGGTCCCATCAAGGAAAAAGTAGACGTTCGCAAGACATAGAGTATCATCCCATTGATTAAATTTTGATACTCTAAAGTATTCTTTTAACCACTTGGTTGGATCTTGTCCAGGATCACCTCTAAAAATTGTCGGCTTTCTCGGTTCCCTAATTAGTGCTGGAGACAGCAGGACGGTTTGTGGCTTGACTTCTCCTTCAGGCATTGCCGGGAATCGCTTTCGTGGAGCGGCTACGTAAAGACCGTATTCCGGAGGAAGATTTAAAAGTTTACGGCTTCTTCGTATTTCTTCTGCTTCCAGACTGAACTGAGTACCCGGCGCCTCCACCAAAGATGTCGCGTAGATGGTAGTCGTATGGATTGAACACACACGTAGAGGGAATACAACGCTGTTTATTAGCACACAACACTTAGCTGATAGAACTCAGAACTGAACCCACAGGTTGAGCTACTTGCTCTTTTATCCATCAACAGAATATTCTGGAACGCCGTTCCAGGAAATTAAAGAATGTTCTAGCAACTTCTAGAACTAACAGAAATAGAATTAGAATTAAATTAAATTAAATTAAATTAAATTAAATTAAAATAATGTAGAGCTTCGAACCGGGGACCTCTTGCTCAGCAGTCCGGTGCGTTGACCATTCAGCAACAGAGTCTTTGACGGGAAAGGCTTTAAGCGGCAATATTAATGCTCCCAGTGATGAACAGGTGGTACATGTAGATAGGTTAACTTTAATTCCAGATAGAATAATTTTTCCTTCTTTAACAGTCCCAGAAGAAAAGACTACCCCTTTCTCCCCTAAAGTAAATGTTAACAGTCATGATGAATCTCAATCTAATTATATAGATGATCGAATAACTATGCCTTTCTTCTCACCCCTTACGTGTAGACCAAATTATCAATATATTATTCCCAACTTTCCTATATCAAATAATCAAACCCAAAGGAATGTTGTTAATAGTGATAATAATGGACCAGCTTCTCCCTATGCTCTAGATCAGTGGTTCCCAACCTTTTTCAGCTGGCGACCCACCTTTCCTTATCGGAATACCTCCACGGTCCATCGGTCCATGGTGGAGTAAAAAACCTTATTTGTATCGTATCCCTTTCTTATGTATATATAATTTACCATCAAATATTGTAAATATATATATATGTTTTTTTGAAGATACAGATTGATTATTGATAAACAATTTGTGTTCTGATTTGAAAATGGTTGACAAAATATAAGCACTTTTTCTTATCTTTTCTGATGGTTTATTCGGTGGTTTCTGATAGTTTTAGGATCGAGTCGCAACCCACCTGTAACCCTTCCGCGACCCACCGGTTGGGAACCGTTGCTCTCGATGATATTGAAATATCTGATGTTAGTTTCCTAGATAATAATAGTGATTTTAGTAATGATTCGGTGGTTCAGGATACACGTGAAAATGATAATGTGCAGTCTAATTTTAACGCGACAAATACTAATTTGACAAATTCCCAAATTGTGACACGTAGTAAAAAGACAAAGTCCACTGGCAAATACTACTATAATTTAAGGCCCAGGGACAGTAATGGTTTTGTGAAGAAGGTTAGCAACAAGAAGCGAAACTGTGTTTTTCTATTGACTATATCCTTTATGTGTAGAATTTTTTTTGGTGTTTGATAATTATAGTCAACATTCAGCGTACAGTGTGTTTATTACTTTGCATTTTTATATATGGAATTTTTGTTTGTATATCTACGATATGGTTTTTGAAAGAATTGTAACAGTTTTGTTGTGTAGAATTCAGATTTACAATTCATGAATGTGGGAACAATAATTTAAATGTTCATAAGTGCCACGATTCAATGGATCCTTCAGATAAGACTTTTATCAGTCAAAAAGGCCACAAGGACTTATATGTGAACCGCTTTGGTCTTCTCTGTGTCACGGCTCCCACTCTAGTCATAATTTTTTTTTTACCAATCTTCAACAATATTGATGGACGGCCGGTCTCATCTCCATATCTTCAACCTGGCCAGGAGTAGACATATCCGCTGGCGGAGATATCTACGGAAGTGTGCAGAGGAGAGATGCTAATCCAGTTTCAACAGTTCTTAGTTCCATAATCAGCCATCAGAACCATGTAACATCTTATAACGCTTCATTAACGATGACCTGCAGCTGCAACTTTTCACGAGATAGAGTGGGTTGCCGGGGTACTGTGAGTGACCGATTTGTAACATTGTAACGAGGAATTCGTTACAGGTTCCTTTATTTTGATTAATTTAATTTAATTTGTGTAGTTCTCTTAAACTTTAAATTATAACTTTAATTTTAATCTTAAATCTGCTAGTAATGTTTCCTTTCCTTATCTGATAGTAATTTTTTTCCCAGGCTCTTAGTCATGGGAGGTCTCTGTAACTTTAAGTCCGTTCGGTCGGTAATTGAGAATAGCCTATCTTCTAACATCTGGCAGTGCAATTTGCCGTCCTAGATTCTTTAAGTCTTTGTCAGCTAGGTCCCCTAATTGCTAGCCTCGTGTCCACGAAATAAGATCTCTTTTCTTCCCTGTTTCCGTGTTTTTGTTAACAGCATTGATGGGTCTTTTTAAGCTATTAAACTCCGTTTATGCTAAAGGCTCCTGTTTCCCCTTTCCGCGCCTGCGGCGAACGTAATTTATTACGATTCTCTTGCATGGGAAACAGTTTTTCTCAGAACAGGCGTTTGGGCTTCGCGCTGTTTGACCAGCTCCTCGGATTGGTTAAGCTCAGCCAGTCTCGGCCAATGAAACTGCTTAAAAGGGTTCTTCTGGCATTTTCTTCTGGCAAGAGGAATGTGGTACCTAAGGTTTCCAGTTTTGGCGATGCTTCGCGTATTTTATTTTATGGACACAAGGTGTTGGCAATGTGTTGGGGCGCTGTTAAGGTTGTCTTTCTCCTCTCCCTTCTGCACGCCCTGGCGAGATTGGTTGTACGGCAACCCTTCTCTCCTTGCGTTGTCCAGGGCTGAAAAAAAAAGAGATGCGATGCAGAGATTCAGAATTTTTTTTTGGTAGATAAAAACTTGCTCTAAGAGACCCTGAGCCGAACTATCGGTCCTTTTTGTTTGGCCGTGGCTTGGTGAGGGGGATGTTTTTTTTTGTTGAATAGTGAGTACCAGTGTATTCTCGTGATCTGATATTTGTATATATATTTTAAAAAAAAATTCCTTCAATACTATTATTTTATTTTTGATGCTCTCCTAAGTGGTCGTGTAGACCTGAAGCTCTTTTCTATTATGTAGCAGACCTTTTTGTTGTTATTATTCATTAACCAAGAGACTTATATATTCATCTCAAATAAACGTGAATTCAAAGTCTACATATGTTTCGTCTACCTTTTTGTGAGTGAAGCAGTTTTTTTTATATTTTTCTGTTGAGGGATTTTAGCCGCTCGTGTTCCTGTGGTATTGCACTAGAAATTTGTTTCCGGCACAACGTACTCCGTGAATATGATTGTGCTAGTAAATTTTTTTTGAAGAGACTGTACTCCACTATTTACAGCTGAAAGGATCGTCATAATTTCTTTTAATTGGTCCTTCGTACACTTCGTGAGTTTCTAAATCTTCGGAACCCATCCGGCCATATTCACCGTTTGCGTGGGAGTTGACGATTGCTCCATGCCTTCCAGAAATTCATCGTGATCAAATTATAGACATTCATCAGTATCTGTTTGCAGTGTCCGGAGTCTTGGTACCATCATCGAAACATGATTAATATTGCAAAAACAGTTTTTAATGAATTTAGGTTTCAGAACTATTTAGGGCCACTTGCCTGCCTGAACTTTCTACGTAGCCATAGTATCCCGAACTTTTGTCTTCATACTGCTACAAACAATTTATGACGAGAACTTCAAGTTCACTGATACGAACTATTATAAATATCATCTCCTTTATTCAACTATAATTACTATTGCCACACTTCAGCAATAGTACAAACATTGAGCACTACTAATCACAGCGTTCATAATATATTGACTTTGCCTCAACATCGTATCCTGGAAGAACTAAATTGAGTGAATTTGTGTTTAGGACTTTAACTCAGGAAGATAACTCTTATGTCGCAAAGTATTTCATTTTGTAAGAGAAGAAGGTTGTTGTGCAAAGTTTCCTACACATATTATACCTTTGGAATGATGGCAAAAGGTTTCCTATATTTTATGCATTTCTTTACATTTTCTATCGTAGTTAGGTAGTGTGCTTATGTCTTGGTCCATCATAGGCTCATGCAATTTTTGTGACCCAAGAGCTATTAGCCCAGTCAAAATAGGTTTTATGGCTAAAAAAAAATTTGAAAGTTTTGAAAATTGGTGGAGATCTTTGGGCATACTGTTGAACATACTAAAAGTCCCCACCGATCAGTCTTGAGCTTTCGCCGCCATCTTGGAAAATGTGTACATTTTTTTTGGTTTTTTGCAAGTAACTTCAGAAATATTGATTTTATGTTAAAAAATTGAGTACAAAAATTGAAGAGCATTAAATTATGAACAAAACCATTATTTATATTTCTTTATAAGTCTAACACGAACAAAGATAATTGACTTTGAAAATAACGAACAATCACGCTTAGGACGCGGATGTGCGGGTCATCCCCATCGCGATGGGGGGATGATCCACGCATGTGCCCCAAAAGTCTTGTACACTCACGTGTGTCAAATCTCTGCATATCAAAGCTCGAGATAAAGTTACAGCAACATCCAATCCATTGTTATCAGGTTGTATTGTGAGGCTTGGTAGATTCTATCTTTTTATGTCATACTAAGGCTGCATTGAGTACAGAATGGCTGGAAGTGGGTAAAAATAAATACTAAATTTGATGTATGCAACTGCGTCAATAAAAAAATGTTTCCAGGCCATGCATACGCTAAAAAAATCCTAGCTTATTTATTTACCTAAACAGCTTTAGTAAAAATAATTTTTGACGCCATGGACATATCTGATTTCTAAAGCAGTAATCTCCATGAGTTGTTTAAAGATTTTGAAGGCCTTTTTTGTGTTTTTGGAAATAACTTGGGAAATATTAACTTTATGTAAAAAAAAGTTTTATACAAAAATTAAAGAACATTAAATTGTGCACAAAATATATTAAATATATTTTGTCGTAACCCTAACACGAACCAAAATATTAACTATTAAATGCGGTTTGATAATGAATGTAGCGTCCAAGTCTCGTTGCAGGCGCTTTCCTTTGAATTCTCTCCTCTCCCTCATTTGGGCAATCTTTAAACACAAAAAATAGACTAATGTTTTTTGGTATGTAGATAGTTGATCATTTTTAATTTTATGAACAAATGTAATGAACTTGGATTTATTCACTACCATATTTTTATTGTATATAATTTTTTAAGCTTACCTACTTTATGGTTATCGTTCTTTTTTTCGGTACGAGATTGTTCGCGTCGTCAGTCTTGAAAAGATCGTCTATGGGTCAGCTAGCATCACCTCATTCATCAATTCTTTTTATTGGATCCTCATGATCTACAGTGCAATAACTGCAATGGGGTATGGCATTGTGACATACCCTACTGCAGTTTTTGTAGGCTGTTGTGCAGTTGATGCTTACTTTCCGACACACACATCTTTCTACCCAGTCAGTCTCACAGTTGTCACAGTTGAGCCACTGCATCCATTGTTGTGATGGGCCCGAGGGTTTTCTTTTGACATTTCAAGCCGACACTTCAGGATTCTACTCATTCCCAAACCACTTTTGCACTTGGTGATACAGCCGAAAGGAATGTCGCATGGCTGTCTCTTCAGTTGAGGGAAGAGACGAAATATATGGTTTTTTATTTTAGTGACAAATTTTGAGAAGCATTTGTACTTAAACTTATTTAGGGACTTTTCACTGGGATGTGCTCAATACCAGATCAGAAAAAAACATTCTCCTACTTAAGCAACATCATTATGCGATGAGTTGCATTTATTAACTACTCTCACGTCGAGTTCCATATCTTTAGTTTAGAACATTTTTACACAATTTTTCTTTCCTTTGTTGAATGCTGCAGAAGTAGTATCGCATCCACTGAACGCACGGAAAAAATGATACTTTGGTATGTCCCGATGATTGTATTTTATTTGACGAATGTATTTTTTTTCTTTGCTTTCCCTTTGCATGTTTTGACAAGGAAAATGTCTTTTCTGTAGGAGAGCTGTTAATAGAACTAGGTGGTCAACATCTTCACCCATGATTACAACGATGTTGTTACCAGAACATGCTTCATTAATTGCAGTATTTACAATGAGAATGTCGGCTTCGTCATTACATTGCCAGAATCGAATCCCACTGTTTTCCAGCTCAGCTGATAGCATGCTGATCAGTTTGCTCTTGTTGTTTTCATTTGAAAGGAACTGTTATTGTTGAACACTAACTCGCATGTTTCCATCAAAACTTATGTCTACAGATTTTATCACAATAGACCGTAGATTTTCTTCCATTTTTTTGTACTGTTATTGGTGTTGAATTAACCATTAAAAACGACTATACAGCTGGTCCCATAATGCTTTTTTTATATGGTTAACTTAATTTGTACAAACAACCGAAAAAGTTAATTGTGTTCCCCATTTGACACGGTGTAGGAGAAAACCACCGTCCTCAATGTTGAGGCAGTTCAGGAGGTTAAGGTCTTTGTTTGGAACTTCAAAAACGTCGTACCTAGCCAATGTCGTTGTCTCTCGCATGCCAGCTTCATTAAACAGAGCAAATGTAAAAGGAGCTAACTCATATCCTAAATAAAATGCTACTCGTCTCTTCGTCGTTTTGTTTAACAATCTGTATCCTCTGGAAAAGCAACAACGGGATTACTAATGTATTGAAACCGTTTACTTTCACCGTACAATTGACGGTGATCAAGCTTTCATAAGCTTTGCCATTTCAAAGTACTGAACCCAGAGGGATGCAGTTGGGCCATTCTCTTTCAAATGCTTCCTCATTTTAATCTAGATGTCTCGTATATGCGTATGTCCGTATATGGTTTCTGGTGATAGTAGTTCAATAGCAAAATATCTAAAGAACTCTTGGAGATTATTGCTTTTGAAATTAGATATATCCATGCCGTCAAAATTTATTTTTGCTAAAGCTGTTTGAGTAAATAAATAAGCTAGGATTTTTATAGCGTATGCATGGCCAGGCAACGTTTTTTCTACTGACGTAGTTGCATACATCAAATTTAGTATTTATTTTTACCCACTTCCAGCCATTATGTACCCAATGCAGCCTTAGTATGACATAAAAAGATAGAATCCACCAAGCCTCACAATATAACCTGATAACAATGGATTGGATGTTGCTGTAACTTTATCTCGAGCTTTGATATGCAGAGGTTTGACACACGTGAGTGTGCGAGACTTTTGGGGCACATGCGCGGGTCATTCCCCCATCGCGATGGGGATGACCCGCGCATCCGCGTCCTACGCGTGATTATTCGCTATTTTCAAAGTCAATTATCTTTGTTCGTCTTAGACTTATAAAAAAATGTAAATAATGTTTTTATTCATAATTTAATGCTCTTCAATTTTTGTATTCAAATTTTTTACATAAAATCAATATTTCTCAAGTTACAGGCAAAAAACAAAAAAAGTGTACACATTTTCCTAGGTGGCGGTGAAAGCTCAAGTCTGATCGGTGGGGACTTTTAATATGTTAATTAACATGCTCAAACAAACATCTCCACCAATTTTCAAAACTTTCATATTTTTTTTAGCTATTCGTCAAAATCGGGTCTATTTTGACTGGGGTATATAGTGTATGAAGAGTGTATCGTATTTATATAAATTTTTGTTGTTTTTAACTTTATAATTTTATTTTGGTAGTGATTTTATGTTTTGGCTGAGCATACAATCACGAATTACTTAGTAGGCAAACAAATTTCTTTTGTTTTTTTTGTGTGCGGGTGCTCCAGTTATAGTTTTTTTTTTACCTTTTGGTTCCTTGATGGATTTTTTTTTATTATTATATATATGTGTATACAATGGTTATTCTCAGTAGTAGTAGGTATATGTGGTCCTGTATAAGTTCATGAAATTTTTTTGTAACAAAAAATTTTGTCCGTCAGGGTGAAGTAATAATGTTGTGCTGATATTTAAAGTTTTAAAATAAATACATTTCCAACATAACATGCTTAAGCAAATTATAGATAAGTGTGGTGAAAAAAAATATGAAATTCTAATATGATATAAATTATTATTATTATGATATAAGTGGCTGGTAATTTTTTTATTGGCTGGTGAACCTTTGTTTCAAATAATATAAAATTAAATGCTTGTAAGTTTCCCCTCCTTTCTTTTTCAACCCTGTATTCTATTTCTCAGTAATTCAATACGTTCAACTGCATCATTTTGCTGTGAAACTGAACTCTCCCATGATCCCAAGGATTACGAAGCAAGAACGCCAGAACATCGGAATTTTAATGTTTTTCGCAAATCCCAGGCTCCCCAGCTAAAAGACCACCAAAGCGAAAAGGGGGAAGCATCGTGTTTACAACTTCGGCATACAACGGTACACGCAGAGGCTCGGCGAAACTCACCAATGCGAAAAGGAGAGTGAAGAACTATTTTTTCGACGCGCAATGTTCAAGCAGAAAAGTGGCTCCCGAATTCACGGAGAGAAAAGTTTGAGATGAATCAGACAGAGAGAGCCCCGCAGCCAAAGAGAAGAGTCTCTTTCCAGACGCCTTAGTCGAGAAAAGATGCCTAAAAACAACGATGAGATGACGGAGATTTTGAAGGAACCAAGAGAAAGCTAACTCCCTTAATTTCGGGCATGCCCTACCCTACTTCCCAAAATCTTTTCTCTTTACTATTATGCATTTTTTCTAATTTCTTTTCTTATTTATTTTAGACTGCAGTCTTAACCGGTAATATGATTTTTAGTTGATTTTCTTTTATTAAAGTTTAACTTAAGTAATTATTATTATTTTTTGGGATTTCACCAGCCACCAATTATTTTATTTTATTTTTTATTATGTTTTGTATTTATTATGAATATATAATGTGTCATCGAGGAATTGTGCAGTTATTACAAATTAAGTTTTAATTTTGGTTTTGTGAATACGTCATGAATAACAGTAAATTAATGTTTAAATAAAATTTGTGATTATTACCCCTAAGGTCGTGTTTTGGCTTTAATTCCTTTTAGAAGAGTAAGTTTTATTTATTTATTTTTTTTGTTTTCCTTTTTATTTTCTTTTAGGTTTAATTCCAGTTTCGTTTCGATACTCGCTACTCCCTTTGAACCTGGATATTGGGGATAAAATTGAATTCTTATTTTTATTGAGGTTTTCACAACGCGCCTCAATATAACTTTAATCTTTAAGATAAACTTTTAATCTATAAGATAAAATCTTTAGTAAAAATTAATAATATTCTTTAGTCCAGAGGTTCCCAAACTTTTTTTTCTCGTGGACCACTTTCAAAGTTTTACTATTTTCGGTAGACCCCCTGCTGCTACATTTCTACTGTATTCCCAAAACTCCTAAAAAATATCACCCTAAATTGGGGGTGTTAAGAAGAAAAAAAAAGTAGCACAATTTCTTGTGTCCTATTTATTAAAATAATACTTGTGGTTATACAAAATTATAAACATTTATTATTACAAACAATCAACAATTGACAAAAAATCAACAATGAACTCTGAAATGTAAATCAACAATAAAAATTAGTCATACTTTTAATGAGACGGATGTACTGGATGAATTGACAGCAAATTATCAATATTTGGCTTCAGTTTTGTAAGAAGTAATCTCAAATCTCTCCGTTCTGTGATGTTCAATCTGCTCCTTTTTTTTGTTAACAGGTTGGTAACAGCACTAAAACTTCTTTCGACAAGATATGACGAGGGAAACGCTATCAAAAATTTTCTCGCAATTTCCCACAGCCCAGGATATTTTTCGGGAATTTCTGCCTGCAGCCAAAATGTTTGATAGCCTTTTTTAAATTTCACCTTCAGTTCCTCGTTGGTGCTGAGCTCAAGTAGCTCCTCTTGTAATACCACATTCGCCTCTTCCGTTTCATCAAATGGGGTTATGATCCATGGTAGTATTTCCATCGTCAGAATATCTTCAAATCTATTTTTGAAGTCATCATGCAGGGTATTTAAATGTTGAGCGTATGTCTGAATATCCTCATCAAGACATTCTATCTGTGACAAGTGCGGAAACTGGGAGAATTCGCGCCGACTAATATTTTGCTTCATTAATTTCAATTTACCAAGAAAAGCCAAAATTACACCCTTTGTTTTTATTAAATTAAGGCTGTCCCCTTGTAACTGCAAGTTAACGTCATTGAATTTTATGGACAAATCTGTTAAGTACGCAATGTCCTCTTTATATTTGATCAGATTTTCTTTTAAATCTGGTGCTTTAGTTTCCAGAAACTCTATCACTGATTCGAAAAGTGAGTAAAATCTCGATAAGCATGCACCTTTCGACAACCAGCGTACTTCAGTATGTAAGAGCAGTCGTTGGAAATCTTCATCATTTTCATCGCACAATAGTGCAAATAAACGGGTATTCAAAGCATTGCTTCTTATTTTATTAACTGCGTTAATCACAAATTGAAGCGATTGGTGCAATCTATCACTCAAATTTTTCGCTACAAGGTGTTGTCGGTGGATGACACAGTGAATTGCAATTAGTCCTGGTATTATTCTTTTAAGATGGCTTATAAACCCACGATATCGCCCGAACATGGCAGGAGCTCCATCTGCTGCCACCGAAATAATGTTTGTAAATGGAATAGATTTTTCTGTAAAAAAATCACTCAGGACATTAAATTTCGATTCGCCTTTAGTGTCCAACTTCAAAGTTTTTGCGAATAGCAGCTCTTCATGGATTTCTTCGTCCATAACAAATCGAACATATGCCAATAATAATGCTTCATTACCAGGCAAAGTAGACTCGTCCAATTGAATAGAAAAATGAGTGGTTTGCAGATAATTACACAAGAAGCTTTCTATATCAGAGCTCATTTCATCAATACGTCTTAGTACAGTGTTGTTACTTAAAGGAATTCTTTTGAGTACGTCAAATGGAGGTTTGAGCAGAACAGTTTTTAAAACCTCTTCAATAGTGGGTAAAATTAACTCTTCTCCGATGGTGTGCGGTTTTCCAGATTTCGCTATAAGCAACGAAATATTGTAAGATGCCCGCAAGCCATCATCGTTACTTTGAGACGTTGAAGACTTGTACTATTATCTATTGTTCTATTCAATTCTGTGTTTGAACTGAGTCTCGAATATTTTTTAGCACCTACCTAGTGAATAATGCTGCCTGCCTACGTTGATAGGTAAATCCAAGCCAAAATTTTTTTTCTTTATTATGAAAACCAGAAAATTTTTTGTAGACCCCCCACTTACAACTTGTGAACCCCTGTTTTCTTTTCACGTCTACGTGGACCCCCGTGTGGTCTCCTATGGACCCCTGGGGGTCCACCTGGACCACTTTGGGAACCTATGCTTTAGTCCAAATAATTAGAAAAACATCCTTTAGTTACAACAGAGAATTCAGAAGTTCTATGTGAATAGCACGGTACACGGCGCAAGTGAACAGTACCATCCACAACTTTCCTTCATTTTTTCAAAACGTAGGTCCAGCCAAATTAATTCCTACAATTTCGAAAGGCGCACAATCCGTAACTCGGTCTGGTGGCAAAGATGTCGGTTCTCTTGAAACAGCCTTAACTTTAAAATCGTTTACAAGCAATCAGTTGCGCACCTAGGGGGTGGGCCAAGGGGCCCTGCCCCCCCTTCCCCCCAAAGAAATAGAAATTGCATTATGAATATTGATTTTGCATTATAAATATTTTTATCCGTTCATCTTGTCGCCCCCCACAAGAAAAAATCCTGGGTGCGCCACTGCAAGCAATACAGTTAGAGGGCTTTTTTAATAAATTTTCTAGCCCTAATTATCCAAAACCTTTCTCTTAACATGCATTGCATCATTTGAATACTCGCATGACAGTTTTTATTGTGTACATTTCTGATTAATAGCTTGGTGAATTCACATTTTTCTGGTAAAAGTATTGAGTATAAAAAAATATTATTCATCATCTCAGTTAAGTATTATCGTTATTGCTCTCAGAATAGCTTCTTCATCTATGAGAGTTTCAATAAAATTTGAAGATTTAGTATCAGACAGATAATAGCTTTGTACTAAACGAATTAGTTTTTTTTTCAAATTCTTACTGAGAAAGTTCAGTGTTTTTATTTTTTACGTGGCCACATTTACAGTTAGTCATAAGTCTAAATATCCATGCAAATACTCTTATCATTTTATCATAATTGGAAAATTTCCTGATGGTGCGGATAGACCCGCAGCAGGCAATTACTCCGCGCACGACCCAGACAAGGTCCCACACAACACCCACAGGACCCACTTCACAGAACAAGCGGCACAGTCGGGTTCCAAGCAGAATAGACGGAATTGCCAGAAAAATAAATGTACTTAATTTGGAAGACAAAAAGCTCTGCCGGAGGACACTCGAGCACACCAACCTTCAAGACAATATAAGTTAAAGAAGGTGGCAAAAAAGAGAGCCCAGACGAAACTACTGCACATAATTAATGGCTGCAAGCGAAAACACGAAGACAAGAAACCTAGATTAAGATTTAAGCAATTACTGGCACTGACTAATAAGAATAGTTAAGAGAAGACGGCATCGTTACAAATCCCAGATAGGAGACGACCTGGCCTAAATTGGGAATGGTCGATTTTGAGAGGGAACAGTCGCAACCCTGGGCGCAGAACCAGCAACATGGTTAAAACCTCAACGTTGCTGTGCAACCCACCCTGCGGAACCTTCGTGAGCCGGCGTGTCCTGTATTCGCCAAAGGGCTCAACCCAATGACGAGGACCGTGAACTCTAGGGTTGGACCATCTCGTGGAAAGCCCAGCTTACCTAACAAGGCTGCAGTCGATAGGTCAGAATCGTAAGACAAGACCAAATCTTCTGACTTACGCAGGTCCCGTGCCATTTCGCTCATCATAGCAGGAGTTTTTGTGACTGACACACACACATACAAACACGACCCATTTCCCGTTTCTGCTTTATATATAAGACTAGCTGAAAAACCGCACTTCGCTACGGAGTACATTCAAATTAAATATAACGGTCAATGTATGCAATTAATGCCAAAAAAATAAATATATATATCTATACTTATATATAAAGAGAGAAGCGATTTTGTACGTGGAGGGTAATCTCCAGAACCACTTCACCTATTTGAAAAATTCTTTCACTGTTTGAAAGGTACATTACTCCAGATGGACATAGGCTATATATTATGTATATCTGATCATCTATACTTATATATAAAGAGAGAGCGATTTTGTACGTGGAGGTAAACTCCAGAACCACTTCACATATTTGAAAAATTCTTTCACTGTTTGAAAGGTACATTATTCCAGATGGACATAGGCTATATATTATGTATATCTGATCATCTATACTTATATATAAAGAGAGAGCGATTTTGTACGTGGAGGGTAATCTCCAGAACCCCTGCACCTATTTGAAAAATTCTTTCACTGTTTGAAAGGTACATTATTCCAGATGGACATAGGCTATATATTATGTATATCTGATCAGTAGAAATAAAGTTAGGGGCTTATCCTAACAATCTTCATTGTTAGGATATATATATATATATATATATATATATATATATATATATGACATTACCGCTACTGTCCTCTACCGCTTTTTGTGCCGAAGATTTCAACGGTCCTTAGCGTGGTGCTATCGCGGTGGGCTTCTGTTCTGACGGTAGCGGTTCGGACCTAGCCGTTCTTCGGCACGCCCTTTTTCTTTTAAACATTAACTTTAATTATTAACTAACGTAATATTAATTTAAGGTATTATTAAGGTTATTATTAAGGTAAAAAAAGATTTACAATTTATTGGCTATCAACTGGAAATTTATTGGTATAATATTTTGTTCAACCCGGACAAAGTCGGGACGGGCCGCTAGTACTTATATATAAAGAGAGCGATTTTGTACTTGGAGGGTAATCTTCAGAACCACTGCACCTATTTGAAAAATTCTTTCACTGTTTGAAAGGTACATTATTCCAGATGGACATAGGCTATATATTATGTATATCTAATCAGTAGAAATAAAGTTAGGGGCTTAATCTTAACAATCTCCATTGTAACCGCTACTGTGCTATACCTTTTTTTGTGCCAAAGTTTTCAACGATCCTTAGCGTGGTGCTATCTATCTATACTTATATATAAAGAGAGAGCGATTTTGTACGTGGGGGGTAATCTTCAGAACCACTGTACCTATTTGAAAAATTCTTTCACTGTTTGAAAGGTACAGTATTCCAGATGGACATAGGCTATATATTATATATATCTAATCAGTAGAAATAAAGTATGGGGCTTAATCCTAACAATCTCCATTGTTACCGCTACCGTCCTCTACCGCGTTTTGTGCCGAAGTCTTCAACGATCCTTAGCGTGATGCTATCTATACTTATATATAAAGAGAGAGCGATTTTTGACGTGGATGGTAATCTTCAGAACCACTGTACCTATTTGAAAAATTCTTTCACTGTTTGAAAGGTACAGTATTCCAGATGGACATAGGCTATATATTATGTATATATAATCAGTAGAAATAAAGTTAGGGGTTTAATCCTAACAATCTCCATTGTTACCGCTACTGTCCTCTACCGCTTTTTGTGCCGAAGTCTTCAACTATTACATCCGTGGTTGAGTGGTAGAAGGTGCATGAAGAAAAATATCTATCTTCTAAAATCTACATTATTTATTTTTACATATATACAGTTTTATTCAAAGAATTATTAAAGATGAGAGCTTACATACGTTCAAACTTTCCTGTTTGCCTGCCACGAGAGTAATAGTAGACAAAACATAGTAAATATTAAACTTACATTGACATGCAATGCCATCTAGGGGAGAAAAATAACAAATTTCCAAACACTCCCCACCTGATAATTTGCTAAAATTATCACAAAGAAAAACATAAAATTATATGACATTCATATTCAAAACAATGAAAACAAATATTATGAGAATTCAAACTAAGAGTTGAAATTAAAAGTAACTTAGCAATTATAATAGATAATCTAATATTATAAAAAGAAAGAGAAAGAAATTAAAATAGCAAAAAATTTTTTTTTCAGTTCGGCAGTTCCAGAGGATACAAAAGTTGAATAGGTCTTCTAAGTTCAGTGTTTTTAGTTTTTACTTTGCATGACCTAACGAGTCCATCACGACCCTGAAAGACCTCGGTAATGCGACCTAGGTCCCATAAAAACTTTGATTTGTTTGTACCCTCAATGAGTACAACCTCTCCTTCCTTGAAATTTTCTTTAGAGGTTTAAGTGTTGAACACATGGAAATTCTTTAAATTTAACAAATATTGTGTTTTCCACTTTGTCCAAAGCTGCTGTAGGAGTTTTGTTTGGTATATCTTGCGTTTAACCAAAGAAACTCTGGACGAATTAGTATTGAAAAGTTCAGCAAAATTGAAAGGATATTTTATGTTGTGTCCCACCAACAAAAAATGAGCTGGTGTCAGAGGTTCAGGCTCATTGGCGTCGTTATAGATGTAGGTTAGGGGTCTCTGATTGAGAACATTTTCGATCTCAGCCAAAATTGTTGTTAGTTCTTCAAAGGTTAATTGAGATCGTCCGAGGATTTTTCTCAAAGGCTCTTTAATTGTTCTCATCAATCGCTCGTAAAAACCTCCCCACCATGGGGCGAGTTCTACGATAAATTTCCATGCAATTCTTTCCGAAGAAATGAAGTCTTGAAGACTTTTATCTTTAACAATTTTATCAAAATAATCGAAATCTTTATTAGCGCACTTAAAAGTTTTGGCATTATCGGAATAAATTATGCGACAGTTTCCTCGCCTTGACAAAAAACGTCTTAGAGCTAATATGAACTTACTTGTTGACAAGTCAGAGACAAGCTCAAGATGTACTGCTCGTGTTACAGCACACGTGAAGAGAGCAATGTAACTTTTCACGACGTCTTTTCCTTCCTTCACATAAACAGGACCAGTAAAGTCAATTCCAGTAGTATAAAAGGCGGGAGTTTCATTCAATCTATCTTTTGGAATCTGTCCGGTAAGTTGACTTGCAGGTTTCGCTGAATATCTTCTACAGATTAGACAGTTATGGATGACCTTTTTTACTAACTGCCTTCCTTTAATTATCCAGAAATTTTGACGTATTTTTGATAGTGTCGCAGCAACCCCAGCATGAAGCATTTTATTGTGAACATGTAACACTATTAATTCAGTCAATCGGGAATCTTTTGGTAGTAGAATAGGGTGTTTTTCACCTAAAGTAAATTCTGCCTCGTTCATTCTTCCCTTTATTCTAATCAAATTATTTTCATCCAGGAATGGGGCCAAGGAAAAAATGTTAGAGTCTGAGGAAATAGGTTTTTTAGATTTCAGAGATTTAATTTCCTTTGAAAAATGTTCACTTTGGATTTTCCGGATAAAATACTGTTCGGCTTCTTCGAGTTCATGAGCAGAAAGAGGACCGCTTTCAGATGTTACTTTTCTCGCTCTAGCTGCAAATCGTTTTATCCATGCAAAAATTCTCAGACATTTTAAAAAACTACTGTATTTTGTCAAATCTAGAATTGGTTCAGTCAAGGCTACAGTATTCACTGCTACAGTTCGAAGCTCCTTCGAAATTAGCTCTTCATTACAATTGTCATTAGGTCGGTTGGAGGAGCTTTCACCAGGCCACAGGTGAACCGGTTGAGACAACCAAGGAGGGCCTGTCCACCACAAAGAACTCGAATGGATCATTTTTGCAGATTCTCCTCTAGTAGTAAGGTCAGCAGGATTTTCCGATCCACTGCAAAAATTCCAACACTCAGGTAAAGAGAGTGCTTGTACCTGAGCCACCCGATTTGCCACAAAAGGTTTCCAAACTTTAGACGAACCTTTCACCCAGTGGAGCACTATTTTGGAGTCACTCCAAAAAAATATATTTTGAGTGAAGGCTGGAAAGATTTTCTGAATATATTTACCTAGACGAGCACCTACGAGTGCTGCCATCAACTCTAATCTTGCTAAAGTTAAAGATTTTAGAGGAGCAACTTTACTTTTCGAAATCACAAAACTAATTTTAATTTTTCCTTCAGTTGTAAAGTATCGGAGGTATGCCACAGCCCCATAAGCCTTAGGGCTAGCGTCTACAAAAATATGTAGAGAAACTTCACTAACGTCTTCTGTTGAAAAAAGTTTACGTTGAATATTGAAATTTTCCAGTTCAACAAGTTCAGAACACCATGTTCCCCACTTCTTTTCTAAGTCGTTTGGCAAGTTTTCGTCCCAATTTAGACCTCTTTGCCACATTTCTTGCATGAGAATTTTAATTCTTATTACAAAAGGACTAATTAGTCCGCAAGGATCAAATATTTTAGAAATCATGCTTAGCACATGTCGCTTGGTGATTCCAAATTCCACGGGATCCCTAACATCCTTTAAATCTAACTTAATTTCATCCTTAATATGATCCCACTTTAATCCCAAGAACCCTTCGCCAAGTCCAAAATCCATATTTTCCTCATACCCGTTTTCACGCCAAAGTTTATTTAGTTCCTCACAGTTAGTTTTTAATTTTCTCAATTTGAATCCAGCGACGCGTAATATTTCTATTGCCAAAGATGTTAACTTATAGGCATCCTGAGCATTTTTAGCTCCATCGTACAAATCATCGACATACAGAGAATTTAACATTTCATAACAATCAGGATAATCATCTTTAAATTTCCTAATGTGAAATTTCAAAACACAAGCTAGCGCGAACGGAGACGTCGTTAATCCGAATGGTAAACGATTAAGTTGAAGTGTTTGTACCGAATAATTCGGGTCGTCCGAAAACCACAAAAATTTTAGATACTTTCTATCCTCTTCCGCAATTTCTATCATAAGGAAAGCTTTTTCTAGATCTCCGCAAAATGCAACTTGATTTTCCCGAAATTTAAGTATTACATCTAATAAATTTGGATAAAGGTTAACTCCAGATTCAAGTGAATCATTCAAAGAATTTTTATTGTCATTTGCTTTAGAGCTGCAATCATAAACCATACGAACGCGAGTAGTCTGTTTATCCTGTCTTACAACTTCCCTGTGCGGCATGTAGTAACCTGAGTTTAAATCCTCATCAATACATTTTTCCACAATATTACATTCCAATTGATCCGATACAATTTCTTTATATTGGTCAGAAATTTCAAAATTTTTATCCAATTTAATTTTTAATGAATTAAAGCGTCTGCTCGCCACCTCATAATTAGAGTCCAATTCGGGAGGTGGTCCCACATTATCTTTCCACATTAATTTACAAACATAGCGCTCTCCGTTAAATTTTAAAGAATCTTCAAAATTTTTGATTAATTGATTTTCTTTTTCCGATAAATTTTTAGTCTCATTCGGAAATTCTTCAATTTCCCAGAACATTCGCAAATCATTTGAAATCGCATTATTCACAATAATCATGTTCTCAGAACAACTACTTTCGTTTTTGTCCGCTCCAGTAATTAACCAACCGAAAGCACTATTCAAAGCTGATAAATGTTTATTAATCGGAATCTTTTCCTGATAAATTAGTTCCCAGCAAACATCTGCCCCTAAAAGAATATCTATATTATTTGAGCTAGCGGAATCATCAGCTAACCGCAAATTCCTTTTCAACATTAAGTTTTTTATTTTTTCGTCTGGGTATTTAACGGTAGCACCTGTAATAGTCCTAGACACAAATAATTCCTGATTTTTTCGAAAAGGAGAATTTGTACTTTCGAGTGTTAATTCAACAACTCGATAAACTTTATCTGTTGGGCTTTTCATTCCGAAAGAATAGACTGACAAAACTTCATTCCGAATAGTTTTTAAATTCAATTTATTCGCTAACTTTTCACTTATAAAAGAGCGCGAACTTCCATTATCAAACATTAATCTTGATAAGCAAGATTTATTTTCCGATTTAGCTAAGACAGTGCAAGTTTGCAAATAAACATTTTTAGAACAGTTCGTATTAAGATTACATTGAGAAACAGAACTTATAACTTCAGAAGTAGAGCTTGTCCTTTCATTTTCGGTTTCATTAGAATTTAAGCTACGCGAATTATTACAATTTTCCTTACTACGCTCTACCGGACCATTAGAAGGTTTACCATTTTTCCTACAAACTGATTTATGGTGAAATTTTGAAAAACATATTTCACACGAAATACCTAATCGACAGCTTCCGCTGGTATGTTTGGGCTTGAAACACGCCCAGCATCGTCCTTCAGACTTAAGTTTACTAATTTTTTGTTCTACATCAAATTTCCTACAATTTATAGAATCGTGGTTAAATTCGCAAAATATGCATGTATTTTTTACTGGTGCAAGTAATGTTGCAGCGGTTGAAAAATGTTTAGGTTTCGAATAATTTTTATGATACGTTTGTCCCGTTTGATAACTTTGAAAAGAGGTGCGTTTAGATTCGCAAACCTTGGAAGAATTCATTACAGTTTCACAAATTTCCCTTGATTCGACTTCATTTCTCAAAAAAGTCATAATATCCGAAGTTTCACAGTTCTTTTCCTTATTTCGTTTTCGGTGAAATTCCAAAACTAAATCTTGGGGTAACAATTTTAAGAGTAGGGGATTTAATAGATGACCATACGATCCTTCGGTTACATTTAGTGCGCGTAAATTTCTTATGTTTACCTCTATCTCATCATACAATTTGCGCAATCCTTTTACATAAGAGGAATTTCTTACCGGTTCTAAGTTAAGTAATTTGGAGATATACAAATTAATATTATAATCAGTACGACCATAACGCTGCTTTAAAAGTTCAAGGCAAGAATCGTAGTTCTTTTCATTTAATTCGAATCCAGCAACCACATTATAGGCGGGGGGAGAAAGCAAGGACTTTAAATACTGAAATTTTTCAATTTTAGTTAGGGAATCGTTCGATCCTATTGCGCTATCGAAGCAGTTAAGGAATTCCATGAAATTAGAATCACCAGAAAAACGCGGAATTTCTAATTTAGGCAATTTTAATGCCGTAAAATTATGCTCAGTAACATTTGAGGTGTTATTACTTCCATGGGAACTTTGATCGTCCCTTTTATTCATTTCTTTAATTTTATTTTTGAGTTTAATTTTAGCCGTAATAATTTTTTCATCATATTCTTCCGATTGAGCAATTTCGGTTTTAAATTTAACTGGATCTGATATGAGATCTTCAATTTCTAAATTATATTCCTTAAGTATTTTTTCTTTCGTTTCTAACAACTCAATTAATTCTGTTAGATTTTCAACAGTTTCATCTTCATAATTCAAAGTTTGAATCTTTTTTATCAATTTCGTTATATTAGCTCTTACTGTGCTCCTTTTTTCTATGATTTTTGCAATCTTATCCATATTCAATATTATAAAAGACCTTACCTTTAATTAAGGTATCCGTAATAGTAAAAACAGCTAATCCGAAGAAAAATTCTTATTTCCATTCAGCATCCAAATGCTGAAAGAATCCGTTGAGCCATTTTTTTTTTCAAGCACAGCAGGTGTCCATTCCAATCAAAAAAAATTCAGTTCCAGTTCACAGCCGATATGCACCATATTACATCCGTGGTTGAGTGGTAGAAGGTGCATGAAGAAAAATATCTATCTTCTAAAATCTACATTATTTATTTTTACATATATACAGTTTTATTCAAAGAATTATTAAAGATGAGAGCTTACATACGTTCAAACTTTCCTGTTTGCCTGCCACGAGAGTAATAGTAGACAAAACATAGTAAATATTAAACTTACATTGACATGCAATGCCATCTAGGGGAGAAAAATAACAAATTTCCAAACATCAACGATCCTTAGCGTGGTGCTATCGCTGTGGGCTTCTGTTCTGACGCTAGCGGTTCGAACCTAGCCGTTCTCCGGCACGCCTTTTTCTTTTAAAAAATTTATTTTAATTATTAACTAACATAAAATTAATTTAAGGTATTATTTAGGTTATTATTAAGGTAAAAATAGATTTACAATTTATTGGCTATCAACTGGAAATTTATTGGTATAATATTTTGTTCAACCCTGACAAAGTCGGGACGGGCCGCTAGTTTATAATAAATATGACAATCAATGTATATAATTGATGTAGAAAAAAATATATATTTTTAAAAAAATCGTAAGGGATATTTTTATAGACAAAATAATGTCCAATCGTCTGCCGCATTAGCAAGAAAAAAACATTTTTTGTCTATTTAGTTGTTATGCACGTGACAATAAACTTATTTCAAGTACCAGATAAATAAATCACGTCATCGGCATTTAATAAATTAAATTCTAAAAATAAATCTTTAAAAATTCACCAAAAATCAGAAAATGGAGGTAAAGATTCGAAAAAGATTTCATTTTAAAGGAATTTTTATGATCTTTCTCGTGATATAAATTTTATAACACCCAAATTATTATTTTAAATGCAAACTTAAAAAAAGTTACTAAAACAGCTTAAAAATCTCTCTATTCTAAAAAGATCTAACTGCCGGCGCCGCCGCCGCTGTCAAAAGCTTGTCACGCTATCTCCTCCGAAACCGCTGGGGGTATGGGGTCGAGACCGATACCAATCGATGCAGAACAATGTGGGGAAGAAAGTAAGACATGTCTCATATTCGTCGGACTTTAAGTTTTTTTTTCTTTTATGTTTTGTGGGAAAATATTGACTTTTTCATGTTCAGATTACGATAACTCGCCAAAAAAGGATCGTAGAATTTTTTTTTTTTTTACAATCTAAGACTACAGACATTTCTCCTTCAAACAAGACCTCATTTGTTTAAAAATAATTTAAAACAGACTGATATTTTTATTAAAATTGAAAACCCTTTTTTTGGAAAAATTTATGCGTTTCGAGATATATAAATTCGATGCGCTCAGACTTATTATGTTACAAAGAAAATATTTATATCAACTGGAAGATGAAAGCTTTCTCATTTATATAAACTTCATTTCAAGTCTCTATCTTAAAATTTCGATTTTTAATTGAATTTTAAAGAAATACTTCAAAAAAATCTTCTCATTCGCTTCTTTTGAAAGAAGATCCGATTTTTCACCCATTCATCCATTTCGCCGGGCGTCATCCTTTTCGTCGGGAGGGGGGGGGAAGCTTCAACTGTAAACAAATGAATGACTCAATCGCTGTAAAAAACTATTGAGTCATTCATTCACTTGATTCACCAGAGGAGCGAGCGTAGCGAGGCTAGGGGCGAAGCCCCTAGTTTAATTAAAAAAAAATTAAGAAGAATTTTTCAAAACTCTCTTAGTGCACCCCTACACTATAAGAAGAATCGCCGTGCAAAATTTCAGCCTTTTAGGTCCAGCGGTTTGGTCTGTGCGTTGTATGTCAGTCAGTCAGTGAGTCAGTTACGGAACTGTTTTATATATATAGATTAGTATCGAAAAGGACATTTCGGAATATATAGTAGATGTATCAGATATTATTACAGAATTTGCATTAAAAATGGCAAGAAAAGCAAAGATTATTTAAACTTTTTGACTGACTTATTAAGTATACACTCAAGAGCCAAAACATTATGACCACCCCTACATTTTTCAATGAATTCGCCTGGATGACGTGGAAGGCACGTGATCAGGTGGAAGTGGTATTTAACTGCTGCTGGAGAGTCTGAAGAATCATTCTTTCACTTACTTCTGTGTGTGAGGGGAAAGGCTGCGGATCTAAGCGACTTGATAGAGGGCAGATTGTAATGGCTCGAAGGCTCGGAACAAGTATTTCCGAAACTGCACGACTCGTGGGTTGTTCGTGACCTACAGTTGTTAGTACTTATACAAAGTGGATGAATGACGGTGAAACCAGCTGTAGACGACACGGTGTTGGACGTCCACACGCTATCAAAGAAAAAGGTCGTCGGAGACTATCTCGCATGGTGAAGCAAAACCGGAACCAGACAGTGGCTCAACTGACAGCCCAATACAATGCAGGGCCAAGAAGAATAGTATCACAGCACACTGTTCAGCGGACACTGTTGGATATGGGGCTACGCAGCAAACGTCCCACTCGTGTGCCTTTGCTGACCAAGCGCCATCGCCAACTGCGCCTGCGCTGGGCCCGGGAACATCGCGACTGGTCCATGGATCAGTGGGAGAGAGCTGCCTGGTCAGATGAATCACGGTTTGTCATTCATCACGCCGATGGCCGTGTCAGGATACGCCGTCTTCCAGGCGAACTGTTGCTCCCTCAATGTACAGTAGGTCATACACAGGCCGGTGGTGGCGGTATTATGCTTTGGGGGACGTTCTCTTGGGCGTCTCTGGGACCCGTGGTTGTGGTAGAGCAGACCATGAATGCTACAGGGTATCTGAACATCATTGCGGACCAGTTGCACCCTTACATGGCCTCTGTTTTTCCAGCTGGAAATGGAATGTTCCAACAGGACAACGCCCCGTGTCAGAAGGCTAAAATTGTGTTGGAGTGGTTCCAGGAACACGATGCTGTATTCCAGTTAATGTCCTGGCCGCCTAACTCACCGGATCTCAATCCGATAGAACACATTTGGGATGTCATGGGACGGCAGCTCAGAGTTCAAAGACCACCAATTCGCAATATCTCGGATTTGCGTGACCGTTGCTTAAACATCTGGTACAATCTGTCTCCGGCCATCTACCAAGGACTTGTGGCATCCATGCCAAGGCGGGTTGAAGCTGTGTTGCGCGCCAAAGGTGGGCCAACTCGTTATTGACAGGTGGTCATAATGTTTTGGCTCTTGAGTGTATGTATTAATAGATAATATGCGTTGTATGTATTTAATATAACGTATTCATTTCGTTATTATATCAATACATTAATAATTATTATGTTAGGTTGTAAAATTTTTTTATAAAACTGAATTTTAATGGTGACATGTTACGCTCGGCCGTTGAGAACGTAGTGTTCGGGATGCAATGTGTCATCCACCAGGACTGTGGTCACATTGAAGGGGGGAGAAGTGAATCTTCTACGTAAAGCGGTGTTGCAGTGAAATTTTTTTGTTATTAATTTGTCTGCTTATTGTACGTCCCGGTCTAATTAGCCCTCGTGTAGCAAAGGTTGACCGTAGCTCTCAAAACCAAACCAAACCAAAACTTGTCTGCTTATTACAATTTTTTCGGTATCCACCCCTTATCTTTATAGTCCGAATTACTGGCGCTGCTGTCGACTACGTAGTCGTGAATTTGCATTTTGATGTTTTACTTGCGTTCTGTGCAAATTCTCGGGTGCGCCAACAACAACAGCGCCATATCTTCCCCTATCGGCAACTTTTGTAACTTTCTTTTCACGGAAACTCTTTCCTATGTCGTCCTTAGTCCCTCTATCAATTTTGGTGGAATTCCGGTTGATAGATCGCGCTACAGATGGCTCTGAGTAGTGTCAGTTTAATAAAAATCCCCCTGTACATACATACATATATACATACAAAAGAAGTAAGCAACGATAAGTAATCTTACGTTAGTAACCCACGGTAGTTTCGTTAGAAGAGACTACTGGAAAAATTTTTTCTTTTTTATTTTGGATTTGGATTTAACCATGTGGTCTGTGTTAAGTGCTGTAGAGAAGTTTCAGGGAGTGTTGAAGGGGAATTTGAAGTTTCAGTTTTCGAGTGGCAAGATGACTTTGGGAAAACGTGGGGTTCCTAACAGGTTGTTAATATCTTCCATTTGTGTCAAGATCAAAAGCTGTTTTTGGAGTTTTTAAAGGAAGCAAGGTTAATTAAGGGGGGGGGGGAGAATGTACGTGAGAAATGTAATTCTGAAATGAAATTAAAAGCCAAAAAAAATCAGATGGTTTTTATGTGGGTTTGTAGGAAAATTACGGCTGAGAAGGAATGTGGGACTCAAAAGTCGATTCGGCATGGGTCATGGTTCTCCAGTAGTAAATTGAGGATGGATGAAGTCTTTTTCTTAACATATGAGTTGGTCAGAAGAACAAAAACGGGATATTCAGGAGAAATACTTTTTAAGTACATTAGCGGACTGGAGGCAGTTCGTAAACGAAACTATCTTAGATTATATAGAGTTGCCTTCGGTGAAAATAGGTGGTATGGTAAGATAGTGAAAATAGACGAAAGTAAATTTGGGAAGCGTAAATACCATAAAGGGTATCCATTTGAAAGTCAGTGGGTTTTCGGGAGGGGGGGGGTGTTGAGAGGGAATCGGGCCAGCTTTTTTTAGTAACGGTTCACGATAGGACCGAGAACACATTGTTGGGAATTATTAAGGAGTGAATTGAGCCAGGGACTACCATTTATTCTAATACTTGGAAAAGTTATGATTGCTTAGGTAGGGAGGGCTTTGAACATTTGAAAGTTAATCACAGCGTGAATTTTGTCGATCCATACATTAGATGCCACACGAACACGATAGAAAGTACGTGGAAGTATATGAAAATCTCCTTGCCGTTGCATTATCGGAAGATTGATTTTAAATTCTATTTGGATTATTCACTAAATACCTACTCACCAAATCTTGCAAGGACCAAAATGCTGATAGTTTCAACAAATTTCTAGAAATTATAAGGGATATAAATTGGGCAGAATTCAAAATTTCCGTGTAAAGTTTTCTATAATTTCTGGATATACAAAGTTCACGCTATTTTCCTTATTGTATTATTTTTTAATATATATTTTGCAAAATTAAATTTCTATGTTATCCATCCGATATTAACGATGCCATGTTTGGCTAGGCGACGAAAAAGTCGCCAATACAAAATATCGCCAATTGGCTCCTATACAAAAGCTGTTCCAAATATACGTTAACTTTATTATCAACTTCATTATACATACACATACCTGTAACTATATCTATTAATAAATAATATTTCATAATACACTCACGTCCATAAATTAAGGATAATTCAGAATCACACGGAAATCGAACTCTAAATTAAAAATTTCACCTGTAGAATTATCACACACATCTTCAAGAATAATATGCAAATTACAGGAAGCCACCAGACGCCGCCGATAGTACGACACAATGACGAGAGTGTAAGAGAGGGGTATATAAGGAATGGTGGCAAATAAGTAAAATTGTTCACAAACGTTCTGTAAGCCGCTCAGTGCCATAACCGAATAGTTATGACCCAGAGGACGCATGTGGATGATTTTTTACGTGGTAGAATTATCGGCCGCCTGGAATGTGGGCGTACTCAGATGGAAGTATCCGAGGAACTTGGAATTGCCCAAAGTGTCATCTCTAGGCTTTTGCAACGATTCCAAGATGATGGAAATGTCAGTAAACGTTACAGTACAGATCGTTCTCGAGTTAGAACACTGAATGAAGACCGGTATTTGGCAGTAACTGCCAAAAGAAGCAGACGGAGCACAGCATCCGACCTGTTTCGTCAGCTATCTGCAGCCACGGGTACCACAGTTTCAAGGCAAACCGTGTAGAGACGTTTGGAAAATATTGGTCTATATGCTCGCAGGCCTGTCAGATGTGTTCCGCTCACGGCAACTCACTGTCGGCAGCGATTAGCCTGGAGCAGAGAACATGCAATGTGAACATTGTCACAGTGGGCTTGTGTGATGTTTTCCGACGATTCCAGGTTTTGCTTGCAGTCTGATTCACGTCGGACTTTCATATGGAGAACGCCAGGAACCCATTACCACCAAGACAACATCATTGAACGACACCGTGACGGTGGTGCAGGATTGCTCGTTTCGGGTGGAATTATACTGGGCTCCAGAACAGATCTGCATGTTCAAATCGGAACCATGAACGGTCACATTTATCGGGACATCATTCTGGAACAACATGTACGTTTATTTAGGGGTGCCATGGGCGCAGAATTTGTGTTTATGGATGACAACGCCTGTCCTCACCGAGCAAATATCGTAAACGAATGCCTTCAATCTGAGGATATCCCCCGTATGGAATGGCCAGCATTCTCACCTGACTTGAATCCGATAGAGCATGTGTGGGACATGCTTGGCCGAGTTGCAGCTCGTTAACCCCCTCCTACATGTTTACTGGAACTTGGGAGAGCATTGCTTGCTGAGTGGAGTAATCTTCCCCAAGATCAGCTCGACAATTTGATACTCAGCATGCCTAGGCGTTGTACGGACTGTATTTCATCGCATGGGAGACATACAATGTATTAACTATCATACCAACCATGTAATATTAAGTTTTTGTAAAGGAGATATTTTTTACAATTGCTCTAGGGAACAAAAATCGTAGTTTTTATGAATGGTATCATACATACACCATCTTTTTTCTTCTTTATCTTTTCTTTAATAAATGGGCTTTATGAATAAGTCACGTTTGTTTTGTTTCTGAACCTTAATTTACCGGAGCTGGCATTATCCTTAATTTATGGACATGAGTGTATATATGTGATTTATTTATTCTTTGTGTATTCATATACTCAGTGCAGGGGCGACTGCCGAATGGGTTGGTATCACCTGGTGCGGTAATTCATGGTATTGCCCCATTTATATCAATTTTTGACGTCGACCATTATTTTTTGCTCTTCACTTACAAGAGTTGTAACACAAGAAAGGAAACGGTTAAGGAAATTTTTAGAGGATTTTAAAAGTGAGAACCAAAAAAGGTAGTTTTTAACCATCCTCCCTTCCCCCTTTCCAAGTGACGCCAATGACTTCGTGATCCACGAGTAAGTCCGGATTTTCCACTAGGCCCGGAAGGCCCGGGCCTAGGGGCCCCCGAATGTTGGACCCCCCCCAAAAAAAAAAATTTTTGTTTTGAAAGAAAAAAAGAAAAAATTCCCAATTCAAAAATTTTTTTTATAATATCCTTTCAAATTTGATTGATTGGTTCATCATATATGTATAGTTATATATATAGTTCATCATATATATATTATAGTGTATATAAGGGATTAATAAGTTTTTCTGGTTGCATTGTATTGGTGTTTTAATGAGGAAGTTAATATGTTGTATTCCTTTTTGTTATTTGATAATGTTCTAGGCTTCTACGCTTCTAATAGACAATTCTTGGTAAAATGGTACTTTCACAATGATTCATGATTATTTTTTTGTGTCAATTTTGGAAACTTTATGCCCACATCAGTGTTAGCGGGTCCCATCCCGAGTTGTGCCTATAGTCAAGAAATTTCTAAATCGGGCCCTGCCCTCGAGTTCGTACTTGAAAATGAAAAAATCAGGTAGTTACTTCTAACGAAACCACCCCGGGTTATTACCGTAAGATCACTTATCGTTGCTTACCTCTTTTGTATGTATATATGTATGTATGTGTTATGTGTATATATGTAATATCCTTGACGGAATCACGATGAAAAACAGGCCGGTTGAAAAGGACAGAACTTACATCACATGTCATCGTTGTAGTCGGGCTGTTTTCAACACACGAGTGGCTGGCAAATGGAGAGAGTAACTGAGTTCAACGCCCTGGAAGGAGGCATCTTGTCACAAAATAGTATTTTATTTACCGAAAAGTTGCTGGACATCTTCTAGTAGGATTATAACAAATTTAATTCCACCGATGCCGGGCAAAAAGGCCCCGGCCGCGCAGAGCACTGCTAGATATTGACGGAGGCTCAACTTACGTCATGTTCATTCCGAGGCAAACGCACAAAGGCTCCGAAATCGACGCTCAAATCTCCAAGGTAGAGTCATATTGAACCTTTTATTGACCAAAAGCGGGCACATGACCGCATCACACCACGGCGACAAGTTCACGCCCAGCTTCCAGAACTCCCGACTCATATAACGATTATATAAGGTTTTGGCCGCACGTGCCTTAGGGGAAAACTAATAAATTACTTCGGGTTGGATTTAGGTAGAAATCAAGAAAGAGGGACGGTGTCCTATTGCGTTAGGATGAAGAATTTGGAAAAAGCGTGTCAGAGATGGAAAGGATTTGAAATTTATTTCAATCCCCCCCCTCCGGAAAAGACTTGCTTGAGGGGCCGACTCACTCAGCAAGGCTCTCCATCAGGCGAGAACCGCGTAGACAAAAGAGTAATTTTGACTAAAATTTTGAATTACTTTCATCTTTGTGTGTCTGCCCAGGTCAGGAAATTTAAAACATCACTAAAGAAATAAAAAATTAAAATGTCAGTACACTTAACTCACTCTTTAGGGTGAGCATGGCAATATTTTAAAATCGCTACAACACAAAAATATAGGAACACTAAATGTTGATATGATTAGTATATTATAACATTTTCAACCTTCGTATATTTCTTTCTATACCATTGGCACTTGAAGGTTTATCATTAGAGCATGAAAAGTAATAATTCACAAATTAAAATGATATGAAGATTTAAATACACAATAACTGTTTTCTTATCCTGGCCATGGTAACACTACAATATTCAATAAAATTTTAATATAAAATGGAATGTATAAATGCAAAAATCTCTTATTAAGTAACACAATATATCACATTTGGTTGTTTTTGTAAAGGTGTTAGTGTTTGTGTGTGTGTGTATCCCTCAACTGCCTTAGGTTCAAATTCTTTCATAACTCTACTACTAAGGAATGAGGGGTGTGTTGTTGTTTGTGTAAAAGTGTAAGTGGCCGTACTGTGGACCAACCGTTATTCTCCCATAGGACATGACAGCCAAAACAACATCTTGTTTAGGACGAAGATGGGAAATAGGAAAGGTGGACGTTTGTCATGCCTATGGAAGTATGAATAGGAACTGGGAGGGCAAAAGGAGCGGTCTTCCCAAGACCTGTCTTTAGTCATTATCTCAAATATTTATTTCTCAGCACTTCAAGTGACTGAATAGGTGAAGCGAAAAAAAATTAAAAAGGGTTCTAAACAAATGGGATGACTTCCAACGCGCGGGTAGAGGTGGGTGATAGGATAGAGTATTCAAGGAGGAGACTGATTCTTTACTGAAAGATGAAAGAATTAGAGTTGTCATTTCCAGCGGTTTCACCCATGAGATCCAGAAGTTCACACATAATAGGTTTTCTAAGAGGAAGTTTAAAAGATAGGTTTTTTCTAATTTATGTAGACAACACGCACAGTTTAACCATAAAAAAAATGGAGTCAAGAGGTGTTAGGCACCCAAAATAATTTAAAATTAAAAAGGAAAAGGATCTCAGGTGTCATGAAGTTTGTCATTATTCGGGTTTAGGCTTCATGGTGAATAGGTAATACAATTTTTAAAAATTTCTGTTAATATCTTCAAAGATTTAGCTGTAATAATTTTTTCAAATGCACCATGGAAACAAATCAATAAGAAAATCTTTTTTTAAAAATACAATTCAACACAGTAAACTTAAATAAAGGTAATTTGGCAATAGGCATTTCAAATAATTAGGAATAAGCAGGTTTAAAAATAATTCTTTCAAAAATTGTTTTAACTTGAATTCAACCAATAAAACACTTAATCAAGATAAAAATGTCAATAAACATTGTAAATAATTAGGCATATTGTTCATTTATGATAAACAGGGTTTTAAAAATAATTCTCCTATAAGTTGTTTTAAAATTCTCAGTTCAACCAATAACACTCAACATTAATTTTTTAATTTAGGGTAGATATGAATTTACGCCACTGGAGCAATGAACTTAGCCTGGGTCTCCAAATGTGACTATCTGCGGTGTGATAAATTCCGCAGAGGCCCGCGAAAACACACTAAATTCAAGCCCACTGAGCCCCCATAGGGTTGGGTTGTTCGTAGATTTTTTTTGCGTTCGGGGTCGAACCGAATCACAAGAATTATTACTAAAATTGTGGTCGGAGTCTAACCGACTCATTTGAAATTATATTAAATTAAGTTATGGTCGGGGTCTAACCAACTCAATTGGAATTATATTAACTTAAAATTGTGGTCGGGGTCGAACAGACTCGCAAGGAATTAAATTTCAATTAGGTTGAGGTTATGTTATTGGAAGTAAAATTTGTGTGACTTAATTCGGAGCAAATTGTTTTCAATCATTAATTTTCTTCAATATTCAAATCAAGTTATAAGCGTGCACAGGGACGGATCTACATATTTTTATGCCCTAGGCCAAAGCACCATTTTGCGCCCCCTTCCCTCCATTTAAATTTTTGACTTATAACATTAGATTTAATATACAGTAAGAGTTTTTGAAACATATATACTGAATAAACATTTGAATAACATATTTTTAATAAAAAATTTTTTCTACATAATTTCTTCTAATTTATCTAAAAATTACAATTAAAATTTTTTCCTTCGTGCTTTCACCCATGAAAATTCTTCAATAGTTTCATTGAAGTCAACAAATCTTGTTAAATCTGCTTCCATGCAAAGAAGTGCCAAGGCATTTAGTTTGTCTTGATGCAGCAAAGATATTAAATGATCTTTGATTCTTTTTAGTGCAGAAAAATATCTTTCTGCAGAGGCATTTGTGGCAGGTGTGCACACAAACATTCTCATTACGATATCAACATTTGGATACACTGTTTGTAATCCTCTTTCACGTAGCCACTTGCAAATTGCTAAGGGACTTTTCGACCCAATGCTGTACTTAGTTATGTGAGATTTTAGATATTGCAGTTCATCACATAATGCAGGCTCCAAATCATCTTTAAAAATTGCCTGTAATTTTCTTCCCTTTTCTTCAAGCTCAAGAGAAGTCAGTAACCAAATTTTAGTAATTCCTTTAAATTTTTCACCGAGCTCTCTATAAGCTTGTGACCTCTTCTCAAGCTCTGATTTGAGTTTGTCCACAATCGTGAAATAGGTATTAACTCTAAAGATATCACATCACGTCCGTTTAAATTAACTTCGCCTTCACGTTTTTCGTCAGCTTGTAGTTTTCTGAAAATCTGACGCTTTTCATCATGCTCATAAACTTTCTTTTCAGAAATATCCAGAGTTTTGTTTTCATATACATCAAATTGTTCTCGCAGTTCTAACAAGAACTTTACGAGTGACTGAAGAACTGTGGCAATTTCTGAAACATCAAGTTCTACGTTTTGTACATACTTATTGACTTGGTGAAGTCTAATCAGCACCATTCCCCAAAACTGTGCCATGAATACTGTTTCGAGCCTTTGCAACTTCGTTAGTAAACCTCTAGCTTCTGCTCTTCTTGCTGATTTTTGACATTCGTCACTTTCAAAGTATTTTAGAGCTTTTATGACTGCAAACCAATCTTCTTTTAATGCTCTACAAGCATCATATCTTGCTGACCATCGTGTCGTGGAGAGGCTTTTTGCGGTAAGGGTGCTATTTTTCTTCAATGCGTCCCACCTCGCTGTAGACGACGAGAAAAAATTATAAAGTTCTTGAAGCAAATTAAAAAGCGATGTGGCTTCGATGCAGCAATCTACAGCATGTGTGCCCACTAAATTTAAAGAGTGTCCTGCACAAGGTATGAAGGATGCAAGAGGAGAAACTTCAAGTATCCTAGCCTGAAGATCTGAGTAAACACGAGCCATATTAGCTGCACTGTCATATGATTGACCCCGACATTTCAAGATATCAAGGTGGAGTTCAGTGACAGTCTTAATAACAGCTTCAAACATTTCATGGGCTTTGTGGCCAACGTTAGGTAAAAATTTTATAAATCTCTCAACAGGTTTCCCATTTTTTACATATCGCAAAGCAAACGACAGCTGTTCCACATGCGAGATATCAGGAGTTGAATCTACAACAAGGGAATAGAACTTTGATGTTTTAGCTTCATTAGCAATATGCGTTAGTACTTTTTTAGCTAGGAGCTCGATGAACTCATCACAAATAGTAGATGAGAGATAGGATGTCTGTCCACTACCTGAAATTTGAAAAGATATTTCAACAACACATTTACCCAACACTAAAAATCTAAGTTTTTATAATAATTTATCACAATTATCTCTTATCTCTCTATTCTAAAAAAAAGTAACTCCCGCTGCAGCGGCAGCGGCTGTCAAAAGCTTGTCACGCTATCTCCTCCGAAACAGCTGGGGGTTTGGAGTCGAGACCGATACCAATAGATGCAGAAAAATGTGGGGAACAAAGTAAGACATGTCTCCGCGACCAGGATGTGAGAGGTGGGAAAAAAGAGTCCCTATTTGTGTTTGTCAGTGGAGAAAAGTGAAATCGGACCCGGACGGGTAAAGATGCCCCCGGGTCAAGCTAATAGGACAGTGTTGTGCTAAAGCGTTTAAGGGGAAACTGTTACGTGTTACATAAAACTTTTAAATTTTTCTATGCATCTTTAAAGGCAGTAATCATTTATGAATGACCACGCTGTCAAAATATACGAAACAACAATCTTAATTACAGCCATAAATAAAGAGAAAATATTAAGCATTGTTCAGAGGATATCGTTCTTTCTCAGTGTTGTGTAAACTGCTCTTAGTATTGTTAATCATCAACAATGCTAATTATCATAAAGATTTTTACAACAGATCTGCTACGCAACAAAGGTTTTTTACAGTCGCCATTTTAAACCTAATACTTATGTGTGAAGGTTTAAGCGCTTGAAAGCTTATCGTAATTGCTTTTATTTTAATTTGAGAATTCTTTGAAATTTTCTTATATCTCTTGACATCGAGATCTTTTTATTGTTCTTTGTTGAAGTATCTATCATTGGACAAGTTCGTTCTTATCGTGTCTGCCGTGTTCTTGTTCGCAACGTCGGACGTCTACTGCATTTTTTTTATCAGGTTTTTGTATTTACCAATTTTACGCTTTTATTTGAAAGAAAAAGATAAAGGGGAAAATGTCAAAAGAAGTTTGCCTGGCAGTTGAGGAAGAAGATGACGTTGATATTTATGAAACTGCCACTGAAAGCTCTATCGACGAATATGTTGATGCTAGACCTCCTAAACCTCCCCGAAAGCCTACTAATTCTGCCCTGGTATTGCGTAAGGCTCCTAAACCTCCAAACCCGCTCATGGAAAGGTTTTTGGATGACTGCGACATCCAAACTACAACTGATGTACCTCGACTTAGTTTAAAGAAAAGAATACGGCGACTTTTGTGCAGTTGTTTCCGGCCTTCAGCAAAAGACTAACCAAACAAGCCTACATGGACAATATTGTATGAAGATTTTCCATCGATGAACTAAATTTCTAAAACAGCTTTTTTTTATGTGTAATCATCCACTGTCTCTCTATAGAACTTTAAATATCCGTACAATTTTGGATTTAAAATTTTTGCAACTCATCGCACACTGTCTTCAGTTTTTCCAACACTTTGTTGCCTGCAACTAGAAATCATCGGTTACTCATGCTTATTAGTGTTACTGAAGTCTGCTTTCTTCTTCCTCTTCTCGAAACCACCTAAATATCTGCTTCATGTCTTTCTCATCTTCACCACAGCCGATACCACCTGGCTCGTATCATCCTCTTCACCAGAGCCGCTACCATCTGGCTCGTATCATCCTCTTCACCAGAGCCGCTACCATCTGGCTCGTATCATCCTCTTCACTAGAGCCGCTACCATCTGGCTTGTATCTTCCCCTTCACCAGAGCCACTACCATCTGGCTTGTATCTTCCTCCTCACCAGTGCCGCTACCGTCTGGCTCGTGTCAACCTCTTCACCACAAATTGATTTCTTTATTTCTGAGCCAACAACATCAGGCTGGGAAATGTATCCTCCAAACATCGTGCCTCCATTAAAAAAAAAGAAAAAAAAGTGAGAAACACGCCGGCCCACTGGCATCGGGCCGCGCGGATGGTCTTGCTGTAAAGGGGAGTGTTCAACAGCCCGCCTCCAAGCGGTACTCTCCGGGCAACGTTTCTTCCTCGCAAGTGTAAGGAACGGCGAAAGGGCTGAACTGATTCGCATTTTGCAATTGTAGGAAAAGGAACTTTGTCTTCTGTCGAGCAGACAAGAACCTTTATCAAAATATCCTACCTTCATACTACGATGTATAATTGATGATCGCTCGCAAATATTAGACTCTAAAAAACCCTTGTTAAGCTCTGTTAAACATTACAAGCGTTTCATTGTGTTTATGATAATCATTGTGTATTGTGTGCACTTATCAGACTTTGCAAAAATAAAAGTTTTCGTATCTTTGTAACACGTTTCTTCCTTAAATCTTTTTATTTAATTTTCACTGTACGCTGGTAAATATTAAATACTGTTCCGAAAATTTCGAAAAATATTTCGTAATGTTAAAAAAAAAAATAAAGTAAGTAAAAAATAAAGTGTATGTATACATTCATATATATATTGTGTGTGTGTGTATTTGAAGGACACGTTAAAAGTGTGGGACGCAGAATCCATGGACACGAGAGGCTTGTTTAAAATTACATTTATTATTCATACAACCATCGCTTACATCTACTGACACATCGAACAGCAGTGAGAGTGTATATTTATACATATATAAACACTTATGGAGTGCTCCGGCGAGCGACGCATGCGCAGGACGTGATCCTGTTTGGGTCGTCCTACGATGACCGTATAGAAACTTTGCTTATTGTTTCAATAAAAATACAATAAATGTTATAAATAAAATAATTATATATATATATATATATATATATATATATATATATATATATATATATATATATATAGAGAGAGAGAGAGAGAGAGAGAGAGAGAGAGAGAGAGTAAGTAAGTAATCTCTTTAATATAAAGTAAAGAATTAAACCGAGACATTTACTTCTTTTCTGAACAAAGCGGGCCATGAAGAATTACTTTTGAATTTTCATATATAATTTTAAAAAAATTCTACATAAGTAAGAAGTTAAGAAGTATATTTTGTTATTAATGAAAATCGTTCATTTTTCTTTAACATGGGGTTAAATGAAGAACACGACGAGAAAACCCTGATGGACTAAAAAATGCCTACATTTAAAATGCGTCGATGATATTTAGCTTCAAATGAAAATCATACATGCAAGATCATACGCATTTGGATGCAAGCAATGCATGACATGGGAAAAATTACGTCACGAAAAACGCGAATTCAGGTTGTAACCTGCTTTTATAACACTAAAACATCTATTTTTTTTCAAAGTGGGTCTTTAATTCCTATGATAAGCTATGGAGATTTTTTTATTCAGTATTTTTATAAAAACAAATTAGCTGATGCATATTTTTGAAATCTTCTCCCTGTATTGCAAAAAGAAAAATTTCAATGATATAGTACAAGTTTTCAATTTTTTTTTTCAATTTGCTTTGTTTAAAAATACATTTAGTTTTTATTTTAAAACAATACACATTAATTATTATTAAATAATTATTTTAAATGTATTAATAATTTTATTTGTGTATGCGGAGTGGTTGACATCCCAAAATGCCGGTAAATTTCTGTAATCATCAATAAAATTTAAAATTTCTTCCAAAGACTGCGACATTCTGAACACTGGCTTGAAAACTGCCTTGGATAATAGAAAAACGCATGGAATTCAGCATGAAAATTCACTCGGGTTGGATACAATTGCGATATCGCATGCTCTATCGCGGCGCATGCGCTGTCTTGGAATTTGCAGGTGGTGAAGCATCGCTCTGAGCATGCTTCACATTTCTCTCTCCGTGCGACATGTCGAAAGCGAAATCGAACCCGAAAGCGCAAAAGTGTGGACATAGCTTAACAGAGGAGCGAGCCTAGGGGTGAAGCCCCTAGTTTTTACAGTTGGCTCTCTGTTTAACGACTTTCAAGGGACCGGGAAAAATCGTCCTTAAGTAGAGATCGTCGTTAAACAGAATTTATGAAAAAATAATATTTCCCTTCACACTTTACGGGCTTAGGACTGTCAATATATTTCTTAATATATTGGCGTGTTTAAAAATGTTATTTTTATAATCATTATTATTATATTCCCAAAAAGTTATTTTAAATTACATTGAAAAAAGAGTACAAACAATACAATAAATTAGGTTTTAAAAAAGTCAAAAAGTGTTGATTGCTTCATTTTTCGCCTTGTTTTCGTTATTCTCTTTTCCAGATTTTTTAAAATGTTAAATGTGTCATCTTCCATATTCGACATATTCGATGTAATATAGAGTTGGAGAACGTCTAGAGCAGAAGTTGCATCTGTGTAAGACAGTGGCAGTGTCTCGTTTCCGTGTCTTCAACTTCACCTTCTTCGTCTGACACTGTGTTTTCATTTACTATATCTTCATAAATTTGTTCTACATTTCTGTAATCTGTTGTTAAAACAGATTCATCACAAATGTAGAAATCTTGAATTGAAACATCCTCATCTTCAACAAGACTTCTCCATTCTTCAGGGGTAATATCATCTTCGTTGATTTCTACATACGTACTTTGCAGCTCCACTAAAATATCTTTGTGAATTCCAGCAACGCGAAAGTACTTTTTTATTGTGGATGAAGAAACTTCTTTCCATGCTGATGTTGTCATGGACATTGCTTCCAAGATCGTAATTTTTCTAATTTTCATACTGACAGCCGAATTGTTTATTAATTTCCTAATTAAAGACTTTCAGTAGTATGCTTTCACACTGCGAATGATACCCAGGTCTAATGACTGCAACTTGCTAGTGCAATTAGCTGGTAAGAAATGAATAGTCAAATTTGTAAGTCCAGGGATATTTGGAGTATGTGCAGTGCAACGGTCGATCAAAAGTAAAATTCTTCTCTTTTCTTGATGCATTTTTGCATGAAATTTTCTAATCCAGTCAATAAAAAATTGTGATGTCATCCACGCTTTATTAATATTCCAGTACTCACAAGGTTTCCTGGTGATATTCTTAAAACACTTTGGTTGCTTTGATTTGCCTATAAATAGTGGTGGAAATTTCTCAGATCCATCCGAATTAGTGCACAGTAAAACAGTCAATCGTTCCTTACTGTGTTTTCCATCAAAGCACTTTTCGCCCATATACGTTAAAATTTTTATTAGGCACCATATTGTAGAATAGGTCCGTCTCATCTGCATTGAATATGTTCTTCTCATATCCATCTAATATCCCCTTCAGCACTATTTTCCATTCTTCCACTATTTTTTCATCCACGGAGCCACTTTCGCCAAATATGCTTTTAAATGCAAGTTCATATCTTTCTTTGAACTTTGCTAGCCAACCACCCGTAGCCTGAAAATTTTGCATTCCAAACTTTTCTGCCAGAACTATAGCAATTTCTTTAAATATCACTCCAGAAATGGGAATGTTGGATGCTCTTGCTTCATGAAACCATTGCAGGACTGCCTTATCCAACTCTTCTGATCGGCCACATTGAATTTTCTGCCGTTTGGATATGGATCCCAAACCAAATTTTTGTGCCTCTTCAAGAATTTTCTCTATGCCTCCTAAGATACCTTTGAGAGTAGACTCGGGTAGCTGAAATTGTCTTGCGAACTGGACTTTTGTTATTCCAACACTTTCTTCCCAGTCTTCAATAATTTTCATCTTTTCTTGTAGCGTAAGATACTTTCGCTTTGATGCCATTTTGCTCTGCTCACCTCGTATTCATACTGAAATGAGCTCCTATACACAACCATGAATTCTCTAAACATGAACATCTGCTTCCCGGAAGGAGTGACAGAGGGCTGCTATTGAACAGTTCGTAAGTCACATGACAACAGATGGTAGGGATAATAGAGTGATTCAGCTCCCGCTCTAAGAGCTCCATGGAAGAATATTCGATCTTCCGAGAAAGAGTAATCCCCCCCCCGTTTTTCCAAATGCAACAAGTCTATGATTGCAACATTGCAAACATCAAGGAAATTCCAGGTCTGTTATTGAAACCAAACTTGTATTCCCTCACAGAAGGTTCCCCTCCTGCACATAAAATGTTGAAGAAAAAGTTTATCATGTAAAAAAAATTCGTCGTTAAACAGAAACAACGTCGTCTTTAAATAGAATTTTTTTACGTCCTAGGGGCTGGGACTGGGAAATATCGTCCTTAAACAGAGATCGTCGTTAAGTAGAGCGTCGTTAAACAGAGAGCCAACTGTAATATAAAAGTTCATTTTATAAGGGAGATAAAATGCATTTTTGCTTTTCAGCTAAAATTGATCGTTTCACGTTTATTCGGTAGTTTAGCTTTTAAAAAATAAAATGATAAAATTGTTTATCTTTAATTGCTTTTGCTTTTACAGTTATTATATAAAATATCAATATTTTAAGAATTTATCTCAAAATACAACTCCAGATAAGTATAAGAAAAGGTTACTTTACTCTAACAGAGATCGCTTCATTTTGGAAATTCATTTGCAGAGCTTTAATTTTAATTAAAAAAGCATACTTTGTTTTAAAAGACCTTAAAATATGATAACAAAAAATTTATATATAAATTTTTTTTAATGAAAACTAGTGATTTTTTAACACATATATTACCCTAGGTTTTGGAAGGTAAACTTGCTACGAAACGTTATGTCCTTGTTTTAAATAATATTTGAGTTTAGACGAAGGTAGCCCCGGATTTTCTTCCACATTGTTTCAAAGCTTAAATTTTTCCATTTAAAAACGCAATCAGAAAATTCTAACTTAAACATAGAATATTATTTTTAGAACATATTTTTACATATTGACAGATTTTGTTTTCATCTAAAATATAAATTTTAGAAGGTATAGAGCAATTTCCAAGCAAACTTAAAAAAAGTGTTACATTCATTTTAAGTTACTCACTAGTTATTAATTGAAAGGAAAGTTTGAACAAGAAAAAGCATGAACAAGAACACATAAAAATGTTGGTGCAAAACAATTGAACTAACGAGCTAAAAACAATATAAAAGCAAAGTTCTCATATCTGTATTAATTGACATAAAAATAACTATATGGAATAAAAATAATTTATATTAAAAATAGCAACTAGCACACTAATAAAAGTTCAAAATTTTAAAAAAAGTTAAATAGTTCTCTTTAAAAAAATATTTTTAACTTTTACATTTAGACTAAAAGTATAAACGACCCTTAGCTTTAAATGGCAAAAAACTGAACTATTTAAACAAACATAACGTACTTTTAATAACACTCGTATCTAATTCTAGATTATTATTTTTTTTTTCTATTAGAGTCTTCTGTAACACAACACCCAACACGAGACTTTTCAGTCAAATGACAAATGACATTTCATCCCTTTTCATAATGAAAATTTTAGAGACCCCAGCCCAGGTTTAGCTTTACTTAACCAAATTAAAATCAAGTATTAAAAAATCAAACAAAAATAATAATGATAATAATAATAATAATAAAAACATTTTTCAAAGCAAATCAAGTTAATATTAAAATAAATTAAAACTAAACTCACCTTATAACTGTTAATATTGAAGACTTTAGATCTGGAAATTACACGATAGAAAAGGTGTTTGTTTAAAATAGCAAGAAATGTTCATAGGTCCAGATGAAAAAACTAACTGAAATAGTAAGCTCACAACAACAATTTATGTTTTGTATACTGCAAAAGGTTGACAAAGCACTCAGCCAAAATGAGCTTGCAGATCACACTCTAACGGAAAAACAAGTCTCTTTTCGTATCAAAACCAAACACGGGCCCTGCCCTTTAACCCCTTGAGGCTCCATTCGTCCTCTCCTTCCTTTTAATTTCCTCTCAACCGGGATTGGTACGCGGTCCCCTTAGATGTTCACTTTTGGGAACTCTGATTTTCCCGACTTATGGCTCCTCCCAGGGAAAAATTTAGAAGAAAAGAACCGACAAATATTTCGGTTCCCTGTGACAAAATTAACTGTCTCTTTTCTAAGACGACCCCTGGCCTAGGTTGGCCTTATGCGAATATTAATTTCAGGTTGCAGACGCTCTAGCGGTTTCCATATAATAGTCCACTTTTCTTGAAAGAAACACCTTGCACAGAAAGACACCCTAGTCCAGTGTTCACACAATGATTCTTTCACTTTGAAACAGTTTCTAAACCTGGAGGGTGCCACCGTTCGTTATAGCACGCTCCTTTGACAACGGGACGGCAATTACTGGACAGATGACGATGGGTTGGGAGTTTAAAAACTATTAGTCTTCTTATCGGACTGCCCCTGGTCTGAAATCTGTTTTTGGAGGAAAAAGCGAGGGCTGTTTGCTCTTTGTCAAAAGTATCGAAAGATACAGCGGAAGTTGTCTTTAGTGAGGTTCAAGTCCGACTGCTTTCTGCAATCATAATCCCTGCAAATTGCAAGAATTCTTAACCTGCTTCTCGTTAACTCATAATGGATGCTTGGGAAAAGAATGAAAGAAAAAGAAGGAAAAAATAATTAGTCACTTGACGAAAAGGTTATTTCAAAATGCGTATATTTTCAAATGACATTTTTAGCAATACTAAGAATATATAAATAAATATGAAAAAAGAAAAAAATGTAACTTTCTCGTTTTATATCGATAAAAATTTTATAATTTGGTTGTTACTTCTTCTAAATTTACGCCCTCTTAACGGCCTTATGCGAAATCCGGCCCTGAGCGTGCACGTTTATGTCTTGTTAGGGTAAAAAGTCATAGTAGTGAAAACAGGATCACTTTAACACAAATCAGGAATTCACGCTTACTGTCATGTTATTTAGATAGTATCCGGATACAAATATTATTAATCTCTGAATATTCAAGACTCATCAGAAATTATAAATATCAAAATATTCATTATAAAATAAGAACATCAAAATCACTTAAATATACACTTAAATAGACACTAAATATTATTTTTCACTTGTGCATATAACAACATGACATACTATATCACTAAAATATTACCAATCTAAATCTTAATATCTTCTTGAGTTATTAATAACCTCACTGTTATCTCATAACACATTAAAAATCAAAAGTACTTTAAATGTTAAAAATCACTCACTGAAACTAAAATACACAATATATCAAAATTAGTGATTCAAATCTCAAGTATAAAATCAAATTATCAATACGCATATATCTTCTATTGAAAAATAATTGAAAACATTTTACACTGTAACTTACCCGTGGAGTATCAATCAATATTTTATTTTAATCTTATTATAATATAACTCAAAATTCAAATTGGTAAGAAGAAAAAAAGAAAATGGGTTAAGAAAATAAATCAATCTAAATTATTTGATGTCCAAAGTCTTCTCGAAAAACTGGTTCCAATGCCTAAGTCACAATATATTTTCTTCCTCATCTTCCAATTATCAGTCACTATCATGTCGGACTCTAGCACCTCATACATGATGAAAACACAAAACAAGACACATTCTATGCCATAATTAGTGATGATGGACAGGTGGCTAGCATGTACTTGTTTTAGCATTAAAACTGCAAACACACAACGGAATGTCTTCCCACCATTTGGCACTTTCACGGAAATCAGCACGATGAAAAAAAATTGTACACACAGAGCATTTTCTCTCACACAGATTTTTTCCTTCTCTCACTTGGCGAAAACACATGAAAACACACCGCGTAAAATCCAAAGTTTTCTCCAAGGCGAAAAAAACAAAAAACGCTTGCGTAACACTGTAGATTCAGAAACACACCACGCACCGACGCGGAATCCTCACAAACTCTGAAAGCCTAGGAGAATTTACGTTGTTGACATCACCGCACTCCCACGACGCACGCAACAATAGTTATGTTATTCAAAACTGAATACTCGACAGATGGCATGAAACTTAAATTTGTCCTTGTAGTTATGAAACTTGAATAATTATAAATTATTTCACATGGGAAATCCATTGGCTTCACGGCGTAAGTAACACTTACTGCCGACTTTAAATGTAATATCCTTGACGGAATCACGATGGAAAACAGGCCAGTTGAAAAGGACAGAACTTACATCACATATCATCGTTGTAGTCGGGCTGTTTTCAACATACGAGTGGCTGGCAAATGGAGAGAGTAACTGAGTTCAACGCCATGGAAGGAGGCATCTGGTCACAAAATAGTTGTTTTATTTACCGAAAAGTTGCTGGACATCTTCTAGTAAGATTATAACAAATTTAATTCCACCGATGCCGGGCAAAAAGGCCCCGGCAGCGCAGAGCACTACGAGGTATGGACGGAGGCTCAACTTACGTCATGTTCATTCCGAGGCAAACACACAAAGGCTCCTAAATCGACGCTCAGAGCTTCAAGGTAGAGGCATATTGAACCTTTTATTGGCCAAAAGCGGGCACATGACCCCATCACACCACGGCGACAAGATCACGCCCGGCTTCCAGAACTTCCGAATTATATAACGACTAGAAGGTAACCCGTCATTTTGACAATACTAATAATGACGTCATAATGGAAAAAAGCATATGAAAGTTAAAAAATATCCCGAATTATCCAACAATATTGCATTAAATCCACACCTTGTAAAAGCAAACCCTTTCATTATTTTTTATTTATTTAATTTTTCATGCGATTAGAGTAGTAGACTGCAACCCAGTTTTTTACAGCTCACTACGCGATATGAATACTTGAGCTACTTGATTCATTCACATTCAAGTTTGTTTACTTTCAGAATTATCGCAAATGTAAACAGATTTTTAAAAACTGTTAAATATACAGCTAAAAACATCCAATTTTTTTAGTTCTGAATGTTTTATAGAAACATAGGCTGAACAAACGTGATTTGATGGAGACGATATTAGGTTTTAGGTAAGAAAAAATTCTGATCCACATCTAAATTGAAATTAAGCCTAACCGGCCGTTTGTTTACTGAGGGCTTCAATTGAAAGATGAGTACAGCCCGGATGTGTTATACAGAGACAACGGCTATTATATATATATATATATATATATATATATATATATATATATATATATATATATATATAATTATATAAGGTTTTGGCCGCACGTGCCTTAGGGGAAAAACTAATAAATTACTCGGGTTGGATTTAGGTAGAAATCAAGAAAGAGGGACGGTGTCCTATTGCGTTAGGATGAAGAATTTGGAAAAAGCGTGTCAGTGATGGAAAGGATTTGAAATTTATTTCATATATATATATATATATGTACGTACGTATGTATATATATACATATATGTATAACAAAATTTTGATGCATTTTGGTACTTTTCTCTTTAACTGCTTTTACTTTTCCAAGCGATACAGACTGGGTTTGGCGCTCTGCCAAAATTATAACTCGCGAGGTACGGACGGACGGTTTTAGCGTCTTTAATTTTGCTCTCTGGAGGACCGTTATGGAGGAACGTAATCCTACGTTAAAAATTATGAACAAAATTAGACCTACTTCTCAAAAAGGTTCGCCATCACTGGTATAGGGTATGAAATTATAACCGACTTTTTGAGCAAAACGCGCTGTCCTTATCCACTCCTAAGTTTCGAAGCTCATCTATGAGATATACACTCGTGGACAAAAAAATTAGCGCACCAAGAAATAATTGCGGGATCGTAACGAAACTTGCAATGAAGGTACATGTCGGGGAGATATGCAAATGATTAGAAATGCAGCGTGATTGCGCATTACGTATAGCCGGTAGAGGGCGTTGAACATCGTACTCTGTGGAGTATAAAACAGGTAACCAAAGCTTGTTTGAGAGTGCTGAATCATTTACAAAGGAAGAGCTGAGATAGACATGCCATTACGCCGTGTTCGAAGACAATATAAGCAGTTGTCGCAGTTTGAGAGGGGGAGAATCGTCGGGATGATGGAAGTTGGGTGGTCAGCTAGGCGAGTAGCTCGTCAATTAGGCCGCTCTGATTGTGTTGTGAGGAGGTATTGGGACCAGTGGACCCGAGAGATGTCATGTACACGAAGACCAGGCTCTCGGATGCCCTCGATAGACCAATCGTCGAGAAGACCGCCACATCGTAAGAAATGCACGCGTACAGCCAACTGCTTCATCGGCAGCCATCCAGGCACAGGTAGCACCTTCACTAGGGGCCTCTGTGTCTTCTTGAACCATACGAAGGCGCCTGTCTGAAGGACAGTTGGTATCGCGGCGCCCATTACGTGTGCTGCCCTTGACGCCCACCCATCGACGCCTCCGTTTGGAGTTTTGCCGCGCACGAGGACACTGGACTGCAGCGGAATGGAACCAGGTCGTCTTTAGCGACGAATCCAGATTCAATCTCGGCAGTGATGACAATCGTGTTCGTGTGTGGAGAGCCCGTGGTGAACGCTTCAATCCTGCCTTTGCTGTACAGCGACACATCGCTCCCACAGCTGGTGTGATGGTATGGGGTGCCATTGCCTACAATACACGGTCACCCCTAGTATTGTTCCGTGGCACCATGACAGTCCAGCGGTATGTTCATGAAATCCTGCAACCACATGTGTTGCCACTCATGCAACGGCTCCCAGGAGCCATTTTTCAAGAAGACAATGCTCGGCCTCATACGGCAAGGGTGTCACAAGACTGTCTCCGCACTGTTACTACCCTTCCTTGGCCTGCCCGATCCCCAGATTTGTCTCCAATCGAGCATATCTGGTATCATTTGGGACGACGAGTTGGGCATCCCACGAGTTTGAACGAACTAGAGGCAAGGTTGCAGCAAATATGGAACGAAATGTCTCAAGACATCATACAGAACGTGTATGACTCAATGCCCGATCGTATCGCATCGTGCATTCGCGCTAGAGGGGGTCCAACGGAGTATTAACTCCTCCGTTCTTTTGCCTTTTTCTCTGAAATAAATTACCCTTTTTCTTTGATTTTCTTATCATTTATTTATATCAAAGTAACCATTACGTATGTAAAATTTCGTTTCATTTTGACTCCTCTTTCTTGGTGCGCTAATTTTTTTGTCCATGAGTGTATATTGAACCTCTAGATGTGAAATGATCAACAGCGAAGGCTGCTACGTGTTTCTCTTGAATCGTCTTTAGCAATAAGATTGTTAAATGGCAATTATCTATTTAGTGATTAGCGGTCGTTACAGATCACAGTAAAAAAAAGTGCCAGAAACATGATCACTCTTCGACCAATCAGAGATCGGTTGCGTTTTGTTGAGGGGCAGGTTCTAGTGACCTGTGTTTTTGGCGGAGTTTTAAATGTATTCAGAGATCCTCTTCAATATTTACTTTTGTGAACAAAATAACTAATAAAATACACTTCTGATCACTTAAAAGTAATTATTTTTATGTTTGCTCAGTGTATTTTTGTTCATTTAAAATTTCACATGATATCCAACTCAAAAGTGCTTAGTTATATGAACTTAAAACCCTTCATCGGAAGATTTTGAAAATAGTTTGTTTAACTACGTTGATCGTTCGCAAAGCTTTGATTTTTTTTTTTTTTTTTTTTTTTGTTTGTTCACATTTTATAAAATGTGTGCTTAGATAAATTTTAGTTAACATGTCTTTGTGTTAATTTCATTTATGTTATTTGAAAGCTTCTGCATATCGGTTTTTAATATCTCATGACAAGGACGCTGGCTAGGACGCTGGTATTCGGTTCAGATCCTGTGGGTTCGAGTCCCACTGTTGGTATGGATGTTTGTAGTCGTTCGGAATTGGTCTGTAGGTCCCGGTCTAACTATCCCATGTGTAGCAAAAAGTTGACCGTAGCCAGGGCCCGATTATGAACGCTGGGGGGCCCCTGGGCAGATGCTATTTGTGGGGCCCCCCATACGAACATTTATAAAAATAAGAACAATCCATGGACTATACTGTTAGAAGCACTAGTTGCATACACCAAGCGTGTGAGGAAAAGTTTTTAAAAATCAGTATTAAAAAAATCGTTTGATTTAAATTTTGATTCAAATAACGATTTAAACCAAACAACCCTGCATGCGAGTCCTATATTTGCTATTACTGTGTATGGCTGATAAGATGAAGCATTCATAAATATGTTTCAGATCAAATTGAAAACCCCTTTCATCTACGTCTGATACAACCTGATAGTTTATTCCGAAAGTAGAAAGTGAAATTAAAAACTTTCACTTATCTGGCACCCTATCTATTTTAGTGTTGAGAACCATCGTTAATGAGATTTTGCATGTGAAAAAGGACATTCTTGGGGCCCTCTAGCATCAGGGGGCCCTGGGCAAAGTCCCGATTTGCCCATAAAAAGGCCCTAACCGTAGTGCTCCAAATGAAATGAAACCATGACAAGGGAATAAATATATTTGTAGAAAGTATATTAAATTTGATGAGTTATTTTTCTGGATTTTAAGTTTCATTTAAAATATAATTATGAAGTTTTTTAATAGAATAATCATTATTTAATAGTAAAATTTATAATTTTAATTTAAATGCAATAAATTTCTCTAAATTTGACTTTTTTACATTTCAAGGATGGCACCCCAAAAGTAATGAAGTGGGCAGACTTTGATTTCATATGATTATTTCAAAGCTGTATGTTTTTGGTGTTGTCTCCCTGAATGAGCCATGAGAGGGGATATTACTGTGTGAGAAAAATGATAGTCTCGTATACTTTACAGGAATTCAAAAGGACCCATTATCATTCCTTTCTGATTACTTCTGAGAAATTATAATTTAATTTAGGAGAAATCCTAATGTTCTTTACCTTTTTTTTTTTTAATCATATGGTTACTTCTTTGTTTATTAATAACAGTCTACTTTCTTAACAGGTTTGGCTTTTTTTAGAATCCATTCGAGATCATAATTTGCTTGCACCTTCATCGCCCATAGCCTTCGGGACTTGATCTGATATTACTGTCGGTCAAGGGGCATAAGCAACAATAACAAAAACTAATTAGAAAATGCTAAAATGTGTTTAATGTGGAAATGTGAGTTTGTTTTATTGAGATTTTCATATGTTTTCATTTTGTATTTCAGCATTCTTTTAAAGGTCGTGTGATAGCTTTGTTTATCCTTCAATAATAATCACATAATACTTTAATTTCGCTGCTGTGTCAAATGATGAATCAATAAATTTATTCCTTTCAAGAAAATTAATATTCATATAGGTATAGACTGTCAATTGAAAAATCTTACTGCTCAATATTATAAATTCAATGGTCTTAGTTTACAAGGTTTCTGATATAATTTTATTAATGTTGTTGCTGTCTTAGCAATGCTCTGGGTAGACTCCTTTTCTCTATGAGTACTATTCTTTTCCATAAAATTACTTTTTTTTAAAGGAACCCTTAAAAAGTTTTTGAAAAATTCTATTCAGTACTGATGTTTTTTAAAGTTTTTACTACATAACTTAGTAAGTATTTATTTTGGAATGGTAAGTAATGTCTATGTTTTGGGAGAAGTTCCCTTAATTACTTTTGGTTAGTCTTCTTTTAAGGGTTATATGATATGTACAAATTATACAATCCAGCCATCTATAGTTCTGTTCTCTGCTTAGTTAATTTTTCTATCATTAATTACTTATCTTCAAACTGCCTGTTTTTAATTTGCTGATTCCTTTTTAACATCCTTTAATGAACATACATTTTCTAAAACATTCCAGAGAAATCTCATTTTTACTGTATGATAATTTTCCAAATGGCTTTCCTATAAATCTCATAACTTTCTTTAAAATTCTCTAATTTTCATTTTTCAGCATAGTTAGCTGAATAGATGAACACAATATATTAGACTCTCATCGTAATTAATTGTAATTTATCTCTCTACTGTGTTTGCTGTTAAAAAAATACGTAGAATACAAATCGTGTTTTGCATTATGTATTGAATAAAATATTTGGTACTTTTCTGTTAGGAGGTGCGTTTGGCAATCACCTGAACAAGTATCACCATTAGCAAGAATGAAAAGTCGCCAAGCTGACAACCCTATGAACTTGGTTAGATAAGCTAAATTTTGGAGAAGCAATGTCACACATGGAACACTGGAAGAAGATGGCGGATCAGTAGGTATGAATCGTGCGAGAGAACTTGATTAAGACTCAGCTAAATAAACCTGAAAACGGAAAATTTCCATGAATTAAAATTGGAAACTAATTAGAAACCACAAACTATACTTGCCTTCATACAAAAGATTGTGTGATTGTGGTAAAGCACCTAACGGTTATATAAAAAACACTGAGGAACAGTATACCATCATTTGCAATCATACCTAGCTTAATTTCTGCAGCGATGACGAAAAAAAAAAGGATTATTTTGAAGAACATTAAAGATTTTTTGCTTCTTAACTAAATATTTACTGAATGAGTGAAATTCATGTTTGCTTTTATATGTAGTTTATTCACGATTATGAATCTCCAGAGTTACAGTCAATAAACTAAATAACAGAAAATGCGAGTTGGGAACCATATTTGGCTACTTATCACTTGCACTAACGGAAAAGTACCAAATATTTTAGTGATTGAAATATATTGTATGTATTAATAATATACATCATTTAAAATATTGATTAAAAAATTAATATTTTTTATATTATTTATTTAACAAGAGACACTGTATTTATAGATGAGTAACAATAATTGATGTTCTTATTATTCTGAAATGTCTTCTTAGCTACTTTTTGATTCTTATTTCCTATATTCTGACAGAATGGACATGCATTCTTCAAACATATGGTTATGGAGAGTACCTGAAAGAAGGTGGCTTGATAAAGTTCTGGACCATATTAATACATCTGTTCCATCAGACAATGGTAAAATTTTAGATATTTTGAATAATTGCATCTAAAATTAACATAATTTTACATATGCATGGTTTTTTTAAAATCTGAATCTCATCTTCTAGGTTAATAAGTAAATATCCTAAATTAAAATAGTGATTCATTATAATCCCAAATTATTTGAAACAGATTTGATGATCTGAGTCACTCGTTAAAGAACAGTGTTCTATTGTTGCTACTAATTATTTTGATTTGAATTTCTCTTTTTTCACTTGTTTATATAAAGTATATCAATGCTTTTGATGCCAGATTTCATTGCTGTATCTGAAATAACACAGAAGATATCTTGCCATCATTTCATGGTATCTTGCTCACAGTCGGTATGAACTCTTAATTACTCAGGCCCACAAGGTTTTATTTTGTCTATAAGGAAAATTGAATTTGTAAATACAGGGTGGCTAATAAATACTGTAACACTCCAAAAAATAAGAGTTAATTTTAATCGTTTGGAAAAACAATTTATCTATCTATTTGCGTGATTGGTAACTTTTTGTAAACGCAGACGATTTTTGTTTAAAGTAAAACATGTAGAATATTTTTAAAGATGGAAGCCAAAAGGTTAATGGTTAAACAGCTTTTTGATCGCGAATTTTCTGCAGGTAAAATATTTAAGCAATTAAAATGCCTTGGTTTTAATAAGACGTTTATATATAGGACTATAAATCGATTATTGGATACCAATAGCTGTAAAGATCGACCAAGGTCCGGTCGTCCACGCACTGTTCGTACAAAAGAACGTATCAAAAGAAATCGTGAAAAGATACGAAGAAATGCACAACGTTCTGCAAATAAAATGGCTGCAGAAGAGAACATCAGTCGCAGAACTATGCAACTTATCATAAATGAAGACCTGGGTTTTCGCCCTTATCGCAAAAGAAAAGTTCAAGGTTTGACTACTGCACAAATAGTAAAAAGGATACAAAGATGTAAGAAATTGCTGAACCGGCACGGTAGCAAAAGTGTTGAAAAAATAATTTTCTCTGATGAGAAGCTGTTTTGTACAGAACAAAGTTATAATGCTAAAAATGATGTTGTATATTCAGCAACCTTCGAGGATATACCTGAAAATCTTCGAACTGTTAAACGCTTTCAGAACAAGAATTCTGTTATGGTTTGGGCTGCAGTGTCACACAATGGAAAACTGCCTCTGAAATTCATCGATAAAGGGGTAAAAATCAATGCTGAATATTACAAACAGGAAGTATTGGCTACACGTTTATTACCACATGCTAACAGATTGTATCTCAAAAAGAATTGGATATTTCAGCAAGATTCTGCACCGTCCCACCGATCCAAAACAACACAGGAATGGCTCCATGCCAATTGCCCGAAGTTTATCAAGCAAGAAGATTGGCCACCTTCTTCACCAGATCTAAATCCTTTAGACTATTGCATTTGGGGGATTTTAGAGTCTAAAGTAAATGCTAAGCAGCACAGTAGTTTGGACTCCCTCAAAGCTTCCATACGGAGTGAATGGGACAAATTACCTCATAAAATGATTCGTGCCGCAATAGGACAGTGGAGTAAGAGATTATCTTTAGTAATCAATAAAGATGGCGGTCGATTCGAGTAAAATTATTTCATGGTAAACTTTCATGTATAATGTTCATAATATTGTTGTATTTTCCATTTTCTATTTCATCTGTGTGTAATTAAATGATTCGATATTTGTCACAGTATTTATTAGCCACCCTGTAGTAGTCTCTTAATGTGACCTTATCTGAAAAGTTGATAATAAAGGCCATATTTTTTGTTATCCATTTTAATTCATATTCATCTCTGTAGTATTGATTAAAATGTATCTGTTAAAATAACTTAAATTATTTTGTTGGATGAACTTGTTACAGCCAATTTCTAGCCTTTTATTACAGCATGTAGCTGGGCACTATTGGTTTTCTATGCAAAATAGTCATGTAAATTATTAAATTTCTATCAGTTTTTTTGATTTTCAAGTAATTTTTCTATGTATGTTCATTTAAAAGAAATGTGTGTGTGTGCAAAAAGCTTATTGATTTATATATTTTACCATTCATTCTTTAATCTTTCAAGTAAATGCCATCAAAATAAAAAGTTTTTTTCTTATCATTTTAGTGCCCATATTTTCTTGTTATAGGATGTTGTAGGTTTATCATGTTTGATCTGACATTTATTGAAACCTTTAAAATACATATAAAAAAATCTTCTCTATTTTAAATCTATAATATCTGGTAATTTTACAAATTTTGTTTTATTATATATTTTACAATAATGTTAGTGTATATATCAACACAAACAAAAACAGTACTTCTTCTGTTCGAAAATAGGATATACATTTTAAAACACATTAAGGATTAACATTTTAGTCATCAGGTAACCTATATTTTGAACTGACAGTGATCATAAAATAATGGATCATAGTAGGGAGACATTTGTTTTGGATTAAGTGAAAAATTTATGTAAAATCAAGTAACAGTTGCTGTTTTTAGGAAATGGGGTGAGAGTAGTGTTGGATTATCAATTAACTAGTAATGAGCATAATGGTGTATTGCAAAAGTTATTATGACTGAAGGAAGGCCAAAAGCTGGAACACTGTGCTATTAACAAGGTTGGAGCTGATTTCGGAGTTTGACTGTGGCTAGAATTTTGCTGAAAATGCTGTTAAGATAAAATCTTTGCTGATGTTTCTTCAAAAAAGAAAAAGTGGATGCGAGAGAAAACACAAGGATTAGTCTGAAAATTTGGCTAAAATTAAGAAAGTCCCTTTGAATCATCGTGGATTGATTTGTGAGCTCTCTTCTAAAATTTCAACACTAGACAAGTCTAAATCAGACCTCCTTTCATTCATTTTGCCCATTTTTTCTATCTTAGTGCTGAAATTTGAAAATTCCTTCAAAATATTCTGATGCATTACAAACTCTGTAATTGTGTGTAAACAGTGGTGCCATTACTTCTTGGTGATGTGTGATAAACATGCCTCCAATAGAGTCTCAACTCATTTCCTCTTCACCTAAAGTTGGAAGTGAATTGCTACTAATCTTTTAACTGAAATTGTATTGACTTATAAATACTATAAATTGGGACAAAACTAATTTTGAAATGTATACCATATTTTCAGACAGAGGGAGTATATGGGGAAAAAAAAATTCTGTTTTTACAAGTTTGCATAAAGAATATGAAGTGGCTGGAATGTTTTTCCTATTTTTAAAATTTCCCTCCTTTTTCCCCAAGTAGGGAAAAAGGAGGGAAAATTAAAATTTCCCTCCTTTTTCCTTATTTTCCTCTATTTCCTTCCATAGAAAGGGTTATTCCATAATTCTTTCCCTAAAGGATTTTCCCTTTTTTCCCCTCTGGGTATATCGGCTGTAGTTCAGTTGCTGGTGAAATGCCCAGGTAGAAGATTATTCCTTATGATTTATCATTCAACTGTGTGTAAGTTCTGAGTGTTTATTTAACTAAAGTGACTTGCTTTTACAAATGTCTATCTTTTATTTCCTTGAGTTGACATTCAACAGAAGCGTTGACATGTTTCATTTTCCCATTATATTCATTTTAGATATTATTTTATTGAACTGTGGAGACGTGACCGGCTTCGAGAAAAGCATTCCCGTAACAAATTATTTTTTCAATCTCTGTTTGAAGTTTAAGTTACTCAAAGATGAACGCACCCTATTTTTGAACACGAAAGATATGATTTCATCCATAGAATTATATTTAGGAAGACAAAAGAATGACGTAAGAATTTTCATCTTTTCATTTACAGTTAAAGGAATTTTTATTCTTTAGATAGATTTGAGATTTTCTCTCATTTCAAATTTCTTCTTAATAATATATTAATATTATTCAGGGTACTATTTAAGTGTACTTTATATAGTAGCATTGTTATTTAATATAAATGTTTGAAAATGTATCAATATAATAAAATAAATACTCAATACACACACACATATATATCACTCTTCTAATCATAAGATGATTTTATTTTAAATCTAAATTAACTATTAATGTGTGGCTGTGGCTTCTTCTACACTGTTATGAAAGTTAAAGGTGTTGGGAATTGGTCTAACTTTTTAAATTCATAGGTCCCACAATGATTGCTGCTATGGTAGAAACAGTATTTTTTCTACTAAAAAAAATGGATGTAGCCTATTTCCAAAGGGATTTTCCCCCCCTGTTCAGTCTTTTCTTTTAACTGGTCATTGTTCTGACATTTTAATGTCCAGAACAGCCATTCTGGTATTGTCTCTACTTCATGTCAGTTCTTATATATATACAGGGGGGGGGGGGGGCAGACCATAAAGTATTGTCGCAGATTCGTTCTCTTAAATTTTTATTTAAGAGCATGACAAAAAATATTATTGCACATTTGTAAACTGCTAGTCAAAAAGTTTTTTTAATAACACAATGTTCAGTAATTTCCATATGGCATCCTTTCGTGACAGGTAACCCATCGAGATGGAACTCAGTTTCCCATCAAGTGTTCCAAATTAAGTTGCAACCGTAGAGTCGTCACATTGTGGAAGGCTGAGACATGAGCATTCAAAATGGTGAGTGTACAAGAGAAAGCAATGTGCATATTGTGGTTCTTTGAAACAAAATCCTTCACCACTACACAACGTCACTCAGTAGTATCTGGGTTATTGGAGTTATTGGGCCATTTTTCTTTATTGAGAAAACAGTGAACACTGTAAGTTACCTGGACATGCTACAATAGGATGCCATTTCCCAGTTGCAATTCCATCAGCCTCATGTGATACTCCAGCAAGATGGTGCACCACAACATTGGGGAATAATTATACGTTAGTTCCCCGATATGACGTTTCCCAACAGATGGTGTGAAACAATTCCATGGCTCCCAAAATCACAAGATATTGCACCACTTGACTTGTTCTTGTAAGGGTATGACAAGGACATTGTCTACAAAACCCTGTGTCCTCGCTGCATGAACTCAAGTGCAGAATTGCGGCTGCGATCCAAAGTGCTTTGCAAAAGCTAATGAATACTTGGCGGGAACTTGAGGTCTGTCTTGATGCGTTACGTGCGACGAAAAGCTGCCATGTGGAAACTATCTATCTTTGTGCTCATAATTCATTACTTTGTTTATTCATAACTTTGTGTTAATAAAAAAACTTTTTGAGTTGCACTTTAAGAATATATTATATATTTTGTCATGTTCTTCAATCAAAAGTTATGAGGCAAGGAAACCCTGACAATTTATGGACACCCTATATATAAATATATATCTATATCTATATCTATCTATCTCTCTCTCTCTATATATATATACATACACACACTTATACATATATATAGACATTTACGTATACACACACACACACACACACACACACATATATATATATATATATGTGTATACACTATCTATCAATAAGTATCTGGACACCTGTGATAGAAAAGAAAAACAATTTTTTTTATATTCAATAGTTGATAGAGCCTCCACGAGAGATAATTACAGCCTCTACCCTCCGGGACATGCTTTCCACAAGTTCTTGTGTGACGTCTAGTGGTATTTTCTTCCATTCGGCTAAGTTCCTTCACCGATTTTGGAAAGTTGTTGTACTCCTTAATTCGGCGATCCAACTCGTCCTAGAGGTTCTCGATTGGGTTCAGGTCTGGGCTCTAGGCAGGCTAGGAACTATGGAAGCACTCTGTCATCCAAAATAGTGCAGTAGGCTTCGGCGTTGAGCTTACCATGAATTGGGACCAAGGGTCCTAGTTCATACCAGGAGAAACACCCCCAGACCATTATTCCTCCGCCGCCGAACTTTACTGTGGGCATAATGCATTCTGGCAGGAGGCATTTTACAGGCAGACGTCAGACCCAGACCCTGCGAAACGAACGTTAGAGGATGAACCTTGATTCCTCGCTCCAGAGAACCTGTTTCTACTGATCTTATGGTCCTCTTTCGACGTGCTTTTCACCACATTATCCGAGCAGCGCGGTTGGACTTTGTGATCAAAAGTGTATGGGCGGCAGCACGACCATGAAATCCAAGTTGTGCTTCCTTACGGATAGTATTAATCGAAAAAATGCTCCCGGATGCCTGTTGAAACTCCTGGAGTATGTGGGCCATTGATTGGGTGCGGTTCTTCCGAATTTCTCTGGACATCACCCGTCGGTCTCTATCTCCCAGTTTCGTGGATCTGCCGACAAGGGGCACATTCCGACAATCACCATTCACCTTCCACTTCTGAATCCCACAGGCCACTGCCGATATTGGGTAATTCAGCTCGCCTTAAGGATCGGCCATTTCTGCGATACCCGACGATTACACCTTTCTCGAAATCGGATAACTCTGCCCTTCGTGGCATCTTGCACGCTACTCATGCCAATGCTGTTTCCTTCACGATATTTAACGGCGGAGGGCGTGACGTATATCAGGACCGCAGATATCGTCATTTGAATCGGTGTCCAAATACTTATTGATAGATATTGCACGCACCTCGATAAATCGAAGTTTTTCCATTCCCCTTGAACCTGCATAACACTTCCATGTTATTATTAAATCAAACCTCGGTATATCGAAATCCTCAATAATAAGAAGTTTTCTCGTTTCGCTTGAGGTTCGATAAATCGAGATTCCACTGTATATACTATATAGAGGTGGTTATCAAAATAATAGAAACACTAAGAAAGATCATGAAAACCTTTATTAATACGGCGCAAGATCACCTTTGTCATGTAATACCACCTGATTCACCTTAGAATTGGATTATACAATTCATGAATAGTGGTTAAGAATATATTATACCATTCTTCAGGGGAAAAATCATGAAAGTTTCTGTAGAGATGCTGTGGAGGACATCGATACATTTATCTATCCTCTTATACAGATCACGGTGGTTGGATGATTTATAGTCGGGGGGATTGTACAGGGCAAGATAAGATATTTGACTTCTTTTTCATGCTCTTCATACCAATACTTGATAGATTTAGCTGTATGTATAGGTGGATTATCATCCTGGAGAACGCCATCTCCTACAAGAAACAATGTTTGTACCACAGGATGGACTAGTGAGCTAAAATTTCGACATAGTCCTTCCCATTCAATCTCCCTTTTAGGGTTACAATAGGAGCCGGAGAAAACCATGAGATGCCATCCCAAACCCTGATAGATCTACCTCCATGATTGGCAGTTGAGATGAGACAGCCAGAATCTTAAGCTTGTGTAGGTGTTCTCCGGACATACGCACGTCCTGTTGCGAGGAACAATGTGAATAATGATTCGTCGGACCAAATGCCGTTTCTCGACATATTTCTCGACCCGGATTTGCGCTCGGGGCAACATTGTGGACGATATTTTGTATCTGCATTTATTACGAGTGGCTTGGGAATAGCTACTCTTCCGTAAATGCTTTGTTTGTGAAGTTCCCTTTTACCTCTAATGGTTGATACCGGAACATGGAGATGCAGATTGAGCTCTTCGGTCATTTTGGTTGGAGTTGTTTTCTTTCTTCGTGTCACAATCCGCTTCAATAACTCGTCCGTCTCTTTCACTCAGCTCTCCCTTTCGTCCACTATTATGTTTGGCAAAGGTTGTTTTTCCGTGTACTCTTTATGCTATCATGACTTTCGATACCATAGCTCGAAAACCACCCATTAGCCTGGGGGTTGCAGTAACAGATACTCCACTTTAAACGCGCTCCAACAATTTGCCCTTTTCGCAAGGTCTGCAAGGTTCGACATTTTGCGATGTTCCCCCCCAAAAGCACGATGCCCTTAGCTTCATTACTTCTGCCTGACAGTAGACTAATACATACACTATATTATATAAAAAAATACGGTGGCTAGACTCGTTTTTTAAGGAATACGAAACACATTCATAAACACCACTAATATTGACAGGTGTTTCCATTATTTCGATAACCACCTGTATACCCACACACATATACGTATATATGATAGTATGAGATGATGGAGGGTTGAATAATTTCTTTCAGCTCAATAAAGCGAGGCAGTTGAATGACGTAAGATGAGAATAAAATGAACATTAATTTATTAAAAACGTAAGCATTAAAATAGGCCACCCGTGAGAGAATTCGGTCTACCATTCACCTTAGGAAGGACCACCGCTAGCAGCAACGTCGGCGCCGTAATGGCCGTTGGTATATACTCGGTGAGATGCAAGAAATAATAAACTCAACTAACCAGCCTTAATCGGCAATTAACTTGAGAAGCTTTAACTGTGACGTCATGGTTAGCTGTTGGGTTGACTGGTTAATCGGTTTAAATGACACTCATCGGTGGATTTGACTTCGGCGGTTCAGCCTAATTCTAGCAATCAATATATATATATAAAGAGAAAGAGACAGACACACACACACACACACATATATATATATATATATATATATATATATATATATATATATATATTATAGATATATGTTGTTGCTAATGCCCCTTTACCGACAGAAACATCAGATCAAGGCCTATACAGGCATTTGGGGCAGCTCCGGTTTTAATGAGCACCACAAGAGTCGGAGTCCGACTTGGCTAAAGGGCCGGTCCCGTGATTCTGAATCGAGTCGAGTGACGAGACCGGTACCTCCAGAGGTCAATTTGAGGACATCGTTGCTTGCCTCTTTAGTATGTGTATGTCAAAATTTTAATGCATTTTGGCCCTTTTCTGTTTACTGCTTGTCGAAGCGATACAGACTGGGTTTGGCACGCTTATAACCTCGCGAGGACGGACGGTTTTAGCGTCTGAAATGTTGTTTTCCGAAGGACTGTAATCCTACGTTAGAAGGGTCTAATAAAGAGCCTCACTTTAGAAAGGCGAATCGTGAAAGTGCCACTCCACTCCACTCCACTATGTAATGAAAACTTTGTTTGGTTATTTTCAATTTGTGTTTTAGGCAACTCGGGAAAAGGATGCTTCGGACGACGAAATCTGCCAATTTTTTCATCAGTACGTCGATTATTTTGAGAAAGGTTGCGGTGATGAATCTATCGCGCTTTTCAGAGCCTTTCTGAAACAGAATAACTGCACGGACGCGAGGCACCTTCTTGAACAGTACCATAAGCATGACGACGGCAACCTTCGGAACCATTTAAACTGTTCCAGGTATTTAATCCTGGGCAAGCCATGCTCTGGTGTTGTTGTAAGTATTTTTTTTTTTTTTGCCTTGTCAATTCTATCTCTGATTTTCATTGTCATTACTATCTTGCATTTGCATGGAATCATATCTACACTCCATATTGTTGACACACACACACACACACGCACGCACGCACGCACGCACGAGAGAGAGAGAGACAACCGGAGGCAATGCCACTTTTAGGGATGCGACATCGATGTCCATGTTTTCAAAACATCGATTTATTGAAGCCGATTTTTTTTTTTAACATCGATGTTTTGTGCTCGATGTTTTTTTAAAAATGAAAATGTACCATAATAATAATAAAAAAACATGTAGCATAATTTTCCCACTCAGTAAATGTAAGTCTGAATTCTGAAAAGGGCGAATACAAAAGGGGGAACGATTAGAGACAAATGGCAATGAATAATAATTATATGCCCCAATAGCCCCAATAATTGTTATTTACAGTAAAGACAAAATAAGCTTGTTCAGTTTTCCCCCATACGTTGGTTTTGCATCAATACTTCAAATTGGTGTAAATATATGTAATTTTCTTTTGTATTATTTAATTTGAAAATAAAAGATTTGTTAATAAATTGCAATAATTTCTTCCTCAATTTTCTGGTAAAAGTAATAAAATGCGTAATGGAAATTCTGCGATATGCGCTGACTCTAGCAACCAAGTTTTTGTCATTTGTGTCAGCCCAACCTGAGAGTAAAATTACCCCCCCCCCTTCCCCTCCATGACTAACCAAAGTAACATTAATCTTAGAGGTTACTAAACCAGTTTTAAAAAATGAAAGTTCGTAAACATCGATGTTTAAAAACATCGATGGTTTTGGGGCTATGCTTTATTAGCATCGATGTTTTAATATTGAATATCGATGTTTTGTTGTCGATGTCGCATCCCTAGCCACTTCACCCAATAACGTAGCGAGCATAACTGGCGCCCGGGGCACGATACCTTTTTGGCGCCTTCCCCCAAAAAACATATAGTAATATAATATGTAGAATGAGTTAAAAGGACCATTTAGCGCCCCACTGCGAGTGGCGCACGATAGACCTCCTCGCTACGCCACTGTCTCCACTGCCTTACCCTGGTCGTCCATTCAACAAAACCCCGGCTACAACTAGCCGTAAAGAAATTTCTACACGAAATCATTGACTCGAGACAGCGGTAGAGTGTCGAATTATCTGGATTCAATGCGTTCACGATCACTATACATGTGGTAACATATGCTGACTTGTATTTTCGAGAGGCGTCAAACCTCGTTGGCCGAACAAAATTTCCAACAACTTCCCCGAAATGGGGATCCTCCTCCAACCTTTCCTGTCTCCGCGATGCGAGTTGCTTCTCGAGAAGTGGAGTTCCTCGGTCTGTATGTCCTGTCGCAAGATAATCATTTCGAGGTACATGTGCTCAGTAATTAAAATTATTAAGGTACGTTACGTAGGAAGAGATGAAGTAGAATTAAAATTTAGAGTTAAAAAACATTTAAGAAGCAGTAGAATATTTTAAGAGTCAAAATTAAATTAAGAAATAAGATTATGGAGGTACGACGAGTAAAAGATAAAATTAATTATTAAGATATGAGAGATGGCCCAAAGCAGTAAAAGATGTAAAATTTGCGATGAACATGGAAAAAAAAGGGGCCCTTTACGGGGTCATACAAATTCGTACTGAGATCCACGGGGGAAAGCTAATAAATACAAGATAAAATGAACTTTTTATACACCACGTTTTTAAATTTTCTGTTGAATCCTATAAACTTGACAATTCTATGTATTAATAAATACTTTTTAAATTTTTTTGGGATGAATTATCCCATCCACTTGAAAGAAAATGAAGTTAATTGGAAGTTAACTTGCGTTTAACTTTTCGTTCCCGCCCCGGCCGACAGACGGCTGCACCAGTCTACAGAACAAACTGAACTGAAAATGAATTCAAATCTGCTTAAAGATGGCTAAAAGTATTAAAAGAATGCATTGTCATCGTGTTATGAGCTATTTTAAAAGTTTCAGATGTCAAGCTAGTCGGGAAGTGAGTTAAAAATCGATTGCAAGATTTGTACCGGACAAACACACACACAAACAAGAAAGCGAGTTAATAAAAACATGGTAATAGCGTGTTTTATGTTTCCAATATTATGAGATTCACAGTCAGGCAGAAGATATTGAGAGTGATCTTTCTCAGAAGTGATGTGTGAATAGAAGGATTGACTGTTCCTATCTCCCACTCAGAAAAAACTCATCCGAATTCTAAATGAAAGAATCGTCTGCATCCACCTGGAAACCCCCTTGGACATCAGCCTGTCTGGGAGTCCCACTTCGGAGGAAGTCAAAGTGGATACCGAGTACCTGGAACTCGAAGACCTGGCCGTCGACACCGATTGCCAGCCCAAAATGGGTTCTGCGACAGAGGTATGTTCTGTTTGCCAAATAAGTACATCTTGATGTGCAAGAATTGAAATGTCGGGATTTTTGTTATCTTAAAGCTTTCACTGTTCAAATTTATTTCCCTTCATTTCATTGTAATGTTTAAACCGAATTCCCGAATAACTTGTCAGTGGATGTATATATATACAGTGGAATCTCGATCGATCGTTCCCGAATCATCGTTTATTTCCCCCAGTCCCGACGATCCTATTGCTTTGTTATGTTCCCGCATTTGTCGTTCAGTTCACTCGGTCCCCTGAAAAACGATAAATCGAGATTCCACTGTATGTATATGTATGTATGTATGTATTAATCAATTAATATTATCTCCATACAACTCTCTGGTTTGACGATAAATCTCACAGGGTCACACATTTCTTGCGTTAAGGAATCGACTCAGAAATGGTGACGTTCTGAATTGTTTTAAACACTCGTTAACGTAACTTCACGTGCAGGAAGCAGAAGCTGACATGGAGTGGTGTGGACATACACACCCGTTTCTCGATGCAGATCTAACCCATCTCGTTCACGCCCATGGTCTAATTATTTTGTTTTTCCCCCATTTAGGAATATGTCGAGGATCTTATTCTGTCGTTTTTGAGCCTGCTCCTGAACAGTCGAAATGAACTGGTCTTATCCAAAGCTTTGATTTCGCCAGTTATCGATCTCAGCCACGAAGCATTCACGGCGTTGAAGCATTTATCTGCCGACAAAGAAATGCCGATGTGTCAGGTACGTAAGCCCGAATTTCGTTAGATTTTTAGAAATCAGAGGCATAAAATGTCTTTTGTTACCATGTTTTTATTAACTCGCTTTCTTGTTTGTTTGTTTGTGTGTTTATCCGGTACAAATCTTGCAATCGATTTTTAACTAACTTCCCGAGTAGCTAGACATTTGAAACTTTTGGAATAGCTCAGAACACGATGACAATGCATTATTCTGATACTTTTAGCCATCTTTAAGCAGCATTTGAATCCATTTTCAGTTAATTTTGTTTTGTAGACTGGTGGAGCCATCTATCGGCCGGGACGGGGACGAAAAGTTAAACGCAAGTTAACTTCCAGTTCTCGAGCTAAATGATTGATTACTCATTTGATACATCTTTATTACGCATTTGATCATTTTCTTTCAAATGGATGGGATAATTCATCAAAAAAAATTTTTTTTTAAGTATTTATTAATACATAGAATTGTCAAGTTTATATGATTCAACAGAAAATTTAAAAACGTGGTATATAAAAAGTTCTTTTTATCTTGTAATTATTTATTACTAGCTGAAGTACCTGGCGTTGCAAAGGGATTTTAACAATATTTGTTAATCAAAATCAATTTAAAAATTAACACAGTATAAATGACATAGAAAAAGTATATGTGAAATGTTATACACATCTCAGAATTCAGGAATTTCAGCCTTTCATCATTGTAGCACTAAAATCTGAAAAGTAACAATGTCAAATTGTCTAATGTTTGCTAACCAAAATTAATTTAAAACTAAACACGTTATAAATAACATAGTAAAAAACATGTGAAATCTTATACACATGAATAAAATGAAAACCCAATAAAAAAATATATAAAATTATAATAAACTCCTCAGAATTCAGCTAGATTTCGCCTTTTATCATTTGGGCAAAAATAGAAGCTGAAATTACAGGTTTAGCAGAAATTTCCAATAGAACCATGATATGACTCTAGCATTGCCTCTTAAAAAATGAAGTGTTTGATTGAGGGCTGCAAACCACTCAACTCCTCTCCACATTAAACTCCTATAAACATCCTCTACATATTAAATTCCTTTTCTCTCCATAATAAACTCCTCAGAATTTTGGTAGATTCAGCCTTTCATCATAGTACCACTAAAACCTGAAACATCCTCTCCAGAAATATAAATTTATTAATTACAATAATTAAACTCACGCAAATGTATAAATTGCATAAGTTTTTTAACCAACATTTGGATAATTCGTAAATGAAAAAGCATATGAAAATAAAGATAATAAGAACTTCCGGAATCGAAATTAATTACCCTTAATTTTTAATTAATAAAAAACCAACATAATATGAATAAAAACGATAGTTGTTTAAAAGCATATGAAAATAAAGCTATTACTTAATAATAAAAAAAGCATATGAAAATAATGCTCGCGTATTAAGTTAACGTTATGATATAAAGATAGTAATAATAATATAAACCGCGTGCATAAAATATTTAGCTTTTCAAGCGAAATAAATTAATTTTTAGAAAAAAACTACTTTTAATCGAGAAATTAAATACATTGCACAAAATTTTGATTTTACCAACTTTCTACCCTACAATTTACACCCTACTTCTTTTAAATAGGGTGTAAATATAAAGTTTTAACAGCGAATTGAATGCCAGTTAAAAATTATTGTTGTTTAAAATCATATGAAAATTGCGCTATTATAAAGATAAAAAAAAAGCATAGGAAAATAATGCGTGCGCATGAAGTTAACGTTACGATATAAAGATAGTAATAATAATATATATATATATAAAACAGTTCCGTAACTGACTGACTGACTGACTGATTGACTGACTGACATACAACGTACAGACCAAACCGCGGGAAATAAAAGGGCTGAAATTTTGCATGGCGATTCTTCTTATAGTGTAGGGGTGCACTAAGAAAGATTTTTGAAAAATTCTTCTTAGATTTTTTTAAAATTAAATTTTTGAGTTGATTTATTAACTTTTTTTAAGTTTGCATTTAAAATAATAATAATTTGAGGGTTATAAAATTTATATCACTAAAAAGATCATAAAAATTCCTTTAATATGAAATCTTTTTCGAATCTTTACCTCCATTTTATGATTTTTGGTGAATTTTTAAAGATTAATTTTTAGAATTTAACCTTTTACATGCCACACTATGATCAAGGAATAAAGTACCATATTTTGCTGCGTAACTTTGGTCGATAACTTCCAGGAAGTCGGTCCAACAGGTGTACTCCACTCATTCCTTTATTATATAATTTTATAATGTAAGGTTAAGGAAAATCAACTTTTATTTTAGCTCGGACATATCTTTTTGCTCTTCCTAACGGTTCGTGAGTGATAAAATTTGATGTAATAGTTACAACAAAACTATCGTTCCAATGGCACATATAAACTTCTCCATCGCATCGGTAATCAAACTCTCCCCGTTGAAATTTCGATATTCTTTTGCTGTTTTAAGAGAACATTGTCCCGTTCTGGAATCTCGTACTGTGCCGATTGCCTTAAAGCCTTTGTTAGATAAATCTGTCAGCAGACTGTACGATGTAAAAAAAGTTATCGAAAAATATTTTGCGTTTCTCTGGATTGTCAATAAAAGATAATAGTTCGGAGACAACTTTTGATCCAAGTGGCAAATTTTCATTTTTCGAACTTTTTCCATCGTAGAATAGACATAGCATGAGGATAACCATTTGCTGAGCAGATCATCCAAACTTTGAAACGAAAGCGAATTGGCTTTCCACGTATGAACACCTTAGCCGAACGATGTCCGTAACACGGAACCATGGATTCATCGATACTCATATTTTCATGAAAAAATCCAAATTGACGAAAATTTTTTCCAACCTCTTTATAAAAGGGAGAAATTTTTCCTAATTTATCGCCTGGTTCCAATTTACTATTATCAACAATGTGGAAATACTTTTTTAACATACGAAATTTATTTCTGGGCATTGTATTGTTAACAATTAGGATATGCAAATCTTCCTGAGAGCTCCAATATGTATTTTCATCAGATACTGAGTGGTAGCCACTAAACAACAGTAATCCAAGAAACTGCCGAATGTCATTTGCGTCGACGTCTAAAGAGTCTCCTTTTTGTAGGGCATACAGCTTTGTAAGTTCGGCTGAATTTTCTAAGTAATCAGACGGCAGAATCACTGATTGACGGCAGAATCACCGATCACGTGTGATATCACTGCTTTTGTATATCGTTACATGCCAATGTTCCTTTTTTGGAACATTGCATTTTTACGCAGTCTTGAGGAAATATTTCTTGTTATTATTTTAATTTATTTTATTAACTCGTTAAACTTGTCCTTTGCAAGTACGATGAGGAAATTTTTGGGTGGATTTGAATTTTTAGGAATTTTATAGAATTTTTTTTCTTACGTACTGTAAAAATTGTGAAAAAAGCTGATTTTTAGAAATTTTTCTACGCTAAAATATTCATATTTGAAAAAAAAAGTCAAAAAATCAATCATGCCTTCTATAATATACGGTAATTTTTTCAAATTGACAGGTATCACAGTTTATTTTTAAAAAAATATTAAACATGGTGTTCATTATTTTGTGAAACATGACATAATTCATCTAATGAATTTACAATACACTTAAGAAAACTGCCTTTTATGTTCATCTCTTAATCTTTAAAAATTCACCAAAAATCAGGAAATGGAGGTAAAAATTCGAATAAGATTTCATTTTAAAGGAATTCTTATGATGTGTTGGTTTATGGAATACTAAAAGTTTAAAATAGTGGCGCCATCTATTGGACGTCTGTGAATCGAGAATAGCATCCTTCAAAAATTGTTGGTTATCCTAATTGTTAGCAATACAATGCCCAGAAATAAATTATTGATGAATGCTTGTTAACCAAAATCAATTTTAAAACTAAACACAGTATAAATAACATAGAAAAAAAAAGCATACGAAATGTTATACACATTCATAATATGAAAACCAATTAAAAATATATAAATGTATAATAAACTCCTCAGATTTCAGCTATATTCGGTCTTTCATCATAAAAAAGCTGAAAAAAAAAATAAAATAAAAATAATTAAAAAAATAATAAAATAAAATAAAAATAATAATTCAAAAAATAATAAAATAAAATAAAGATAATAATTTAAAAAATAATAAAATAAAAGCTGAAATAAAAAAGCCTTCATAAAAAAGCTCAAAATACAGGTTCAGCAAAATCTGCACGATCCCATACTCGAACCCGAGTCTTACAGGGTACCAAATGAACCGTTTAAACGAACGCGCCACCGTTTTAACGAATGACACACGACTCTGTTGAGTAAAGTAAAAGATATCCGCAATGAGTTTTTTGGAAAATTGCTATGGGTTTGTGAATATACATACACTCATGGAGTAAGAGGAGTTTTAAGTGAGAAATACGTTAGCAGGATAGAAGCTTAGTCTTTAACTCTTCAATAGACACAAAGACATAAGCGAGGGGGATTGCAGTACCGATTAAAAAAGATCTCGTGACACTTAGCGTGGTTGATTCGAATTTTCCATCGCGTGTGAGAGTGTCAATATGCCGTTGGATCCGATTTATTTTAGAGTATAAAATCTGACTTGAAAGATTATTATTTTCATTTATTATTCTGGTTTAATATATGACTTGAAACTTTTTGATTTTATTTATTTTTATCTTTTCACGCGCTGTTTGCCAGCTAACCCTAACGTGGACGCCATATTCAGAGGGGTGATTCCACAAAGAGTAACAGCTTACATTTAGTTTTCAAAAATTGTTGGTTTTTTATTAATTAAAAATCAACGGTAATTAATTTCGATTTTTGAAGTTCTTCAGACCCTCGGCTGTTTTTAAAGACGCCTGTATGTAAAATTTCACGATCGTTGCGCCTAAACTGTGGATTTCTATACAATTACAGAGAGACAAACATTCATTTTTATATATTAGATTGACCATCAGTTTGAAATTAAGCATCGAGACTGAAGCATACTCTGCACACGACATGCAGTACGCAGAAATATACATTCGTGTGTATGAAACGCCGGCGTTCTATAGAATACCTGGCGTTTATAGGCAAAGTATCAAATGGGAGAATTAATATATTTTCCCTAGGCATTCTATAGAATGACAAATGCTATTTAGGTAAAGTATAAAAAAAAAGGTCACGATAGGGCTATTATTTAAAAGACGTTCATTCCTCAAAAATATAAATGTTATTTTGAAAAAATAATGAAATAATATAAACAAATCAACTAACAAAAAAAATTAAAAAGCGAGCATACACTGCCAAACAAGTTAACTTAAAAACATAAAACTTATCTGGATTTAAAAATTCAAATTCAAAATAGCGAATTAAAAATTGGGATATACGATAAAAGGTTGGATTTTAACTTTTAGGTTATCACATTTACCAACTTCCATAGCAACTTGAACTATAAAATTTATTATAATATCTTTTACTCACAACTTTACAGAATAAAAAACATATCTAACAACGCTGAAGATTTTTTGGAGGCATGTAACATTTTTGAGAAAAACCTAAGTAAGAACAATTTCCCTAAAAATTTCGGCAATTTAAAAGTTTTTAAAAAATGGCATTTAGACTCGGGTATAATTTTAAAATCGTTTAGGATAGGGTTTCTGTTTTCATTTGTTTAAACTTCAATGGGGTGTGGCGCTGTGGTTTTGCTACAGTGACGTAACTACTAGGGTAAAATTGGCTGCTGTTTCGCCATAACCGTCACCTACGGTATTAGGATACGTATGCATCTTTGGCTTTTCATTAGGATTGTATGTGTACTTGCATGTATGGTGCGTTGAGCCCTTACTGTAAGTTGTCTGTGTCTTTTTCATTTTCTTTTGACTAAATGTTTCTATCTGTTTCTCGGGGCCTTGGGATGTCTTTTGGTTATACCTGCATCCTATTCAGAAAGTTCCCCTTGAGGTAACTGATTTGGTTAGGCTCCCTGATGACAAGACCAGTCGGTTACCTCGAATTCTGGTTCAGTTCCGGCACTACTACAGAATCTTGCCTCTGGTGCGTGGAACCCTGAGTGTTTGATTTCTGTTTGTTTTTTGTCTGCTCTCTTCTTACAATTATCTAGCTCTGTTGGATTATTTATTTTAGTTATATTTGAAAAAATAATGAAAGAGTACCATTAAAAAACTTTTATTCAAAATACGCAAAAGAAAAAAAAAATTGTACAAAACAAAATTTATGCCTTTCTTATTAAAGTAAACAAAATAAAATATGAACCTACTTGTTGTACCAAGAAAGGAAATAATTTTATTTTGAACTGCACTTATAAAAAGTAAAAAGGGCTCATTAAATGAACGTTACACATTCAATCCCTTATTCTTCTCTATCATAAAAGACAGCATGAATGAAGATTTCCGTTCCAGGCAATCAGTTGAAATAAAGTTGGAGGGATTCCCTTTTAAAAGGTTCCAGCTGCCCCTAGACGAGCAGCTTTTCGGTCAGAGACTGGACATGACATTTATATAGAGTTGGGGTCTTTTCGTGCCTTACTGTGTTTTGTGTGGCAGAGAAACGGCTATGGATGCATCCCACCTTAAAGTATGCATTGCTGTGACAGGAAATGTGATACTGGCAAGCCAGAGAGAAACTTCGATATCTCCAGGCTGTTTGACTTTTTGATATCACTCTCAGTTTTCTGCTGCATTTCGGTCTGTTTCATGCTATTCTGATTTCTCCATGTGTTGTGTGTGGGTGTGATTTATATTTTCACACACTGGTCAAAGAATGTAATTTCAAGTGCTACTGCTAAAAATAAAATATATGTATGTATCCGTACCTTGGAACCAAAAGGGCCAATGTCCAAAACTTTGAAATTTCAGGGAACTGCACGAGTGAAATCAGGGTAAGATATACATTAATTGTCAAAAGGGTCAATGTCCTTAGATTTGTAAAAATCCTTAAACTGACATTGACGTTCTGACATTTGATTAAAATGCATAAAGTTCGACTGCATGTCGGATTTTAAGCAAATCCAGTGCTCGCACGTGACCTGTTAAGGTTACATACGGTACGCGAAGTGGTAACGTCGTTAGTTCTGTGTGAAATTGTCACGATATGTCGAAACGAAAGGAACTCGGTGACTTTGAGTCATACTTTTTCACAGGTGTTCGTATTATTTTGTACTCCATCTGTATATATATATAATATATATATATATATATATATATATATATATATATATATATATATATATATATATATATATATATATATATATATATATATATATATATATATATATATATAATTAAATTGCATTTAGCGCGTATTCTAAATTATCCTTTTAATACAGCACGACCCCTCTTTCAAATTGCAACCTAAAAATGATGTAAATTATAATTTATATTGGCCCTGCAGATTATTAACCACGCATGTGAAATATCTAAATTCCATAACATCACACTGTCTGGCCCGAAGGCCTCATTCAATTTGTATACAATAACTGTTTTCAAATTTTTTCTTATTAATAAAACGCAGAGCAGCGCGTGATCTAGCAATTGATGAGCCCCCGGCAGACGTGGGCACGTGAACTCAATTCTTCCAATTAAATGATGAGTCATTTCAGCCCCCTGGTGGCAAGATCAGCAACCAGTCATTTGATAATTGCCCGAACGGAAGGACTTCTCTCCCGACTCTGCCACGGCCCTTAATTTTTTGGAACGAAGTTCTTTTGCGCGGCTTGTGAACTGGCAGAAATCGTCACGTAACGAAATCGCGTTATGTCCCCTCCATAAGAGCTTTTTCTCAAGGATTCCGTGGCTGAATGGTTATCGCATCGGACGTGAACTATCGCTCAGCGGATCTATCGCTGAGCGAGAGGTCCCCGGTTCAAATCCCCGCACAAGCGCTGTGGGCAATTTCTAATTTAATTTCTTTGTTGTGTTAATTCTTTTTGTTTTATGTTTTGTGGGAAAATATTGACTTTTTCATCTTCAGATTACGATAACTCGCCAAAATATGATCGTAGAATTTTGATCTTTTTACAATCTGAGACTACAGACATTTCTTTTTCAAACTAGACCTCATTTGTTTAAAATTATTTTAAAACATACTAATATTTTCATAAAAAAATGAAACACAGTTGTTCAGCATTGCTTCACCTATCTGCCAAAAGATGGCAGCACATGTAAAATTGTTTTGTTTGTTTGTTTAAAAATTATATATATTTTTTAGAATTAATAGCTTAAAGATTAATATTTAAATTGGTAAATTACTTTCTAGATTTTTAAGGATTTTTGTAATAATTTGTTTTTACATTTATAGCTTTAAAAAACTAATAGAACTTTTATTATTTATTATCTTCATTGTAAAAAAAACGCGATGCATGCTGGGTAATTTTGAATGCGGTTTGATTTTTAGTTGTTCTGTGCTTAGAGGGGAATTTTCTCTTAAAAACGCTATTGCTATTTATTCTATGTTATCTATTCATTCATTTTTTGAGAAATTCTAAATATTTATTTAAAAATCGGAACATCCAGGTTAACTGCTAAAATCACATTATTGCATTTTATTCTAAAACGTATTTATAGCACATAAGAAATGGATTTCCTAATATTCAACCACACCATTTTTGGTAAGTAAATTCTGCTTATTATAGAAAAATAAATTCCCATGGCATCGCTGTTATATCATTATAAATTTCATTAACAAAATAAATCTGTTTTAACTAATAGAAAAGTTTTGTGTATTGTTCTTTTCTCTATTCTTTATGTCAGTTATCTATTTTTCTCTATTCTTAAATATTGTTCTTTTTGGAACGAAGTTCTTTTACGCGGCTTACAGTAGAGTGAACTGGCAGGAATCGTCATGTAACGAAAAAGCGTTATGCTCCCTCCAGAAGAGCTTTCTCTCAATGGACTCTGTGGCTGAATGGTTATCGCATCGGACTATCGCACTACGGAGAGAGAGTTCCCTGGTTCAAATCCCCGCACAAGCGCAGGCCGTTTCTATTCCCACTCATTCTGGGAATAGCGCAGTATATATATATATGTATGTATATATATACATATATGTTAATATATGTATATATATATGTAATTATATATGTATATATATATATCTGTATATATAAAACAGTTCCGTAACTGACTCATTCATTCACTGACTGACTGACATGCAATGCACAGACCAAACCGCTGGACCTAAAGGGCTGAAATTTTGCATGGCGATTCTTCTAATAGTGTAGGGGTGCACTAAGAAAGATTTTTCAAAAATTCTTCTTAGATTTTTTAAAATTAAATTTTTAAGCTGTTTTTTAAGCTTTTTTTACGTTTGCATTTAAAATAATACATTGAGGGTTATAAAATTTATATCACGAGAAAGATCATAAAAATTCCGTCAAAATGAAATTTTTTCGAATTTTTACCTCCATTTGCTGATTTTTGGTGAATTTTTAAAGAATAATTTTTAGAATTTAATTTATTAAATGCTGATCACGTGATTTCTTTTTCTGGTAGTTTAAATAAATTTATCGTCACTTGCGTAACAACTAAATAGACAAAAAAAATATATTTTTCTCTTTCTAATGCAGCAGACGATTGGATATTATCAAAAAAAAATGCATATTCCTTATGATTTTTTTATAAATATATATATACTAGCTGAAAACCCGCGCTTCGCTACGGAGTACATTGAAATTAAATACAACGGTCAATGTTTGCAATTAATTAAAATATATATATATATATATATATATATATATATATATATATATATATATATATATATATATTTATAATAAATACGACGATCAATGTATACAATTGATGTAAAAAAAGCATATTTATAAAAAAATCGTAAGGGATATTTTTATAGACAAAATAAAGTCCAATCGTCTGCCGCATTAGCAAGAAAAAAATATTTTTTTGTCTATTTTAATTTGGACGTGACGATAAATTTATTTAAAGTACCAGAAAAAGAAATCACGTGATCAGCATTTAATAAATTAAATTCTAAAAATTATTCTTTAAAAATCCACCAAAAATCAGGAAATGGAGGTAAAAATTCGAAAAAAATTTCATTTTGAAGGAATTTTTATGATCTTTCTCGTGATATAAATTTTATAACCCTCAATGTATTAATTTAAATGCAAACGTAAAAAAAGTTTAAAAAACAGCTTAAAAATTTAATTAAAAAAAATCTTAAGAAGAATTTTTGAGAAATCTTTCTTAGTGCACCCCTACACTATTAGGAGAATCGCCATGCAAAATTTCAGCCCTTTAGGTCCAGCGGTTTGGTCTGTGCGTTGTATGTCAGTCAGTCAGTCAGTCAGTGAATGAATGAGTCAGTTACGGAACTGTTTTATATATATAGACTAGCTGAAAACCCGTACTTCGCTACGGAGTACATTCAAATTAAATACAACGGTCAATGTATGCAATTCATGCCAAATATATATATATATATATATATATATATATATATATATATATATATATATATATATATATATATTATATGATAAATACGACGATCAATGTATACAATTGATGTAATATATATATATATATATATATATATTTATAAGAAAATCGTAAAGGATAATTTTATAGATAAAATAATGTAGAAGAAAATATTCAAATTAAATCTAATATAAAGAATACTAAAGAATATAGTACAGTTTGGAGAACATTTCTTTTACTGTATTTTAATATTTTTTTTAATAATGTCCAATCGTCTGCCGCATTAGCAAGGGAAAAAAAAATATTTTTTGTTTAAAAATATTTGTAATAAATTAAATGTAATAAATTTTTGTAATAAATTAAATTCTAAAATTTAATCTTTAAAAATTCACCAAAAATCAGGAAATAGAGGTAAAAATTCGAAAAAAATTTCATTTTGAAGGAATTTTTATGATCTTTCTCGTGATATAAATTTTATAACCCTCAATGTATTATTTTAAATGCAAACGTAAAAAAAGTTTCAAAAACAGCTTAAAAATTTAATTAACAAAAATCTAAGAAGAATTTTTGAAAAATCTTTCTTAGTGCACCCCTACACTATTAGAAGAATCGCCATGCAAAATTTCAGCCCTTTAGGTCCAGCGGTTTGGTCTGTGCGTTTTATGTCAGTCAGTGAATGAATGAGTCAGTTACGGAATTGTTTTATATATATAGATAGATAGATATATATTTTACATCAATTGTATACATTGATCATCGCCTTTATTATAAACTAGCGGCCCGTCCCGACTTTGTCCGGGTTGAACAAAATATTATACCAATAAATTTCCAGTTGATAGCCAATAAATTGTAAATCTTTTTTTACCTTAATAATAACCTAAACAATACATTAAATTAATTTTATGTTAGTTAATAATTAAAATAAATTTTTTAAAAGTAAAAGGCGTGCCGGAGAACGGCTAGGTTCGAACCGCTAGCGTCAGAACAGAAGCCCACCGCGATAGCACCACGATCAGGATCGTTGAAATCTTCGGAAGAAAAAGCGGTAGAAGACAGTAGCGGAAACAATAGAGATTGTTAGGATTAAGCCCCTAACTTTATTTCTACTGATTAGATATACATAATATATAGCCTATGTCCATCTGGAATAATGTACCTTTCAAACAGTGAAAGAATTTTTCAAATAGGTACAGTGGTTCTGAAGATTACCCTCCACGTACAAAATCCCCTCTCTCTTTATATATTAGTATAGATAGCACCACGCTAAGGATCGTTGAAGACTTCGCCACAAAAAGCAGTAGAGGACAGTAGCGGTAACAATGAAGATTGTTAGGATTAAGCCCCTAACTTTATTTCTACTGATTAGATATACATAATATATAGCCTATGTCCATCTGGAATAATGTACCTTTCAAACAGTGAAAGAATTTTTCAAATAGGTACAGTGGTTTTGAAGATTACCCTCCACGTACAAAATCCCCTCTCTCTTTATATATTAGTATAGATATATATATTTATTTTTTGGCATAAATTACATACGTTGACCGTGGTATTTAATTTGAATGTACTCCGTAGCGAAGCGCGGGTTTTCAGCTAGTATGTATATATATATACATACATATATATATATATATATATATATATATATATATATATATATATGTATGTATATATATATATATATATATATATATATATATATATATATATATATATATATATATATATATATATATATACATATATATATATACACAGTTGGACCTCCATATATCGCAGTCGACGGTTCCCGAAAAAAATTCGATATATAGAAACGGTTATGCTTAAATTATTGGTGATACATTCTATTGCAAGAAAAATGTGCATTTTCTTCTAATATACGAAATCACTTTCATATCAACAAATTTAAATATGAATCACATTACTAAAAATTACTTACATTCATAAATGAAAATTGTTATCTATTAAAAAATATCAATAAATTAATTATACTAGATTTAATTATCAAAAAAAATTTACATGCCTTTAATTACAAACGCAATTGATTTACATTTTTGTAAAAAACTTTCGAATATCTTGTTGCACAATAAATTTAGAAGAAATTCATCATAAAAGTGTTCACACTTATTAAGTCCACTAAATACTGCCTCCGGGACATTTTCCGCGAATGATCACGACGGATTACATCAAATGCTGCGCGCATTTCTTTTTTCGAATGATTAACAATTTCTGCTTCAGTTAGAGTCTCTTCATCTTTTTGGATATCAGTTTGTTCTTCTTGAAGTGAGTTTATGATGTCGTCATCTGTGGGGTAATCGGAAACAATGATGCCTTCATCAACGTCTAAAAAATCTCTAAGGGAAAAATCTTTACGGGACAGAAAACACGTGTCACGTTAAGAATCTTTTGGAAAAAAATTCGATATATAGAAATTTTTTTCGTTATATAGAGATAGTTTCTCTAGCTAATGAAAACGGGGATTTACCAACTGTTCGATATATAGAGACTTTCGATATATGGAAGTTCGATATATAGAGGTCCGACTGTATATATATATATATATATATATATATATATATATATATATATATATATATAAAACGCGTAGGTATGCGGCACAAAAATCGATGATATTTCTACACTCCGAATGGCAACGGCTGCCACTACTAGATGTAAACATTAACGGCCGTCCGCAATTTGCAACAGCGTGTCAACATGGATTTACGCACTGAAATCAGGAATGTTCGAAAGCGAGCTGCACGATCAAGTGAAAATTTGGAACAGTCTCAATAAAGAAAGCGAAGAAATAATTCATTAAGCGAGAGGCGTGAAAGAGAGAGCATAAATAATCGCGAGGTTAGGCTTAACCGTCGCCGGCATAGCAATAAACATCCAGTAATAGTTAATTTTCTACACTTTTTTTCAGTACTTGCTAAATTTTTACTCCATTTTATAAGTGAAAAAATTTTCTCAAAAATTTATTATTTGATATGATTAAGTGTAGATATCTGAATTGTGAACAGTAATACATACAGAGAGTGATGTAATCAGCACTATATTTTAAAATTTCCCCCAACAATTTCTTATTTGTTGTAATGATAAAGTGTAGATATCTTAATTTTGAAAAGTTGCTGAATTTTTGCTCCATTTTATAAGTGAAGAAATTTTTCCAACAATTTATTATTTAATATGATTAAGTGTAGATATCTGAATTGTAAACAGTAATACATACAGAGAGTGATGTAATCAACACTATATTTAAAATAATTTTTCCCCAACAATTTCTTATTTGTTGTAATGATAAAGTATAGATATCTTAATTTTGAAAAATAGTACATACAAATAGGGATGTAATTTTTAAAATCATTGATGTTGGGTTTCTCAGTCTTATCTTTAACTCTTTTCTGAGGTAATAGAAATTCACATTTTTTGATCACGATGTTCTTGAATCAGCCTTATAGAGAATACCCCTTAACAACATATATTTGTGATGACAGGTAAGGGTAACATTCCTTACATATGTTACTTTCAGTTGCGTTGTTTTGCAAAAGAAAATATAAAACTAAAACTGACCATGCTGGTCGCGCAGCGGCTAGTATATATGTATATACATATATGTATATACATATATATATATATATATATATATATATATATATATATATATATATATATATATATATATATATATATATATATATATATATATATATATATATATATATATATATATATATATACATATACATACATATATATAATCAATAGAAATCTACATATTAAATCACGTTTAGAGTTGAAAAAATAGCATAAGGAACCTCGTTCCTGACGGGGGTCCCCCGACCGCACAATTTTTGTTTTTGTTTTTGTGAGGAAGTAATAATTGACAACTATATTGAACCTACAGAGTAACAAAAAATAATTTTATTCTAATTTTTATTTAAATATCTGATACTCTCATTTATTTACTCTCTATTTTAAATGCCATTTTTTAGCTTATTTATTCATACACTAGCTGAAGTACCCGACGATGCCCGGGATTTTAAGAATGTTTGTTGTTAACCAAAATCAATTTAAAAATTAACACAGTATAAATAACATAAAAAATATATGTGAAATGTTATACACGTCTCAGAATTTCAGCCTTTCATCATTTTAATACTAAAATCTGAAAAGTAAAAATGTCAAATTCTCTAATGTTTGTTAACCAAAATTAATTTAAAACTAAGCACAGTATAAATAACATAGAAAAAAAACCTTGTGAAATCTATAAATATATAAATTTATAATAAACTCCTCAGAATTCAGCTAGAATTAGCCTTTCATCATTGGGGTAAAAAAAAGCTGCAATTACAGGTTCAGCAGAAATTTCCAATAGAACAATGATATGACTGCAGCGTTGCCTCTTAAAAAAATGAAGTGTTTGATTGAGGGCTGCAAACCATTCAACTCCTCTCCACATTTAACTCCTATAAACATCCTCTACATATTAAATTCCTTTTCTCTCCATAATAAACTCCTCAGAATTTTGGTATATTCAGCCTTTCATCATAGTACCACTAAAATCTGAAACATCCTCTCCAGAAATATAAATTTATTAATTTCAATAATTAAACACACACAAATATATAAATTACGCAAAAGTTTTTTAACCAAGATTTGAATAATTCGTAAATGAAAAAGCATATGAAAATAAAGATAAGAACTTCCGGAATCGAAATTAATTACCCTTAATTTTTAATTAATAAAAAACCAACATAATATGAATAAAAACGATAGTTGCTTAAAACCATATGAAAATAAAGCTATTATAAAGATGATAATAATAAAAAAAGCATAAGAAAATAATGCTCGCGCATGAAGTTAACGTTACGATATAAAGATAGTAATAATAATATAAACCGCGTGCATAAAATATTTAGCTTTTCAAGCGAAATAAATTGATTTTTAGAAAAAAACTACTTTTAATCGAGAAATTAAAATACATTGCACAAAATTTTAATTTTACCAACTTTCCACCCTACAATTTACACCCTACTTCTTTTAAATAGGATGTAAATATAAAGTTTTAACAGCCAATTGAATGCCAGTTAAAAATAATGTGTGCGCATGAAGTTAACGTTACGATATAGAGATAGTAATAAAAATCTATCTATATATATAAAACAGTTCCGTAACTGACTCATTCATTCATTCATTCATTCACTGACTGACATAAAACGCACAGACCAAACCGCTGGACCTAAAGGGCTGAAATTTTGCATGGCGATTCTTCTAATAGTGTAGGGGTGCACTAAGAAAGATTTTTCAAAAATTCTTCTTAGATTTTTTTAAATTAAATTTTTAAGCTGTTTTTTAAACTTTTTTTACGTTTGCATTTAAAATAATACATTGAGGGTTATAAAATTTATATCACGAGAAAGATCATAAAAATTCCTTCAAAATGAAATTTTTTTCGAATTTTTACCTCCATTTCCTGATTTTTGGTGAAGTTTTAAAGATTAATTTTTAGAATTTAATTTATTAAAGGCCGATCACGTGACTTCTTTTTCTGGTACTTTAAATAAATTTATCGTCACGTGCATAAAAACTAAATAGATAAAAAAATATTTTTTTCTTGCTAATGCGGCAGACGATTGGACATTATTTTGTCTATAAAAATATCCCTTACGATTTTTTTTATAAATATATATTTTTTTCCTACGTCAATTGTATATATTGATCGTCGTATTTATTATAAATGAATATATATATATATATTTTGGCATTAATTGCATACATTGACCGTTGTATTTAATTTGAATGTACTCCGTAGCGAAGTGCGGGTTTTCAGCTAGTCCATATATATAAAACAGTTTCGTAACTGACTCATTCATTCATTCACTGACTGACTGACATACAACGCACAGACCAAACCGCTGGACCTAAAGGGCTGAAATTTTGCATGGCGATTCTTCTAATACTGTAGGGGTGCACTAAGAAAGATTTTTCAAAAATTCTTCTTAGATTTTTTTAAATTAAATTTTTAAGCTGTTTTTTAAACTTTTTTACGTTTGCATTTAAAATAATACATTGAGGGTTATAAAATTTATATCACGAGAAAGATCATAAAAATTCCTTCAAAATGAAATTTTTTTCGAATTTTTACCTCCATTTCCTGATTTTTGGTGAATTTTTAAAGATTAAATTTTAGAATTTAATTTATTAAATACCGATCACGTGATTTCTTTTTCTGGTACTTTAAATAAATTTATCGTCACGTGCATAACAACTAAATAAACAAAAAATATTTTTTTTCCTTGCTAATGCGGCAGACGATTGGACATTATCCAAAAAAATATTAAAATACAGTAAAAGAAATGTTCTACAAACTGTACTATATTAACTGTACTATATTCTTTAGTATTCTTTATATTAGATTTAATTTGAATATTTTCTTCTACATTATTTTATCGATAAAATTATCCTTTACGATTTTCTTATAAATATATATATATATATATATATATATATATTTTACATCAATTGTATACATTGATCGTCGTATTTATCATATAATATATACATATATATATATATATATATATATATATATATATATATATATATATATATTTGGCATGAATTGCATACATTGACCGTTGTATTTAATTTGAATGTACTCCGTAGCGAAGTACGGGTTTTCAGCTAGTATATATATAAAACAGTTCCGTAACTGACTAACTGACTGATTGACTGACTGACATACAAAACACAGACCAAACCGTTGAACCTAAAGGACTGAAATTTTGCATGGCGATTCTTCTTATAATGTAGGGGTGCACTAAGAAAGATTTTTGAAAAATTCTTCTTAGATTTTTTTAAATTAAATTTTTAATCTGTTTTTGTAACTTTTTTCAAGTTTGCATTTAAAATAATAATTTGAGGGTTGTAAAATTTATATCACGAAAAAGATCATAAAAATTCCTTTAAAATGAAATTCTTTTCGCATCTTTACCTCCATTTTCTAATTTTTGGTGAATTTTTAAAGATTAATTTTTACAATTTAATTTATTAAACGCTGATCATGTGATTTCTTTATCTGATACTTTGAATAAATTTATCGTCACATAACAACGAAATAGACACAAAAAAATTAAAATAGTGGCGCCATCTACTGTACGCTTGTGAATCGAGAGTTGTTGGTTATTTATTAATTAAAAATATTGGAAAGTTCTTGTGGATCTGTAAATATACATGTGGTAACAGTTTTAAAATTTATAAATTATCAACCTACACAGGTGATAATTTATTCGGCGTTGCCCGGGATTTTAAGAATGTTTGTTAACCAAAATCAATTTAAAAACTAAACACAGTATAAATATCATAGAATAAAAAGCATGTGAAATGTTATACACATGAATAAAAAGAAAACCCAACATAAAAAACCATAAATTTACAATAATTTCTTCAGAATTCAGCTACATTTAGCGTTTCATCATTGGAGCAAAAAAAAACCCTGAAAAGTAAAGCATAAAATATATACATTTATAATAAACCACTAAAAGCTGAAAAGGAAAAATGTCAAATTGTCTTTAGGAAAGTAAAGCTGAAAAGTAAAAATGTCAAATTGTCGAATGTTTGTTAACCAAAATCAATTTAAAAACTAAATACAGTATAAATAACATAGAAAAGATTTAGCCTTTATCATTGGAGCAAAAATTCCTGAAAAGTAAAACATAAAATACATAAATTTATAATAAACCTACCAAAATCCATTAAAAAAATAAACACAGTATAAATAACATAGAAAAAAAGTATACGAAATGTTATACACATTAATAATATGAAAAATAAAATAAAATAAAAATAATAATTTTTAAAAATAATAAAATAAAATAAAAATAATTTAAAAAAATAATAAATAAAAATAATAATAATAATAATTTAAAAAATAATAAAATAAAAGCTGAAACAAAAAAGCCTCCTTAAAAAAGCTGAAAATACAGGTTTAGCAAAATCTGTACGATCCGTATTCGAACCCGCGTCGTGTAGTGTAGTAAATGAACGCTCTTACCGAATGCGCCACAATAACATGCTGGTATATTTTGTAAATAGGAGAATATTTGTACTAAAATTACTGGAAAGTTGCTATGGGTTGGTGAATATACGTGTATTTATGGAGTAAGAGGAGTTTTAAGTTAGAAATAAGTTAGCAGGATAGAAGCTTAGTCTTTAACTCTTCAATAGACACAAAGACATAAGCGAGGGGGGTTGCAGTAGCGATTAAAAATGATCTTGTGACACTTAGCGTGGTTGATTCGAATTTTCCATCGCATGTGATAGTATCAATATGCCGTTGGATCCGATTTATTTTAGAGTATAAAATCTGACTTGAAAGATTATTATTTTCATTTATTATTCTGGTTTAATACATAACTTGAAACTTTTTGATTTTATTTATTTTTATCTTTTCGCTCGCTAACCCTAACGTGGATGCTATATTCAGAGGGGTGATTCCACAAAGTGTAACATCTTACATTTAGTTTCAAAATTTTTGGTTTTTTATTAATTAAAAATCAACGGTAATTAATTTCGATTTTTGAAGTTCTTCAGACCCTCGGCTGTTTTTAAAGACTCCTGTATGTAAAATTTCACGATCGTTGCTCCTAAACTGTGGATTTCTATACAATTACAGAGATACAAACATTCATTTTTATATATTAGATTATGAACAAACTAAGAACAAATAAAAGCATCGACGCCCACAGTCACGTACTTCGAAATGAAAATAACATAGGCATGCGCTTCCGAAAACGAACTTGGCGTGTTGGCTCCGTTTGGCGACGGGATAATTCTTTTTGTTTCCTTCCTCATTAGGTTGCCATTTCATACGTGACACGTATACGACTCGGAGGGAAAGGATACGCTCCACCTGGCAACTGTCTCATGCTGCCCCATTTGAAAAATCTAGAGCTATTTGTCGACACTCTCAACCAGATGCAGACATTGGTCGAGGAGGAATCTTGTCCGAGGTGCGGTTTAGATCATTTTCGCATTTTCTCTCTATCTCCTGAAGTAGAATCGGTAATTGCATTGCACAACTGCCTCTTTTGTCTCATTCATTATTCGACTTGGCAAACATTTTGTACACAGTGGGGGTTTCGAATGGTTATAGCCATGCAACAAATCATGTTGCAGACACGACTCGTATGTTATATGATGGAAAATACAGTGGAATTTCGATCTATCGTTTTTTAAGGGACCGACTGAACTGAACGATAGGATCGTCGGGACTGGATGAAATAAACGACACATACGGGAAATCGATGATTCGGAGAATGATCGATCGAGATTCCACTGTATATATATATATATATATATATATATATATATATATATATATATATATATATATATATATATATATATATATATATATATAACAAGAAATCCCGGCCTTCTCTAAATTTACATTTACCGCGTATTCTAAATTATCCTGTTAATAAAGAATGACTCCTTTTCCAAATTTGCAACCTAAAAGTAAAATAAGATAATTTATCGTAGCCCTGAAGATTAGGCTTGTGAAGTATCTGAACTCAATAACATCCCCAGATATGAGTGTTAGAAGTGTATGAGATTCCGAATGTCAGTGTAATTTCAAAATTCTTGAAGAGTCCTCGAACCACTAGAGGGCTCTTCAGGATTTATGTCTTTTATAATGTCGAAACCACACTTTACAAGAACTTTATGGCCACTTATCCTACACCCAGGTCAATGGGTCGCAGCTCTAACAAGCGCGGGATCTATCAATCCCCGGGAAACTGAAGTGGACACGTGAACTCCACGAACCTAAAGACGCCCAATTAAAATATTAAGTAGTTTAGGCCCTCTGGCGTAAATATCGCAAAACACCCATTTAATATTGCATGAACAGAAGACTTTTCTCTTTCTCAATATTTATCATATTTAATTTCTTATATAAACACTATAACTTCCATATGTAACGCGATATTTTTAATAAATCTTACTACTAGCATTTTGGTATGAATCCTCCTGTTATACAGAGGCTGTTCGCACATTTTTTAGACGATTTTGATAAGCGGTAATAAAAAATCGTTTGCTGGAAAAGAAATAATTGCAATTGTACTATGTTTTTAAAAGTCAAAATTATCGTCTGCGGCTTGAAAGTTTTGTTTTTATTCAAAATGGCGTTTTTAACAAAGCAGTGGTTCAAAGGCTACATTTATGCTCTTTCCGAAGAGAAATATGCATACTCCGTTATCCAAAAACGATGTGAGATTCATGGTTTTGTGATATCTAAAGCGTCGATAGGTAATATCGTCAACAAGAAAGGAAAAAAAACGTCAAATTGGAGCCTCAAGTGGGACAAAAATTCCAAACAAGTATCCAAGGAAAAAACGGACATCTTCGACTATTGCAAAGGTACGTTGTTTAATGTTAAAAGAAAATCCCCTAGTCAAAGGACAGTTGCAAAATCATTAAAATGCTCGGTGTCCACTGTAAACAAAATGATAAACGTTGATTTAAATCTTAAGAAAGCAAAAAAAAAACGCAATGTGCATCGTCTTCTTCCAAATCATATCGCTGTACGCAGGACACGCTGCAGAATTCTATACGAGAAACACTTATCCAAAGAAAAATGGAAAACAATTGTCACAATAGATGAATCATGGGTGTATTTAAATGATTGCAACAAAAAATGAGCCATTTATTATCATAAAAGGGGAGAAAAAAATTTAAGTACATGGTTCAAAGAATCGAAAGAAAGTTTTTCTAATGGATCTATGATTGTTGCTGGTTTTTCTTATAATGGCAAGTTAAAAATAAAGAGAGTGGAAAAAAATGTCAAGATTAACTCCAAATACTATCAGGAACATATTTTATCGCCAATTTTTCTGAATGAAATACCATCGCTTTACCCACAGTGCCATCAATCTGTGAGACTCCATCAGGACAAAGCTAGCAGTCACACATCAAAATCCACTGCAAATTTCCTAAAAGAAATGGAACAAAAAACTGGTATCAATCCCTACTAAATCTCCCGATGTATCACCTATGGATTTTTGTGCTTTCGGACTTTTAAAATCTGCATTATCCAAACGTCGTCCCAAAACCCTTACAGGACTCTGGTAAGCTGTTCAGGAGGAATGGGATAGAATACCTCTTCTGACACTTCAAAAGCCATTATTATCCTGGAAATTGCGGTGTGGAAAGATAGTTCAGAATAAGGGATGTCAAATAGAACATTTAAAACACAAGAATTTTATGTAATTTAGTTTTGTGAATACAATATACATCGTCTAAAAAATGTGTGAACAGCCTCTGTATATATAAATGAATGTATGTGTGTATGTTGCAGCATCACTCTGGAACGCCTGGAGCAATTTCAACCAAACTTAGTACACATATCACTTACAATGTGGTAAGAAACACTGGAGGAGTAAGACACCCCTAGCACCCATAGGGCGGGGGGGGAGGCAGGGGGCACATGCAAAAATAATCGAAAATGACTGATATAAGTGTGGAATCCATAGTTTTCGGGGTCGCCGAGATTAATGGTGACACTCCCGTTGCCGTCTATGTGAAAGTTCAGCCCCATCAATATTGGGGGGAGGGGAAGGGGAAGGGGAAGAAGGAGTGAATATAAGATGTTCAAAATACCGAGAGTAGTGTCGAAACCATAGTTTTCGGGGCGCTGAAAGGAATAGTGACATTTCTGATGCCGTTTAATTGCAAGTTCAGCCCCCCCCCCATCAGCACTAGGGGTGAGGGGGGGAGAAGAAGGGGGTGAATATAAAATGTCTAAATTGACCGAGTGTAGTGTCAAAATCATAGTTTTTGGGTTGTTGAGACGAATAGTGACAATTCTGATGCCGCTTAAGTGCAAGTTCAGCCCCCATTAGCATAGGGTTGAGGGGGAGAGAAGTAGGGGTGAATATAAAACTGTATATATAAAAATGGATGTATGTGGGTATGTTCCAGCATCACTCTGCAACGCCTGGAGCAATTCAAACCAAACTTAAGACACATATCACTTACAATCTGGAAAGAAACACTGGGGGGGGGTAAGACCCCTAGCACCCATAGGAGGGAAAGGGGTCACATGTAAAAATAATCGAAAACGACTGATATAAGTGTCGAATCCATAGCTTTCAGGGTCGCTGAGATTAATGGTGACACTCCCTTTGCCGTCTATGGGAAAGTTCAGCCCCCACATCAGCATTGGGGGAGAGGGGGGGGACAGGAGTGATTATAAAATGTTCAAAATACCAAGAGTAGTGTCAAAATCATAGTTTTCGGGGTCGCTGAGACGAATAGTGACATTTCTGATGCCGTTTAAGTGTAAGTTCAGCCGCCCCCGCCCCCATTAGCACTGGGGGTAAGGGGGGAGAGAATAAGGGGTGAATATAAAATGTCCAAAATGACCGAGAGTAGTGTCAAAACCATAGTTTTCGGGGTCACTGAGACGAATAGTGACATTTCTGATGCCGTTTAAGTGCAAGTTCAACCCCCATTAGCATTAGGGAGAGGGGGAGGGAAGAAGGAGTGAATATGAAATGCCCAAAATGACCGAGAGTAATGTCAAAATCATAGTTTTCGGGGTCGCTGAGACGAATAATGACATTTCTGATGCCGTTTAAGTGCAAGTTCAGCCTCCCATTAGCATAGGGGGGGGGGGGGGGAGAAGGGGTGAATATAAATATCGAAAGTGACCGGGAATAGTTTCGAATCCGTAGTTTTCAAATTTTCGATGTGTGGGATGAATAGGGACACTACCGATGCCATTTAAGTGAGAGTGCAGCCCCACATCAGCATTGTTGGGTGAGGTGGGGGTAAGGAAATGTGAATATAAAATGTCCAAAATGAGCGTGAATAGTGTCGAATCCATAGTTTTTGTGTCGCTGAGATGAATAGGGCCCTCCCGATGCCGTTTAAGTGCAAACACAGCCTCCCATCACCATTGGTGGGGGAGAAGGGGTAATAAAAAAATCCAAACTGACCGAGATTAGTGTCGAATCCATAGTTTTCGGAGTCACTGAGAGGAATATAGGAAACAAAAAATGTTGTTTATAATCAAGTTTTGATAATAAGTTTTGAAGTTAAATTAATAATAGAGGGAATCTGTAATTTTTCTTTATCATTTGCATACTGTACTTACTTTGAAATATCTGTAAATTAAATTACTTAGATTTTACACTATAGGTAGAATCCATTCCTTTTCCTGTGTAATAAAAAATTGGGATAGATAAATACCCGGGCAACGCCGAGCAAATAGCTAGTGCAATATAGTGTGTTTATATATATATATATATATATATTTATATATATATATATATATATATATATAACAATCCACTGGTTTTTAGACACTATTGGCACCGCTGATGAAGAGATGCTGTCTAAAACCTTTTAAATGCTTATCTTTTCATGTTTTTAGATTCTGGCTGCAAGTAGTAATAGAGCTTATACTGTGTTTTCACTTTCAACTTTGTCTTATATATATATACACACATACACATACATACAGTGGAATCTCGATCTCTCGTTTTCCAAGGGACCGACTGAACTGAACGATAAATGCGGGAAAACGACAGATGCGGGAACATAACAAAGCAATATGATCGTCGGGACTGGGTGAAATAAACGACATATGCGGGAAAACGATGGATCGAGATTCCATTGTATATTGTTTGTGCACTGAGCATCGTAATATTATTTTAGCACAGCCATTAAGAGACTGATCAACATCCTGAAAAAGAAGTTGTTGAGATGTGGTGGTGAAAAGCTGAAAGAGTCGTCGGTGGAAGCCGTTTCTGAAAATCTACAATCGACTTACCTAGCTATTGCTGATATTTTGAAAGCCAGAGTATGTTCTCTTTATAGTATTATCTTTTTATAGTATAAATATGAATTGCATTTAACTTAAATGTCTATACATCGTAGGTCATAATTGTGCCGATGTTCCCGAAGAAAATAATTTTGATCGGAATCGAGCGTAGTTATTCTGTGTCATTTTGGTTATAAGTTTTGAGCAGCTCTTGTTTTAAAAGATTCATACAAAGTTGTACAATATTTTAATGATGTTCAACCTAGCAAAGGAATCACCGCATGAAATATTTGCTGGCCCGTTTAAAATATTTAAATAGCAGAGCTCATACCTGAGTGTGAATGAAAGGAAAGCTGAGGCGAGATGTAGAGAAATTAGTTTTTATTTAAATACTAAAAGTTATGCATAACATAAACAAAACGGCTACGACCGCCAGTTAAAAAAAAAAAAAAAGTGCTGTTAATTAACACTCAAAACACAGTTTATGCAAAAAGTGGACTGTAATTCTCATTTCACACACAAGAAAAATTTATAATCAAACACAGAACTGAACACTCTGGTCGCCATCGCTCCACTCACATATCTACACCCTTTTGTGTGGGGGACGCTAACAACCACACCTTTTTACACTTTGGTCAAGGCATACATGAGTTGGGGCCTTATACCGCCCGCCTTGGAATCTTCAGGGATCTTCCAACTTTCATTTTTTTAAAAAAATACAAATTATTAATCCAATTCATATGTTAATAACAGATCAACTGATTCAATTTATATGACAAATTATACACAATATCACACCTCTAAGGGTAAGACAGCAATTTTTGTAATTGGCCATTTAAAAGTTCCTGACTGAGTTTTAATCTATTTATATAAAAGAGCTTATCTGTTTGTTTGTCCGCTATAGAATCATAGACTTTTTCACCCACCGGGACCAAATTCGGCACAGTTAATGTTTAGGACCCAAGAAACTTAAATCAGGAAAAACGAAATTTGGGGCTCAATTAGTTTTTTTAAAATTAATTTTTTAATGATTTTTGTGCCCCTAAGCGCACCTCTTAAATGTGGATACAGCCCCTTTACCACAACCAGTCTAATTCGATACGCGGGGGAAAAGAGGTTTGTTCTGAGGGGTGGTTTGAGAGTTGGTCTGGGGGTGACGGGGGGAGGGCAGGGCGAAGTGTTTATTTTGCAGGGGGTGCAGCCCAGTATTTTTTTGATGGAATGCGTGAAAAATTTTATATCTATATATCTACCCGGGCAATGCCTGGCAATAATGCTAGTATTAACTAAACGGACTCTCTGTTCCTTACCAAGGAAAACATCAGTCATTTTACCCATTCTCCATATGCAACATGGTCTTCTTTAATTAGCACAATTTGCCCTACCTTTAAATTATCCTTTATTGTCATCCATTTACTCCTTTGCTGGATAGTATTCAGGTAGTCGATACTCCATCTCTTCCAGACTTCTTGAATGATTTTAGTGGTTCGCTGCCACTTACTTAACCTAGAATCAGGTTTATCAATTAACTGGTGCTCTACGAGAGCGTCGATTGGACGTCCGACTAGAAATTGAGCTGGCGTCAACGTTTCAAACTTATCCGAATCACAAGATAATGGGGTGAGGGGCCTATTTGAATCGGAATGGTTTCGAACACTTCGTAGGTAAAATGTAATTTTCCTACAACTCTTTTCATGTGAAATTTTACGGGTTTGACATCGGCTTCCCATAAACCACCCCAATGGGGGAATAAATTTCTAATCAATGCCCTCCGCTACCAAATATGCAGCAAGACTTTCTTCAGGAAAGTTTAGTAACCTGTACCATTTTTTCAAAATAAAATTTGCGCCAACGAAATTTGTGGCGTTGTCAGAAAAAAATCTTTGTCTGGCCTTCCATGTCTAGCCATGATACGTATCAAGGTAGCAATTAAAGCTTCAGATGTTAAGTCTGACTTCAGTTCAAGATGAATGGCACGATTTACTAAACATATGCAAACACAGATATAGACGTTACTTTCCTCTGATGTTTATATTTAACAAACAAACAAACAGACAGAAAAAAAAGATTAAATGCAGTCGTGTTGACTCTTTCACTAGGCAAATTGCCCATTAACTGAGAGGCTAATTTTGGTTTTTGTTTAAAACACACCACACAATAATGCGCAAATTTTCTGGCTGTGGTGCTACCACCTAGGGGCTAAAATTTAACTCTTACAGATACTCTTATAGAAGGACGTGAGAACTAACATGCAACTGTTTCACATGAGAGGTATAACAAATTACATCACTTAATCGTCCCTTACAATTGGATGCTTATGTTCGAACGGCAAGGAAGCTTTACCTACACGAAGAACTCCTTGATTATATGCAATCACATTAAACAATTTAGCTTGCTTACAACTGATCCCTTTTCAACAAATACCCTTTGAGCATTCTTTAAGATACAAATCTCGGCGGTTTTAATCTCCTCAAAGGTAAGTGGTCCTCTTTCTGTTCCTTATTTTTACAATTTGCGATGAACCTGCGAATATAGGATATTACATCAATAATATATAGTCAATTAGAATTAAAATTCTAATTGACTTATCATAATTATTACTCAAATTAAAAACAAAGAAATTTCAGAACTTAAAATTATACACTTAGAGTCACTAAATCAAAAAGTGAGAATGATGTGTAAATCAGCGGTTCGGCCGTGCTTTAGTTCTTTTTAAACAGCTCCATGTCTATGGACTCAATTTCACGGTCAGCATTTCAGTTGTCTCCAGCCATTCGATGATAAACGGTGGCCTATGCCACCACAAGGAATGTTATTGTAACACAACTTGCAAACACCCGCGAGATATTATATCTGTGGGATTTTCAGCAGATGAAACATGTCAGACCTCTGATAGTTCCTGTATGGATGTCACTCTTGTTGTCACAAATATCTTTAGGTCCGATGGGGATTTCTTAATCCAAGATAATACAGTAGTACTGTCTGAAAACAGCCATGTACTGTCATGACTAAGACCTAATACAAGTTTCACCTTATTCATCAGTTTAATATAATACCGCCGCACACAGTTGGAATTGATATAGTTTTAATAGGTGCTACCTTGCCCTTACTGCACAGAAGAATTGATTTTACTTCGACCGAAGCAGTCTGGCATCTTAGGAAAATAGCTGCTCCATAATAGCTCTCAGATGCGTCTGAGAATCCAAACAATTGCATCCTTACTGCATTTTGCAGGAAAAATACATCGATTTATTCCGATTTCATTTATACCACAAAGCGGAGCACTAAATTTTGTCCACTCAGCTGCTTCAGCTGGCGGTAATATTTCATCCCAGTCAGCTGATACCTTCCACAAGCGCTGTAGAAACACCTTGGCTATAGTTAGTACCGGTCCAATCAGACTTAGTGGATCGAAAATGTGCGCGATGACGGAGAGTACTTCTCTTTTTGAGATTGGTGGAGAATCATCTTTATAAAAGAAACTATATGCCAGTTCATAAGATTGCGGCTTCCACAGTAGACCTAAGGTCTTGGTTTGGTCAAACTAGTAGTCTGGATTTTCTATGATCTCTGTCAATTCAGGGTAGTTGCTCTGCCATTTATGCAACTACATACCACAGGATGCGAATATTCCGATCAATTCACTTTGCAAGTTTCTTGTAGTCTCCACATCAGCAGTACCGCTTAAGATGTCATCCATATACATGTCAGACTGTACTACTCGAGATGTAAGACGGAATCGCTGTTCTTCCTCAATACTTAGCTGCTCTAAACATCTCTGAGCCAAATATGGGGCACTTGTCGTGCCATTGGTGGCGGTACACAGCTTGTAGGTTTTCAATTTACCTTCATTATCCTCTTTCCAAATAATTCTCTGTAGATCTCGTTGAGATTCGTCAATCCAAATCATTCGGTACATTATCCTTACATCGGCAATAATGTACCATATCGGCATATATGTTTTCTAAAACTCAAAATTATGGAAAATAAATCGTCTTGAATTACTCCTCCAATCAAATGTATAGAAATCAAGGATTCATCGGTAGTCGTAACTTGCGAGACATTGAACACAACACGGCACTTGGTCGTGGATTTTTCTGGACGGTATATGGCATGGTGAGGCAGATAATACACAGTCTCCGGCTCGGCGGACCCAATTTTATGTTAATTAACACTCAAAACACAGTTTATACAAAAAGTGAACTGTAATACTCATTTCACACACACACACAAAATTTATTATCAAACACAGAACTAAGCTAAGCGAACACTCTGGTCGCCATCGTACCACTCGCATGTAAACACCCTTTTGTCCAGTTCGGCGTGGGGTCACACCTTTTTGCACTTAGGTTGCGGCATACATGAGTTGGGGCCTTAACAAGTTCTCACACGACATGACTTCCAACAGAAATAAAACATGCACACGCTATACATAGTAATCGGTCAACTGATTTGCTGATACCATTCGACCCATCCGAATCGGCTCGTGGCGTATTCGGAAACAAGAATGCATCGAGGAAAAACATATACTTTATCCCGATATGACTACGATATCTAACAATATCTCTAGAAGCATCTAATCACGTCCAATAACCGCCATTGTTTTCTGTGCTGGCAACCTCACTCCTCCGTAATAGGGTATTGGACCAGTTTCGTTTGCTCATTGGCTTCTGGGTCTGCTTAGTTTTCCAAAATAGGAAAATACATATACCTTTAGAAATGCCATTTTGTCTCGAGTTAGCCTAGATTGTTAGTGGCTTTCGGAGGCCGGATTGGGTCACGTTAAATGCTCCCACATATCGGTTCAAATGGCTGGCATTATAAACCTAGCCTATGGGGACCAAGTCTGGAATCAACAACAGAAATGCAATCCATTAAAGAAGAGACCACTCGCTGTCAGGCAGGGGCTTTTGTAACCTTAATGTTGGACAACGTCTTTAGAAATCTCACCTCGATGACGTATTGAGAGTAGTCAAAATAAAATCACTCATTTTTTACATATTTTTATTAACTCGCTTTCTTGTTTGTTTGTTTGTCCAGTACAAATCTTGAAATCGGTTTTTAACTGACTTCCCGACTAGCTAGACATTTGGAACTTTTAGAATAGCTCAGAACACGATGACAATGCATTATTTTAATACTTTTAGCCATATTTAAGCAGAATTGAATTCTTTTTCAGTTAATTTTGTTTCGTAGACTGGTGCAGCCATCTATCGGCCGGGACGGGAACGAAAAGTTAAACGCAAGTTAACTTCCAATTAACTTCATTTTCTTTCAAGTGGATGGGATAATTCAACCAAAAATTTTTTAAAAGTATTTGTTAATACATAGAATTGTCAAGTTTATATGATTCAACAGAAAATTTAAAAACATGGTATATAAAAAGTTCATTTTATCTTGTAATTATTACATTATTATATTATAGGGTATTGTGTACTCCCGAGAGAAAAGAATAGATGTGCTTTTAAAACCTCCATTTTCACCTGAAATTTGAGAAAATATTATGGGTGTTTCTGTTAAAGAATCAAAAAATCCAAAGTTTTTTTCTCTATTAAAGTACAATTTAATCTGTTATACCATTTAAAAACAGAGCAGACTCTTTAGCATATTACTTTATTTCGAGAGGAAAAACAAACGAACGAAAAATGTAACAACCATTGGTAGGCGTTCAAGGAGAACCTACGACCGTGGATCAGCTAATATATACCGTCGTTCCTTCATCTTGCCCCGATGATCCTATTTCTTTGCTATGTTCTCGCATGGATCGTTCGGTGCAGAACGGTAGATCGAGGTACCATCGTTTTGCGTGGTGCGTTGCCATGCACCATTAATACATTAGCATGATTGGTAGGTGATGCAGCAGACGCATGTGCACGAGAAAGTAATACCAGGAAAATAAAACTACTTATGAAACTATTTTGTTTTCTTTTAAGGGTAATACAATCGAAGTCAATCATTCTCTCCATAGGTTTCCACTGATCCAATAAGGGTACCCAGCTGCTTTTAAACAAACAAACAAACAAACAAACAAACAAACAAAAAGGAAGTTTCCATCTCGGGGTTTGAAAAAGACAAATGACTGGTGAAAGTTTCAAACAAGGCATTTTGCGTGGCTAACGAGGGATTTTGCAATTTTTTATCTCTTGAAAATGGCGCCAAACAGGCACGTACTTTGATTGCGGAATAGAGGGGCCAATTTGAAACAGGGGAGCCAGTTGTATTATCCAGGCAGCAACATAAGAAAATAATTACAAGATAAAAAGAACTTTTTATATACCATGTTTTTAAATTTTCTGTTGAACCATATAAACTTGACAATTCTATGTATTAATAAATACTTTTTAAAAATTTTTTTGATGAATTATCCCATCCACTTGAAAGAAAATGAAGTTATTTGGAAGTTAACTTGCATTTGACTTGTTTGGCTTGTTGCATTTGACTAGTTCCCTTTCCGTCCAATAGAAGGCAGCACCAGTCTACAAAACAAAATTAACTGAAAATTAATTTAATTCTGCTTAAAGATGTTTAAAAGTATTAAAAAAATGCATTGTCATCGTGTTCTGAGCTATTCTAAAAGTTTCAAATGTCTAGCTAGTTGGAAAGTTAGGCCGTCCGCACACGGAGGGACTCAAAGAAAACTGAACTGGTTAGCGACTGAAATTGCTTATCGGTTGCAAACTCGTTAGTGATGCGGCTCCGCACACGGGCTGACTCAAAAGTGATTCAAATCAATAGTTTGCGACCTGTCATCTTAACATCATTATTCCGTGCATTATTTTTAGTTAAATTATTATCAGAAATTAATTTATTTTAAAAAATCATCACAATAGATTGTCTTTGATCAATCGTTTAAAAATGGACTGTATATATGGGCGCACATATTCCATACAACAAAAAACGTTAGAATTTCATTTCATCACTAGGCAGAAGTCACGTGACTCGTGTACGTCATTTGGCTGCTTGTCAAAAGAGCGGCTGTAACGTAGATTGTGTAATAACACGCACAACGCAAGAGAAACTGGCGACTGAAGTTGCTAGCGACTCGATACGTTGAGTTGCCTGCGACTGATTATAAACGCGTTGCTGACGGGTTTGTAACCAGTTGCGCCGTGTGCGTGGCTCCATTCAATTACATAGGTTACGACTCATCACGAACTGGTTTGTGATTGGAGTCAGTTATCAGTTTCTTTTGAGTTGCTCCGTGTGCGGACGGCCTTAGTTAAAAATCGATTGCAAAATTTGTACTAGACAAACACACAAGAAAGCAAGTTAATAAAAACATGGTAATAAAGCTGAGCTAGTTTCTTCACTATATAGCTAATTTTCTTCTCGATCCATGGATGAGATTCTACCACTGAAGAGCACGATAAATGTAATATTTCATTAAATCACTTTTGAATTCATCACTTTTGAAATCATCATACTGTTAAAAAAGAAGAGATTATGTATATTTTAAATAATTACTTAAAATTGGATAATAATCTTAATAAAATAATAAAATAATAAAATAATAATCTTAAAATTGGAATGCTAATTATTTTGCAGATGCAGAAGAAAACTGTATCGGAGATTGGATAGACAATTTATTGCTGTGTTCTATTAATAGACGGGGAGTAAATGCTCATTATTACTCTGGATATTTAAATAGTGTGTGCTGACCTGTTGCCTCTGCGGAGAAAAGTCGTTCTTGCAGAGACGATCTCCGATACAACAATTGTAAGTGTACATCGGCAAAAGACGTTTAATAATTCTCTGGGTCTGGCGCTTTCCACATCCGGATGGAAGTGGGGAAAATGTATTCTGGAAATAAGACATGGGTTCGCTTACCATGGTGGTGACTGCTGGTGCCATGGATTATCGCCAAAAGCACTTATCGATGTTTAAAAACACGACAGTTGACTGGAGTTATTTCATGCTGGAGGTCTTTGTGGAAGTATGTTGGCCACTTTTTTTGTAATGTGCCATTAAATGTTAATCGGAGAATCATGTGACCAGTTCAGCTTTCAATGCCGTGCGGGTTAAATAGAATTGATTTAACGGGCATTTATTTGGGAGGTTTCTAGAGTGACACATCGGTATGAAAGAGAGATTTCAAATGATGAACGGTATTAAATGTTGAAAGACAAAATTGAGAAAAATTTACGAGTTTATGACATGTCATTTTGTTTTAGAATAAAATTATTTGTTCGGAAGTTGAAGCTGTATATTTTTATCGTCCTATGAAAGGATGGTTAAATGCTTATAAATATACAGTGGTATCTTTACTTACGAGTTTAAGTTGTTCCGTGACGGAGCTCGTAACTCGTTATGTCAAATTAATTTTCCCAACTGAAATGCCATTAACCGGGACCTAGCAGCCTCCCCCCCCCCAAAAAAAAAATAAAAAAAAATCGCAGTTTTTTTTGTTGTCACGTGAGCACTATGACGTCATTCACCGAACTTTCTGGACAGAGGTTGTATAATGTACAACATTTACCGTGGAGATTAGACGACTTGAATGTGCTGGCGGAGGTGGAGGAGAAAGGATCAACTGAATGATTGAATCTTATTCGCTGATTTTCGCCCATTTCGCGTATCCTCATTTTCATCAGCAAGGATTTTCGATAAAAAATTGTCCAATGAGGTCTGTTTCAAAATGCTTTTGAAATGAGAGGTTGGACGCTGTTCGGTTTCGGAGGCGACTCAAGTGTGGGCAGTATGATAATTGTTGAGAGTTAATTCTCGGAAAGTAGTCTTAGAATAATATGTACATAATTGTACATAAAGGTTGTAATAATGATGTGTTTCTCGTGTGCTCATTTGACGAGAACGTTACATGGCGTTCGTTCCGCAAACTGTCGGTGGAGTATCTGAAGCTGGCTCGTAACCAGAATTTTAGCTCGGAAAAAAAATGCCGAGAGACTGCTCGTATCTAAAAGAATCTCGTAATTTGAGGTACCACTGTATTCAGTGCCTTTGTAGGCGGACTTGTTTGCGAAAATTTCATTTTTCATTTTTCGTGCTAAAAATTCAAAGATTAAAAAAAGATTAAAACCTTAATCATTAGAAATGAACTATGGATGTAAGCAGTATAAAGAAAAATGATTCAATTTAAAAATCGGAAGTTTTCCTTCGAACACAGTCGTGTACATTTCGCAGAGAAAAGTCGGTCAATTTGTTACACCTTTCCTTGGAAATGTTTTGCAACTACTATCCCCGATTCAGGTTGACATTCAAAAATCCGGCCGGACTTTTTATGGCCATACATGATTACAAATCATGTTCGCCAACCAAATAAAACATTTCTACAGAATTTCAGAAAATAGTTCTCACTGAAGGAACCAGATTTTTGAATGTCAGCCTGCATTTCTTTTCATTGATGTAAAAAAAATGTGCTTTCATTTTTACTTGTATTTATTTTTGTGACTCCATAGATTTCCAGTAGCTCGTCCCAAATAAGTGAACGGACTCTGGACACTTTGTACCATTTCATCAACTTCGTGAAGAGCGGTTCTTTGGTCGACAGTCCCGAACTTGTCCTCGCCAAGAAGCATGTGAAAAGAACTCCCTTGAATTTGCCACCACTTCTCGGCTACTTCAGGTATGCCACTAGACTTAGAAATAGTGAAAAGGTTCAATTTATTACAAATCAACTCGATAGTTTGAGCCTTTTATCGAAACTTTCCATCTACTTAGTTGCTTAATTTAAAAAACACACAAACTATTGAATCATTTCGTTCCTATGTTATAAAATCTAATATTTACTATGAAAAGTTTTCGATAATGATAAAATCTCTTCTTTACACATAGTTTTTTACACTTGTAGACTGAGCTTTGTTTGGGTGATAAAAATTCTCCTGTCTGGTATCTCAATCTTTATTTTTCTAATATAATTTTATGCCGATAAAAATTTTCCTGGCTCGTAACTAAATTTTTTTTAATTTAATTTTATGCCAATAAAAATTCCCCTGTCTCGTATCTAAATAATTTTTTAATATAATTTTATGCCGATAAAAATTCTCCTGTCTCCTATCTAAATAATTTTTTTAAATATAATTTTATGCGGATAAAAATTGTCCTGGCTCGTATCTGAATTTTTTTAAATATAATTTTATGACAGTAAAAATTCTCCTGGCTCGTATGTAAATAATTTTTTTTTAAATATAATTTTATGCCGATAAAAATTCCTGTCTCGTAACTAAATTATTTTTTTAAATGTAATTTTAAGCCGATAAATATTCTCCTGTCTCGTATCTAAAAATTTTTTTTAATATAATTTTATGCCGATAAAATTTCCCTGTCTCGTATCTAAATATTTTTTTTAAATGTAATTTTAAGCCGATAAATATTCTCCTGTCTCGTATCTAAAAATTTTTTTAAAATATAATTTTATGCCAATAAAAATTCTCCTGTCTTCTATCTAAATAATTTTTTTTAATATAATTTTATACCGATAAAAATTCTCCTGACTCGTATATTAATTTTTTTTGTAATTTAATTTTATGCCAATAAAAATTCTCCTGTCTCGTGTCTAAATTTTTTTTTGTCATTTAATTTTATGCCATTAAAAATTCTCCTGTCTCGTATGTAAATAATTTTTTTTAAATATAATTTTATGTCGATAAAAATTCTCCTGTCTCGTATGTAAATAATTTTTTTTTTAAATATAATTTTATGCAGATAACAATTCTCCTGCCTTGTATCTAAATTTTTTTTTTGTCATTTAATTTTATGCCAATAAAAATTCTCCTGTCTCCTATCTAAATAATTTTTTTTGTAATTTAATTTTATGCCATTATAAATTCTCCTAAATGTGTATTAATTTAGGAAAGGGTGCAGGGGCCATCATGGCTCCTTTTCCGAAATTTTGGAGAGAGATAAGTCTATCATAAAAATATGTATTAATCAGAAAAGTAAATAAATTTGAGTACATTTTGTTGTGTCATAGGAATAATGATTGAATCGTTCACAGCCATTATATCTTTTGGGTTATTGTTCTTAGATAATTTTCAGTTCAGAAAGACAGCGCAGGTAGTGTTAGCAGACTACGTTTGGATTCAAAAAGTAGCCTAAAAAATTACTTCTATTTGTATTTTCTTACGAAATTCTTCATATATTTTTTCGTTAAAATTTTCGTCTGAATCCACTTGAAATTATTTCAGATCTCCAGAAGAAGAATCTAGTTGTGACACCAAATCAAGTTTTAATGAAGATAGTGTCCGTTACAAGAGTTCGTTGGTAAGTCTGATTCTTCCAAAGAGTCATTTAATACGGCAATATAAATTTCTTCTGTGCAATCTAAAGCAATAGAAATTGTAAAAAATAGACTGGGAGGTAATCCAGTACGATCAAATGTCAGCTTCGGCATTGTTAAATATTTCAGATCAATCCATTTCAGTTTTTTGCTCTAATAATTAAATGAATGCGAATTCAGCCATTTACTAGTATGAAGACTTGAAATAGGTTCAATTGATTTAGAATGAAGTAAATGTTTTTACAGATGATAATAGGCACTCGAAAAATTTCTCAAAAAGGCTCAACCAAAAACAGTATAACGCGATTAATATGTTGGACAATCTTGTATGTTAAAATGGACGATGTGAAAGGGAATTTCATTGTTAAGTCGTCGCACTTTCAAATGACCGTATCTATAACATTCAGTGTCGATTTAATTTTTAATGCTTTAAAAAAATTTCAGCCTTGGTACGATTAACCTCTCATTATTTATTTCCCGTCTAGGCACGCCATCCGTCTTATTTTCATCAGTCTGACAGCAGCGAGGTGTCGGCGTCTTGTGTTCACTCCAGTACACCGTCGAAATTGTAAGTTGCAATGGACGAGTAAACTTTTATCGGTACTTTTCCTTTAGCCGGGCGCATTTGCCCATTGGAACCGATACGGGACCTACCCGTGTCAGAGGAAGGAACAACTGTGGTATTAAATGGCGATGCGACGTGTCGCTGCAGCAACGGCCAGCCACCATTTGCTGAATTTTTGTGGCCACAATAAAAGGATGACATTGAAGATGTTTGGCCAATTAATTATTGGATGATGAATAAAACTCATGTTTAGTCACGAGAATTACAGTTAATAAACAACAACAACAACAAAAAAAATGCGAACCCTATTTGTCCACTTATCACTTGCTCCAGGTTAAAGGAAAAGTACCTTTGAAAACACTGTTTTCATATTTGCTAACATGTGTGTTCTTACAGTAATGCCCTTATTTTCAGCCTTGTAAGGGCCCTTAAAAAGGACTTATTCCGAGGTCCTTTCATTCACTTTCCGGTCCTTTAAAGAGTTCATGTCGAAAAATAACAATTGCCCATATAAACGTGTCGAATGCATGCAGGAAGTAGGATCTTTACAATAACACCGCGCAGTCGTGCCTGCTACTTTATTATGGGCGCACCATTTTAGGTGAGCCAGCGTTATGTGTATTTATTGATGTGTGTATATATATATATATATATACCGGGTGGTTATAATTAAACTTCCCCTATAAACGGCATCCTACAGCGCAAACGGGTGAACGGAATGCAACGAAATTTTGTATATGGGCTATACACGAGATGCGCTCACGGAATTTCGAAAAAAAAAAATTAGTTCCAAAATGTCCACCAGAGGGCGCCTTTTCGAAAAAAAACCCGGAAATTTAACACAATAAACGACCAAAACGAAATACAGAAACAATATTAACATTTATTGACTAGTTTCTGATCACCTTGTCAATGAACCACATTAAGTAAAAGTAAGGGAGAAACAAAAACAGTTCAGTTTGCAGAAACAAGAACAGATTAGGACGAAATTGCACAAGAGGAGCAGTTGTTAATCGAGTCCAGGACGATGTAAGGAAAGCTGCTCCACGTGACCACCTTCATTAAACTGCAAAATTTCAAGTCGATGGACAGTGTGTTCAACAGCAGATCGTAACTGATCAGTTGTGAGGCTTCGCATATGAAGCGTTATGGAGTTCTTTAAGTCATTCAACGTCGCAACACCTCCACGATACACCAGACTTTTTAAATAACCCCATAACCCTAAACATCGTCCTGGACACGACTAAAAACTGCTCCTCTTGTGCAATTTCGTCCTAATATGTTCTTGTTTCTGCAAATTGAACTGTTTTTGTTTCTCCCTTACCTTTACTTAATGTGGTTCGATGACAAGGTGATCAGAAACTAGTCAATAAATGTTAATATTGTTTCTGTATTCCGTTTTGGTCGTTTATTGTGTTAAATTTCATGTTTTTCCCGAAAAGGCGCCCTCTGGTGGACATTTTGGAACTAAATTTTTTTTTTTGAAATTCCGTGAGCACATCTCGTGTATAGCCCATATATAAAATTTCGTTGCATTCCGTTCACCCGTTTGCGCTGAAGAATGCCGTTTATAGGGAAAGTTTAATTATAATCACCCGGTATATATATACGGTGGTGCCTTGACTTACATGATGGAGCTCGTAACTCGAATGACTCGTACCTCAAATCAATTTTCTCCATTGAAATGAATGGAAATACCATTAATTCGTACCGGGCTGCCCCCCCCCCCCAAAAAAAAACAAAAACAAAAAAAAACACCGAAATTTTTTGTTAGATGGTTTTAAATTGGAAAAATGGGCTCATAAATGACGAACATTGTATAAACACGCAATACAATAGAATGTACTGCAATAAACTTGTTTTATTAAGTGTAATGTACAACATTTGCCTTGGAGATCAGTCTTGAAGATGCTGATGGAAGAGGAGGAGAAAAACTGAATTGAATAATTAAATCTTATTCGTTGATTTTTAACCCTTTCGTCTGTAGGGGTTTTCGATATAAACTTCTCCAATGAGGTCCGTTTCAGCCTCTCTTTCAGAATATTTCTGAAATGAGTTACGAAAGTGTTATTAAATTTCATAGTCGCGCGTCTAATTGCAAGTTTATTTCTGTGTGTTTCTTTTGAATCAAGTCTGAAAGTTTATCTCACATTCCCAGCATTTCCTTTATCTCGCTTTTAGAGGTAACCTCCTCCGCGTCACTCATTTCCTGCAATTGCGTGCGCTGCTGTGTCTGTAGCTCCTCTGTTGTCAGTTCCTCGTTGACGTCACCTGTATTTATATCCAGACTCAAGGACTTGCCAGACATACAATCTCCTCCACCACTGCCGCTTCGGATCGAGTCTTTCAAAGTCCGTTTCAGACACCACCTCAGGCCACACCTTCTTCTACGCAGAGGTCCTCTTTGTAACACCCTGCCAAGCCATATCGATAATTCTGAGGCATATCACGGTGTTCCTTCCAGAGCTCTCGAAGGGTGAGGTTTATGGTCTCCGTCATCGCAAAGCAGCGGCGAAGCAGGTGGTGAAGAGCTTTTTGAAATTAGACTGGTCCATGGGCTGCAGGATAGGGGTGGTGTTGGGTGGAAGGTAGAGAACCTTTATGAACTAGAATTCTTCGAGGTTAAGTGGGTGAGCATGTGCATTGTCCAGAACGAGAATGGCTTGCAGAGGTAGGTTATTTTCCAGGAGATATTTCGTAACGTCTGGACCAAAGACCATATTCACCCACTCCACAAAAAACTGTCTGGTGATCCACGCCTTCGGGTTTGCCCTCCACATAACATGCAGTTTTTCTTTTAGAATCTTATGTGACTTAAAGGCTCTGGTATTTTCCAAATGCTAAACGAGCAGCGGCTTAATCTTGCAGTCGCCGCTCGCGTTAGCTTATTCTTCATGGATTTGTAGCCTGGCATCCTATTCTCCTCTGCCGTTATATAAGTCCTCCTTGGCATCTTCTTCCAAAAAAGTCCTGTCTCGTCACAGTTGAAGACTTGCTGGGGGATGTATCCTTCAGCTGCCTTCATATCCACGCTCGCTGCCTCACCATGCCTGACAACGGAGTGAATGTCGGTCCTCCTTTTAAAATTCTCGAACCAGCCCAGACTGGCTTTAAATGGGTCGCCCTATGCCTCGTCCGTCAAAGTCCCTGGGATCTCTGGTAAATCAGCTCGTGCCTTCTCGCAGATTATAGCCTCCGTCACGGTATCTCCTGTGAGCTGCTTTTCCGTCAACCACACCATCACCAACTTCTCTATGGATAGATGTCCGCTGCTTAGAAATTATTTTAACGCCCTTGGTTGGCGTTATAGCCTTTATCGAATCCCTTTGCTTTAGTATGGTGCAAATTGTAAAAGTGCTACGCTCGTACTGCTTCGCCAAGTCGGCTACACGCACACCTTGGTCATGTTTTTTGATAATTTCTTTCTCCAACTCGATGCACATCATCCGATTCTTCTTCTCAGCACTGTCCTTCGCACTTTTTTTCTTCGGACCCGCATGGTTGGAAAAACGAAGTTTTACAAAATAACCGCAATCACAAAATTGATGCTTTTATTACGAGCTACCCTCCTAAAGCGAACGAGTGAGACACGGAAGCTGGGCGACTGTCGCGTCGTTCCTCTCTTTCAGAATCCCGTCCCCAGTTCCAGTGTGAGGGAAGCTAATCTCTCTGCGAGAGAGTGCAAACTGCCCCGGGTGTTAATCTCTCAGTTTAAGACTCGATAGTAGTCTTAGATTAATATGTGTAATAATTGTGCATAAAGGTTGGAAATATTATATGCTTCTCGTGTTCTCATTTGATGAGCACGTAACATGGAGTTCGCTGCGCAAACTAGCGTTGGGGTACCTGAAAAAAAAATCTGCCGAGAGAAGGCTCGTATCTAAAAAAAACTCGTAAGTCGAGGTACCACTGTATGTATGATGTATATATATATATATATATGCCGGACGTTTGTGCTTCACGCCCGATCTATTTACGTAATTTAGATCTCTTTGGAATCATCATGCAGTCAGCAGTGGTCCGGTGGCGAGGATATCCATCATTATTAAATCCATCAAACAGCAAGATGTTAACACAACAGGCATAAAAACATTCCAATTGAACATTCTAAACATCTTTATTAATTTTCCAATAATTACTCAGCTCCATCAAACTAATTCCCAATATCCCACCCAATTTAGATCTGTGCGCCTAACAGCACACGTCCTTTCCATTCCCTAGTTATCCATGACTCTGAAGATCTTCTTTGTTTCCAACCTTAAAACCAACGCTTAGTGACGCTCATTACTTATGCGTGATGTCATGTACATGTTGTTTTGCTAAACTAAGCATTTTCTTAGCGCCAAACTGCAAGGCTATACGTCTACCTAAAATTCTCCTTGGTTCTGCGGAGATTGAATCAAGTCGAACCCATTTATTCTATTTTTACTGCAATGCCTTATGCCGCTTATTTGAACTCCCAGACTTTTAAATTGTTAATCCTATATTTTAATAACTAAATCCAGTTTTAAGGTCGCGCGATCGCCCCCCCCCCCATATTTTTAGCCTCACACACACACACACACACACATATATATATATATATATATATGTGTGTGTGTGTGTGTGTGTGTGTGTATACACTATCTACCAATAAGTATTTGGACACGCGTGATAGAAAAGAAAAGCAAAATTTATTCATATTCAATAGTTGGTAGAGCCTCCACGAGAGGCAATCACAGCCTCAACCCTCCGGGGCATGCTTTCCACAAGTCCTTCTGTGACGGCTAGTGGTATTTTCTTCCACTCGGCTTGGAGAAGACATGTAAGGGCCTTCACCGATTTTGGACGATTGTTGTACCCCTTAATTCGGCGATCCAACGCGTCCCAGAGGATAGGGTTCAGGCCTGGGCTCTGGGCTGGCCAGTCCATTCAGTCAACCCCATCGTCACCATACCAATCCATGGTGGACGTCGCAACGTGACAGCTGGCGTTGTCGTGCTGGAAGTACCATGGGTCCAACCCGTAAAACTGCCACAACGTAGGAAGCACCCTGTCGTCCAAAATAGTGTATTTGGTGTCGGCGTTGAGCTTACCGTGAATTGGGACCAAGGGTCCCAGTCCATACCAGGAGAAACGCCCCAGACCATAATTCCACCTCCGCCGAACTTTACCGAGGGCACAATGCATTCTTGCAGGAGGCGTTCTCCTGGCAGAAGCCAGACCCAGACCCCGCCATCCGAACAGTAGAAGGTGAACCTTGATTCGTCACTCCAGAGAACCCGTTTCCACTGATCTACGGTCCAGTTTCGACGTGCTTTGCACCACATTAACCGAACAGCGTGGTTGGACTTTGTGATCAAAGGTTTTTGGGTGGCAGCACGACCCTGAAAACCCAGCAGATGTGCTTCCTTACGGATGGAATTCATCGAAACAGCACTCCCGGATGCCTGTTGAAACTTCTGGAATATGTGGGCCATCGGTTGGGTGCGGTTCTTTCGAATTTCTCTGGACAGCACCCGTCGGTTTCGCACATTCGGACAATCCCCGCTCACCTTCCACTTCTGTTGTTGCTTATGCCACCTGACCGACAGCACCACCAGATCAAGTCCCGAAGGCTACGGGCTCGGCACCACAAGGGTCGGAGTCCGACTTGGCCAAAGGGCCATTTTGAACCGAGTCAAGTGCCGAGACCAGAACACTTGACTCCGCACCTCCAGAGGTAATTTTGAGAACTCGGAGGACATTGCAGCCACGACAGTTTTACGTGTACCAGCCGCCATTAGTGTACACAGCAGTGGATGTGTCCAGTGACTTTCAGATCACTAGCCCACTGCCCTTGCCAACTTGATTATTTAAATTACCTGTATGTATGTCACTTATTGTAAGTCTTTAGGATAAGATTCATGAATTGACCGGCAAAGCCGATCGCGCACCGGCCCACGCGAGAGCGTATGCGGAGAAATTATCTACTGAAAACTAGTCACCGGGACGGGAATCCGCTCGTCCACAAGCAACCCCAGGCTCTTCCACCCGCAACATCCAGGACCCAGCCGCCCGCAGGGCAAAGATTATCATCACAAATCCATGTCAGAAACAACACCATCCGCTTGCGGTCCTACAAAAGCAGACCATCAAAGAGCTAATAACTATCAACTAAATATCCAACTACAAATTAACGCAACCACCATCTGCTATATACATCACTTCCTCCAATAACAACTTTATTGGGAAACTTAGAATACAAAATGCGTCAACTCGACGCTCTATACGACCAGCATAGGAAACAAAATTAACAGAAAACTTAATTACATATCAACAAAATGCCAAATTATAAATAATTAACGATAATTAACAATATCCAGCGCAAAAGACCCCAAAAGGATGAATCAAAGCCGAACAGGCCCCGTGTCACAATAAAACGTGTTGGAGATAATCCCGCGTACTTCCGCTTTAAAACAATTACAATTTCTATCAGTTGGCTTATGAGCTAAGTCCATTTTAACACCAGTCCTCTTCTGATAAGCAGAGCAATTTCCACAAACTAGATTCTTATTACACGTGTCTGATTCATGTGCTTCTTCAGCACAAGTTATGCATTTCTTATTATTCTTACAATATTTAGCGGTGTGTCCAAATTTCCAGCATTTATAACAAATAGTAGGTCTTACATAATCTTTCCAATCGTAACGTTGCCAACCCAATCTGATCTTCTTCATTTCAGCCAATTTTGGGTAGGAAGCACCTTCGATACTCAGAAACCAGTTCTGTCCCTTCTTCGTGTTATATTTAGTAACCACGTTCATCGTCGTATACCTCAACTCCTCGTTCTGACTTTTTAAATTCCTAATTACATCTTCATTTTCAAATGTCTCCGCAACATCAAATATAATCATTTTCAGATCTCTCTGCGTCTTCGAATAAAGCTCAAACACTCGTTCATCTTTATCAATCTTTTTTTAACTCAACGATCAATGTCTCCAAGTCCTTTTCATTTTCTGCTCCAATCAGTACCCTTCCTCTTCCAATTTTCTTACAAGTCTTGATCCCAATACCCAACTTTGCTGGGTCAATTTTTTCTTGTATCGCCTTTTTGGTACTATCCGCGTCCTGTTCCACCTTTGGATAAACAACAATTTTATTCCCGAGGGCCTTTTTATCCTCTAGCGGATTCTCCTTAGCCGCCTCAGCATAGCTCTTCAAGCCTTGGCTTTCGAGCACACTCAACTGCCCCTTATAAAACTGAATGACCTTTTGCTGTTCTTTTATTGTGTTCATTAATTCAAGCAGGCCCTCATTCATCGTTCTTTTCGTCTCGACAGACATCTTGGAAGTACTTATTGCGCTGTTGAGACTGTTAAATTTCAGCGGAGCTAATTCTTCAGTAAGTGTCCTCAATTCCTCCATGTTCTCATACTCTTTCACCATCTTAAAGCTGCGTAACCAAATGTCAACTAAACCCACGCTCCTACGGCGTTAGCGGTCTACCAAAGGCAGACCCCCAGGGCCCACCACGTGGAGGTGCCGGAGGGTAAATTTAGAATAAAAAATATCAGAAAGCTGATAACAAAGCACACCTAAACAAGGTGAGAAAATTACTAGTTCCAACTCGCTTTATTCACAAATCGCAATAACTAACTAGCTAATTAACAATTAAGCGTGGGGTGGGCCCCGAATTAATTATTGTATATATATATGTCACTTATTGTATGTGTTTAGGATATATGTATGTTACTTATTGTAAGTGTTTCGGATATACATCATACCATTCATTGCGGATAAAATGCTGCATTTCGTTATGTATGTCAGTTATTGTGTTTCTTAATGGGTCGTTCAGTAAAAACATCTTATCATTATTTTGTATGATTGACTTACATTGTAAATTTTACAATGTAATTAAAATAAACTATGGCGGGCCGGACGAGTGGTGCTCGCGGGCCGTAGTTTGGAGACCCTTGGTTAAAGAAGATGTTACAGGTCATTTTTTTTTATTTTGGAACTTATTGGAGAAATTTGATGTGTGGTCCATGATCCTATGGTTGTAAGTATTCTAGTATTTGAGAAAAACAAACTAATTTGACTCCATCTTGTTTATTTGTTACAAGATTAAAGAAACAAAAGTTACATTTTAACTACTCGTTAAAAAAATTATACCATAATAAAAACTTACGCAGCCCAGAAAACTGCCGGCACTAGCAAGGCGTGGAAAAGACGGGAAGGGACTGAGCTGCTGTGGACTTCGGTTGCATCATTACAGCTGAGTGCGCGACGTCGGATGTGCCACATACAACGCCACAGTTGTTTTAAGAACAGAATTTTCTTTATGTCTAATGCATACAGTTTGCACGGATATCGAAATAAATAATTCTATTCAATTTTTCAAATATTAATTAATTTTTATATGTATTTTATAAACAAAAACATATTGTTGAACATATTCATCGTTTATCCGTATGTCTTTACACGACACAGTCTGGAACGCATCCCTCGAGTTTAAAAAAAAGAAAAGAAAAAGCATTAGGTGTGTGTATTCTCTTGGTAACATGTCGAAAAGACAACGTAATGGAAAAAAAGTTCTAGAATATGTGTACCCGACTGTTTGGAAAATGTCACGAAAGTGAGTAGGTAACTGAAAAGATTTTGTAGGTTGTTCCAAATTAGTTTTCTGCACAGTTATTTGCGAAAGTTATCCGTTTTTGGTACAATGCAAAAGGTTTTCTTTCGTTTTGGGATGAAATAAATATTTCACAACCTTTACAGGCTCATTGTAATTTTTTCTCTCTTCATGATGTGTGTTTGAACAATGACCTTATCAGATAATTCATAATAATATTTAAATTTTTATTTGTTTTATAACAGATTTATATCAATCGAGTGAAATAATTCACACATTTCAATTTCATTTATAAATTACTGGTAGATAGATTGTAGGCGCAAATTATTTTCTAAACATCTTTACTACATAAACTTAAATATATACATTACTATAAGACTATATTGTACATTATGAATTTTCAATTTCTTTGATTATTTTTCCTGCTTACAAAGTGTCACTTTGTTGTATAAATTTATGGAAGGTATTTTACAATTTTATACCTCTTTGAATAAGGTGGTGGTGTCTGGTCAAATGATTCTTCTGCTGACCTAGCAGCTCTTAATAATGATGCCTTCCATTACTTAGTTACTAAAAGGCAAAGTAACATTAGAAATTGGGTAAAAGCGAGTAATAATAATGCCCTTTTTTTAAAAACTGAGTGACATCGTCTTATGTCATTTTAGATCTTTCAAAGGATGTCTCAGAGAAAGTGGAGAGCCGAGTGCGAAGGTGCCTTCAGAAAATGTGCCTTCAACTGGAAAACGAAAACGATCCGTTCTAGGCGAAATTACGAATGAAAAGAAAGAGGGCAGAGTTCTGGGAAACTGCAGAAAGAAGGAACCCAAAAGGTCGGTCAAAAAACTGAAACAAATTCGAGGACAAGGTAAAATAACTAGTTTCTTTGTATCTGGTAAGGTTTAAATGAACCGTGTAAGACAGCGAGAAACATATGCCTCGTTCTGTTCGATTCTATTGTTCTGTATGTGTTAATGGAAGAAATAAATATGTCGAAACAAAAATTGTGTTTGTAGTGACTCCATGTACGAAACCAAATCGTGAAAGGGTGAGTTTCGAGTCATCGGTGGAGAAGAAGGGGAAAATGAAATCAGCAGTAAAATCTTTGCGTACTTTCAACATATATTTCGCACCTCCACACTTAGGCAGATTGACAAATCTCATATTTGTATTCTCACTTCCAGCTTAATCCATTGAGGTCTCACCCACTCATTTCGATCATTTATTAATATCTTAGCAGCGAATCTTAATAAATCGATCTCTGTTAGCGAGAACAAGAAATTGGCTAATGACTAAACGCTTTACAAAAGGCTGCAACTCCAGTGAAGAAAAAATTCACGTTGCGAATCTCCAAACTGGAATATAAAACATTTTACTGCCGGACAGAATTCCAACAAGCCAAATTATAGTTAACCATACCAAAGTGTGTGTGTGTATGTATGTATGTATGTATATGTATGTATATATATATATATATATATATATATATATATATATATATATATATATATATATATATATATATATATATATATATATATATATATATATAGTGGAATCTCGATCTATCGTTTTCGAAGGGACCGACTGAACTAAATGCGGGAAAACGATAGATGCGGGAACATACAAAAAAGTATTAACATCCCTTAAAGTTTGATATCCCTAAAATATATTTACTCCCATACATAAATGCATAAATATCCGTAGTGTAACTGAAGATAAAATTACAAAGTTGTACTGAAATCCAAAATAATAATAATAAAAAAAAAGAAATACACGCAGATACACAGGAAATTTGATTCAAATAAAAGTACTTATTCGTTGTTTGTCTTTTGGCTGTTTTCTCTCCACAAGTAAACAATATTTTTTTTTGTGTTGCAAATTACATTCTTTTCGGTATCGGTTATTGTGTGAGAGTATAAAGAAGCGGCAGCCGTGAATCGTTTGTAACTAGAACCATTCCATTGCACCGGATGGGGTCCGACATCCGACCACCAGGAAGTTCTGCTTCCGGGTGAAACACTCATTGGTCAGTGTTGAACTGCAGTAATCACAAACTTCTCACACACTAGACCAAACACCAGGGCGCCTCCATCTCAGGGCCAACAAAAAAGCTGACTGTGAGCCATTGCTGATAAGAACAGAAATGTTGAATAGTCGGTGAATTTGGAATGAGTTGCCGAAAATAGGGTTACTCCAGGAGCTAAAGAATTAAGGAACACCAACGACGAACAAATAATGGGAGTGGTACAACAAAGCGCAACCAGGCTAAACAAGGGAAAACAAAAATACGAGACCGTGCATCTCAAATGTTCTGCTCATTGTTTAATTAGAGCGTCATTCTAGCTCAATCCAGACATTTATATTTCAGGTTCAGTTATTATGAAAAAACGATCGATCCGATAAATTAATGTAAAGCTGCGATATTCTGAGTGAATATTGCGGGAAAACGATGGATCGAGAAACGATCCATCCGGTCTTTTTTGCTTGTTTTCTATGGAATTTATTCGGGACTGGGTGAAATAAACGATACATACGGGAAAATGATCGTTCGGGGAACGATCGATCGAGATTCCACTGTGTGTATATATATGTATTATATATATATATATATATATATATATATATATATATATATATATATATACATGTAGTTAATCGAGGATATACGCCATGGACGGAGAAGCAAGGATGCCGCGAGATGGCGCTCCGACTCACCTGGCCAATGAGAAAAAGGCGCGAGCAACATTTGAAATCCGAACATCGATCCTTGTGCATCGCTTCCGGTGCAGTTCCTAGATAATCTTCGCAGTGCGTGCATGCACTAAACCAGCTGGGATATGTTCGGCCGTTGTAACTTCAAGGCACTATGCCTTTGTAAATATTTCTGTATACAGATTAATTAAATGATTAATATACTTTAAGTATTATTATTATTTCGTAATTGTTCTTCGAACGGCGAACTATCCCACATGTGGGGGCTCGACAACGGAATACCTGGTACCAGAAAAGTCTCGCTATAAAATTACGAGGTGTCCAACTCCTTACCAACGTCCAGATTTTCGCCATGTTTGGAATGAAGCAAGAACAGTGAATACCGCCGTGTGTTTTAAAGCTGATTCGCTCTTTAGTTGCCTTCGAGTGGGGACCTTTGCCTTCAAGTGGGAGCTGCGAATCGCCGGAATTCCTCGATTGTGTCCACAACCATTGTCCTCATCGCCATACCAGGTAGGATCTATCCAATTTATTTCAAGTAGAATATTTTCTGCAACTGTGTGATCGAATTGTTACTTCCGAAAATGTTTAAGAATACCAGAAAAGATGATTTACTGCGAGTTATTTCAGAAATTGGCGAAACACCGCCTAAAAATGCTACGGTTTTACAGTTAAGACAGGTCATCGAAAACAGCCAGATTTTTAAAGGAGAAAGTGAATATGTGAGGCGGTGAAAGGCAAAGTGGTGTAAGTCAGAAAGTCAAGTGGTGTAAGTCAAGAGAGTTTAACTGCAAAAACTACAAAAAATTCCACTATAAATTGAACAAATTATAATTCATAACAATTATTACAACATTGCAAATAATAACTATTTACAATTTCACTATAAATTGAACATAGAGATTACATATTTGCCCCCAAATGAAAAAAGTTGAAAATGTGACTTACACCACTTTGCCTTTCAACGGCTCATGTAAGGAATTTGTTAACCGCAGCGGTCAAGGATCGTTTGCAAGAAAAATCACATTTAGCTGAAGAACAGGAACTTAAGAACTTGAGAAATTGCGTTTAGATCAGGAACTCGAGAAATTACGCTTTGCTCAGGAAAACGAGAAAATTAAATTAGAAAATGAGAAAATCAAGTTAGAAAATTATCGGATTCAAAGTGAGAGAGCATTTGAGTTACGCAAGCTAAAAATAGCAACTTCTGTTGCAGAGCGCGGGAACACAACAAAATTCAAATTTGAACGGTCATCAACCGTTAGCGTCCAGTGATTCCCACCCACAAATTGAACATTTGATTTCAAGTATTCGTACATTGACTGTTTCGGTGCCAACCAATCCCGAGAATTTTCATTTATATTTTCAAATTATGGAACGTGCGTTTCAAACGAAAAAGGTACCACCTGTGGGGAGTGTTAATGGTTTAGAAGGAGTGTCACATAGTGTAACAATTATTTATTAACTAACAAAATACGTTACACACGGTACACACAAAAATTTTAGGAAAAACATGGGACAATAACGCAAGACCAAGCATTCGGGTCGCCATCTTGGCTTCTACTGAAGTTTCTTTCTGGCTTGCCACCAGAGGGCACTGTTGGGCGGGCAGTGTTCAGCTATACTACAGGGAGCCGTTACAATTTCCCCTTCTGGCTCCGCCGACGCCCCGGCAAAGAGACAGCACTGGGAAACGTGGGAGTTCTTGTAGTCTTTGCTCTCCGAGGAGGCGTTTGGGTTTTCTGGGCAAGGGGATTGCACGAGTCCGATGTGACCTTTGGTGGGCGACCTCTCTTTCTGAGTGGAGCTACTGGAGAAGTGTCAATATCTTTGGAACGTGTGAGAGCGGACGTATAATACGTTGCAATCGGTTCAGACGGATTATCAATGCTTGCGATAACATAAGAAGTAGGTGATTTCTTGCTGAGGACCGTTATGTCAGATGCGACATTGACTCCAAAATCTTGAGCCAGGTTTCTCAGATCC